>CM042693.1:266220167-267420167 GCA_023614405.1 Avena insularis | reverse complement strand
GACAAATGCTTTAATCTTGTAATGTTAGTGATGATGCTAGATCATCTATAGAACCCCTTTGTGTGATGATTGAAAGTAGTTAAGTATTTTTTGGGGATTGTGTACCTCGTATTTATTTATAGACGCTAGTACCGACCAAGGATACGAGGAGGAAGGAGGATACTATGAAGAAGAAGCCGAGGAGAACTTCATCCACTGCTCTGCACAAGGCAAGCCTAATACTACTGGTTGAATGTGCAAGCTAACACTTGCAATTATGAAAGTTAGATAACCTATGCAATGCACTAAGCATGCTTGGTTGGACACATTTGATGATACCTAATCCTAGTTCTACTTGCAAACTTTTTACTTTATTTCTTTATCAAAGATATTATTTAGAGTTTATTTAAGTGACTTGTATATTCTAGGAAGATAATTGAAGGTTGCATAAAGAGCATTAAATTTGGCCTAAGCTAGATAATCTTGATGTCATCCTAAGGCATGAGATTGAACTTAGTTAAAACTACACTTGTTACCACCCTTCTTTAGTACTCACTCCCACTTGTAGATGCTAGTGCTAAGCATAAAACTTGATCAACTTTAGATGAGAATACTTAGTGGAAAAATGGTTATGAAAACCTTGGAATGATGGATCATTCTACTGAGATGTTTTGACACGTGTTTCTGAAAACCAGATGATTTTGGATGATGAAAATATTAAGGCATGAGCCTTAGCCCTTTACAAAAATGATGGTTGCCTGGATGCGATACCATTCCAATTTTACCGTACAACCACAATACCCGAGAATTGGGTAGGGCTTGACTGGAAACTTATATACCTTAGTATGGGTTCCCTCATGGCCAAGGTATGAGCTGAGGCTACCTTGTGAAGATTGTCCACCTGTGCAGTACCCAAGATGATAGTTGGTCATGGTTGGGAGGCCAAACTCACAGGAGAGGTGCTTATACTAGGGCATGTAATTGAAAGGTTTGGATTGATTATCCGCATACTGAGTATGGTGAATTCAGGATTTGTTCCTGACGGATGTATCGAATGTTGTGGTGAAAGTGTACAATCTCTGCAGAGTGTCAAACTATTTGAATAGCGCGTCATGATTATGGACAGATTAGTGGCCATACTGTTTCTCCATTAGATGTTTTCAAAATGACTTGTGAAATGAATTGAGATTTTGACTTGACCACAACAGAGTTGTGATATGAGATACAAGTTCCCACTTAGGTGTTATAAAATTTGACTAGCTTTCTCTTGCTTCTGAACTTAGTAGAGGTAAATCTGGCTTTTTGCGAAACAACCCTAGAGCTTACTGTCCTACTACAAAAACCCCCTTCACTTGTTAGTATTGGTTTGTGAGTACTTAAATAGTACTCATGGCTTTGTCCTCAGCTATTCCGTGGCGGACTATGAAGAGGAGTACCAGGATGATGGACCCCAGGAAGGTTACGACAACTAGGATCATCTCCCATCGTCAGCATTGCCTGTGACCCCGAAGATGGAGCTTCGCCTATGCTACCTTTATCATTACGTATTTCCGCTGCCTGAGTTGTATTAAGAACTGGATCATGAGATCCTTATTTGTGTAAGATCTTATGTTTGGTTTTTAATGGATGATGTACTGTGGTATCCAATTCTGTTATGTCTCACAAAAATGGTAATCCTGGGATTGCGATGTATGGCATAACAGGCATCTGGGATTAAAAATCCGGGTGTTGACAAGTTGGTATCAGAGCCATCCTGACCATAGGAGACCCTAGTTAGACTAGACGTTTGAATCCAAAAACTTAGTTTCAAAACCAAAGGAAGCAAATATTTACAAAAACTTATTCCCATTCTTATCACTTTGCTTCTTTCATGAAAATTCATGTTCCTCAAAAACTCTTGCAAAATACATAAAATGTGACACACTTGATCACTCTATTAACTTACTCATCCTATATTCTTATAGATGGACGTGAAGTACAACAAGTTTTATTAGTTGGGGAATGGAGGAGACCTTATATTTGAGAGGGACTTGGACCAGCTTTCAGAACTTCTGGAGCGTCCGCACCCCGAGTTCTTCGGAGCTCAGCTTAATGATCAAGGAGGAGAAGATCTGCAGTGGCTAATTGTTGCAAGTCTCCGAGGAAAGATTGAACCTCCCACTGCCGAGGGAATTCAGTTGACCTTAAGAGAGAACAACTGGCTCGATGGACTTGCCAGGGCCATGCAGGAAGCTCTTGCCCGTCTGTGTGGGCAGAGTATCAACCAAATCAAGGGTACCCGCTTTGAGTTTTTTCCAAGGCGTGATGCTAATGGATAGCCACTGTAAGCCCCATACCACCCCGAGCTGAAGACTCAGTTGGACCACCTTAGCTTCATGATGTACGATCGTTAGCAGGAATTGGACAATTGCCGTGACTACTCCAACCACAAGTTCGCCATCATTAAGACGAAGGATCAGACCATTGCCATGCTAGCAAAGGATCGCAAGTCTCGCCGCTGTCAACTCGACAAGAAGGAGCACATCATTGCCTGTCTTCGCCGCCGTATCTCGGATTTGGAGGAGACCATCCATGAGAGAGACATGCAGTTGGAGGAAAGAGAGAATGCTGGAGAGGATCTTCGTGGAGACCCCTACTCCTATCTCAGCAATGATGATGATTTTCTGGAGGATCAGGCCATGGACTTCTTCACCGATGAGGATGATTTCGCCTTCATCAATGACGATGAGGATGATGAGGATGACGACTACACCGACTCCAAGGAGTAGTAGCACTTGAGCACTAGCGTAGTGAGTTGTATTCGGTCCCACTGTATCGTATCTTCCAGAATGGTTCTTAAAACCATCTGTTTACCTTTGTTGTGGTGTGTTTGTATCGTGTGCTATGAATGAATGAAAAGCAAGTTGCTGGAAAAATCTTAGTCAAACTTTAAAAACTTTTCAAAGTCCCTGAACCGTAGAAATTTCCCTCTTTTCTCATGATCTATCTCAATCTTCAGATGCCACGCGGAGGAAGTGGTTCATCCCCGGACCCGATGTTGTAGATCCTGCAAATGTTGGTTTCTGACTGTGAAGCCGAAAGAGCCGAACGTTAAGCCAACTTAGCCACTCTTCAGCAGATAGCTCAGCTGGCCCAGAAAATTAAGGCCAAGGAAATCAGGACAACCATGGATCTAAGCTCAAGAATTTCCAGAATACCAACCCACCGGTTTTCACTAAGTCGGAAGAGCCCCTGGATGCAGACGATTGCCTGCCAACCATGGAAAACAACCTGGAAGTCGCCAGAGTGGAAGCTAACGAGAAAGTTCTGTTCGCCACCCACTATCTAGTCGGAGATGCCAGAGCATGGTGGAACAGTGTTTGTGCAATGACCGGAGGATAGATGATGACCTGGGAGGAATTCAAGGTCAAGTTCAGCAGAACCCATGTGCCACCGGGTTTGATCAAGAGAATGAGAGATGAGTTCAGAGTACTGAAGCAAGGAAGGATGACCATAGTGGAATACCGTGACAATTTTTTTTCATTAACTAGGTATGCCCCGGTTGAGATCGACACTGAAGCCAAGAAGAAAGAGAGATTCCTGAATGGTCTGCACGATGAGATGGAGACTGTGTTAGTCAATATCCCCTTTGCTGATATTGAAGCCCTTGTCGACTCTGCTATACAGATGGAAGGAAAGATCAACCAAGCCAATGAGAACCGTAAGCGTCGCATGATGCATCAGCCAGGAACCCATCAGACCCCAAAGTATCGCCCTAACCCATCTCCAGGATTTTCCCCAAGAACCAGCAGACCCCCAATGAACCGTCCGACCTATCCCAACCGTGGAAACCCTAGGCCCGGAGGAAATCACAACAACCCCGACAACTCTAAAAATTTCAACCGTGCACCACCCAAGTTCAACAACAACAATGCTACCACCAACACCAACACTGCCCCGAGGACTGGAAGCAATGCTGTGCCTGTTGCAGCAAAGGACAAGTCACAAGTGACCTGCTATGACTGTGGAAATAAGGGTCACTACTCCAATGAGTGTCCCAAGAAGAATGCCGCCGCCCCCAATGCAAATGCCCCAGCTCAGCAGCAGCGTCGTGTTCAACCAGGAAGAAGGTTTGCCCTAGGGAATTCACTCAACCGAAATGGCCGTCTTTTTCTCATGCATGCTGAAGAAGCCCAGGAAGCGCCAGACGTCATGCCGAGTATGTTTTATGTTAATTCAGTACTTGCTAGAGTGTTGTTTGATTCTGGTGCATCGCACTCATTTGTCACCAAAGATTTTGCATGCACTAGTAAGATTCAACCAACCAAACTGAAGCATGTTATGATTGTTCAAATCCCCGGTTCAACCACCAAAGCTAGGCAAATTTGCAAAGCCGTCCCTATCCGAATCCATGGCATAGATTTTTATGCTAATCTGATAGTACTCGGAACTAAAGGTTGGGAAGTAGTACTAGGAATGGATTGGATGTCCAAACATAAAGGATTGATTGACTGTGCCAAGAAATCCATAACCATGACCAGTACAACCGGAATATCAGTCGAGCATATATCTGAAACCTTACCTCGTCAATTCAAGTGCAACAAGAGTATAGCCCAACCTACCATTGACCAAGTCCTGATAGTCTGTGAATACCCCGATGTATTTCTAGATGTTTTGCCTGGTATGCCCCCTGATCGGGATATCGAGTTTATCATTGAACTAATCCCCGGAACAGGACCCATAGCTTAGAGACCCTATAGTATGAACCCGTCTGAACTAGAAGAACTAAAGAAGCAACTAGATGCCATGCTGGAAATTGGATTGATTCAACTAAGTGCGTCACCATGGAGATCACCTGTCTTATTTGTGGACAAGAAGGATGGAGGTAACCGTTTGTGTACGGATTATCGGAAGTTAAATGATGTCACCATCAAGAACAAGTACCCATTGCCCAAGATAGAAGATTTGTTTGATCAGTTGATTGGCGCCAAAGTGTTTTCTAAGATTGATCTTAGAAATGGCTATCATCAACTCAAGATTCGCGCAGAGGATATTCCCAAGACTGTCTTTACCACTCGTTATGGATTATACGAGTATACTGTCATGTCTTTTGGATTAACCAATGCCCCCTCTTATTTCATGAATCTTAGGAATAAGATTTTTATGGACTTCCTGGATAAGTTTTTCGTTGTGTTCATCGACGACATTCTGATTTATTCCAAGTCAGAAGAAGAACATGAGCTACACCTAAGTACCATTCTTGGAACCCTTAGAGAGCATCAGTTGTATGCCAAGTTTAGCAAATGTGAATTCTGGTTACAGGAGGTAGGATTCCTCGGCCACATTGTATCAGCCGGAGGAATTGTTGTTGACCCTGCAAAAGTAAAAGATGTCGAAGATTGGAAAGCCCCAACCACTCAAACCCAAGCTCATGCATTTCTCGGATTAGCGGGATACTACCACAAGTTCGTAGAAGGATTCTCGAGTATTGCCCGACCCATGACCCAATTGCTGAAGAAGGACAAGAAGTTTGAATGGACGGACAAATGTGAAGCGAGTTTTCAAGAACTCAAGAGAAGATTGATTTCAGCCCCAATCTTAATCATGCCTGATATCACGAAGCCCTTCGACGTGTATTGTGATGCATCCAAGATCGGTCGCGGATGTGTGCTAATGCAAGAAGGCAAAGTTATATCTTATCTATCTCGACAACTGAAACAACATGAGCAGAACTATCCAACCCATGACCTCGAACTCGCTGCCGTAGTGCTAGCCCTGAAGAAATGGAGGCATTACCTGATGGCAAATCGTTGTGAGATATATTCAGATCACAAGAGCCTGAAGTATATATTCACTCAGAAGGAGCTGAATATGAGGCAGAGAAGATGGATTGAGCTAATCAAGGATTACGACCTAGACATTCACTATCACCCTGGTAAAGCCAACGTGGTAGCAGATGCCCTTAGAAAATTGTTGTGCCGCTTGAACTCCATGATTTTGAAGGAGCAACCAAGTTTTTACAGAGAGATGGAAGATTTCCGAATGGAATTAGTGAGTGAAGGATTTTTGGATAGCATAGAACTTCAACCCACTTTGATCAGCCAGATCAAGGAGGCGCGGAAAGGAAATGCTAGTATCGACGGAATCAAGCGTCGTATCGGTACAGGCAAAGTACCCGGAATCACCGAAGACGAAGGAGTTTTGTGGTACAAAGGACGCCTTTGTGTACTAGCAGATTCTGAGTTGAAAGAAGTTACTCTGAAGGAAGCTCATGATACTCTTTATTCTATCCACCCGGGAGGAACCAAGATGTATCAAGATTTGAAAGAGCAATTTTGGTGGCATAAGATGAAGAGAGAAATCGGAAGCTATATCGCCAAGTGTGATATATGTCAGCGAGTGAACGCGGGACATAAAAGACCCGCTGGATTGTTGCAACCATTGCAGATTCCGGAATGGAAATGGGATTCCGTTGGAATGTACTTTATCACCAGATTACCTACTTCTAGTAGGGGAAATGACTCTATCTGGGTCATAGTGGATAGGTTGTCTAAAGTCGCCCATTTCTTACCCGTCAAGACCACATATCAGAGTTCGAATCTAGCAGAGTTATACATCGCTAGAATCGTTAGTTTGCATGGAGTCCCCAAGAACATCGTATCGGATCGAGGACCTCAGTTTACCTTGAGATTCTGGAAGAAAGTCCAAGAAGGTTTAGGAACCCGCCTAGATTTCAGCACCGCGTATCACCCTCAGACCGACGGACAAACGGAGCGAGTAAATCAAATACTCGAAGACATGTTGAGAGCATGTGTGTTAGAGTATGGGTCTAAATGGGAAGACTGTCTACCGTTTAAAGAATTTTCGTACAACAACATTTATCAAGCTAGTTTGCAAATGGCCCCATTTGAATTCATGTATGGAAGGAAGTGCCGCACCCCTTTGAACTGGTCGGAAGTAGGAGAGAGTCAGATTTTTGGACCCGACATCCTATGAGAAGCAGAAGAGAAGGTTCACAAGATTCGTGAGCACCTCAAGACAGCCCAGTCCAGACAGAAGAGTTACATCGGCAAGAGACGTCGAGACCTCTCCTTCAAGATAGGAGATTTTGTGTATCTGAAAGTGTCGCCACTGAAGGGAATGCAGCGTTTCCAACTGAAAGGAAAGTTAGCCCCCAGATATGTCGGACCTTTCAAGATTCTGAACTGTCGAGGAGAAGTGTCGTATCAATTGGAACTGCCCAAAGAGATGTCAGCCGTGCACAATGTGTTCCATATCTCATTACTTCACAAGTGCCTCGAAGTTTCAGAGAAGACGGAAGTGTTCAAGAATATCGATCACCAGACCATAGAAATCAACGATGATCTGACCTATCCTGAAGTGCCCATCCGTATTTTGGAAGAAGCTTTTAGAACTACCAGAACTCAGAGCATCAAGTTTCTCAAGATTAAGTGGAGCAACCACACAGAAGAGGAAGCTACCTGGGAGCGCGAAGATCACATCAGGACGGAGTTTCCCGATCTCTTCAAATCCTAGGTAATCTTTTCGTCCTTTTTCAAATCTTGGGATGAGATTTTGTTTAAGGGAGGAAGATTTGTAACATCCCAAAAATACTAAACTTGGATCATCAAACTCTAATCATCAAATTTAGGGTTAACAAAAACTTTTCCAATTAAAAATATGAAAGCATGCATATGTGTGTGTATTGAAATTTGGATTCTTTTGAATTGCCTTGGTTGTGTGTTTCTTTGCTTGTAAAATGTTTCTTAGGTGAAATAAACATCATCTAAAGAATCCCCACACTTTCCCAAAGACAAACAAATCAAAACAAACAAATTAAGTGAATGGTCACTTTGGCCAATTTAACTCCCATGCCTACTTTGTCTATCCCTAACTTTCAGAACTTAACAGAAACTTGTTTGGATCTTTGCACCCCTTGATAGTACTCATAACAAAGTACCAAGGCCCACCTTGTGATCATCCAAAAACAATTGAATGCATAGTTTAAATGACAGTTTAAAATTGAATCTATTTCATATGGGAAGATCCCACTATTTCAAAAACCACTCAAACAAGCTCAATTTTCAAAACCCAAGCATCCACAGACTCACCAACACATGCCTAGCACACCCACCAAAAATATTTTCAAAATTCAAAACTTGAGTTCTTGCGGCCATGTCATCAAACACTTGGAGGCAACAAATCAATCTGGCCAAACTTCACTATTTTGAGCAGTAATTTGGCTAAGCAATGTTCACCATTGATCACCCTTGTATCCCCCAGTGCCAACCAGTGCTTTGACCACCCCTAGCCCCTACCCTATCCCCATGCCATGCCAACCCGAGCACCCCCTTGCCAGCCGACCATGGCTAGCTAGCCAGAGCAAGCACCAAGCCTAAACAATATGTCTAGGACATAGCCCACCGTCCATCGCTACCCCCTGTCCAGTGCTCGAACCCTGCCAGCCACTGGACCACATGCCCAAGCCATGCCAAGCTTCTCTGAGCGCATGCCAAGAGCGCGCCAGAGCGCCACCCTCGACACACGCCCACAGACCACGCACCACCCTCGCCGCATGCACCCGTGATCACCACCGCCCCAGCAACCCCGCAGACACCCCCGTTCGCCGCCCCATGCCTCACAGCCACCGCTCGCCGTCGAAGACGCCGCCTCTGCCGCGCAGAGAACCGCACGTTCCCGACCATTTTCCACCGCCCCTACACGCGCATTAAAGCCCTAGAGCATCGCCAAGAGACCACCGATCGATCGCCAACCCCAGCCATGTCGTTAGCTGCCTGTAGCCGTGTCGCCACCGTCGCCTGCCCATCCTGTTCGGTCTCACCGCCGGGCCTATAAAAGGAGGCCACCCCCAGCCTATTGAAGCACACTATCTCACTCCACTCACCTCACTGATCGTTCCACCCCTTAGCCGAAGCAAGGCGAGCAGCGCATCGCCGGAATTGCGCCGGAGCTTGCCGCTGCAGAGGAGAAGAGGAGCCGTTGATTTCATCCACCCCAGGAGCTGCCGCGACCACCCCTGAGTTCGCCGTCGTCGACTTTGTCGTTTGCCCGCCTAGCCGTCGTCGCTGGAGCCCCGGTATGCCCCCTATGCACCCCCCACTGAGCCGCTAGGGTTCGAGCTCACCGGTGACCTGTTCATCGTCGACGACGACCCTCAGCCGTCGATTTTCATTCTAATCCAACGCACCACATCGCCCCATACCACTTCGCGTTTAAAGAGTCACTGACCAGTAGACCCCCCTGTCAGTTGCGCCCTGCGCCGCGGAGTGAAACTGGGCCGGCCCATTACCCCTTCCCGCACAGCCCACTCATTTGAATTTAGATTTTTCTATTTTCATTCAAACATAGTTCTGTACCTAGTTTCAAAAACCAACCCAGCTTGATTCAGTGAACCAAATTGAGTGAAACCAATTTTGTTAGAAAGGCCTTGAAATGCTTAATCCAAGACCGTTGGATTCAAATCATTTGGATATGTATATCACCCTTGGTAAAAATAACAAGGTAGACGCTTTTCTGCATTCAAACATTTTTCAAATGTAAACCATAATAGCTTTTGAGTTGATTCCAACTCTCAAAAATCACATTTGACCATATCTTTCAGAATATATAAAAATATATGGGTTTACTTATAGAAATAATGTCCAAGTAATAAAAGAATGCCACATAGGCATTTCTAGTCACTTTATTTAATGAAAATAAAAAGGTTAAACCTTATTAAATTGTGACACCACTTTAAATCACATTCCCATGTACTGAAATATGTGGTGATGACATGTGTCAACATGATCCCATGTTTGGTTTGGAGAATATTAAATCTTAAGTAGTTTTTCAATGAGTAGAAATTACTTTTCTCAAAATAAAATAAATAAGACAAATGCTTTAATCTTGTAATGTTAGTGATGATGCTAGATCATCTATAGAACCCCTTTGTGTGATGATTGAAAGTAGTTAAGTATTGTTTGGTGATTGTGTACCTCGTATTTATTTATAGACTCTAGTACAGACCAAGGATACGAGGAGGAAGGAGGATACTACGAAGAAGAATCCGAGGAGGACTTCAACCACTGCTCTGCACAAGGCAAGCCTAATACTACTGGTTGAATGTGCAAGCTAACTCTTGAAATTATGAAAGTTAGATAACCTATGCAATGCACTAAGCATGCTTGTTTGGACACATTTGATGATACCTAATCCTAGTTTTACTTGCAAACTTTTTACTTTATTTCTTTATCAAAGATATTATTTAGAGTTTATTTAAGTGACTTGTATATTCTAGGAAGATATTGAAGGTTGCATAAAGAGCATTAAATTTGGCCTAAGCTAGATAATCTTGATGTCATCCTAAGGCATGAGATTGAACTTAGTTAAAACTACACTTGTTACCACCCTTCTTTAGTACTCACTCCCACATGTAGATACTAGTGCTAAGCATAAAACTTGATCAACTTTAGATGGGAATACTTGGTGGAAAAATGGTTATGAAAACCTTGGAATGATGGATCATTCTACTAAGATGTTTTGACACGTGTTTCCGAACACCAGATGATTTTGGATGATGAAAATATTAAGGCATGAGATTTAGCCCTTTATAAAACTGATGGTTGTCTGGATGCGGTACCGTTCCAATTTTACCGTACAACCACAATACCCGAGAACTGGGTAGGGCTTGACTGGAAACTTATATACCTTAGTATGGGTTCCCTCACGGCCAAGGTCTAAGCTGAGGCTACCTTGTGAAGATTGTCCACCTGTGTAGTACCCAAGATGACAGTTGGTCATGGTTGGGAGGCCAAACTCACAGGAGAGGTGCTTATACTAGGGTGTGTAATTGAAAGATTAGGATTGATTATCCGCATACTGAGTATGGTGAATTCAGGATTTGTTCCTGACGGATGTATCGAATGTTGTGGTGAAAGTGTACAATCTCTGCAGAGTGTCAAACTATTCGAATAGCCACGTCCGCGGTTATGGACAGTTGGAGTGGCCATACTGTTCCCCCGTCAGATGTTTTCAAAATGACTTGTGAAATGAATCGAGATTTTGACTTGACCACAACAGAGTTGTGATATGAGATACAAGTTCCCACTTAGGTGTTATAAAATTTGACTATCTTTCTCTTGCTTCTGAACTTAGTAGAGGTAAATCTGGCTTTTTGCAAAACAACCCTAGAGCTTACTGTCCTACTACAAAAACCCCCTTCACTTGTTAGTATTGGTTTGCGAGTACTTAAATAGTACTCATGGCTTTGTCCCTGGCTATTCCCGTGGCCAGACTATGAAGAGGAGTACCAGGATGATGGACCCCAGGAAGGTTACGACAACTAGGATCATCTCCCATCGTAAGCATTGCCTGTGATGCCGAAGATGGAGCTTCGCCTACGCTACCTTTATCATTACGTATTTCCACTGCCCGAGTTGTATTAAGAACTGGATCATGAGATCCTTATTTGTGTAAGACCTTATGTATGGTTTGTAATGAATGATGTACTGTGGTATCCAATTCTGTTATGTCTCGCAAAAATGGTAATCCTGGGATTGCGATGTATGGAATAACAGGCATCAGGCTATGTATGGAATAACAGACCTTATGTATGCCAGTTCTATGCCCGACAACCACATGTTCCACCCGAAGAATTGTGAACAATACCAATAACTTGGCCGTTTGCAGTCTGGGGGCTAGACATGGTTGTCCATTACAGACGGCACCTTGTGGTTTTATGCATTTGCTAGTAGCAGTTGATAAATTCACCAAATTGATAGAAGCTAAACCCATTAGAAAGCTTGATGTGGCAACTGCCCTTAGGTTTGTCCGGGATCTAGTGGTGAGATTTTGTCTCCCACATAGCATCATCACCGACAACGGCAGCAACTTGTCACTCGGAGAAGTATAAGCTTATTGTTGGGAGAAGGGCATCCGACTTGACCTTGCATCTGTGGCACATCCACAATCCAATGGTCAGGTTGAGCGAGCCAATGGGTTAATTCTGCAGGGAATCAAGCCACGTCTGGAAGCACCGTTGCATAGAGCAGCTGGAGCCTGGGCGGAGGATTTACCATCTGTGCCGTGGAGTTTACGAACTACACCCAATAGATCTACCGGCTACACCTTTTACTTCATGGTATATGGAGCAGAAGCCATCCTACCTTTCGACATCCTTCACGATTCACCAAGAGTTGCCGCCTACGACGAAGATGACGCTGAAGAATCTAGACGCCTAGATGTGGACCTTCTCGAGGAGGAGCGTGTTTCGGCATGCCAAAGATCCGCCATATACCATCAAAAGCTATGCAGCTACCATAGTCACCGCGTTCGGCATCACTTGTTTAAAGAGGGGGGTCTGGTGCTCCAACTTAAGCAGAAGAAGTCGCCCAAATTATCCCCGCCATGGGAAGGACCATTCATCATAAGATAGGCTCTACTCAATGGGTCTTACTACCTCATTGACAATCTGAACTTGAGGATATACCTAACGAGGATCATAAGCGCAAGCGACATGACACAGATGATGACTATCCAGAGCTTCATTGGCCATGGAACATAGCACAGCTACATCCTTCTACACTTAGCATTTTTTATATATTGTGTACCTCTTATATGATCAATGAAATAAAGATCTCTGGTTCACTCATATTTATGTGTCTTTTACCTCCTTTAGTGTTCATTTTTGGATCGTATAAAACCTTTATGCACAAGGTTTGCATTTTCACTTGTGAAAATTCCGCCTACGGGCGTTAGCTTAAGTTTTCTGGTCTACACGTTCTTTGTTGTTTTTATGTGGATTATGGAGTAGTGACTTTCAACACTTGTTGTCGGCGAGTTTGTGCTTAGGTTTTTGATGGTGCCATTGGGCATCATCACCTGAGCGCATGGTTCCGACAAGTCTTCCGACTCACGAAAGGTCAAACATAAAAACCAGAGTAATGGATAAGCCAGCACTTGCTTAAAAATATATACATGCTGGAGCCAGTTCTTGAGTAGCAGGAAAATACAACTATTGTTTTTCTGCCTTAAGTTAACAGATTAGTTTTTCTGCATACATAAATTCCAGAGGAAACAAATATTACATATTGTTTTTTCATTCCCCTAGCGCAGGAGACTTGGAAGCAGCGTTGTCGGCAGCAGGAGAGCCATCCTCTTCGAAGTTGGTGGTCTTGAGGGACTTGGAAGAACTTTGATGGTCGTCGTTGATGATCTCGAGTGGCACGAAGACATTATGGTCGACCAACTCGGCAACCCTTGTGTCATAGCCTGCGAGTGATGCCCAAATAGCCTTATGATCAATATTCTGGCCTTCATCATCTATGTCGGGAAGACCTTAGGTTACTACGTTGATGTCGGCATCTTGATAGTGCGCCTTGACCATCGATAGTGCCATCCTTGCACCAGCCCGTGTACATGCAGCTTTCCAGCTTACGATACGCTCGGGGGGCTTGGAGCAAGATCTCCGAGTACTTCATCCTAGAGTCCACCGCTTTAATGTTGAATTGGAGGGGCTTGGCTATCTCTTTGGCCTGCCTGATGGCGGGGCTGATAAAGTTGCCGGCAAGAACCATGCATTCCTTTGGCAGAGGAGGCGACTGGGTTAATCCAATAGGAGTTGTAATTCCGACAATGGAGCACATGAGTTCAATAGCAAAAGTTCATAGTATCTAACTTATAGAAGTACAAGACAGAGAATCACTTAATAGATATGCTAGCCTCCGCCTGCTCGAGTGTATCCTCCATCGAATCCCGTTCTTGTCGGAGGATCTTGGATGCTTCAAGATTGTGTTGATGCTGCTCATCGGCAACTTTCTTCTGCTCTTTGAGCATTTCAATCTCCTCCTTCAAGCGGTTGATTTTGGTGTTGGCAGACTGATTCATGGCCTTCATGGAGTCCTCGTGCATCTTCAGCGTATCCTTCCTCTCCTGATTAAGGATTTTGTTTTCGCTATCCAGCAATTCAATGTGCTTGGATTGCTCAACAATATCCTTGGCCTTGACAATCATTTCTGCAAGTCGGAGAAATGACAATACACAGTGAGTACTCGGAGAGTGCTGGTACAAGACCAAGTCGGAGTACGAAAACGAAAGGAAAAACAAACTCTTGCTCTTGGTGATTTGATCCTTCAAGAAGGCAGTTTTACCCTTTTCAGCTTCCAACTCTGCGCGCATCTTGTGGAACTTCTCATTGGAGACGCCTCTCCGAGCATTCTCATTCTGTGGAAAGAAGATTTAAAGCTGTTTAGTCTACTTGGAGCATCTAGCTAGATAACTATCCACCTAGAGGCTTGGGGGCTACAGTGAGAGTTTTAAACTTGGCAATATGCTTTAGTCTTTTTTAAGCATCTAGTCGGAACTGATTCAGTTTTCAACTAGAAGCTTGGGGGCTACATATAAAGTTTTTTAAATCAGTCATATCCTTATTCTCTCTTTAAGCATCTAGTCGGAACTAATTCAGTTTTCAACTAGAAGCTTGGGTGCTACAGTATCAAAATTTACAAACACTACATATGCTACTCTGAAAGTATCTAGTCAGAATAATTTATTCAAAATACATAATTGGGGGATACAGTGAGAAGTTTTCTAGCTTAGTCACTCTTAGAGCATTCAGATGCAAAGACCTAAGGTTTTTCGTCTAAATCCTTGGGGGATAAAGTGGGATACTCATATGAAATGCAGAAGGGAAATAAAACTTACAAGAGCGATGATCTTGAGGTTGGTAGCACTCTTGGCAAACAACTTGCTGAAGGAAAAGGTTGTTTCTCGCAAGATATCTACTAGTCGGAGAAGCTTCTCAAGACCACAAGTCGGAGAGGTTGGCGCTGCACCAGGAGCCAAGGTTGAGCTACTCAGCGTAAGCGCCGGGTAGACTATCTTTGGGAGCTCTATGGTTGTCCTGGGTACAGATGCGCCGCCTTCGAGTGACGTTCCGCCTACCACCATCGCCTTACTGCTACCGATGGAATCCTTAGCCGGAGCTTCAGCCATTTTGGCAGCAGTACTTTCTTGTGTCGCCTATTCACCGGCAACGACGAACTCCATAGAGACGGCTGGATCCCCTTCCATGGCAGAAGGGCTAGATGCATCTTTAGCTTGGGAGCTTGTCGGCGCAGCAGCAGGCTGGACGCTGGGAGTGGTAGGGGCGATGGCGGGAGATGCTTGGTGCGACACATCTCGCTGCAACATATCTTTAATATTTTTAGAATCCCCCAAGGTTTTGGAGGTCTTCTTCAAACTCAAGGCAGCTTTCTTCCTGAAACGTGCAAAAGTGTAAGTACAAGAAAAAGACGAACAATGGACAATGTTGGAGGAAAAGAAGCTTACACGATGGTGGGTTCTTTGGTAAAAGGGATCCCAGTAATCTTTCGTTTCTCTCCCTCCAGGGCGGCAGTGGACTTCTTGGAGCCTCCACCCTCCGTCTTCTTCTTCTTGCCTCTGTCGGCAGCATCAAAGATAGAGCTCTTCCGCTTTCGCGCCAATGGGACACCGTCGTCGGACACGACAGTGACTTCCTTCATCTTTGGGTCGTAGATTTGGACAGCCATATCGTCCTCCTTTAGAGTCTTAAGCTGTTAAGTGAAAGCACAAAGTGTTAGATAAGATGATAAAGGCAAGACGGAAGAACTGGAGCAAATGGCATACACGGAAAATAAACAGGTACCTCTGGGCACTTGCCCTCCTCGAACATGTCGTAGGTGATGGTGAAGCCACACTTCCTATCCTTCACCTTGATGATGTCCTTGTGGCGGAGCTTGACAGAGTCGCTAGAGAAGTTGTCCTTAGAGATGTGGAGGCTATCCTTCGTCTCCTTGGTATATTCGTGCATCAACTTCGAGCGGTGCTGCAGAGGCTGGATCCGCCTGACGAACCAGCACATGGCTAGGTACAATCCGGTTAGACCCGTATCCATGAAACAATCTATCCGCCTTATGGCGCGGGAGGCGTCGTTGTCGGAGGGAAGGGTGGCCTGGGATCTCCATGTCGGGGCTTCGGCAACGGCTCCATCGACAAAGTCCAGATACGATGCTTCTTGGCTAGCTAGAGGGATATCTGGGCCGTAGAAGTATGTCTGTTGCCAGTTCTTGCAGGACTCATGGTCGACGATGTCGGGGAACCGCCGGCCAGGCCGGATCTTAAAGCTAATTGTCCCACAGTTCCTGAGCTCATCCTTGCTAGCTCCAGCTTCCCTCTTGACGGTAAAGAAGTATATAAACAAGTCTAACCTAGGCCTAATCCCTAAGTAACCCTCACAAAGTGTTGTGTAGTTGCTAAGCGCGAGGATGCTATTGGGGGAAAGGTTCTGAGGTTGAACCCAGTGATGGTTAAGGACAGCTAGGAAGAAATTGGAGATGGGCAGGGAAACGCCGCGTACCAATTGTGCTTTGAGGTACACCTTCTCTCCGGCTTTGGGAGAAGGGGTGCCCTCGCCGGCCGGCTCCGCCCGCCAGACCAGTCCCTCCATCGCGGGGAGATAGCCTTCGATGACCAGCTCCTTGATATCAGTGTTCGTGATATCTGAGCCACACCAATCCCCCTTGTGGGAGTCGCCTTCTTCCTCTAGCAGCTCTAGCGCCACAGGAATTTGGTCGCCGCCGATGGATTCCACCACCGCGGATTTTGGCGGCACCAAGCCCTCTGGTGGCACCTGGACGGAGCCCGCCGGCTTCGCCACGGCATCACCCGCCGCCGCCATGGAGGGAGTAGATCTACTGCTCGCCATTGAATTGGGAGGGGAGGTGATTGAGAAGATTGGGAGGCTAGGGTTTTCGTGTGTGCGCGGAGGGCTCGAGGAGATGCTTGCAGGAGGAAGACGATGATGCAGGAGGAATGAGGTGAAAAGTAAAAATCCACCGCAGTTGTAATTTATAACCCCTGGCAACAAGATTCGTGCAATGTGATCGAGTGGTCGGCGCGTGGACGACGTGTGCGGGCGCGTGCGCGAAAATTTTGCCATGTTCCCAACCGCCACCGCCAATAGTTTGTATCCTTCGCATGGTAAAAATGGACATGATTGAATTCTCTACATGTGTGAGTTACGAGGCACTACTGACCTATGTCTATGTCGCCCTAACTGACACGAGCAGGTGAACCATCACATCGGAATATTCTGGCATGGGCGGATCCAGTCCAGGTACGACATAGTACGATGGAAGATTTAGCAGTGCTCCGACTTACAAATTGAAGATGGAGAAACCTTGCAGGGTTCTTGGGAGGACTACAAGATATTGCTTGACAATTTGCCGACATCCATCTAGACAGAGCATTCAACCTATAGAGGCAAGACGACGCAAGATCTCGGAGTTCTCCGGGGGCTACTGTTGGGGATATGCTATGTGGGTATCCTCATAGCATGTCTCCTATCCGGATAACCCGGGTGGCCCACAATTGGTAGCATGGCCTATGGCCTGCTGGGCAGCCCAGTTAGATGGATCCAGAAGGAGGCCCATGCCGGATAAAGGAAGGCTACGGAGGAGTCACCGACGTACCCGGAGCCTTGGAGTGCAAGACACGTTAGACTGATTGTATACTGTGTAGGACTCTGTAACCTGTCCGGCTAGGACTTTTCCCTGTAACCCTAGGACCTGGAGACTATATAAGTCGGGCCTATGGGAGACTTTAGGGCATAACCTCAGAGATACAACTCACATCGCGCACAGCAAACCGATCCCTGTAACTCGGCATATTGCCATTATAGTGATTTATAGCAGGAGTAGGATTCTGCCACCGTTGTGGGATATGAACCTGGGTAAGTTGTGTTACCTTGTACCCGTCAACCGTCCGCCTTCCCCCACGTCTCTAAACATGCACTGTGAGGACACCTCCATGGCGTACTCGTCGGCAATACCACGACAGGTACATTTTCTTTGTTGGGGTCAATACCTCGCTGAGGTAGTAGACTGGGAGTTGTACCCCGTGGGTCTTGCCGTCTTCGGGTCGTTCGACCACGAGTGCTGTGCTAACCACCTGATGCGTGGTTGCGATGTATAGCAGCAAGGGCTCCCTTTCCTTTGGCATGACCAGAACAGGAGATGTGGAGAGCATGCGCTTGAGGTCTTCGAATGCTTCTACTGCTTCGGCGTCAACTCGAATTTGTCGGCATTGCACAGTCGCTGATAGAAAGGGAGGGCCTTCTCGCCCATGCGGCTGATGAACCTGCTGAGTGCCACGATTCGCCTAGCTAGTTGTTGGACTCCTTTGAGGTTCTTGGGCTTCTCCATGTCTAGTATAGCACTGATTTTCTTTGGGTTGGCCTCAATGCCACGCCGGGAGATGAAGTACCCGAGTAATTGGCCAAACGGGATGCCGAAGAGCGCACTTTTCAGGGTTCAGCTTGATCTTGTAGAGATCAAGGTTATCAAATGTCTCGCGGAGATCGTCGATGAGCGTTCTGGCCTCCTTGGTCTTGATGACTATGTCATCGACATAGACCTATACATTGCGACCGATCTGGCTCTTTAGGTAGACCTGCATGCATTGTTGATATGTGGCGCCCACGTTCTTCAGCCCAAAGGGCATGGTGTTGTAGCAGAACACTCTGAATGGCGTGATGAACGCTGTTTTCTCTTGATCTCCGGCCTTTAGCCGAAATTGATCGATCCGTGGAAGAGGAAAGTGGTCCTTACGTCAATGCTTGTTAAGCGACGGAAGTCCACACACATCCGCATGATGTCCTTGTCCTTGTACTTCTTAGGGACTAGCACGGGGTTAGCCAGCCACTCGCTTTCCTTTATCTCACCGATGAAGTTGGCATCGAGGAGTCCGTTGACTTCGATACCAACGTCTTTTGCTCTTGGCTCGGACAGTCGACGCATCGACTGCTTAACTAGCTTTGCATCTAGAAACACATTGAGTGCATGCTCAGCGAATTCCCTGGGAACTGCTAGCATGTCCGTACGATACCAGGCAAAATTTTCACAGCGCTCATGGAGGAATTCGACGAGCATGCTTTCCTATGTGGGGCTCAGGTCGTTGGTGATCAACGTCGTCTTGGAAGCATCCAACGGGTGGACGTGCACCTTTTTAGTGTTGACTGTGGAGTCGATCGACATATCAGGTGCATTTTGTCTGGTGACTGGGGGAGCCCCATTGTCTGTGACCTCCTTTAGCCTTGTGAGGTGGTCCTTCATGCCGAATGATTGGTAGATTCTGTTGAAGTCCCTCGCGCAACTGTCCGACCTGGTGAAGCTTCCTGGGACGGTGATGACGCCCCTGGGTCCTGGCATCTTCAGTAGAAGGTACACGTAGTGCGGTACTGTGAGGAATCTTGCGAATGTAACATGCCCTAGGATGGCGTGGTACTGTGAGGGCCAGTCCACCACTTCAAACTCTAGCCACTCACGCCTGAAGTTTTTGGGCTTGCCGAAGATGACGTCGAGCCATATTTTGCCCAGGAGGTATATGCCCTTTCTTAGCACGATGCCGTGGAATGTCATGTCCGACGCCTCTAGGCTGCATAGCAGGATCCGCATAGCTACTAGTGTTCTAGCGAACATCAGGTTGATGCCGCTGCAGCCGTCCATGAAGACGCGGCTCATGTAGAACCCTCTGATCTGGGCCTCGAGCACCAGGGCAGAGTGACCTAGGCGAGATATCTGACGCGGGCGATTTGAACGGTCGAATGTGATGCACGACTCCAACCCGTTGAGGTACTCAGGTATGGCTAGTGGACAGGTCATGGCCAAGTTGACTTGTCGGGTGATCTTCTTCTGCACCCTGTTGGTTGGGCGTTCCTTCTGTATCATCATTGATCCCAGTGGTGGGTATATGTCTGCCCCGTTATTCTGCGATGGTGCGGTCGCAGGTTGCGAGGGTCCTCCAGGTGGTGGTGGAGCCCTGTGGGCTACGCCTCCTTCAGCGATTGGAATCCTGGGTTCACCGCCTGGCATTGCATCTGGGTGAATCCCTCGTGGAGTTTTTGAAACTCCCTGCAGTCCTTGAGCATGTGGCTGGCCTTTTTCTTGCCATCCTGCTTGTCGATGTAAAAGTGGTTGGTGCAGGGACCCGACAACTTTTTGAATGTAGATGGCTCATCATCGCGGTTGCAGCGCTGCCATGTTTGGGTGGTCCTTCCGCTATCGCGGTAGTTTCCACCATGATACCCTCTATTGCGGTTGCCATCATCGCGGCGATCGGCGTAGCCAGCCACAACCATGTAGACTTCTTCGTGATTATCGTAGATGCACGATATTCTCTTTCCGTGGCGATCGCGCCTGCGGCCAAAGTCATCTTCGTCATCCGAACATGCTCGGTTGACGACATCCTCGCCATCGGCCTAGCGATTGGCGATGTCCATCAGGTGATCGATGGTTTTGGGCTTGACACACCCGAGATCCTCCTTGAATTCAGGACGCCTGACGCCATCGTTGAATGCGTTGATTGCCATCTCCTCAGAGATGTTTGTGGTGGAGTTCTTCATGAAAGACCAGCGTAGTATGTACGAGTGGATGGACTCGTTGGACGATTGGCAGCAGGCCCATCACTCTTAGATTGAGGCTGGCCTCTTGCTGGTGCCCTTGAAGTTGAGGATGAAGCTATATGCCAGCTCTTCCCAGCTATGGATGGAGCCGTAGGGGAGGCTAATGAGCCAGGCCGTGGCTGCGCCTATTAGCTGTAGCTGGAGGCACTGCATGGATGTGCTTTTGGTTCCCCCGTGGAGCTTGACCGATGAAAAGTGGTTGTCAAGCCAAGTTTTCGGCTCCTATGCACCGTCAAATTTCGGGTTGTCCGAAGGGATCTTGAATTTTTTCGGCATCCATGATTGTCGGACGGCCCTGTTGAAGCACATGGCACCGCACAGCTCCTCGTCGTCATCTTCGTACTTAGTTGAGCGTGCACGCTTGGTGCGTGATTTGTTGATCTTGCACTGTGTGAGCTTGCTACAAGTGTCATAGTTGCTTCTCCTATGCCGTGGGCTATGGCTGTGTCGAGGAAGGTCATGCTCTTCTTCCTCAGATGAGGGCATGCGGCTTCATGTGAACTTTACCGTGGAATTTTTATTTGGCTCCGCAGGTGCTTCATCGTGGAGCGCATCTCTGACGAGTCCGAGGCCTGCAAGCGCAAACTTGTGGATCACGTTCCTTGGGTCTCCCGCTAGTGGCGGGTTGGACGCGAGGTAGGTGGTGGCCGCCATGACCGCGACCTGCGGTGTCTTGGGCATGATGTTGCCCTGCGAGTCCATTGTCATGAAAGACATGTTGAGTGCCTTGGTAGCATCACGTCGTGCTGCAGGGTCCCATGTGCTCTAGGCGAGAGCGGTATTTGACACCATCGTTGCCCTTCGAGGTAGAGCCGCTAGCAGAGAGCGTAGCTCACCGCCTACTTACGCTTGTCGAGATTGGCTTGCTGCTTGACCTGTCAATTGTGCTCCTCAATCAGGAGCCAGTGATATCCCATCAGCATGTCGCGGGGGGCATCTATAGGT
Organism: Avena insularis; assembly: GCA_023614405.1. Lineage (NCBI taxonomy): Eukaryota > Viridiplantae > Streptophyta > Magnoliopsida > Poales > Poaceae > Avena > Avena insularis. The sequence continues at coordinate 267,398,785 of CM042693.1, read as the reverse complement.
AAAGGGTGAGTGCCCCGTACGGCGTTGCACACCGTCTCCCGGCCTTCATCGTTGAGGTGGATTTTGTTGTGGAAACAGTTTATGCCCTCATCGCCTCGAGGCACCCTATTCCCGTTAGGATTTTGTGGGGGTGCCCCGTTTATTCCGTTTTTGGCCTGAGGCTTGGGCAAAGGATCCAGTGGTGAATCTCTGCCGTCGTTGAAGTCGCCGTTATGGATGGTGGTGCATAGGTAGTGCAGGGAGAGATCATTGCTCCCGCAGCTCTCAGATCTGGAATTGTAGGTTCTTTCCTCCATAGGAGGGTCGTAGAGATCGGAGTTATAGTTGTTGCTGTCATCTGAATCGCCCGTCGGCGATGACAAGTGCAGGGCGTCGATAGGTGGGACCCATGAGGTGGGCCTGAATGATGGAGGTGTCACCCGTTCTGGGAGGCATAGGGTGCCAGACTTGCCCACCTAGAAGCAGAAGGTTCCGAACAGCATCTCGAATCCGTCGCCTACGGACTTGAAATCTTTGCGGGTGGCCGGCAAGTGGGCAGTTAAGTCGAAACCGCCGAAGAGGAGGTGATTATCCATCGCCGTGGAATCGTTGATCACTCCGGATGGAACTGTCACGACTGCACGATCATCGTCCCCAGTCCCAACAGACAGCGCCAATTGACGAGGGTTCAATTCGTCAATGACAATTGTTATGGACTTGGATTTTGGAGAAGATGGGGATGCTGGAGATCGCAAGACGGTTAACATACACGCATCAAGGGGACATGAGGTTTACCCAGGTTCTGGCCCCCGGAGGGAAAACCCTAATCCTGCTTGTCTGTTCTTGATTACCGCAGAACCGAAGGTTACAGGGGTGCGCAGATCCGACCTGGAGTGAGGTGTGTGTATGAGTTGGCAGAGATCCTTCTCGTCGGTCCCTCCTAGCCTTCATATAGATAGGTCAGGTCCCGGGGGTAGGTCGAGTCAGTTGCAAGTTAGGGTTGGACCCTTTGAAATTGTATCTACAACTAGTCGTGTCCTCTAAGGAGTCGAACTTGTACCGAGTTTGGTTCACCCGGAATCTTCTTGGACAACAAGTCTTCTCGTGGGCCTTCCCTGGGCTGGACCAAGTATACATATGTGAGGCACCCGCAGGGTATATCCATGTCAGAATCCAACATTAACTAAACGTTCACCTTATAAAAAATGTCTTATCATGTTCCTAATTCTCAAACCAACTGCAGTGTATGCACTGTATAAATTAACAGTGCATTCAGGCAACTGAATCTTCAAAACAACAAGAACCCACCAATAGTCTATATATACTACCATTATAAGTTTAAGTAGATGAACCATCACAATATTTGGAATACAGATTCATGATAAGTTTAGGAAATATCTATAGCAGATCAAACAAAGTAACAGATTCACCATAACAAAAGCTACATCAACTTGTAGATGAGGATCTGCTGATGCTCAACCATGGAGTGTAGACAAAGTGAGTGGAATATCCTACATGAGTTTTAAATCCAACTAGGTGGGTTTATGTTGGCCAATGATGAATGCAAGTCCACATATTGTTTGTAGCTAGTTTCGAAATAAAGATATCGATCCCACAGGGAGCAGTAGGCGAGAGACTAAAATTATTTTAATTAAAACTAAACACAGTACTTAAGGAATAATTCTAAGATGCAAGAAAAGTAGAATTGTTTTCGGGTTTTTGGTTTATTGAAACAGTAAAGTAAAGTGAAGTAAAACTTAATGTAGAAAGTAGTAATCGCTTGCATAAGAAAGATTGAAACCGCAATAGGGAAAAGGCGTTCTCGAGGAGTGGTGGACACACCGCTAGCAATTTATACTGAGCAATCAAGATCATTATAAAGGATATTCTCATGATATGCATGTATGTGGGAGGAGCTCCATATATTGATGATTAGGGATCAACCACTGCTCACTCCATCCTTCATAACCATAGATGACATATAAACGACATCAGTCGTATTATCTCGCTATTAATGGATTTCTCCCGCGGCATGGACATGGCTTAATCAGTTTCCTTAATTCCCCAAGTTAGTACGTAAAGTATGGCAATGACTTTATAGTCACAGTAAGTGCTACCATCCCTCCGTCTACCAACAAGTAATTCCCTTCATCGAGTCCCCGTAAGAGGCAAATATTAAGGAGGTGCACAACTCCCAACATAAAGATGAAGACAATTAACACATACATATAATGATGTATAACATCTTAATCTCTATTTCATCTCAATCATATACTAGGGTTTCTCCATCTCCCCAAGAACTAACGATCTACTCAGACATGGAGTCAGACAACATCATGACAGTGGTAATGGTAACGATTATCGATGAATAGTACTTGTATAAATCCACAACTAGTGCAATAATTACAAGAAGATCTAGATGGGATGGATGGAGATGATGGTGGTGATGAATATACAGCGTTTGATGAAGATGGAGATCGATGCCTTGGCCTCCCAGATCTACTTAGGGCAAAGATGGATCCCTAGGGCAAGTTCCCCCATTAGATCCCTTCCGGAGGTGAGGTTTTCGGCGATTTCTAGGTGTTCTGTATGTCATATCTCCGAACTAGTTGCACGGGATGAAACTATTTGAGGAGGTGGAGGTGGAGCCAACTATACGACCGGAGCTATATGGCGGTGGGCCATATAATTGGTTCTCAACTCTTTTGTATCCTTTGCTCACTTCGGGTTTTCTTCTGGTATTATTAATATTTCCCAAATAAGGAATTTACATAGTTTTTGGCTCCTTTTCACTCCAATATAACTTCTCCAAGAATTGTGTCCATTGAATCCATCATCTGATCTGATCCTGGTGAAAATAAACATAAAAAGTGTGTGCGAACGCTGCAAAATACCAAGATCCTCATCTACAATGAAAAATAATAATCTAAAACATGATGCAAATATGCACTCATCAACATCTCCAAGCTTAGACTCTTGCTCGCCCCGAGCAAGTTTAGCTTAATGGATGTGATCCTCATATTCATGAAGCTGAGTCGATAAAATAAATGAGGCAGTTGCAGCATGTGTTTATCATAAAGGATACATATAAATAAGTTCATGAATAGTACCTTACTCGAACCATCCAAATAATATTAGCAGGCTTCCACACCTTAGCAATTAACAGCTTATAAAAGATTATTCTCAACATCATGTAAATGTATTCGGTTCAACCGAATGAGTTATTGAGGTAGTCCCAAGTGTTTCTAGGATCAACACATTCACTTGGGATTCAAAATCTCAAATGTCTCTTTGTCTTTTTACAATATAGTGGTATATGCCTACTTGCTCTTTGCACATTCGCTCTTTTTCTTCTTCTTTCCTTTTTCTTATTTTTCTATATATATTTGTGCTCATAGTTTTGATTAAGTGTTGTGCAAAGAAGCTAGCCATATATTCCACTTCATGTAGGAATTTTAAAGTTTAACAATCTCAATTACCAAATTCCAAATATATATGAAGCATCTTTATAAATTGAGTATTCTACCTCAACTTGTTATCACTATATTTTATAGCACATATAATTTCTCCTTTGTTCAAGGTTTTTCTTTTTAATTTTAGTTAGTTAGATAATCTCTCCTTTTTGAAAATCAAACCATTGACCTACAACATATTGATCAAATTATGTTTATATGTTCCACTAATACAAATGGTGTGGAAGACTCCTATTTCTATCATCAAGTACAAGTAAAATCATACTCAAGTCATTCATATATCCAATAGGACAATTTCAAACTCAATAATTCTCCATATATATAAACTCGGAATTTCATAAGAGGGATTGACTATTCGTGAAGGACAGTCTAATGGTGCAATCTTTTATTTCTAAACTTGAGCTAATGCGAAACTAAAAGCAATAAACTTATAAGATTGATTACAAGGTTTTAGAGATCTCCCCAAGCTTGGAATCAAGCCAGACAGGATCAAATAACTCCTTGTTGGTACATATTCCTCCTCCTAGGCAGGAAGAGTGTTGCCTTCCTCTCCTGGGTTGCTAACTTTAGCCACGCTTGCGAGGCGGATGCTGAGCTTGGCCATTTCGTATTGAGGATTCAAAATTTTTCTCTAGAGGAATTTCTTCTCATATGTCAACAAAAAAACAGTTTTAATCAAGAAACCAACTCTACCATGGATGTTATTGACCTTTTTCTCAAGGTCCTTGCTCATCATCCAGTAGGAGTCAATCCCTTCTCCCATAGTTTCAACACATGACTTTGAAGCCTTTTCCAACTAACAGATCTTATCATGAATCTCATCTTACCGCACCTCCTTTGGTTTGAGATGTGGCGGACGAAGAGGAAGTTTATAATAAGATCCTATGTTGTGATGGTAAGGATTAGGGAGATACTCATCCTTGCTCCTTCTCTGATATGCTTTCCTCATCATCTCCATACTTTGCGGGAACATGACCTCCCAATTTTGGAGAGTCTTGATCTTTGAGATGGATGACAATGACGCTTATTTTGGTTTCGCCCCTTTGATACTCTTCACGGGCTTCTCTTCCTTCTTCCTCCAAACCTTGTTGACATGGAAAGGATGCATGGCTTCGCTGCACGGATGTTGTTAGAAGGGGTGTGTATGGATATGGCGATGGTTTTTCGAGTCTAGAGGCTATAGCTCTGCTAAAAATTAATGAAAAAGGTTAGATGCAACCATCTTTAAAAGGGGAGGTCGAAAACCCTAGACGCCAAGCTTAAGGAGCAACTATACGGGCGCGACCCGTATAAATCCCACCGTATAGTTATGAACCGACTATATATTTTTTATTTATCTATTTCGTCCCACCGTATAGTTGGTTGTTAAACCTTCTATACCTTGGAAAAAATTTGGTGATGCGGTGAATAACTATACGGCCACAACTATACGACTGGAAATTTATTTCCCGCCGTATAGTGGATCGTTAAGGTTATAGTATGCATCAAAATTTATTTGTTTTTTTGGGAATTCTTTATTAGTCTGAAACTTAATGAAATACCAAGTTTTGACAGAAAAATGACAATTTAATTTTCGACCAACATTAACACTAATTGGACTAGATTTTATCATAACCAAATTTCTATTATTTCATAGGAGCTTCAAGTGTTCATTTATTCAAGCATAAAATAAACTAAAACTTACTTAAAAACTTACTCGACCCTTTATTTCACATGGGTTGCCTTCCATGAAGCGCTCTTTTATGGTCTATAGCTCGACCATAGTGTATCTCAGTTCTTCTCAATCTTATCCTTCTTCCAATTACCATTTCTTCCATACTTTTTCTTAATAAAATCTTTTGGGGTAATTATTCATAAGGTGATTGCACTTATATGTTCTTGTGCACGATAATTCTTCAAGCGTTGTCCATTCACTATCCATGAAAGAGAGGGTGTTTTCCCCCGGAGCTTCACTGCTCCCGATGCATAAGCTTATTCAACTATATAGGGGCCTTCCCACTTTGATCTGAACTTACCTAGAAATAACTTAAGGTGAGAGTTATAGAGCAAAACTTTATATCCATTTTTAAAGACTTTATCCTATATTTTTCTATCATGCCATGTTTTTTCTTTTTCCTTAAACAATCTAGCATTTTCATAAGCCTCACTTCTAAACTCATCTATAGCATGTATGTCTAAAAGACGATTTTATCTTGCTACTTTAAGATCATAGTTTAAGTTCTTGATTTCCTAAAAGGTTCTATGTTCCAATTCTAAAGGTAGGTGGCACACCTTACCGTATACCATTTTATATGGCATCATACCCATCGGATTTTTAAAAGCATTTTGGTATGCCCAAAGATTGTCATTTATCTTGTATGACCAATCTTTTCTTGATTTATCTACTGTCTTCTCGAGTATGGTCTTCCGTTTTCTATTAGAGAGTTCCACTTGACCACTAGTTTGGGGATGATATGGTGAAGCAACGCAGTGAGTTACTCCATATTTTCCAAGGGTTTTCCTGAAAGATCCTTTCATAAAATGAGAACCACTGTCAGTAATTAAAAATCTAGGAACTCCAAACCTGAGAAATATGACATCCTTGATCATCTTCACGGAAGTGGCTGTATCTGCATGGTTAGTTGGGATAACTTCAACCCATTTAGTAACATAATCGACAGCAACAAGAATATGAGTGTAACCATTTGATTATATAAAGGGTCCCATGTAATCCGTTCCCCATACATCAAATGGTTCAATTATAAGACTATAATTCATTGCCATTTCTTGTCTTCTGCCTATATTACCTCTTGTCTGGCAAGCATCGCAATATTCCACATATCTTTGTGCATCCTTGAATAAGGTGGGCCAATAGAATCCGGATTAAAGTACCTTTTTCTGTAGTTCGCTTGTCTGCATGATGTCCTCCATACAGGCTGACATGACAAGCTTGCAAAATTGCATCCATTTCATGATTAGGAACACACTTTAGAATCATTCCATCAGGTCCATGACGATAAAGAAATGGATCATCCCAAAAGTAATGTCTGAGATCATTAAAGAATTTATTTCTTTTGTTTCTTGTCATATGAGGAGGTACAAATTTTACTGCTAGATAATTAGCATAATCTGCATACCACAGATCAAGTACTTCAATTTTTGCTAAGTATTCTCCATCCTAGATAAATGATCTGCTACTGGATTATCCTTACCCCTCCTATCTCCTATTTGTAAGTCATATTCTTGTAGTAATAAAACCCACCTAATCAACATGGGTTTTTCATCCTTTTTCACAAGAAGGTGATGTAAAGCATGGTGATCTGGATGAATTATTACTCTAGGATTAATAATGTAAGATCTAAATTTGTCACAGGCAAAAATTATAGCAAGAAACTCTTTCTAAATAGTAGCATAATTTTTTGGAATCTTATTAAGAGTCCTACTAGCTTAGTGAATAACATTTAACACTACTGCTGAATAGGCCATCAGTAACAGGCTCAAAACGCCCATTAGTGACACCCATTAGTGACTAGTCACTGGGACAATGTTACTAGTACGTGTACCAGTGACAGTCATTTTCGAATGCCTGTCGCTAGTATGTGTGAATTAGTGGCAGGTAAAAATGATGCATGTCACTGGTTGGGATCGGAGGCCGCGGACCTACGAGGTTTTCAGTGACAAGCTGATTATCCAGCCTGTCACTGGTGTGCATTTTGATAATAAAAAAATTAAATGTGTTTTCCCTGAATATTCCAGATAGCACAATAAATAGATTTTCCACAAATAATTCAGATAGTATAATAAAATGTTGTACCAATAATACATTCACATGTACAAATATGACATAAGTTTTGCATAGATAACACAATGGCATAGGACTAAGCCCGTACAAAAAGTGAAACCGGTCAAACCGGCCAAAAAATTCCTAGTTTAATCTCATTCACAAATCCAATCTAAACTTTCAAACTAGTACAAAATTTTGAACTAGCACAAACCGCTGAAACCGGACACACCATTTTTGCCCAAGCTTACATAGGACCATCATCCACAAAAATTTGGCTTAGCCTGTTTCCTCGCCTTTGATCTCCAAAGATCATGTTAGACCCACATGACGCATAAGAACTACCAAACATATATGTCAGGTTTAAGTACCCCCGAGCAGACCATCATGCCTATCTGCAGAAATGAGAAAACACTAAACAGTTTAGACATAGTATTTATGTACTAACTAACATCAGCTGAGGATAAAAGAAAGTAGAACCCCAAAAACAGCAAATGAATAGTTTTAAAATAACAAGAAACTGGACAACAAAAAGCTTGCGCACACATTTCTGTTTTTACAGGTGTGTTCGATATGTTTTACGGGTAAATAATAAGCCTGGAAATGGTCCTATAACTAAACTACACCTCGACCATACCCAACAATGTGGAATTAATAACCATAACCAAAACCACACCCCCGGCCACCCCGTAAAACTGAAACTAAACCAAACTGTACATATCGTCTACCCAAACCATGGGTTAAACCCGGTTCTCTGTTTTGGGTTGAAACCATTGTCGCCTTCAATAAGCTAGCTAGTGACGTCCTGGCGGCCTACAAGAAACAACACAAAGGCTCACGGTAAAAAAAAAAGCACCCAGCTAGCTTGTTTCTCCAACGTAATCGTTCTTTATGGCAACACATCTGCGGAATCGACATGCAAGGGTTCGTAAAGCGTAACACAAACCAAATCGAACTGCTACTTTTGTGTCCAGATGCTGAAAACCTGTTTAGGCCCACCTAAAAAACCGGGTCTTAACCTGAAGTTTTGGTCAGTTTCATCTGTAACTGTTCAGGACCATAACTAACCATACCCAACTGTTTGTTTTGAGTACCCAAACTAAACCAAACTGTCCCACAGACTCAACCATTCCCAACCGAACTAATCAAACCCAAAATGAGGAACTGAACCATCCAAACCGGTTATGCTAAAACCATTCTCAAGATTACATGTTAATACGAAATAAACAGAGATTACAACGACAAGAAGCACAAGTCTGATTTCAATTCTTTTCGAATCAGGTACAAGGCAAACATCTAGATTCATTGACGATAGTACATGTTCAACAATATGACAAGGCCGACTCTGCTGGAGCTAACATGCTTCTGTCATCATGATCTATATTTAGCGGGCAATCATATGTTAGCACATCCATATCGAGTTTTCTCTTGCAACCTGACTCAGTTGCAATACAAAGGAAACATGAAAAGAGGTCTTCTTCACTGAACAAACCTAGCTAACCTACATTAGGTGGTTCCTGATTGGAAGGATCGACTGAAAATAACCAATATGTAAAATGCAACAGGGAAGTGCATTTCAAGATGGCTCATGATCGGTTGATCAAGCACCCTTATCCTGAATATGACTAGGCACTAGCCAATCAACTAAAATATGCTGGGCTAACTACAGACTAGCAGGCTAGCAGCACTAACCAAGAACTATGATGGATTACAGGAGCATAAGGAGATAAACAGACATCTTCGGCACATGCTGCAGAAAAAGATGAAAAGCTTGCAAAGATGAACATCCAGCTGATCAGGGCTATAGATGCGCCTCTGATATCCTCATTGATAAAGTAGCTAACTCAGCTCAGCGCATTCAGGAGATAATTTCTAAGAGCTTGACTCAATGCCGTACTACCGCACATGGTAAACACGATGTTACCCTCCTTGCTGTTCAAAGCGTTAAGAAAAGCCACATAAAGAGGATGTGTTTTCTATTAGTCCAACCTTTGGGCATGTCCTTAAATCCTTGTACTATTTGCCCCTTGCGTCCTCACAACCTAATACATCTACTCTATAAAATGAATGTGTCATTTGAGGATGAAACATACAATCAGATGGTGAGCTAGCTCTTAGTATCATGGCTTCTCCTCGAAAAAATCATGGATGTCTGCAAGCAAAATGTAGGAAGAGTTTCAGGACATTAGGCATTACTCAACATCTGTTGTACTGCTTATACAAGTTCTCCATATGGTACTTGAACATATAGGAATGAGCAATAGATATCTCTACTGATAGATACTGCTAACAATTCAGGAGAGTGAGTACTACCATTTTCTGGTTTCTTCTTGTACCTTTTAGTGTATAATTTTTCAGCGGCATTAGTGCTATTTATAGACCTTGAAGGATGCAGTTGAAAAGCTATAAACTTGATTAACAATTTGCAGAGACAAAGAATCAAGGAAAAAGAAATAAACATAATAAAATGCCACATACCTCATTCTGGAATCATGCATGCTTGATCAGTTGGGTTGCAGCCACCTTTGTACGTGAATCATGAACCTTCGGTGAGTCATCACCGCCATGGAAAACCCCAGATTCCGAGGCGACCTCTGTGTTGATGATTTTTGCGAAAATGCCTTGGATGCGTGTAAACTCTTTCTTCCGGTCAAATGGATTGGACTCAAGATGAGTACCAAACAACTGAATATCTACACCTTTGTTTAAACTCTTCTGTGACCTCACAAACATGTCCATATGGTAGCAGAGATGGTAGCCACATGACACGCTATCTTGCTGTTGTGTACAACTAACATCTTTATAATGCTTAAAGTGTAGACGACCTCCACCTTTTTTGGCACAATTCCACCTGTAAAACTATGTTCGAAGAGAGCATCATCCAGAATCTTTGACATCACACTGTAATCCCTTCCGAACTTGTTTTTAAGTGAATCCAAGTAAAAAGCCTTGCATTCCTTCACCATGAGGATAATAAGAACCCAGTGACCTCTACACAAACATGTGAACAATCCTAGTATATTAATCCTTCGTGAATAATAAACAACCCAAGTTCAGTGCAAAGCAAAGTTGGAAACTGAATAATGAACATAAATAAATATATGTACATTTAGAAAAGCAATTAAGACCGAGTAGGACTTACGTTGGATTGTAGGGCACTAGTATGTACTTCTTGTCCTTGTTATTTTTTAATGAAGGTATGATGCACTCTCTCAAAATAATCTCAACACCTTCATCGGAGCTTAGGTTGTTGTCGTGCATGTGATAAGGATCGGCAACTCCGACATTGCCAAGTTCTTTATTCTGTCTAGTCTCTCTGACTAGGTATACCGCCCATAGCCTAACAAGGGAGGACTCCAGCAAGTCTAAGTTGAACATTCTAAAGATCTCGGGAAACTCCAGATAGAACTTGTCTCCCGGATATTTGGTCACAAAGTGGTGGTAATCCTTTGGAACCATAGCCGTGTAATGTGAGGCATGACCTTCAAGACTTTCTAGTTCTGTAATATTCTGATGCAGAGCCTTCATATCGATAGAAAGGCTCTCGAACTCATCCATTGGTACCAAACGCTCGCCACGGATATGATGTTTCCGCCATTGACCACTTTCTCGCTCTCCTTTTGCATTCGTTGATCCGTAGGACAATGTTTTTTAACCTTTTCTCATTTTTATCCACCTTGTCTTTCTTCTTCTTTCTTCTTACATGTTGCGGTTCTGGAGATGTTGCCTCATCACGAGAGTTCCTTTTTTTAGCGGCACCATGCTTGGGGCCCACATACGAATTAGACCCAACCCCTTGGTCTTTGTCCATGTTATCCTCATCCTGTTGAGCTCCATCCAAGTAGTCATATGTTAGAGGGGCACAAATACCCACTTCATTTGCTGGGGTGGTTGTCTTGCTCGAGTTCTGCAGAGTTGTGCGAGTGGATCTTCCCACCAACTTTATCGCATCCCTTGGCCACTTCATGATATATCCCTTGCATTTCCCTAGTTTGTTGCAACCCGGCTCGGGGTGGCGGCCAACAACATCCAAATCATCAAAGGGGTCAAGCACCTTATTCACCTCAACCTTTGCCATGTCTGGTGGTAAATCCACACAGTGCAGCTTGTTCTCCTTGGTCAGCGGATGCACTCGCCCATGTGCAACCGTTATCATCTTCCCATCCATCATGGGTGCCAACAGATGGCAGGGAGTAAGGTCCTGCGAGGAATAAGTTGCAACAGTGAATGTTAGATTACAAAGAATTAAAATGTTGTTGTCGACACAATTTTATTCACATCTATATCCTTACAGTGATGTCTTCTAATGGATTTAGCGTCCCTGTTGGGATGCGAGAGACAAACGAGCTACTACTGATTTGTCCACCAATACTGGGTGACTGTATGCGCGTCTCGAGGGATGAACTGGTTGGAATTTGACTGTGTATGCGCGTCATGAGGGATCAAATGATTCATATTTGGATGCAGCTTGTTCTGCCAATATACGCCTCACCGTCTCTGCGGCAACAACCTTGGCAACCGCTGCCACCCGCTGGTCAAAATCAACCTGCAGACGGGCAGTGGATCTGGCTCTCCTCCTATCGCGGCCAACCTCCTTATCTTCAGGTAAATATTCCTTCCAAGAAGCCCCATTCCCCACGCCTCTCACACTGCCTCGATGCTCCTTCCCGCCAAGAGCTTTTGCGAGAGGATCCTCCCACCTCTTGCAATCAACTGAATCTAGGGAGCTCTGAGTTTGAGACTCTTTCTGCACCAAGTTTGATTTAAGTTAGTTAATTAACAAGTGTTCGATATGACATGCAATGATTGCAAACAATGAGAGCATACACTATGACTAGTGATAAATGAATTTTCTTCTGGGCGTTTGGTGCATGGACACAAAAGTATTTCAGAAATGTTATATGCTATACTGTTGTGATTTCTTACAAACAATCAACTGATCAGTATCATGTAAGAGTGGTCAAATATGCTACATATTATGCAAACTTATGTAAGTTGAGCTTGGAAAAGTAATCATATAAGAATGGTTCCAACTTTAACATGAGCTTATCGTGCACGTCCACGAGTTTAATGGATTTGAAGACCGGTTCCCCGTCACTGGGTCATAAGATGCACGGGCCCTCACAAAATCCCTTCCTGGGTCTGCCTCGATGTAGGAGAATGGGGGTTCTTTTCCAGCTGCTACTCGTCCTCCTTGTCCCATTTTGGACTATGTGTCGGGTTTTTTCCTCTAAATTTCATCCTTGAACAATGTAACATAAAACAACAAGAATCTAGAAGAATAAGGAATCACGTTTTTAAGGTTGAAAGGTTCAGAAGGAAAAAGAGAAACATATGTGTATTCATACAAAATTTGATAGCAAATAAAAGCAGATCACATGTCAGACCTGCCTTGAATAAACACATGCTTGTGCGATGACCAATTAGAGGATAGATATAGATCCTTGTCAACGAATTTACATTAAACATGTTAATCTAGATACAGCTGCAGGAAGCCATCAACCAAAGATAAAGAATAAGCTACAAAAGAAGAAATAGCGAGGTGTAAAGTACCTCAGCACTTAGAGCCGACAATTCCTGTCCTCTCCTAATTCTCCCTTAACAGCATTTATTGCAAAATTTCCATATGCCTATAAAATGTCAGAGATGTCTTGATAAGTAGAATGATGTCCAATATATTTTTAGATAAAGAATATAGATGTTTCAGCAGGTAATAAATTCAAGCAAATTAACCTGTAAGGAATAGAAAAAAAACAGTAAAGAATCGACATACAGAAAGTGGCCTCTCTCATTTCTCTGGTACGCATGAAATCCATTAAGCCATTCACATGGAACCTCTAAAATATTGTAAAATGAAAAATTATTAAATTCCTATCTAAAACGAAAACTCTGAACTTTACCAATGGGAGTTAGTTTCCAGGTCACTATAGAGCGGATAATCAATAGGGGATAATCAACAGGGGATCAAAAGGGGATAAGCTAGCTATAGTTTCCAAGCACATATGAAAAACTGAAAAGTACAGTACAACAGAGAGAGACCGAGAGGTTGAGGAAGGGCACCCCTGGGCTGTGCTGATGGTCGACGGTGGACGTAGCAGTGTAGGGCGGCGGAAGTAGTGATGAAGGCGCCGGCGGTGGAGGTGCTAGGAACCCTAGGCGGCCATCGGGATGAACGGAGCAAGGTATGGAGGAAGCAGCGCAACTCCGAGCAGCGGCGTCCTCGCGGCGGGGCGTTGGATGCAGGGCAGCGGCGCTGGGCGGCGGCGTCCTCGCGTCGAGGGGAGGCGCCTCCGTGAGCGACGGCGTTGGAGGGGATGGCGGCGTTGGATGGGTGGCGGCGGGTGGGGAGTGGGAATCGGGGATGGGGACAGGGAGCGAGGGGGCGGTGTTTTTTTTGAGATGGAGGGGGCGGTGGTTGGGGAAAGGGTGTTTTTTTAGATAAAGGGTACTCCACTACTCTGTATGTATTGATTCACGTAATTACATAGAAAAAATAATCAAAAATGATGAAAAGTGCATATAAGATATATATATAAAACTTAGAAAAACTAAAATTCACGAAAATATAGATAGTTCATTACATCTTACGTCGAAACAAATTAGGTTTTGGTTTTGTCATCGTCAACAATCTTCTCAACGATAGTCTTGATTTTCTTTCGCGTATATGTTAGACCCTCGGAGTGACTGCGTCTTTTGAAGGGACGCGTGGCGGATAATGTAGTTTGATCCCTTCTGGTGGGTATGGAATTTTGAATAGTTTCGTCATCTTCATCTGTATCTGGATCATTGAATTGTTCATAATCCTCTTCATCAACAACACCGTCCAACCTGACGATACTCCTTTTTCCTCTTCTCACAACTATACGGTTTGGCGCTTGTGGGTCGGTTATATAGAAGCATTGTGCCACCTGTTTAGCTAATACCCATGGCTCCTTTCTAGCGCTTATGGATTTCACATTTCTCTCTCCAATAGGTGTCGACGGCGGTATGTCTATGGTAGTGAAATTGTCTTCATCAGTATTGATTTGTTCTGCCCACCTAACTCGAAACATGGGGATAACAGATATAGTGTAGTCCAACTCCCATATCTCTTCGATCCTTCCATAGTATGTATCTTTTTTCTTGCCGGTTAGTGCCTTCATCGTCACAGCACTGTTCACCACTGTTCTGGTATACACTTTTCTGGTCTTGTGCCTCCGTATAGAATGTGTATCCATTAATATCATATGCTTGATATGTGACGACATTGACCAAGGGGCCCTGCGCCAAATAGTACACATCTAATGCATCCTCATCATCCTTTGAACATGGGTTTTTCTCAAAATGTTTTTGAGCCACTTTGCAAAGTTTGTGTTGTGCTCTTTCATAAGTGCAACACTTTTCTTTTTGGGGTTCTACTTTTGCAACATTTCCTGGTGCATACGAACATAGGGCCAGACCATCGAAGTGTGTTGCAACACCACTAAGTGTGCTCTATCGTAGTCATCTGATCGACTGATTGCAGCACTATGCACATGTAGATCCTTCTTTCCATGGCGGTGACCCTCACCACCAAGCCTGCCAAGGTGCCGACTAGTAGGTACACCAATAGGTTTGTCTACTTTCATGTAATCCGTGCAGAACTCGACGCACTCCTCCGATATATAACCTTGCATGATGCTTCCATCTGGATGTGATCTGTTACGAACAAAACGCTTCACGACTCCATTGAATCTTTCCAATGCATACATGTTGTGTAGGAACACAGGACCTAGGTCGATTATCTCCGGGACTATATGGATCATGAGATGCACCATGATGTCAAAGAACGAGGGGGGAAGTACATCTCTAGCTCACAGAGTATGACAATGATTTATTCTTGAAGTAGTTGGCAACGCTTCTTCGTAATCGACTTTTGAGAGATAGTGTCGAAAAAGTTACAAAGGTCCAACACTGTCTTCCGAACCCATGGCTCCATAAGTCCCCTAATCGCTACCGGAAGTATCTGTGTGATCATAACATGGCAATCATGAGACTTCATACCGATTAATTTGTGACTCTTCATGTCAAGATGTCTTTGTATGTTTGCCGAGTAGCCGGAAGTAACCTTTACACTTTGAAGGCACTTGAAAAACAATTCGAGTTCTGCCTTACTTAGAGTGTAACAAGCGGCGGGACACTCTGTCTTGATTTTCGTAACACCTCTTCCTTCATTGTTTCTCTCCTCTCTTGCCCATAGTTCCCTTCATATCCCAAGATTTTCCAAGTCTGCTCTTGCCTTCGGTCCATCTTTTGTCTTGTCTGGCAAGTGGATCAAGAGACCAAGCAAGCTCTCACACACATTCTTTTCAACATGCATGACATCTATGCAATGTCGTGTGTCAAGATATGGCCAGTATTCAAATTCCCAGAATACATATTTTGTTTTCCACATGCCTTCCAAAGGCTTTACCTTCTTCTGCTTCTTTCCCGCCTTAGGGCACTCATCCCAAGAGTTCAACAGTTCTAATATTTCGTCACCGCTCCTCTTACGTGGCTTTGATCGGGTCTCAACTGTATTGTCAAATTTTTCCTTTTCTTGTCTCCATGGATCATCTTCTAGAAGCCATCTTCGATGCCCCGTGTACACAATTTTTTGAGATCCTGATAGGCGACGACTTGTTGTATCATCCATGCACTGCACACATGCATTGTATCCGTGGACACACTAGCAGGATTGATATCCTAAGGCTGGATAGTCCTGGACTGTTGTGAGGAGCAAACCTTTCATATTAAAGATATCTTCTTCACAAGCGTCCCATACCTCAACCCCTACCCATAGTGTCGCCAACTCCTCATATAGTAGTTCCATGTACATGTTGATATCATTCCCAGGTTGCTTCGGGCCTTGAATGAGTAAAGATAAGTGTATGTACTTCCGCTTCAGACATAGCCATGGAGGGAGGTTGTACATCCACATAACAACGGGCCAAGTGTGGTGCCTGCTGCTCATGTTGCCAAAAGGATTGATTCCGTCTGTACTCATACCGAATCTTATGTTCCTATGGTCTCCTCCAAACGATGGGAATGCGTCATCGACTGCTTGCCACTGGCAAGCATCTACAGGATGTCTCATCACACCCTCTTCTTTTTTCCGTCCCTCCTCGTGCCAACGCAACAACTTTGCCTCATTCTTGGTTGTTGACCATTTTGACCAAATCATCTGAATCCACTACGGTGTCCTCCGCATCATGTACAAAATCTTCGGGTTCGTCCATATCTTCTTCGGATGACCCTTCATGACGTGCATCGCCATCAAACCCTTCGTCATCATCAACAACCTGAGGCTCCTCCCCATGACTTGTCCACCTTGTATAACCTTCCATGAAACCCCAACGCAGCAGGTGCATGTGCAAGGATCCAGATTTCCTTTCAAACAACGTTAAGTTTCGACAAGAGCTGCACGGACAACATATCTTCGTGCCATCTCTTCGCAACATATCTAGATCCACGACATCAAGAAACTCGTTCACATGATCATGAAAACTTCGTGTCATGCGGTCCTCTTTGTACATCCAACTTCGATCCATCCCTACAGTACAATATAAATTTAATTTAATTGGCAAAACCATCTAAAGATAATCGGAAACTTCTAAAGAAAAAAAAAAGAAAAAAAATACGAAACTCGACACGAGGACTCCACGAAAAGCCAAGAAAAGGATTTAGTATTGTAACCATTGAAACTAGTGAGAAAGTTTGACTTACTAGTGGAACGAGTGTATATAAAATACTCCCTCCGACCCATATTAATTGACTTGAATTTGTCAAAATTTAAATAAAACTATATACTAAATAGTGTATATATTCATTAAATCTAGACAAATGTGAGTCAATTAGTATGTGTCGGAGGGAGTAGCTAAAACGATGGTCGCCCCGAATACTACCTTCAATAAAGCCTTCTCACTGTCGTCACCCAACTGTCTTCAACCCGTCGCCAAGCTCCGTTCAATTTGCCGCTGAATTTGATCCGCCAAATTCAGCTTCGCCTAAAATCGATGGAGCTCGGTTATTTCGTACCGCAAACTATGGGTCCATCGACCTTTATTTATGGCAGAGAAACCGCGTCTGTCCGACTCGAGTTGGAATTTGCACATCGAGCTGGACTCCGGAGCGGATCCGTCGCCACTCACGTCCGCGCCGACCGGTGGAAGCGTGGCAGGTTTGGGCGCCGCACCAAGCCGCAATTGGCCCCTCGCGTCCTCCTCAACGGGCCCTCACGCTGCTGTTCGACTCCTGGACCGCAAGATCGATGCCCTCCAGTGCCACGGCACCGATCGATCTCTTCCTCAACCTCCTACCACCTTCCCCGATCTCTTCCTCAACCTCCTACCACCCTCCCCATCAGCCGCCGCCTGGGATGCCACCCTCGCGCTCGGCCGCCCGCCCGAGGTCATCTCCTGTCCCGGCCGCTGATGCAGGCGGACGTCTATGCATTGAAACCTGTCCGCTACTCCGTTTTCCACAATTTGCTCCATGCAGTCCTTAATCAAACCAGGCATATGCACGACGTTGCGTTGCATGGTGCACAGGCCGTCAGCGCATTGTAGGAAGCAGTGTATGTGTGTTAATGTGATGATCGGTGCCAGTTCGTGAAATTGTTTGTACTTCGCAGCCTCATTCGATCATACATATGGGAATAATAAGGATGCTAATTTGTCCTTTGCATAATTACGTGGACTGTCCACCATGTCCACCGGACAGGCGGCTTGCATCCCTACCCGGCTGCTGCTTTGCTCAGTTCAGAATGAACTTAAAGAGTTGCATCTCTGCCGCTCACTTTTTCTTGGATCCCGAAGCTATTGTGCTCAAATTTTCTTTCGGTTTTATAGGAATGCTAGGTACTCGCTCCAACTCAAGTTTGTCTAGATTCATATGTATCTAGTCTAGATGTATTCGTATCTAGACAAAGTTGAGTCAACTAATATGTGTGGGAGGAAGTAACTGAAATGGATGTAAAGGAGGACCCAAGAAAGAAGAGTCAAAAATTTCAGTGTTCACGGGAAGAAGTACTCGTTCAAGGACATTCAGATATGTATTATCTGCAGGAAAGGTGTCAAACTCCATCACGGAGAATAATTTAATCTGCTACTTTTAGTTATCTCTGATCCCATGTTTGGTAGAGCAGTGGCGTCTTGGATGTTTCTTTTATCTATCATCAATCTGATCATTGTATCAGCTTAACTGGTGTCGTGGGAATGACCACGACAAATGCTGCAATCGGCAGCGAGTAGTAGAACATGGGGCAAGGGCGGCCACCCATCTGCGGTGCGAGATGAGGGCGGAGACATAAGGATTTACCCAGGTTCGGCCCCCCGGAGGGTAAAGACCTACTCCTGCTAGATTGTATTATGGTGAGAGTATAATGGGGCGAGATCGGCGTCTAGGCAGCGAGTCGCTTGGGTGTATGATGGAACGTATCCTCTATGCATCCTCTAGGGAGGTTTATATAGACTCACCTCCCTAGGGTTTACAAATCTCAACCGAATCAGTTAAGGTTTCAGCGATCCTTTAACCTAATACGACTGGGCCTATCTATGCTTCTGGGCCTTCAGCTTCCAGTCGCTTGAGTCCACGCCAGATCTTGATCCAGTCTCCGTCCTGCCCACTCGGCACTTTTGGGCCAATCGGAAACGTCCTGCTGGGTATACCCCGGTAGGCATATCCCCATCAGTAGTCCCCGAGGCCGTCATTGATTGGTCGCATGTGTTTGTTGGAAGTCGGTGTATACAGGTCCAATGAGGACGCCCAGTCGAATCGGTGACGGACTCCTGAATAAAGGAAAAACTAGTTATTCTAGTCGCAATAACAGCGACCGATCGGGTCGCAGCTCGGCGAACGGGTCAGCGAATTCTCAGTCATTGTTGTAGTGATCGGGTCGGCGAGTCGTCGAGTCGTGCAGAGCGACGAGTAGAGTGGATGAAGTTTGACCGTCAAGTGGGATCAAAACTAGCCGTTGGGGTAATCCAACGGTAACTTTTGGCGTAATTACCGCGTAGTAACGGCTCCCGAAATTGACGGGTAGCAACCACTATATAAGGAGAATGACAGGCGAGCGGGAAAACACTCCTTCTCTTTCCTCCGATTTCTCCCATCTCTGTTTTCCACCTCGCATCTCGATCCAACCGATCCAACGAGCCTCGACTTCCACGAATCTTCCAACCAATGGCCCCCTCCACCGAACCATGGGGCAGATCCAAGTGCACCAGGGCGCTACTGGCGTCCTTCGAGGAGGCCGGGATCCTGCGCGCCGGTAGATGGCGCATCCCCGCGGCCGGAGAAGTGACTCCGGACCTGCGTGAGGGAGAGTTCATCTGCTTCACCAGCCACCTGGAGCGGGGGATGGGGTTTCCCACTTCTCTCTTCTTCCGGCATTTCTGCGCCTACTACGGGAACCAGCCGTCGGACCTGGGGCCGCATAGCATCGAGCAGCTCGCCATTTTCATGGCATTCTGCGAGTGCTATCTGGGCTGCAGGCCCTACTTACCCTTGTGGCAAGATCTGTTCCATGGGAGGATCAGCCGCGAAGAATCAGGCGGCCCAATGCTGGCTGCGGGCGGCTTGACATTTTAGCTGAAGTCGAAGGCGTCATTCTTCGACCTGATGCTGCCCGCCAAGGCGGCAAGCGAATGGAAGAAATCCTAGTTCTACGTCACCGAGTCGACTCCAGACGGCAAGGTGGCGCTTCCAAGGTATTCCGCCGACCGGCCCGAACCGCGTCGACTCCAGGTCGGCAAGCTCCCGCTGGATCAGCGGATGGTTGTCGACGAAATGCTTCAAACCATCCGCGGTCTAAAGAAGAAGAGCCTCCAAACCATTAACCTCTACAATTGCTGGTTTGGGCGGTGGTTCGTGCCTTTGGCCCGCTGTGACCATTACATGTACGAGTACACGGGCAAGGACGACCCGACGAAGTCCTGCCTCGCTGAGTGGAGGCTCGAAGATTACACCCTGGCCCTAAAGAAGATCACCCAGGCGGCGTACCTGGACGCGAAGGCCGGGGTCGCCCCCTATACCGCAAGGCGCCCAACTCCGACGGTATGTCGCCATTTTTGCCACCATTTGTAGTCGCAGACGATGCATTCGCGGTTATGCTGACGTTGTCTTATGCTGGTTGTAGTTGTTCCAAGTGGTGGAAGGGTGGCTCCCACCCGCAGACAACGAGAACTCGAGCTCGTCCGTCCAGGACGGGAGCGAGTCGCCACCCGCCAAAGGCAACGTCCGGAGCGGCGAGGGTGATGACGACGACGATGATGACGACGAGCCCGTGGAAGACGCTGCCCCGACAATTCGCAAGACTCGCGGGTAGCATCAGCGCGAGCTCGAGGCGAGTAGAAGCCTCGAACCTCACAATGACGACGACGAACTTCCCGAGCACACCTCACATCACGAGGCCACGCCGTCGAAGAAGAAGACGAAAAAGAAGGAGGTGAAGGCACCGCCGAGGAGGAAGACGAAGTCGGCGACGCAGACGTCTCCGCCCCGTTCTGCGACCAGTTCTGGTGCCACCAGCTCGGCTAAGGGCGAAGCGGCGCGCACGACCGTAGCACCGGATGCTTCCGCTCCCATGGATGAGGTACCTCTGGCATCGCTTCCACCCCCATTCGCCCCGGTCTCTAGGTTGGGGGTTACTCCAGCCGCAGTAGCTTCGCCTCCCAGGAAAGCTCCCGCAGATGTCATCACGGAGGCTCCTGCCGCGGCCTCGTCTACGAAGAGGCCCTCTGTGTCTTGGGCACACGACGTGTTCGAGATGGGCCGGAAGTTGGGGCCTGAGCTGGAGAAGCCGTCCAGCATCCGCACGGGTCTGCGGTTCATACCAGTCACGGAAGAGGAAAACTGACGAAGTCGCTGCTCCCACAGACAGTGCCAAGAGGGCGAAAGGCGACGACATCGTCACGGTCTCTAACGACACGGCAGTTGCTCCAAGCGAACCTCCGACTGCGGCGGAAGTGGCCTCGAAGACCAAGGAGGCTGTTTCCTCGATCGAAGTGACCGAGCCGGCTCCTAGTGGCAGCGCGGCGTCCGCTGCGACTTTCCCCCGCTTCATGGCCAAGGCGACCTCAGCGAGTGGCACGGCGCCAGCGAGCCATACGCCTGGGGTCGCCGAGACGGAGGCCGAGCAGCGTCGCGGACACACTCCGATCCTGCTTGCGTCTGTGGACGCGCTGCAGCTTCACGGCATGTTGTGCGCAGCCATCCAGGTATGTCCAGTCCCCGAGGATCGGGCCACTGAATTTCAGTGGTCGGATTCTTAGTGTTTTTGTAGCGTCCAGTCCCCAAGTGCCTAGTCGCTGAATTTCAGCGGGTGGGCACTTAGGATTTTTTGATCTCCAGTCCCCGAGTGCCTAGTCGCTGAATTTCAGCGGGTGGGCACTTTGGATTTTTAATGTTATTGATGGTTTAGTTTGTGCGCAGGGCCTGCAGCGCGAATGGGCCGATCGGCTTGCAGCAAAGTGTCGCATGGAGAAGGAACTTGTTGCCGTCCAGGAGACGAACAAGGGGCTCCAAGCAATTGCAGCTAAGGCGGAGGAGGTCCGCCGGGGCCTTGTCCCAGCGGGTGACCTGACGGCGGCTCAATCTGCTTTGAGCGCGGCCGAGAAGCGGATCACTGATCTAGAGCATGAGCTCAAGGAAGCAAAGGCGGAGGCGAGCTCGGCGGAGGGGCGAGCGAAAGCTGCTGTGACGGCTGCCGCTGAAGAACGGAAGGTGTCTGACGCACTCGTTGTTGGGCTGCAGAACGACTTTTCCTTGCTTCAAAGCTTCATCACGGGCCTCTGCCGTCCTCTAATTGGTAAACCTTTCTTCCTCTGCCTGCCACAGATACATTGTGGAATCGTTGATGTACTTACTGCCGGCTTTTGTCCACAGGCCGGATTATTGACAGCTCGGAGGAGGCGCAGTCGTACGACGCGCGGCAGTGTGTGACCACTCTGGTCGACTCGGCCGCGTTGTCCGCGGCTTGCATTCGGGCGTATCTTCAGGAGATATCGCCCACGGAAGTGATTCCTAGCGACCTCGTCGAGGTATGGAATTATCTGGAGAAGGCTCCCACAGTCGTCGAATTCATGACGCGGTCGGCGTTCCGGCGCGGGGCGGCTACGGCGCTCAGCCTTGGACTTGCCCATTTCCCGGAGGACTTCGACCTTGATGACGTGACGAGTGGCTACCCCTCGTCGACGGGCTCTGTGGAGATCGCCGAGGTGCTGAAGCTGACGGACCGGGCCGCAGTGTACTCCGACCGCGTTTAGGCGATGGGCGACCTCCTCCCCTATCAGGAGACGACTGCCGCGCCCAGCGATCCCGAGCCGAAGCACCGGGACTTCAAAGTCGAGCAGCCGTTCCGTGCGGCGATGGCGGGTGAGTTGACAACGTACCCGTCGAACCCGTGCGTGCCCTTCATTCACAACCGCAGGGGTGGCGGCGAGTCAGCGTCGAAACCTGCAGAGTACAAGATTTGTGCCCTGGGGCGTTAGTGGCAAATAGCCATTGGACTTATCTTGTATTTTGAAACGACTTTGTTATGCTGTAATGAAAATTCATGTTGTTTTGTGAATTGTTTCGCGATTTTGAATGCTGATTGGACGAGTCCCCGAGCGCGTCCGCCCTTTTATGGGGTTTACCTCGTTTGTTATGTGTTTTGCAATTTTGAGTGTTTTGTCAATTGTTTCGCTGTTGAGGTCGACTACTTGAGCTCGGAGAGAGCCGATCATTTGGCGACTCCCGTGGGTGCTCTTTACTTGACCGTTTTACCATGCGCGAACGAGGTCGGGTAGCCGAGTCCTCGAGCGTGGTACTTGGTGTTTCTAGTCGCAGCTCCATGGTAGGTGAGGACTAAGCGGGTTAGAGTGGGCGCGTCACTCCTGCCTGACCCGAAGGATCAGTCGCATGGCAAGTCCTGGGCAGGCTCTCATACTAGGCATTTTTCCCTAGCCGCTCGTATTTGACCGGACGTTAGTCCCTGAGTGTGGTACTTGGTTGTTCAAGCTGTTGTGCCGAGGATGCGGGTGACTTTGGTTGCTGTGAGGAGCGAGGGCAGTTGTCTTGGCTCGGTAAGCCAGTCGGGCTAGGCAACTCCAATGGGGCTCCGGGTTGGCATTTTTCGTGGACGTTAAAGGACTGGGGTCTCCCAGTGCCCTTGTACCGCACTACTTGGCCATGCCGGTCGCTTTACCAAAGGTTGACTTCTGCAAATAGCTTAACGTTGTTACTACGAGTGCGAGTGGCACAAGACATGGAGAGTAGACGCAATTTGCAGTAACCGATCTGTTTTATTTCGTAGCAGGTGGGGAGTACATGTATGGAGTTCTAGGAGTAGAACTTCCGTAGGAGGTTTACATTCCATGGCCGCTTGACGTCAAGTTTTCCATCGCCTCGGATGTTGATGAGGTAATAGGCGTCGTTGCCTAGAACTCGCCCGATGGCGAATGGTCCCTCCCAGGGGGGGAGAGCTTGTGCATGCCCTTCTTGTCCTGGATGAGGCGAAGTGTTGGAATTATGCCCTAGAGGCAATAATAAAGATGTTATTATTATAATTCTTGTTCATGATAAAGTTTATATTCCATGCTAGAATTGTATTAAGCGGAAACTTTAATACTTGTGTGGTTTGTGAACAACACCGTGTCCCTAGTACGCCTCTATGGACTAGCTCATTGATCAATGATGGTTAAGGTTTCCTAACCATAGACATGAGTTGTCAATTGATAATGAGATCATATCATTGGAGAATGATATGATGGACAGACCCAAACTAAGCAAAGCAATTAGATCGTTTCATCGTGTTCATCTTTGCGAAGCTTTTTTATGTCAAATATTGTATTCCTTAGACCATGAGATAATACAACTCCCTGGTATCGGAAGAAAGTTTTGAGGTCATCAAACGTCATCCTATGAGAGGGTGATCATAAAGGTGTCTCTTAGGTGATCGGAAAGTATCTGTTGGGTTGTATGTATCGAGATGGAATTTGTCCCTCCCAAGTCGGAGAGATATACTTCGGGCCCACTCGGTCGATATCAACACGCTTGCAAGCATGTGGTTAAGGAGTTAATCACAAAGTGATATCAGATTCAGAATGAGTAAAGTACTTGCCGTGAACGAGATTGAACTAGGTATGACGGTGCAACGATCGAATCTCGGGCAAGTAAAATATCGCGAGACGAAGGAATATATATATGGGATTAATTGAATCCTGGCATCGTGGTTCATCCGATATGATCATCGATGAATGTGTAGAGTCAATATGGGTGCCCAGACCCTGTTGATTATTGATAGAAGATCATGTCGCATATTCTCGAACCCGAGGTCACACATAACATGTCTCGACGCTAGGATAGATTGGATAATTGGTTTATGAATTTTTGTTGGTCTCGGATGGGATCCGGGACATCACGAGAGGTTCGGAATGGTCAGGAGAATAAGATTCATATAAGGCAATGCAGTTTTGGAGTTCGAATTGTTCCGGTTAATCGGTGTTGTCCGAAGCTTCTAGAACCTTCCGGAAGGGGACCAACGTGGCCCCACCTTCCGGGAGGGGGCATGGGCCTATGAGGGAGTGTCCTGGCCGCATTGGGCCAGGGGCACAAGGCCCCATAGGGCCCAGCCGATTCTAGAGAGATTTGAATCGTTTAAATCTAGAGATAGGATTTCTAGATAAGGGAGAGTTTAAATCGTTTAAATCTAGAGATAAGATTTCTAGATAAGGGAGAGTTTAAATTGTTTAAACTAGAGATAGACTTGGAGGAGGGGCTAGGGCTGGCCGCCCCCTCCCCCTCTATATATAGAGGGTGGTGCCTCCCCCTACTCCACACCTTCCTCCAAGCCCTAGCTGCCTTGCCTTCCTCTTCCCTCCCATTTGTTTGTGGCGAAGCCTGCAGAGAAATTCTCCACCATATACACCACGCCGTCGTGTTGTAGATCCAATCTTTCTCTCCATCATACTCGCTGGTCCGAGGAAGGAGGAGACGTCGAGGTGCTGCACGTGTGCATCTCACGGAGGCACCGCCACTTGTGGTGCTAGATCGGATCGGATCACGAGGAGGAGAAGCGAGTACGACTACATCACCCACGTTCGTGAGCGTTCCGCTGTGCGAATCTTCAAGGGTATGAAGATCTAATCCAATCTCTCTCGTTGATTGCATCTCCTAGATTAGATCTTGGCTTTCCCTCTATTCGCATCCGTAGAAAATTTTGATTTACTATGCCGCGAAACCCTTCAGTGGTATCAGAGCTAGATCTATGCGTAGATGTGTTTCACGAGTAGAACGCAACATGGTTGTTGCGGGCGTTGATGTTTTCTGTTGCAAGCCTCTTGTTTGTGTTCTTCTTATGACGCGGGATAGTGAGATTGAAGCGGTCCAGCCAACCTTACGCGACGTCGTTCATGAGACCGGCTCCGCACTTGACGTGTGGCTTGTACCACACATGCGGTGGTGGATGCCGTTCTCTCACTATAGTTGTAATGAGATTAACACCGGAGTTTGGCAACCATAATATCACCGTTGTGGCTGTCCGTAGGTAAGAATCGTTCTTAGCATCTACTCCCATAAGCCACGTAAAACATGCAACAACAAAGTAGAGGCGTCTAACTTGTTTTTGCAGGGAGTGTTTTCTGTGATGTGGTATGGCCCAAGATGTGATGTGTATATTGTATGCGATGATCATGTTTTGTAATGTTTCACGACTTGCATGTCGATGAGTACACAACCGGCAGGAGCCATATGGTTGTCTTTATAATTGTGTATGACCTGCGAGTCAACTTCTTATACGCCATGTAATAGCTTTACTTTATCGCTAAGTAGTTAGCAATAGTTGTAGTTGCTATTATTCGTGGTGGAGGCAATCATGGTGGAGTGATGGAGATCATGCGGAACGCACAAGATGGAGATCATTCTTGAAGATTGGCTATACCATGTCACATAAAGTTATATGCATGTGATGTTTATCCTTTTATGTATCTTATTATGCTTAGATCATGACGGTAGCATTATAAGATGATTCCTCACTTAAAGATCAAGATAAAACTGTGTTCTCCCCAAGTATGCACTGTTGAAAGTTAAATGTGTCCAAGCATCACGTGATGATCGGGTGCTATAGACTCTACGCTCACATACAACGGGTGCAAGCCAGTTTTTGCACACGCGGAAATACTTGGGTCTAGCTTGACGAGCCTAGCATGTACAGACATGGCCTCGGAACACAAGAACCGAAAGGTTAAGCATGAGTCATATGAATGATATGATCGACACTTTGTTGTCCACCATTGAAACCACATCTCTTCTCGTGATGATCGGATTAGGTGTGGTGAATTTGGATCGTGTTCACTAAACAACTTGAGGGATGTTGAATTTAGTGGGAGTTCATCTAGTAATTTGATTAAGTTGAACTATTTATCATGAACATAGTCTAAATTGTACTTGCTAATACTGTAGATCACATGGCCAAATCCAACTTCAACTTCAACGTTTTTGCTGAGAAGGAAAAGCTTAGAAACAATGGGTCTAACTTCACCAATTGGTTCCGCAATCTAAGAATCATTCTGTCTGGCGGACAAAAGGACTATGTCCTTGGGAAAGCGTTAGGTGACCCCCTGCGCAAGCTACATGGTGATGAGAAAGCCATCTGTCGATCGGCATAAAGATGATTATGGTGTGATTAAGAGCACCATGTTGTTTGCTATGGAACCGGAGCTTCAAAATCGTTTTGAAGAGTATCCCGGGCCCTTTGAGATTCTCGAGGAGCTAAAAACCATGTTTCAGACTCAGGCCCGTTCTGAGAGATATGAGATCTCCGAGAAGTTCTTTAACTGCAAGATGGAGGAAGGGAGTTCCGTTAGTGAGCACGCCATAAAGATGACGGGCTACACTCAACGCCTTGAGCAACCGGAATGCACGATTCGGAGGAGCTCAAGATTGACAGGTTCTGCAATCACTCCCTCCCAGCTACAAAAGTTTTGTAGTGACTCACAATCAGATTGGCTCCACTGATACGATCACCGAGCTCTTCGCAAAGCTGAAGGCTGCGGAGGTGGACATCAAGAAAGATAATCATGTGTTGATGGTCAACAAGCCCCCCTTTAAGAAAGGTAAGGGAGCTAAGAGGCCCTTCAAGAAGGGCGGCGGCAAGCGCAATGCTCCTGGCAGAAGAAGCTCAAGTCTGGTCCTAAGCGGACCTTTGAGTGCTTCTATTGCAAGGACAAGGGTCACTAGAAGCATCGTCCAAGTACTTAGCGGACAAGAAGGCTGGCACCATCAAAGGTATATTTGATATACATGTTATTGATGTTTTCCTTACTAGCCCTCGTTGTAGTGCCCGGGTATTTGATACCGTTGGGTTGCTAATATTTGTAACTCGAAACAGAGCTACGGAATAGACGGCGGCTTGAGGATGAGGTGACGATCGCGCGTTGGCAACGGATCAAGAGTTGATGTGATGGTCGTCAAGACGCTCTCCTTAGTTTTACCTTCGGATTAGTTTTAAACCTTAATAAATGTTATTATGTGCCTGCGTTGAGCATGAACATTATTTCTGGATCGTGTTTATTGCAAGACGGTTATTCATTTAAATCGGAGAATAATGGTTGTTCTATTTATATGAGTAACATCTTTTATGGTCATGCACCTCTTGTGAATGGTTTATTTCTTCTAAATCTCGAAAGGGATGAAACACACATCCATAACATTGAGGCTAAGAGATGCAAAGTAGATAGTGATAATACTACTTATTTGTGGCAATCGCTGCGTCTAGGTCATATTGGTGTAAAGCGATGAAGAAACTCCATTCGATGGACTTTTGGAGTCTCTTGATTTTGAATCATTTGACACATGCGAACCATGCCTCATGGGCAAGATGATCAAAACCCCGTTCTCCGGTATGATGGAGCGAGCAACGGACTTGTTGGAAATCATACATACCGATGTATGCGGACCGATGAGTGTTTCGACGCGCGGTGGATATCGCTATTTCCTCACTTTTACCGATGACTTGAGTAGATATGGGTATATCTATTTAATGAAACATAAATCTGAAACATTTGAAAAGTTCAATGAATTTCAGAATGAAGTGGAGAACCATCGTAACAGAAAGATTAAGTTTCTACGATCCGATCGTGGAGGTGAATATTTGAGTTATGATTTTCTCACGCATCTTAAAGCAAGTGGAATCGTTTCACAACTCACGCCACCCGGAACACCACAGCGCAATGGTGTGTCTGAACGCCGGAACCGAACCCTATTAGATATGGTCCGATCGATGATGTCTCTTACTGATTTGTCGTTATCATTTTGGGGTTATGCATTAGAAACCGCTGCATTCACTTTTTTTGAGGGTAAAACAGTAGGGCAAAAAAACCCCACTGCAACTTTTATAGATTATATAGAGTTACAAAAGAAAATTTACAACCATATTCCACCTCAAAAAAGAGGGATAACATGCTAATCAACTATCTCCTGTCTAAATTGGTTTCAATCCAAATCTTAAGGCCCTGATAATACTTCTTCTTAATTCTATAAAGGACCCATCTTAATTCCCCGCTACAATAGCCTTCCAGTCTCCATCAATGCATGCCGATTGTTGAAAATTTCATTATTTCAAAATCCGGATGCTCCAAGTTCCAATAATCAGAATTTCCATTGCAAAAGGGACCTTGAGATCTTTTTAATCTGTCTAAAACTGTAAAGATGCTTTGATCACCGAATTGACTGTGAAATTTCAGCCCAAGCAGCTCTTGCAAAGGCATTCCCAAAACAAATGTAAACTGGTTTCTTCACTATTGCAGCACTGGAAGACACAATCATAAGATGCCAGAGAAAAACATTTCCTTTTCAGAAGATTTCTTGTGTTGAGTCTATCAAGCAGTAAGAGCGAGAAGAAGAATTTGTGCTTTTGTTGACAAGAAGATTTCCATATCCAAGAGAAATGTGGCTGCACTGGTTGGTAACCGACTAAAGAGTGGCTGCGCTGCATTCACTTTAAATAGGGCTCTATCTAAATCCGTTGAGACGACACCGTATGAACTGTGGTTTGGTGCTAAACCTAAGTTGTCGTTTCTTAAAGTTTGGGGATGCGAAGCTTACGTCAAGAAGTTGATGCCGGACAAGCTCGAACCCAAAGCGGAGAAATGCGTCTTCATAGGATACCCTAAGGAAACTATTGGGTATACCTTCTATCACAGAACCGAAGGCAAAGTGTTTGTCGCAAAGAACGGTTCCTTTCTTGAGAAGGAGTTCCTCTCGAAAGAAGTGAGTGGGAGGAAAGTAGAGCTTGACGAGGTTATTGAACCTTCTCTTGAATTGGAGAGTAGCGCAGCACCTGAAATTGTTCCAGTGCCGCCTGCACCAACAATAGAGGAAGCTAATGACAAGAATCATGAAGCTTGGACGATGTCGCATCGAACGTCAGCAGGTCGACAAGGTCGCGTGCCCTCTCCCGAGTGGTACGGCAAGAATCTGTCTTGACTGTCTTGTTAGTAGAAGACAGTGAACCTATGAACTATGAGGAAGCGATGATGAGCCAGACTACGAGAAATGGTGGAAGCCATGAACCAATTGGGATCCATGAGCGAAAACCAAGTATGGACTTTGGTGGATCCTCCTAGCACCGAAAAGGCCGTTGAGTGCAAATGGATATTCAAGAAGAAAACGGACGCGATGGTAATGTTACCGTCTATAAAGCACGCTTGTCGCAAAAGGTTTTCGACAAGTTCAAGGTGTTGACTACGATGAGACTTTCTCTCCGTAGCGATGTTTAAGTCCATTCGGATTTTATTAGCAATTGCCGTTTCATGATTATGAAATATGGCGATGGATGTCAAGATCGCTTTCCTCAATGGCAACATTGATGAAGAGTTGTATATGATGCAACCCAAGGTTTTGTCGATCCTAAGGATGCTAGTAAAGTATGCAAACTTCAGTTCCATTTATGGATGAAGCAAGCATCTCGGAGTTGGAACCTTCGTTTTGATCAAGTGATCAAGAGCTTTGGATTTGTTCCAAATTGCTACAAGCTTGTATCTACAAGAAAGTGAGTGGGAGCTCGGTGACGCTTTCAGTACAGTATGTGGATGACATATTGATTATTGGAAATGACATCAACATGCTTAACGATGTGAAGAGTTATTTGAACAAGTGTTTTTCAATGAAAGACCTAGGTGAAGCTGCTTATATATTGGGCATCAAAATCTATAGAGATAGACAAAGACGCTCGATAGCTTTAAGCCGAGTACATACCTAGACAAAGTTCGAAAAGGTTCATAATGGATAAGGCAAAGAAAGGTTCAGTGCCTATGTTGTCAGGTAAGATATTGAGCAAGGCTCAGTGTCCAGCTACGGTAAATGATAGGGAAGCTATGAGCAAAGTGCCTTATGCCTCGGCCATAGGTTCTATCATGTATGCCATGCTGTGTACTAGACCGGATGTGTCCAATGCTCTTAGTTTGACGAGCAGATATCAAAGTGATCCAGGAGTGGAACACTGGACAGCCATGAAGAACATCCTAAAGTACCTAAATAGGACTAAAGAAATGTTCTTAGTCTATGGGGGTGATGAACAGCTTGTCGTAAAAGGTTACGTCGACGCTAGTTTTGACACCGGCAAGGATGATTCCAAATCTCAGACAGGATACGTTTATATTTTGAATGGAGGAGCTGTGAGCTGGAGAAGCTGCAAGCAAAGCGTGATCGCGGGATCTATAGTGGAAGCGGAATACATGGCTGCTGCAGAAGCGTCAAGTGAAGGAGTTTGGATGAGAAACTTCATCACTGAGCTTGGCGTGGTTCCAAGTGCATTGGACCCACTGGAGATATTGTGTGACAACACTGGCGCCATAGCACTCGCTAAGGAACCAAGATATCATCCAAAGACCAAGCATATCAACCGCAAGTTTCATATAATCCGAGATTATATTGCAGATGGAGATCTGAAGATTAGCAAAGTACATACAGATCTGAATGTCGCAGATCCATTGACTAAACCTCTTCCATGTGTAAAACATGATCAGCACCTCAGTGCCATGGGTGTGAGATTGTTGCCAATTGTAAACTAGATTATTGACTCTAGTGCAAGTGGGAGACTGTTGGAATTATGCCCTAGAGGCAATAATAAAGATGTTATTATTATAATTCTTGTTCATGATAAAGTTTATATTCCATGCTAGAATTGTATTAAGCGGAAACTTTAATACTTGTGTGGTTTGTGAACAACACCGTGTCCCTAGTACGCCTCTATGGACTAGCTCATTGATCAATGATGGTAAAGGTTTCCTAACCATAGACATGAGTTGTCAATTGATAATGAGATCATATCATTGGAGAATGATATGATGGACAGACCCAAACTAAGCAAAGCAATTAGATCGTTTCATCGTGTTCATCTTTGCGAAGCTTTTTTATGTCAAATATTGTATTCCTTAGACCATGAGATAATACAACTCCCTGGTATCAGAAGAAAGCTTTGAGGTCATCAAACGTCATCCTATGAGAGGGTGATCATAAAGGTGTCTCTCAGGTGATCGGAAAGTATCTGGGTTGTATGTATCGAGATGGAATTTGTCCTCCCAAGTCGGAGAGATATACTGGCCCACTCGGTAATCGATATCAACACCGCTTGCAAGCATGTGGTTAAGGAGTTAATCACAAAGTGATATCGGATTACGGAATGAGTAAAGTACTTGCTGTGAACGAGATTGAACTAGGTATGACGGTACCGACGATCGAATCTCGGGCAAGTAAAATATCGCGAGACGAAGGGAATATATATATGGGATTAATTGAATCCTGGCATCATGGTTCATCCGATATGATCATCGATGAATGTGTGGGAGTCAATATGGGTGCCCAGACCCCGCTGTTGATTATTGATAGAAGATCATGTGTGCATATTCTCGAACCCGCAGGGTCACACACTTAACGTGTCTCGACGCTAGGATAGATTGGATAATTGGTTTATGAATTTTTGTTCGGAGTCTCGGATGGGATCCGGGACATCACGAGAGGTTCCGGAATGGTCCGGAGAATAAGATTCATATAAGACAATGCAGTTTTTGGAGTTCGGAATTGTTCCGGGTTAATCGGTATTGTACCGGAAGCTTCTAGAACCTTCCGGAAGGGGACCAACGTGGCCCCACCTTCCGGGAGGGGGCATGGGCCTATGAGGGAGTGTCCTGGCCGCATTGGGCCAGGGGCACAAGGCCCCATAGGGCCCAGCCGATTCTAGAGAGATTTGAATCGTTTAAATCTAGAGATAGGATTTCTAGATAAGGGAGAGTTTAAATCGTTTAAATCTAGAGATAAGATTTCTAGATAAGGGAGAGTTTAAATTGTTTAAACTAGAGATAGACTTGGAGGAGGGGCTAGGGCTGGCCGCCTCCTCCCCCTCTATATATAGAGGGGTGGTGCGCCCCCTCCCCCCTACTCCACACCTTCCTCCAAGCCCTAGCTGCCTTGCTACCTTCCTCTTCCCCTCCCGACTGTTTGTAGGCGAAGCCCTGTAGCAGAAATTCTCCACCATATACACCACGCCGTCGTGTTGTAGATCCAATCTTTCTCTCCATCATACTCGCTGGTCCGAGGAAGGAGGAGACGTCGAGGTGCTGCACGTGTGCATCTCACGGAGGCACCGCCACTTGTGGTGCTAGATCGGATCGGATCACGAGGAGGAGAAGCGAGTACGACTACATCACCCACGCCCGATTTAACGCTCATTGTAGCGAATCTTCAAGGGTATGAAGATCTAATCCAATCTCTCTCGTTGATTGCATCTCCTAGATTAGATCTTGGCTTTCCCTCTATTCGCATCCGTAGAAAATTTTGATTTACTATGCCGCGAAACCCTTCACGAAGTACCATGTCGCCTTCCTGGAAAGTGCGAGTCCTTACTCGCCGGCTATGGTAGCGGCGGAGCCCTTGCTGGTAGATGGCGGTGCGGGAGCGAGCTAGGTCGCGTGCCTCGTCGAGCTGGTCGACTCCATCCTGGCGTGCGAGTTCATTTGTGGCCTCCGTGTAGTTGACCACCCTAGGCGAGTCGTGCTCTAGGTCGGTGGGCATGACTGCCTCGGCGCCGTACACCATGAATAAGGGGGTGAACCCTGTCGACCTGTTGACAGAGGTGCGGATGCCCTAGATGACGGAGGGTAGCTCCTCGACCCAGCACCCGGTGGTGCGCTCGAGCGGTACTTGGAGCCGTGGCTTTAGGCCATGGAGGATGCTCTGGTTAGCTCGTTCTGCCTGGCCGTTGGACTCCGGGTGGGCGACTGAGGCGAGGTCGAGTCGGATGTGATGTTCCTCGCAGAACTTGGCCATGGCTCCTTTGGCGAAGTTGGTGCCGTTGTCCATGATGATGCTGTTTGGGAACCCGTAGCGATAGATTAGCTCGCGTAGGAACTTGGTAGCGGTCTTCCCGTCGCATTTCCGGGCTGTCTTGGCCTTCACCCATTTTGTGAATTTGTCGACTGCTACCAGGAGGTGGGTGAAGCCGGAGGGGGCCTTCTTGAAAGGGCCTACCATGTCCATACCCCACACGGCGAACGGCCAGGTGATGGGGATTGTCTTGAGCGCCGAGCTCGGCACGTGGGTCTGGTTGGCGTATTTCTGGTACCCGACGCACAGCTGGACAATGTCGACAGCGTCTGCGTGTGCGGTGGGCCAGTAGAAGCCGTGTCGCATAGCCTTTGCGACCAGAGAGCGGGCGCCGGCATGGTGGCCGCAGTCGCTGGAGTGGATGTCTTGGGGGATTTTGTGTCCTTCAGCGGGTTGAACACAGCGTTGGAACACGCCGGTCACGCTGCGCTTGTGGAGCTCACCGTTGATGATGACGAAGGATTTGCAGCGGCGTGCTATCATCCGGGCCTCCGTTTCATCCACTGGCAGGGTGCCTCCCTCCAAGTAGGAAGTGTACGGCGCGGTCCAGTCATCTGGCTCGGCGATGGGTGCGACCAGGGCTGCCTCTGGTTGCAGCGGGATTCCGATGTCGATCTCCCTTGGGGGAGAGACGAAAGGCTTGGTGATGGTGTCGAGGAAGACGCCGGCGGGTTGTGCGAGTCGAGCCGAGCCAATGCGGGAGAGTGCGTCGGCCTCCTTGTTCTTCCGCCTATCAATCCACTCGACGGAGTAGCCTGCGAAGTGTCCACCCAGCTTGTCCACTGCTTGGCGGTATGCCGCCATGGTGGGGGAGACGGCGTCGCAGGTGCCAGCGACTTGCCCGGCGACGAGGTCGGAGTCTCCGTAGCAGCGCAAGCGGTGGACGTTCATTTCCTTGGCAGCTCGCATGCCGTGGAGTAGCGCCTCGTACTCGGCCATGTTGTTGGTGCAGGGGTGAAGTCGAGGCAGAGGACGTAGCGGAGCTTGTCACCCTTTGGATAAGTTAGCACGATCCCTGCTCCTGCACCGTCCGCGTTCTTGGAGCCGTCGAAGTGTAAGCTCCAGTAATGGAGGTATGGCAGCTTTTCTGGCTCCTGGGCCTCTTCCCAGTCGGCGATGAAGTCCGCGAGAGCCTGCGACTTGATCGCTTTGCATGGCTCGTACTTGATGTTGTGTACGGCGATCTCGACGGCCCACTTGGCGACTCGCCCGGTCGCCTCACGGTTGCGGATGATGTCCTGCAACGGTGCTAAGGAGACGACCGTTATCGGGTGCTCCTGGAAGTAGTGGGGCAGTCGCCGCTGTGCTCTGAAGACCGCATATACCAGTTTCTGGTATTGCGGGTAGCACTGGCGCGACTCGGTGAGGACTTCGCTGATGTAGTACACTGGTCGCTGCACCGGGCGCTCCTTTCCTTCCTCTGGTCGTTCGACGACCATGACGGCACTTACGACGCGCTCGGAAGCCGCGACGTAGACCAGCATGGGTTCCTTGTCGACGGGGGTGGCGAGTAGCGGTGCTGCGAGTAGCACCTTCTTGAGGTCGCGGAGCGCATCATCCGCCTCCTTGTCCCACTGGAAGGTGGGGTTCTTGCGCATCAAGCGGTAGAGGGGCATCGCCTTTTCGCCCAACCGGGGGATGAAGCGACTGAGAGCCGCGACTCGCCCGACCAGCTTCTGGACGTCACGCAGGCACTCGGGTTTGCCGAGTCGAGCAATCGTGTCGATCTTGGTGGGGTTGGCCTCGATCCCGCGCTTGGAGACGATGTATCCCAGTAGCTTCCCAGCTGGTACACCGAAGGTACATTTGCCTGGGTTTAGCTTTATCTTGTATTTCCGTAGGTTGGCGAATGTTTCCGCCAGGTTGGCGAGTAGGTCGCTCTGGCGAGCGGACTTTACCACCACGTCGTCGATGTAGACGTGGATATTGCGGCCAATTTGGCTCGCAAGGCACTCCTGCATGCACCGCTGGTAGGTTGCCCCGACGTTCTTGAGGCCAAAGGTCATGGCAGTGTAACAGAAGGCTCCGAATGGCGTGATGAACGCCGTCTTCTCTTCGTCCTCAACGGACATTTTGATCTGGTTGTACCCGGAGTAGGCGTCGAGGAAACATAGCGACTCCGAGCCCGCGGTGGAATCGTTGATTTGGTCGATCCGAGGGAGGACGAATTGCTCCTTCGGCCAGGCGCTGTTTAGGTTTGTGTAATCGATACACATCCTCCAGGTCCCGTTTTTCTTCTCAACCAGGACTGGGTTTGCCAGCCACTTGGAGTACTTGATTGGCCAGATGAAGCCTGCAGCGAGTAGACGCTGCACCTCCTCGGCGATGGCTCGGCGGCGCTCTTCATTGAAGGGTCGCAGCGACTGCTTGACAGGTCACACTTTGGGGTCGGTGTTGAGTTTGTGCTCAGCGAGTTCCCTAGGGACATCAGGCATGTCAGAGGGCTTCCATGCGAAGATGTCCCTGTTCTCACGGAGGAACTCGATGAGCGCGCCTTCCTATGCTGGGATCATGCCCGTCCCGATCGTCACCGTCTGGATGGAGTCGCTTGGGACCAGCTCGAAGGTGCGGGTATGCGTCGTTGCCTCGAAGGCTGCGGGGTTGCCGCCCTCCGAGTTGGGCTTCTTGAGTATTGTGGGGTCGTCGTTGTTGACGCCGCTCGCGTATTTGGCGAGCTCGTTGGCGTGGTTGGCCTCTGCCGCGATGACGGCATCGGCGAGCTCAGCTCCTTTGGCCTCGCACTCGGCGGCCATGTCGGGGTCGCCGTGGATGGTGATGACACCGCACGGCCCGGGGAGCTTCATCGCGTTGTACGCGTAGTGGGGCGCTCCATGAACTTGGCGAATGCCCGCGCAGACGCAGCGGTAGGGCTGAAGGGCACCAGCTCAAAGATTATCCGCTCGGTGCGGAAGTTCGACGGTGTGCCGAAGGTGACTTGCAGCGTGACCTTGCCGATCGGGTACGCCTTTCGACCGGGGACGATGCCGTGGAACGTGGTGTAGGTCGTCTCGATCATCGACTGCGGGAGCCGCAGTCGCCTGAAGGTGTCCAGGTATAGGATGTTGATGGATCTGCCACCGTCCATCAATGTCTTAGGGAGCCAGTAGTCCCCCACCTTGGGCTTGACCACCAGGGCAACTCGGCCTGGGTACTCGATCCGTGGCGAGTGGTCTTGGCGGCTCCAAGTGATTGGTTGCTCAGACCAGTTGAGGAACCGGGGGACGTCCACCTGGGCCACCGCATTGACTGCAACGGCGCGGGTGATGACCTTCTTATCGTGCTTCGTGTTGAAGCCTGTGAAGGTGTGGAGCGAGCCGGCGACGCTGCCGAATTTTCCGCCGTTTGGCGGGTTGTTGTCGGGGTCTTCTCGCGCGCGTCGTGCCTTCTCGATCTCCTTGAGAGAGTGGCAGTCGGTAGTCGTGTGCGTGGCGGGCTTTCCTTCCCTGCTGTGAAATACACAAGGTTGGTTAAGGAGGGCCGCGGGGTCGAACCTCTGCTTCGCCTTGTAGTTGCCGCCGTCTCGGCATTGCCCCCCGTCGCGGCGAAAGCCCTTGGGCTCGCGCTGCGCGTATCCAGCGTTGGCGACGAACTCGACTCGCCCATCACTGTGGCGCTTGCCGGTGAGGCGAGTGTTGCTGTAGCGTAGATCGGATCATCGTCCGTTGTCGTTGCCGCTCGTGCGGCGTTGTCCTCCCGACTCGTCGTTGGTTTCTTGGTTTGGGTCTTCCTCCGTGTATCTTTTGGCGATCTCCAGGAGGTCCGGTATGTTGTCGAGTGTGCGGTACGCTCGTTTGAGCTTGGCAACCAAGGGCTCGTAGCGGCACGTGGTCTTGAAGCAGTGGATCACGGTGTCTGGGTGGATGCCGACCGCGCTGTACCATAGTTCTTGCCACCGTTGGACCCAGCTGCAGGTCGACTCGCGAGGTCCCTGGACGCATCGTTCCAGGTCCTCGATGGTGGTGGCGCGGGTGTATGAACCCTCGAAGTGCCTGACGAAGGCATCCCACATCTCTTCCCAGGAGTCGATGCTATTCGCAGGGAGAGTGTTAATCCACTGCCTGCACGCTCCCTCCATCATCAGGGGAAGGTAGCGGGCGGCTAGTAGACCGGTGTGGCCAGCGATCCCCATCGCCATGAGGTAGGTATCCAGCGACACGGAGGGATCGTACGAGGGGTCATACTTCTCTATTTCCTTCGGCGCTTTGAAGTTCGCTGGGTATCTTTCGCCTCAGATCATTGGTGTGAAGCACCGGGGCCCGAGTCGTCTTAGCGACCCCCTCAGCTCGCCGTCACGGCGGTTGGTTAGGGTATGCCGCAGGTCATCGGGATGGCATGCGCACCAGCTCTGGTTGTTGATGATGTGGGTCTTGGCGTCGGCGGCGACGGTTGGTCGCCGGTTGGGGTCGCTATTGGAGAGTGCGCTCGCGGTCGGTGTTGGAGCTGAAGTGGTTCGGGTGGCGGGCAGTTGAGTGTGTTTGCCGCCACGGGGCGGCCGCTTGAGGCCGCTCTGCTGCCCGATGAACGCGAGTACATACGACCCTGTGAGTCGACGCCTGCGTTTTGTTGCTCGACCGCTTTTGCGAGCAAGGCCTTGGTGTACTAGATCTGTAGGGCGCCGTCACCTGTGGCCACGATGTTGGCGACTGTTGCTCGGCCCGCGACGAGGTTGTCCATCGGGGTGGAGAACAGCGGTAGGCCGTTCGCGTCTCGCTCCCGTGAGGAGACCATGATCCTTGGATGGTCCCTGGGTGGTGCGCGGTTGGGTGGTGGCGGGGCGCCATTGGCCGTTGACCAGTGGGGACGGCGCTTCCTCTGGTGGCGTTTTCAGATCGCGCTGGCCGCTGGCTGGGTCGCTCTTGTCGTCGAAGTTCAGGGCGCGCCCCTGGACGGTGGGGTTCAGGCGTGACCTGATTCGGAGCTGGTGGTAGCGCGACAGCTCCTGCGCTGTCACCTGCTCGAGGCAAAAAAAATCGCGCTCGGCTTGTTCATTGCGGACTGCTTCCGCCAGCTTCAGGCGGAGTTCCTCGACCTCCGTTGCTGCCGTGTTGGGAGGGATCGGAGTGGAGAATGGATCCTCCGGCGGGTCGGCGCCAATCGCCATATAGGCCGCGGCGTGGCGGCCGATTCCGTCGCGGAGGTCGGCGGAGTTCTCCGACCCGGAGTCGAAGTCAAAGATCCCAAGGATTGAGGGATCCTCGAAGTCTCCGATGTTGGAGACCTGGGTGATGGAGCCCGCGGGCGATGCAGCGACAATGGATCCGGCGAATGACGTCGGGGTCGCCGAGTCGGCGTCGTTGTTGACGGCCGCGTCTTTCGCGGCTGTGGTGGTTTCGGCCACGTCGCTGTGGGCCGAGTCGTACTCGGAGGTGAGGCGGTGGATCGTGCGGACCTGACTCTCAGAGAGCCGGTCGCGTGGCGGCGACTCGCGGATGCGAGCCGAGTCCTCCGAGACGATGACGTCGGTGAGGCCGACGAAGAGGCTGATCGTGCCGACCGGCAGGATCATGCTATGCGTGACGGGTCGCGCCGCCGGGACATAGCTGCTCGGCAAGATCTGGAGCATCTCGCCGATCGCTATCATGCGGCCGGTGGCGATCGACTCGTTGATGGGTAGATTGGATCTCGCCGCAAAACACCGGCCTGACCGGCCAGGCCCCACGGTGGGCGCCACTGTCGTGGGAATGACCACGGCAGATGCTGCAATCGGCAGCGAGTAGTAGAACATGTGGCAAGGGCGGCCAGCCATCTACGGTGCGAGATGAGGGCCCCCCAGAGGGTAAAGACCTACTCCTGCTAGATTGTATTATGGTGAGAGTACAATGGGGCGAGCTCGGCGGCAAGGCAGCGAGTCGCTTGGGTGTATGATGGAACGTATCCTCTATGTGTCCTCTAGGGAGGTTTATATAGACTCACCTCCCTAGGGTTTACAAATCTCAACCGAATCAGTTAAGGTTTCAGTGATCCTTTAACCTAATCCGGCTGGGCCTATCTACGCTTCTGTGCCTTCAGCTTCTAGTTGCTTGAGTCCACGCCAGATCTTGATCCAGTCGATCCTGCAGCTACTACCGGCACCGGGCGATCGGAACGATCATACGGGTATACCCGGTATGCATATCCCCATCAACTAGTTCAGTTAGTTGATGTGAGAATAATATTTCAATCTCTAGTGAAATTTGAATGAGCTTGTACTCATTTTCCTTGCCTTCTATACTTTATATGCACTACGATCCCAGAAGACGAGTTCTTCTTAGAAATACTTTTGGGCAAAACATCTGATCTAACCACGTACCAGTGACAAATAGCTTATACGCGCCATCACTTTAGTGACAGGCCTATAGGGTTACATGTCACTAAAAAATGGCCCCTACAACTGGCCTGCACGAAAAATACTAGTGACAGTCTTTTTTTGGGCCCGTCACTACTCGTACCTTCTCAGTGACATGCATTCATACACGCCCGTCACTAAGTAGTTTTTCCGTTCAGCTGTCCTCCAACGAAGGTACTAGTGACAGTTGATTTTATGCACCTGTCACTAGTGTTTTATACTAGTGACAGACTTATCTACGCCCGTCACTAGCAATACATACTAGTGACAGGCAAAGTTTTGCCTGTCACTAACCACCAGGAGGCTATAAACCTTTCTGCAGTAGTGTAAATTCTTCCAGTCTCGCTGTTCTAATACAACTCCTATAGCATAGTCACTAGCATCACACATAATTTCAAAAGGTTCATCCCATTTTGGAGGCTGCATGATAGGTGCTAAAACTAATTTGTTTTTAAGATTTTCAAAAGCTGCAATGCAGTCATGGTCTAGATATAACGGAGTTTCTTTATCAAGAAGGTTAGTGAGAGGCATAGCTATTTTAGTAAAATCTTGTATAAAATGCTTGTAAAAACCTGCATGTCCCAGAAACATTTTTAAGTTTTTAATGTCTTGAGGTATGGGGAGATTTTCTATAGCACTTATATTGGTCTTAACTATTTCCATACCTTTTTCTGAAACCTTATGTCCAAAAACTCTACCTTCTCTTTCCATGAATCGGCATCGCTCCCAATTCAAAACTAAATTTGATTGCCTGCATCTCTGCAAAATCTTAGTTAAATTATAGAGACAATTATCAAATGTTGTTCCACAAACAACGAAATCATTTTTAGAACTTCCATAGTCTTCTTAACAAGATCGTCAAAGATTTTTAAAACACATTCTTGAAAGGTTGCAGCTGCATTGCATAAGCCAAACGGGATTAATCTATAAGCATAAGTACCATAAGGACATGTGAAAGTTGTTTTCTCTTGATCTTCGGGTTGTATAGCAATTTGAGAATAACCGTAATAACCATCAAGAAAACAAAAATAAGAATTATTGCTTATTCTTTCTAAAATTATATCCATGAACGATATAGATTTTTGATTTTTTCTATGTCTCACGGTTTAGTTTTCTAAAATCGATGGACATGCGATACCCAACAATAGGCCTTATGGGGACTAGTTCACCATCCTCATTCATAGCAGCATCAAGAACCCATGTCTTGGTATGCAATGAGCTGGGCTAACCATTTACTATCGTAAATAGGATATATTATGCCGATATCTAGTAAGCGTATAACTTCTTTTCTCACTACCTCTTTCATTTTAGGATTAAGCCTTCTTTGTGTGTCAACTACATGTACAACATGTTCAAGCATGGTAATCTTATGTGTCACAATGGATGGATCTATTCCTTTAATGTCACTTAGAGTATACCCAAATGCTTCACGATGTTTGATCAAAACTGAAATAAGTTTATTTGTTTCATTTGCTGATAATTTTTTACTACTAATAATAGGACATTTATTTTCATTATCTAAAAATCCATACCTCATATTACCTGGAAGTAGTTTCAATTAAATCCCTAGGGCAAGTTCCACTTCAGATCCCATCCAGAGGTGAGGTTTTCGGCGATTTCTGGGTGTTTTGTATGTCGTCTCTCCAAACCAGTTGCACGGGATGAAACTATTTGAGGAGGCAGAGGAGGCGCCAACTATATGGTCAGAGCTATACGACGGCGGGCCGTATAGTTGGTCATCAACTCTTCTATATCCTTTGCTCGCTTCGCGTTTTCTTCTGGTATTATTAATTTCTGAAATAAGAAATTTACGTAGTTTTTGGCTCCTTTTCACTCCAATATAACTTCTCTTAGAATTATGTCCACTGGATCCATCATCTGATCTAATCCTGGTGAAAATAAACATAAAAAGTGTATACGAACGCCATAAAATACCAAGATCCTACATCTATGATGCAAAAAGTGTATGCAAAATAATAATCCTACATGAAGCAAATATCCACTCATTAGCCAAGTGTTTACTCACACAACCAATAGTTGATGATGGTGTTTCTAGCCAACCTAGAGAGGTTTAGAGCCCTTGCAATGTTGGCATGGGCCCACATCTACCATAAAGTGTCTCATCATATCTTGGCATAGCAAAATTATACTTAGATCTATCAATGTTGTCTAAGTGATCCTAACATCTTCCCTATGTCGCTTGGAAGGGTTGAAGGCACAGGATCTGCTCCTGTTCGTGATGGTGGCCACACCT
The DNA here is from genome assembly GCA_023614405.1 of Avena insularis. Classification (NCBI taxonomy): domain Eukaryota; kingdom Viridiplantae; phylum Streptophyta; class Magnoliopsida; order Poales; family Poaceae; genus Avena; species Avena insularis. The sequence continues at coordinate 267,356,633 of CM042693.1, read as the reverse complement.
TATATGGCTCAATGTGTTGGTTAGGGGGTCTGATTCTGCATAATTTAAGATAAGGCATTTGGTACTACATTTGGTACTGAATTTGTCCTAGGTTATATTTGAAATGAACAAGTCAAGCTCTAATGTGATGACATTGTAGTGTGATGTACTAGTGTACAAATTGGTTGTATTATTGTGTTCGAAACAGTGAACTAAATGTGCGAATTCTTTGGATTTTTGCATGATGACAATGCCACATGTTGGCGCTAATTGGAGCATCTGTTAATTTGATTGTACTGAAGCATACAACTTCGAGTGATTAGTATAAGTTGGTGCTTACCCGAGCTATCTAAAGTTGGGAAAGTCAAGGACACTATGTCTCTATCACCTATAGATTAAATGGCATGATTATATGGATTTGAGTACATCAAATCGATTGGGCAGATTCAAAGCCACCCAAACATCTCGAAATATAACCTTTGCTGAAAAGATGATCTTGCGATGTAAGACTTAATATGACAGGATTTTATATCAATCAGTCAAACTCCCTCCAGTACTTTCCATGTTCGAATCATGCGCTGCCAAAGTTCTTTGCTAGCTAGGTCGTATCAAGTCTTACAATATCGTTCAATTTTCTCCCATTCCAACTTCACTCTTTTGGATGTCGCGTTGGTACAACCAGGTCAGGTGGACTATCGACCTTCAGTACAATGTATTTTCACTACTGGGCCTATCGAAATAAAATTTTCAAGCCCACTTCGGAAAAAAAACTTCCCATAATCTTGTTACAAAAAAAACTTTCCTTAATTAGCCTTTGGTGGTGAGTATAGCCGCCAAACCCCAGTATATTTTACCCACTACATCAAATTTTCACTAAGGATCTAAAGAAAAGAGTGGATATTTGACCCAAGTCCAACACAAAACATTGTAAATTCAGTGAGGAGCTCATTAGAAAATAGTACATTCGACCCAACTCTAGTCCAAAATCTCGTGAATTTGTCCTTCTTGGGTTAGGTCGGCCGTGGGACGCCAACCCTCAAGACATTGTTATTTTTTAAGAATGAAGCGCACTGAAGAAGTTTCACTAAGGATCCCACGATAATAAGCCCATCTGTTCACAAGATTTGACCCAAATTATTTTTTATATCGCCAGAAATCTTCTTAATTTAGCATTTTCTGAACCATTCTGATTAAGTATAATGTAAGCTTTGCCTACCTATGTTTTATTTATGCTGACCTTGTAGTATTTTTTAATGGAAATCGTCATCGTTTCCTTTTCATTTTAAGTGATATTACATTTCTAAACCTAATATTTTATGAGAAGCATAGTTGATTCTAGTGTAGTGGAAGCGCACGCAGTTGCCATTTGTTGAAGTCTTGAGTTCGATTCAAAATCTAGGATTATCAATATATATAATCTATGTCATACTTGTACATTTGTTCCATTATAAACACGTTTCTTGCATAGAGAAGGCTGACATCTGGGACTCAACAACGTTAAAAAGCTCAAATCGGGGAGGCGTTCGTAAAAAATGTCCAACATACACACGTGTCCTCTATAGAGGAGGCTAGCATGTGGGACCCACCAGAGATACCAAATATAGAGGAGGCATCAAGTAATGTTGCCATGTTTGAAACAGGGAGGCGCGAGCCAGAAAAAAGTCCAGCATGCACACGTTTCTTCTAATGAGGGACTGACATGGGGGACCCACTAGCCTGTATAAATGGCTGGTGCATCGAGCAACGTTGCCAAGTTCAAAAGAGGGAGGATAGACCATGAAAAAAGTCCAGCATGGACATATTTCTTCTAATAAGAGGCTGACATGGGGAACCACCAACCTTTATAAACCACTGATGTATCGAGGAACGTTGTCAAGTTCGAAAATTGGAAGCGCGAGCGAGAAAAAATCCCAACATGCACATGTTTCTTCTAATAAGATGCTGACATGTGGGACCCAGTAGCATGTATAAACGGCTAATGAATTGGGCAACGTTGCCAAATTTGAAACATGGAGGCACGAGCGAGAAAAAAGTCTAACATATGCACACATTTCTTCTAATGAGATGCTGGCATGTGCGACCTACCATCCTGTATAAACGTCTGGTCATGCATTGAGTAACGTTGCCAAGTTCGAAACACGAAGGCGTGAGTGAGACAAAAAGTATCCCACGTTCTTCTAATGAAATGCTGACATATGGGACCCAGCTGCGTGACCAAACAGCATAATCGTCGAGATAGGAATATGGTAGCACTAGAGAAGAAAAAAATTAATCATATACACATGATTCTTCGAATGTGAGGATAGCATATGGGACCCATTAGTCTAAATAAACGGCTGATGCAGCGAGCAACACTATCAAGTTAACACGGAGGCGCAACCGAGGGAAAAAATTCCATCATGCACACGTTTCTTCTAATGAGAGGATGACATATGGACCCTGCTACGTGATTAAATGGTAGATGCATCTAGCAGCGCAATCAAGTTCGGAACAGGCTAGCAGGAGCGAAGGAAAATAATTCATCATACACACGATTCTTATAATGAGAGGTTGTCATGTGGGACCGAGAAGCACGATTAACGGCAGATAGATCAAGAAACATTATCGAGTTCAAATCAGGGAGGCACGAGCCAACGAAAAAAATCATCATGCACACGTTTCTTCTAATGTAAGAATGACATGTGGGGCCTAGCTACGTGCTTAAACTATAGATGCATCTAGCAGCGTTATGAAGTCCGGAACAGGGTAGGGGGAGCAAAGAAAAAAAATTCCATCATACACACGATTATTGTAATGAGAGGCCACCATGTTGGACCAACATCGTGATCAACGGCATATAGATCGAGCAACGTTATCGAGTTCATATCAGGGGAGCACGAGCCAAGGAAAAAAATCCATCATGTACACGTTTCTTCTAGTGTGAGGGTGTCACGTGGGACCCATTAGCCTGATCAAACGGCAGATGCATCGAGCGACGCTATCAAGTTTGGAATTGGGAAGGAAAAAATTCCGTCATACATACGATTCCTCTAATGTGAGGCAGACATGCGGGACTCAGCATCCTGACTAAACGGAAAAGGCATTGAACAACGTTATCAATTTCAAATCAGCAAGGCGCGATCAAAATTTTTGGTTCGCTAGTGTCACTGACGTCCGATATCCACACGGAAAAAATACTTTGGCGAGTCAAAATCTCGCGAGGAAGCGGAAATCTTACTTCTGGCACAAGCCCGTCGAGCTGCCTCCATGTTTTTAGCGGTTTTGACGTAGTAGAGGGGCACAAAACCGGAAAAAAAAGTTTTGCATTGGCCATGGTCGAGGCAAGATTTTTGTCGCGGAAGATGCTCCTTCTATGACGACCGAAGGGCCCAGTCGTTGAGGAAGGAAACATTTCTTGTAGTGACCGCTGCTTCCTCCCTCCGCCCATGGTGCCGCTGCCAAGACCTCGCTAGCGTCCACCAGGCCCTCCTCCATGCAGCACCACCCGTCGCCCCGCGTCTGCATCTTGCCCCTCCGCAGTGCCCTAGCGCCCTCTCCCCGTCCCTTGTCCTTGCTTCCCTGCGCGTGTCGCTGCCGCACGGACCACGTTCTTCTCAGCTGCCTCCCCCATCTCGAGCTCCTCCCCGCTTCCTATGCACCACGAGACCGCGCCCTGCACGTCTCGCTAGGTCCCCGTCGCCCTAGTTCCCTTTGTCACGGATGCCACGCCGCGGGCCTCTGCTTCGCTGGCCTCACCCAGCGACGTCGCCTCCTCCCTGGTTCCCAGCGGCTTCCTCACCTCGACTGGTCGTCCAGTGCCTCCTTGTCGCTTCCCCGCTGTCTGACCTTGACCCGCGCCGCCCTCTATGAGCCATCCATCCAGTAGTTGGATGGGTGCTCGTTACCTCTCGCTCGTCCACCATGTACTGCAAGAAGCGCTGCTGCCAAGCTCCATCCAAGTACACGTAGGGCTCCTCTATGACATGTCCAAGCAACGACACCTGTTGGTTCACACTTGTGCACTCACTGGTGGAAAACAGGCATATAGTCCTGGGCCATAACGGGCTCTAGTCCCGGTTTTGGGCCCGGAACTGCCAAAACGGGACTAGAGGCCCCCCTCCCTAGTCTCGGCTCGCTACGACCCGCGACAGAAGACAACCACGTGGTTGTTTTAGCGAGGCGCGGACGTAAACCCTCTAGTCTCGGGCCGTAACACCACCCGAGACTATAAGGCTTCCTGCTATGGCAGAGAATTCGTGTGTTTCTCTGCCGCGAGAGAGATTATGTGTTTCCTTTTTTTTTGCCATTTTGTTCCTTTTTCGTTTTGTGTTTCACTATAATTGCAAAGATATATTTCAGTACACATATTCTACGCTACTACATACACATTACACGTTGATGCATCTATATAATTAATCGACCCCTTGCAAGCATACATATAATCAATCATATCAAAAGTAAGAAATATTTTGAAATTACATGGTCATTGATGATATATATATATCATATCACCTACATGGAGATCACTAAGGCGTATAGAGTTCCTCGTCATCCGCATACTATTCTCCATGTACATCAAGGACCTCCTTCATCAGAAATCCTGCCAGCTCCTCTTAAATTGCTCATATGCGCTGGTTTGGCTCTAGTTTCTCCCGCAAATCATAAATATAATGTGAATATACTTTTCGCTCACTGGTCAACTCGCGAATATACTCGTGGACATAGTATCCACATAAATGAGTTCCTAGTGGCTGCTGTAAACTTCTCACCATTTTATAAGTTAGCTCCTCTTTGAATGGACCTGGTATTTTCTGTTTGAACCGTGTCCAACACCTGCTCGGCAAAGAAAATGAACAAAGGAGTTATTAGTTAATTGATATCAGGAAATGAATGAAAGAAGCCGATATAATGCGATAATGATTGAAATTACTTATGGAACATTGCTTTCATGTCACTCCACTGCTCTTGGTCCCAACTTAATGAGTCGTGGACTTGAACTAGGGACTTATCAACTTGAATGTTTAGCAAGATCCAATGGAATCTGCGGACGTTTACATAATCATACATGCATAGCTCATCGAGTAAGCAAAAATAAAATGTGTACAAGATAGAAACACTCACTTGAAGTTGTAAGGAAATAGTATTTCCTTAACAAAATTATTCTCGGTTAAGAACCTGCACAGGTCTTCCTCCACGTCCTTGGGGTGATTCTTTAACGTATATTCATTAATGATATATGGGTCAATGAACCCAACGTCATATCTTCAAGCTCTTTTGCATTCAAGCATCTTCATTATGCAGAATATAATATCATACAAAAGGATATATAGTTAGGATAATATATTAAATGCAATGAACAAGCTGAGCTACAAACTTAATTATAGAAATAAATCACTTACAGATAGTAGCAACCAATAATAGATTTGTCGAGGGCACGCTGGTTGTATAACTGAAATAGTTCGGTTATTTGAACATGTATCGAGTATGGTTTGAAGTGATGCTCCTTTCTAACGTCCACCGCAAACCAATATTTCTGATGTTTTTTTTCTATTTGCACCATGTACCATGTGTGCAGATTTTGCATATGTGTGGATAAACGCGCGAGCTCCTCATTACTAACTAGAGGCTTCCCTTGGACATACATCCGTACTATCTGACTCACTGACGTATCTTCATAGCCTAAATATTGACCAAGAGACATATTTGCTTCGTAGGCAAGTGCTTTGGCGTCCGATACGGTGATGCCCATTAGTGCAACATTAGTACTAGCTCTAGGGTCCATTATTTGCATGTCCATATCCATTTCAGATCTGAAGGCCTTGTCGAGGTCCGAAATCACTTTAAGCGGGAGGGGGGAGTGATTCTTCTATTTTCTGAGTTGGGCAACTTGCTTCCCGCTTTTTGCGTTTGTGCTTTTTCTCTTTGCTTGCTTAATAATCTCCTAGTCATAGTCTGATTCCAGATTTATCGATATCTGAGATGGTTGCTCAAGAAAGGACTTAGCCCACTTTTTGGTTTTTTCATCATATACCGGTTTTCGTTTAGGCTTTTTGGGTGCAAAATGCGCCTTAACTTGGGAAGCCACATCCGCGACATTTTCCTCATCGCTCTTGTCATAAGGTCTCTTTGGAAGAGCCGGCGAGATGTTGACTATCTTCGTCATTTGACCTTTCTTCGATGTGGGGTACGGTGGAGCGACGACCTTCTGTTTCTTCGACGAGGTAGTATTGCACGGAGGCGGAGGAGGAGATCGAGTATTGCACGGAGGCGGAGATCGATTTGATGTATTCCTGCTGCGGCGATCAACATCGGGCGGGATGGACTTGGAGGTTGACGATAATAGGGGCGGGGTGGACTTGGAGGTTGACGATAATCAGGGCAGGGTGGACTTGGAGGTTTATGATCATCGGGGCGGGGTGGACTTGGATTCCTCGTAGTCGGTGGCCTTGGCATTGAGCCTAGAAACTTGATGTACTTCTTCTTCCATAGAATGATGTTGCGCTTCACATCTCCTAGTTTCGTAAGGCCTTCAGGTGTAGCGATGTCAATCTCTAGGTCCACAAAATCCTCCACTATGTCATGCACCATGACACGAGCATAGCCAGGTGGAATCGTAAGTGAATGGTGGAGTGCTCCAGGTAGACAAGGTAAAGCAGTGCCGATCGCCACCTTGAAGGACAGGTTGTTCATTGGCTGATGTAGCTCACATTGTGCCATCTCTTTTACATCATCCACGGGGTAGCAAGGAGACGGTGCATCATCTAGCAATGCTTGATCATCAGCCCAGACCTCTGTGGAAGCCATGCTGCTTCTCCGCTGGCTAAGATCCAATGCAGTATCATCAACCTGCGGGTGAGTTAACGATGGCCTTTGGCTAGTTTCTTGCATGAGCTTCTTCAGATCAGCTAGGTACTTCTCTACCTTAAAGATCCGGTCTGCCTGTGACACCCCCGGGATTAGGGCTAGACGAATCCCAAACCTCTGTCTGATATAAGTCTAACCTAAATCTAGAAAGCATACAGAGAGAGAATTGATAACACAACAGTGACCCTACGACACAAAAATTTATTACAACAAGCTCATAATTGAGCAAAGAACCAAAATATTACAAGCAGAGGTCACTAACCACAAACATCAAACAACGGAAGGCAAATTATGCTATTAAGTATAGCAAACTTAACAAATGGCCTAAGAGGCCCGAAGCATAACGAGGACGTCCAATCCATAGATCCCAGTCTGCCGGCTGGGAACTCCAAACTACTCATCGATGTCGATGTCGATGTCGTGAAGAACCCATCTTCTATGGTAACACTTACTTTGCTGCAAAAGTATCAACGAAGCAAGGGTGAGTACAGTGTGTACTCCACAAGACTTATGGCTGGTGGAGTTGTTTTGAATAAAGCCATCTTTGTTTTGTATATCAAGAGGGAGACAAATCTCGACTAATCAGAATATTTTAAAAGGGGATAAGAGAGCGACATCTCTATCTTTGATCATATTTTGATATCCACCGAATCATCATCAACTGAACCTAACTAGGATCACCCCCTCGTACCCATGAGGAAGCATCCTTAAGCACACATTGATCTGCCAAGTTTTACGATTAGGTTAAAGTTCTCTATGATCATCACGTACGTTCCCAATTCGTCTATAACCATGGACACGGCATTTCGAAAAGATTAATAACCCTACAGGGGTGTACAACTTTACCCACACGTACTAACCTTCTCTTAATGCCACTAGTAATAGCCCTCTTCCTTGGAAGGCCGGCAGAGGGTGGTTAGACACGACCTTTACCTTGCTTTCGCCGAGACCATGAGTCATGCACTAGGGAGATTCCTCCATAACGGGTCGAGTCCCGAAGTCGGTCCCTAATGATCTGAGCAGGGTTCAAGATTACGGATGCCGGGCATATCTTGTCCCCGACCATGCTTACCTACCTGTTATGAATGAACCTCCTTCACCTCCATTCAAGAACAACCAAGATTTGTATGTCGAATGGAAAGCCCGAACTATGTGACTCATGGAATCTACACAGAAAGTTAGTTGGTCGAGGGGGTTTCCAGGCCCCCATGTGGCTGTACGCTCGTCTTGGTTCAAGAGGAAAGAACATCGGGTCCTAAGGGTGGCAAGTATGGGATTACAAAAACCACAACCCATATGTCCTACCATGCAAGCCTTAGCATGTTTATTATCCATCTCTGATCATACCACATCATCCTATGATAACAATTAAGTGTGGCTAAGCACAACAGATATAACAGCTTTGGCAACGGTTCACAAGCCAAACCCTAGTTATGCTAGGAGAAGTGGATCAGGGAATGTAGGCTTCAAAGGTAACATGCATCAGATAGGATTACTCTATCTATCAATAAAATACTTTAGAATTGCATGCACATGGCAAGAATGTAAATACTTTGAAAGGATAGGATTCATATGTATGTGTGGGGCTTCGCTTGCCTTTGCCAGTTGATATCCAGAAAGCAGATCTTCGGACATCTGGTACTTGACTTGGTTACAGTTGCTCATGTATTGGTCTTTGAGCTTCGACGGTGTTAACCTTGGGCTTCGATCTCGAACTCGATATCGTATTCTACCGGGAAGAACCAAACACCAAAAAGAAAAGGAAACAATCAACACATGGCATCGATGCAATGCTCAAACAAGGATGATGATATGACAAGTTAAATTGCATTGAAATAAACCCCTAAGGCATGCTTGACAACTTAATCGGGGTCCCGAGGGTACAAAACCCTAATTCGGGAAAACCTCGGAGGCATATGAGAGGGGTTATATGGTTGTTCTAATTAAACTTGTCATGAAAGTTGGTTAACAATGCATGATTATAGCTTAGTTAGATAGAGCTCATTTTTCTGATCATTTTGACATATTATGTGTATTTTTCTGATTTAAAATGAATTAGTTATGTTTTTTCCCAATTTTAATTCATTTTAAATAATTTTTAGAATATTATAAAATAATTACATTTTGGAATTACATTTATATTTTTATTAATCAGGAAACATTTTTGAATATGTTTATATCACTTATAGGGCGGACCCACCTGTCAGGTATTTTCCTTTACTGAAATAATTACAGAAATGATTTATATAAATTAATAAAGGAAAAGAAAAAGATTTATTACATAGGCATGACACCATGATGACGTCAGCCAGAAGCAACCCTTGCAGATCATGGATGGATGGATCGATCCAGAGCTCACGGGGAGGTGTGGTTGGGGGCGTTGGGAAGAGGGCGTCGAGGTGAGTTGAATGGTGGTGGCACCGCCCTCGAATGGTCATCGGAGCTTGTCCGACGACGACAAACGGCAGCGGTGCTCACAAATGCTCGTGGGGAAGAAGAACCAGAGCGTGAGGGAGGAAGGGGAGAGCACTGGCATGCTCATGAGCTCACCAGCAATGCGACGGAGGGGTCGGCGAGGCAAGGCATGCACGGAGGGCTCCGGAGTCGATGATGAACGCGGCGGCCGGAGTCCGGGAAGGTGACGTCGATGGTGATGTTTCGTAGCACCCGTGGCCGATTCCTTTGACAAGAATCCTTAGCGAGACAAGGCAGATCTGACAGTGGTCTCATATGTTCAAGGGGTGGTCGGAGATGGCGGGGACGACGACGAGTCCGTAGCTAGGGTTTCGGCGCGCTGTAGAGGACGAGAGAGAGAGGTTGCGGGAAGGGGATAAGGCCAGGGGAGGAGAAGGATGGCTCGACGAGGCATTCTTATCCATCTCCAGGGGCTCGACGGACGGCGGCGACGAAGCGGTGGAGATCGACGATGGCGGCGCTGCCACAGAGCTACTTGGCATCGTCGTCGAAGACAACGAAGAACAGAGGATGTCGAACCGGTATGGGCTAGTGTTGGGCTGGCTTGGGCCATGGATGAGTCACGCTGGGCGGCTAGGAGAGAGGAGAGAGGATCTGGGCTCGGCCCAGTTAGGGTTAGAAACTATTTTTTCTTTCTGAAATTCTTTTCTTTTTCTGTTTTACCTTTTTTCTTTGTATTTCAATTTATTTTCTGTTTTTTAATAGGTTCAAAATACAAGATAATTTTATAAAATATATGAAAACACTAAGGGTCCCTTTATACTATTTGGGCTCCAAACATTTTGAGGGATTTTTCAAAATTCAAAAGCCATTTGAATTGATTTCAAAGAAGGTGGAAATTAGGGTTAGGGTTTTGTGATTATTTTCTTGCATGCATTTTAATCAAATGATGCTCATTAATGCACAAATCAAATTCTAATTAAAATTTAATAAAACTAGGGTTGTTACACTACCTCCTGGTCCTTCTTTCTTTGACGGCTTCTGTAACTGTCATCGTACTGAGGAAACCCTTTCTTCCATGAGATACCGGCGCCATTGCCTCCTGTTCGTCTACCCTTTTCAGGATTCCCGAGGGCGCGTGTCAACTCGTCGTTCTCTCTCTCAGGACGGAACAATCCCAATTGAGCATCATTCATTGCTTGAACAATGTGACACCCCCAGGGTCAGGGCTGAACAAATTCCAGGCCTCCGTCTGACATAAGCTTAACCTTGACCTCGAGAATATCTAGTGAAGAATCGGTAACACAACAGTGACCATACGACACAAAATTTATTACAGCAAGCTCATAACTGAGCAGAGAACCAAATTATTACAAGCAGAGGTCACTGACCACAAACATCAAACAACGGAAGGCAAATTATGCTATTAGTATAGCAAACTTAACAAATGGCCTAAGAGGCCTGAATCATAACGATGATGTCCCAGCCCATAGATTCCAGGCTGCCGGCCGGGAACCCCAAGCTACTCGTCGATGTCGATGTGGTACAGAACTCGTCTTCAGGGGAACACTTACTCTGACAAAAGTATCAACAAAGCAAGGGTGAGTACAGGGTGTACTCCGCAAGACTTATGGTCGGTGGAGTTGTTTTGCATAAAGCCATCTTTGTTTATAAACAAGAGGGAGGAGAGGCTCGTCTAGTCAGAGTATTTTAAAAGGGGATAAGAGAGCGACATCTCCGAAATATTGATCATAATCTTTTGATATCCACCAATCATCATCATCTGAACCCTATCTAGGATCACCCCCTTGTACCCATGAGGAAGCATCCTTAAGCACACGTTCATCTGCCAAGTTTTATAGTGGTTAATGTTATCTATGATCTTGAGTCCGGTCGCCAAGTCGTCCATAACCGTGAACACGGCTTTTTGAAAAGATTATTACCCTGCAGGGGTGTACAACTTTACCCACACATACTAACCTTCTCTTAATGCCACATGCTTAGCCCTCTTCCTTGGAAGGCCATCAGAGGGTGGTTACACACGACCTTTACCTTTCTTTCACCGAGACCATAAGTCATGCAATAAGTATGATTCTGCCGTAATGGGTCAAATCCCGAAACCGGTACTTAAAGATGTGAGGCGAGGTTGGTTTACCAGGGGCGACATCAACCCCAAGAAACCCGGTCCACGCTTCCCTACCTGTTATGTATGCACCTCCTTCACCTCCTCTTTCAAAAACGTTTTCAATGCGTATGTCAAATGGAACGCCCAAAATATGTGACTCATGGAATCTACTAGGCAAGTTAGTTGCTCATGAGATTGTCCAGGCCCCGTGTGGTTGTACGCTCGTCTTGGTTCCAAAGGCAAGAACTCGGATCCTAGTGGTGGCGAGCATGGGACTAGAAAAACCACATCCCACCGTGGCCTCCCATACAAGGCTTAGCATGTTTAATCTCATATCACCTCTAATATCATCTCATCACGTTCTCCTGTCATACTAGATTCTCTGCATCTGATACATCATCTGGATGAACCAGACTCAACAACTATGCATGGCTAAACAAGACACAATATAAGCTTTAGCAGTGCACACAAGCCAAACCTAGTTATGCTAGGAGCAGTGGCTCAGGTAATATAAGCTCAAGGGAGTAATGCAATAGATAGGATACTCTATCTATCAATAAAATACCACAGTAGAATCGTATGCAACATGGCAGGAATTGAAATGCTTTCGAAATCATAGGATTATATCATGGTGGGGCTATGCTTGCCTTTGCCTATTGATAACCAATAAGCAAATCTTCAGGAATCTTGTACTTTACTTGGTTATAGTTGGTCAAGTATTGTTCGTTGATCTTCGAACTTTGACGGTCTTGATCTCGGTCTTCAATCTCGATATCATATTCTACCGGGAATAACCAAACACCAGAAAGAGAGGGAAACAATCAACACATGGCATCGATGCAATGCTCAAGCAATAATGATGATATGACAAGTTAATTTGTATTGAAATATAACCCTAAAGCATGCTCGAAAACTTAATCAGGGTTCCAAGGGGTGCAAACCCTAACTCGGAGAAACTCCGGATGTATATGAGAGGGGTTGATTTTGTTCTCCAATTAAACTTGTTAGGAAAGTTTTTAAACAATGCATGATTATATCTCTAATAGATAGGTCTCATTTTTCTGAACATTTTGATATATTATACATATTTTTTTGAGTTATAAAGAAAAAGATATTGATTTTACAAGTTTATATCAATTTCTGGAATTAATAGAAGGGTTTATTGCATCATTATGACGTCAGCTAGGAGGGGGTTGTTTTACACCGGTGCAGAGGCTACCCGCTGGGGCTGGCAGGTGGGGCCGAGGACACGTCGGTTGCCACCGTGGCGGTCAGCAGTCAACGGCCCACGGGCCACGTCATCCTGACACCACGATGACGTCACCACGACGACCACCGTCAGGTGGTCACCGGAGACGGCGGAGCATAGCAAGCGGGGCTGCGCTGCTGGGCGCGTTTGTGCAAGCACGATGCGGGAAACATAAATATGCCTGTGCCGCTTCCTAAAGGTCATCGGAGAAGGCAGTCCAGCGACGGACTATGACGGCGAGCGGCGGCGCTCGACGCTGGGGCGATACCGACGATGCCAGGAAGCAAGGTGAGGGCGGGGAGGCTTAGAAGCTCACCGTGAATCTAACAGGTGTGACGGTAAGGCCGAAGGTGGACCAGAACGGCGATAGGGTCGACGACGGAAAGCTTCGGGCATGGGGAAGACGAGATCAAAGCCGATGACTGGAAGCTCCCTAGCTCGATTCTGTTGACCAGGAGAAAGAGGAAGGCGAGGCGAAGCTCGTGGCAGTCTCAGATATCTAGGGGGAGGCCGGAGGCGGCAGGGCGACGGCGAGCTCGTCGGCTAGGTTTCGGGTCCACTCCCAGAAGGAGGGGAGGGGAGAGCCAGGGGAGAAAGGGAACCAGGGGAGGAGAGAGGCGTGCTCGAGGAGGGTCTTATCCTCACCCAGAGGGCAGTGTGACGGTGGCGGGCATCTTGATGCCGGCGGCGGCGGAGCTGGCGACACGCAGCTGCATCGGAGTGAGTGAGAGGTGGACAACGACGATGACTCGGACCGAAATGGTATTGGGCCGGGGTGGGATGCGCACGGGCCATGCTGGGCTGCGGTTTGCTGCGCAGGTCGACAGGGAGAGAAGAGGAGAGAATTGGGATGGGCCTGGTTGCTACTGTTAGCTCTATTTTTTCCTAAAAATCGTTTTTCTAATTCCGTTTTGATTTCCTCTTTGTATATTTGAATTCCCAATCTGTTTTGAATGCCTTTAAAACACAAGAGTCTTTTATAAAATATGTAAAATATTTATGAGCCCTTGTAATCCATTTGGGCTCCAATAATTTTGTAGTTTTCAAAATATTCAAAACCATTTGAATTTCTTTTCAAAGAGAGGGAAGAAAACTAGGGTTTAGGGTTTTATCTTTGATCTTGTTTGTTGCATGCATTTTGAAATAGATGATGCTCAATAAAACCCTAATATAGATTAACTAAAACTGGGGTGTTATAGCTCTATCCCCCTTACGAGAATCTCGACCCGAGATTCCAAAGGTAGGAAAAGAGACGGAGAGAGAAAGAAACATACTAAACAACACACGGAGTATTTCATGATCAACTCATGGATAGAATGTTTAAAAACAACTCTGAGATGACAAACATGAAACACGTCAAGGTAACGGAGGAAACAAAAGGAGATGGTTTCAAGTTGTTAGACAACTGGTCTTCATAAGGACTGAGACCATGTAACTTACAGAAGATATTAAGCTTCTAAAAAGGAAAGCTTCCATCAGAAAGATCATGAGCACATACTTCAATAGGGGACCTCTACTAAATGACTTAAGTAGAGATTTCAGGCTGTAGAGATGTGGATCAACAAAACCAAGCTGTTGAACTACTTTTGAAATAGAAGGGTCACTCTTTCATCCAACAGAAGGCTTAAGATAGAGAGGTGTTTTGGTGGGAGGACTCTTTAAGAGTCACAAGAAACATATAGCAAGAGAAACTTTTGATTACTAAAATCGTAGTCACTCTTAAAACATGCGAAAGAAAACAAAGGAAACTCTTTATTCATCCAGGTTTATCAAATCTTTGCCATAGATCATGATATCACTTTGCACCACTAAGATGAATAGTTAAGAAGATTCCTGATGAAACGAGAAAAAGAAACTTCATTCTCAGACTTCAATCATTTGGCACAACAAAATGCTTGCCAACATAAAGGGTCTGGAGGATTTACCAAGAGACATTTAGCAACACTACTTTAAATGTTCTCCTCGATGTTCGGGATATCAAACATCAAGTAAAGGTCGGACTTAGGATACAAAGGAAACCATGAGCACAACTCCTATATTCAAATTATGGAGGAAGCCTCATGAAGAGTGGTTGTCATTGATGAATCAAGAGAATATAACAAAAGGTCTTTCCGGCTAAGTGTGTCAACCATTACATCAATATTGCCGAATTTACAAAGGGACCTATGTTAAAACCTTGAATAACACCAACCATCATTGCTGCTTGAGCTTCAGCTTTGGTTAGGTGGAATGATACTTCAGACTCAGCATGTCCAAATAGAAAGTTCGCAACATTTACCACAGAGGTAAAGTTACTAGAGTCTCAAGATATGGACTACAGTGTAAAGCTCCAAAAGACTAAGCTAGATTGCTATACCCATGTATTAGCAACTTGTCTATAGACAATTGCATACATATAAAGTACTAGCAACAAAACACACATGTGTCCTTAAGGAACTGAGATAACTCTGCTCGAGTTCATGACGACATCTTTCAACATTTGTACGTGAACCAGAGAAGATTACTTCTAACATCCAGAACACATACTTCAAGATGACTCAAAGATGGTTCTCGAATTTTTCCAATATTAACACCAATTGTTCCATATAAATCCAGTCTAACATGGAAAGGATAAGGATATTGTTGATGAGCTCAACAACAAACTTATCAATACACTCCAAGAAGATGGACTCATATGTCATCTAAACAAGGCAAGAATATGGTCAGACCAAAGAACATGAAGATGTACTCAAGTGAAACATCACCAGTAGCAACACCATCAAGATAGTCCTTGGAACTGAGTTTGATGTGATGATAACCCAAATCAAATCAAAGGTGGGGGACGATAACATATCCACGAAGGAAATACTATATTTCTTCAGCACGAACAAAACTAGACATCCCTTTAAGGAGGAACTGGGTCGGGTAGAACTTTTGTCTTACAACTATCCAAGTTGTTGTTTAAGATCAACCAACTAGTTCAGGGGTATCCAATATGGATCCTTGGATAAAAGAGAAGTTCAGAGAACTCGCTATCTCAAGAAATTGACAACACGGTCATGTGCCAATATGGTGATACTTATAGTAGACATCTAGAATATCACAAACCACCGATATGTCACCTAGTTTGAGAGGAAACTTGCTTTGTAAGGCAAGAAGACACAATCTCAGAGCTTCGGCACAAGCCTAACTCTTTGACCGAATAGAGTGTACCAGAATAACGGACTTGGTAGCACAATCAAACTTCGCTTGGTGATAGGGTTAACCAATCACGCTAAGAATGACACAAATGTCCTTGGAGTTCAAAACAACAAATATTGCTAGAATCTCAGATGGTCACATTATTACGCACACGTATCACTCATGAGCGCGAAAGCTCGAGGAAGGTTAGGTAATATGTGTGAAAGCATCACTTCATTAAGAAGGTCATGAAACTCAGCACGACCTCTTAGTATAAAAGAATGTGATACTTTAAGGTAGAACAAACAGAAGCTAATTAATGCCTCTTGATCAACAGATTACAACACTTTGACCTGGTCCTAGATATGACGAGGTACTGGAGTTTTTTTCTCCTAGACATTCCAAAATGGGTTGTCTTGACAGACCACAAGATTATCTTACATGAGAACACACCGATGCATATTTACTACTTGGCTACCAACTGGTAGACAAAGGTCGGAAAACAACAAAGGGGAAAGGAACATATTCAGAATAGAGTCTCGAGATGTGGATGCATAGATTAACAATCTTCCGAAAACCAATGCAAAGACAGGTAAGGTGTGGCAGAGTCACGGGTATAGATGCGAGACTCTCGAGGAGTACTCTTGTCGTGATATTTTTGGTTCCATTAAAGAACATCTTCCATAGCATGTGGTAGGGGAAGTCATTAATTGTCACAACTCAATCGCGACAATAACCACAAGCTTGAAGGCTCGAATTGTATTACCATCCATCCTGAGGTAATGTGTGAACATTAACGATAGGGGTCAAAGGAATGGTTCTTGGGTTAAAGGTCAGCTTCATGTACAAGATTCACAACACCAGAATCCAGCACAATCGGGGATCTTCGGTCCAAGTCTAAGGGTTAGAACCCGAGAAATGAATAACTACTACTTGAGTGACTTAGCGTACACTGCAATGTAGTAATCACGAGGTAGCTTCCAAGAGAATAAATGACTTCTGAAGTACCCAAACAAATGAAAAGGAGGCATACGAGGCGAAAGGAAACCTCGAATCCTAGAACAGAACACCGTGGAACCAACAATTCAATATCGTGGATCCAAAAGATAGAGAGATCATTTCTTGAAAGGAATCTCTCAGATGAACAAGACAAAGGGAACAAGGAATACACAAACACACACAACTCTAGAGAAATCAACACTAGGTCCACTGGCTTAGAAACGACATGCCCAAAAGGCACCTAAGCTTTGAAAGACTAGAAAAGATATCAAAACTTTTTCGAAAATCAACACCAGATAAGACAACCTAGAGTTAGAGCATTACCAGATAAGGAGTAAAAGAAGCATACTAGAGTTTTCGCAAATACTTTTCATCTTTGAAATAGTTTTCACAATCACTAGACTCAACATCGACCAATAGCAAGGTTTTCCTACGGTCGGTACTACTCTGATACCAAAACCTGTGACACCCCCGGGATCAGGGCTAAACAAATTCTAGACCTCCGTCTGACATAAGCTTAACCTTGACCTCGAGAATATCCAGTGAAGAATCCTTAACACAACAGTGACCCTACGCCACAAAATTTATTACAGCAAGCTCATAACTAAGCAGAGAACCAAATTATTACAAGCAGAGGTCACTGACCACAAACAACAAACAACGGAAGGCAAATTATGCTATTAAGTATAGAAAACTTAACAAATGGCCTAAGAGGCCTGAAGCATAACGATGACGTCCCAGCCCATAGATTCCAGGCTGCCTGCCCGGGAACCCCAAGCTACTCGTCGATGTCGATGTAGTACAGAACTCGTTTTCAAGGGAACACTTACTCTGCCAAAAGTATCAACAAAGCAAGGGTGAGTACAGAGTGTACTCCGCAAGACTTTTGGCTGGTGGAGTCGTTTTGCATAAAGCCATCTTTGTTTATAAACTAGAGGGAGGAGAGGCTCGTCTAGTCAGAGTATTTTAAAATGGGATAAGAGAGCGACATATCCGAAATATTGATCATCATCTTATGATATCCACCAATCATCATCATCTGAACCCTATCTAGGATCACCCCCTCGTACCCATGAGGAAGCATCCTTAAGCACACGTTGATCTGCCAAGTTTTATAGTGGTTAATGTTCTCTATGATCTTGAGTCCGGTCGCCAAGTCGTTCATAACCGTGAACACGGCTTTTCGAAAATATTATTACCCTGCAGGGGTGTACAATTTTACCCACACATACTAAACTTCTCTTAATGCCACATGATTATCCCTCTTCCTTGGAAGGCCGACAGAGGGTGGTTAGACACGACCTTTACCTTGCTTTCGCCAAGACCATGAGTCACGCAATAAGTATGATTCCGCCGTAATGGGTCAAATCCCGAAGCCGGTACTTAAATATGTGAGGCGAGGTTGGTTTACCAGGGGCGCCATCAACCCCAAGAAACCCGGTCCACGCTTCCCTACATGTTATGAATGCACCTCATTCACCTCCTCTTTCGAAAACATTTTCAATGCGTATGTCAAATTGAACGCCTAAACTATGTGACTCATGGAATCTACTAGGCAAGTTAGTTGCTCATGAGGTTGTCCAGGCCCCGTGTGGTTGTACGCTCGTCTTGGTTCCAAAGGAAAGAACTGGGGTCCTAGTGGTGGCGAGCATGGGACTAGAAAAGCCACATCCCACCGTGGCCTACCATACAAGCCTTATCATGTTTAATCTCATATCACCTCTAATAACATGTCATCATGTTCTCCCGTCATACTAGATTCTCTGCATCTGATACATCATCTGGATGAACCAGACTCAACAGCTATGCATGGCTAAGCAAGACAAAATATAAGCTCTAGCAGTGCACACGATCCAAACCTAGTTATGCTAGGAGCAGTGGATCAGGTAATATAAGCTCAAGGGAGTAATGCAATAGATAGGATACTCTATCTATCAATAAAAGACCACAGTAGAATCGTATGCAACATGGCAGGAATTGAAATGCTTTCCAAATCATAGGATTATATCATGGTGGGGCTATGCTCGCCTTTGCGTGTTGATAACCAATCAACAGATCTTCGGGAATCTTGTACTTGACTTGGTTACAGTTTGTCAAGTATTGTTCGCTGATCTTCGAACTTCGACGGTCTTGATCTCGGTCTTCGATCTCGATCTCGATATCGTATTCTACCGGGAAGAACCAAACACCGGAAAGAGAGGGAAACAATCAACACATGGCATCGATGCAATTCTCAAGCAATAATGATGATATTACAAGTTAATTTGTATTGAAATGTAACCCTAAAGCATGCTCGACAACTTAATCGGGGTTCCAAGGGGTGCAAACCCTAACTCGGAGAAACTCCGGATGTATATGAGAGGGGTTGATTTTTTTCTCTAATTAAACTTGTTATGAAAGTTGTTGAACAATGCATGATTATATCTATAATAGTTAGGTCTCATTTTTATAAACATTTTGATATAATATACATATTTTTCTGAGTTATAAATAAAAAGATATTGATTTTACAAGTTTATATCAATTTCTAGAATTAATAGAAGGGTTTATTGCATCATTATGATGTCAGCTAGGGGGGGTTGTTTTACACTGGTGCAAAGGCTACCCGTTGGGGCTGTGGTGGTGGCCTAGGACGTCGCCGGTTTTACTGCGTGGCGGTCGGCGATGGCCCACGGCCCTGACCACGCCACTGATGCCACGATGACGTCACCACAGCCCGGCCGTGGTCGCCAGAGACGGCGGAGCACAAGCAGCGCTAACAAGGCTGCGCTAAAGCGCGAAAGCATGATGCGGGAAACGTAAATATGGCTGTGTCGCTTCCTAAAGGTCATTGGAGAAGGCAGTCCAGCGATGGACTATGATGGCGAGCGGCGACACTCAACGCTAGGGCGATGCAGACGATGCCAGGAAGCGAGGTGAGGGCAGGGAGGCTTAGAAGCTCACCGTGAATCTAACAGGCGTGACGGTGAGGCCGAAGGTGGACTAGAACAGCGATAGGGTCGACGGTATCGAGCTTCGGGCATGGGGAAGATGAGATCGAAGCCGACGACTGAAAGCTCCCTGGCTCGATTCTGTTGACCAGGAGGAAGAGGAAGGCGAGGTGAAGCTCGTGGCGGTCTTAGATAGCTGGGGGGAGGCCGGAGGCGGCAGGGCAACAACGAGCTCGTCGGCTAGGTTTCCGGTCCGCTTGCAGAACATGGGGAGGGGAGAGCTAGGGGAGAAAGGGAGCAAGGGGAGGAGAGAGGCGTGCTCAAGGAGGGTCTTATCCTCACCCAGAGGGCGGTGCGACAATGGCGGGCATCTTGATGCCGGCGACAGAGCTGGCGACACATAGCTACATCGGAGTGAGCGAGAGGTGGACGATGACGGTGACTCGGACCGAAACGTTATTGGGCCAGGGAGGGGTGCGCACGGGCCGCGCTGGGCTGTGGTTTGCTGCACAGGGCGAGAGGGAGAGAATTGGGCTGGGCCTGGTTGCTGCTGTTAGCTCTATTTTTTCATGAAAATAGTTTTTCTAATTCTGTTTTGATTTCTTGTTTGTATATTTGAATTCCCAATCTGTTTTGAATGCCTTTAAAACACAAGAGGCTTTATAAAATATGTAAAATATTTATGATCCCTTGTAATCCATTTGGTCTCCAATAATTTTGTAGTTTTCAAAATATTCAAAACCATTTGAATTGATTTTCAAAGAGAGGGAAGAAAACTAGGGTTTAGAGTTTTATCTATGATCTTGTTTGTTGCATGCATTTTGAAATAGATGATGCTCATGATGCTCAATCAAACCCTAATATAGATTAACTAAAACTGGGGTGTTAGAAACAAGGTCTTCGGAGGGTTTTAGAATTTTTTCATGAAATAATGTCTTCCTCATTTACTTCGTCCAACGATCCTCGTGCTGCATACCACATTGTGCTTTGACCTCTTGGGCCATCCATTTGTACCAGGAGTGATGCCTCTAGTCCTCATGTCCCGCTCCATAGTTTCCCACTTAGGGACGACACTCTTGTATCCACTTGTCCCCATTTTATGATGGTATTTCTTTTTGGTAGCATTTAACGCAGTTTTTGCCGACTTTGCCTTTGCTTTATCAAATTGCTTGTACGTTACAAAGTCGGGCCACTGTTCTCTCAACTTATCGTTTTCTCCTACGATGTCTGGAGTTTTCTTTTTTGCGACATATTTCGCGTATAAACTTTTCTTGTGGTTCCGGTACAGTTAGGCCATCTTGCTCAGAGCCCACTCGTTGACTTTCGTTCTTCATTCAAGCCCACCCGGCCTTGGGGTAGTACCATCTGCCTCAAATTCTTCATACTCCGGAGGTAGTATAAAATGCGCTATGAGCTTCTACCAAAGGTCATCTTTGGCATCATCGGTGACATAACTATTGGATTCTTCATCGGGTTTCTTTGACTTATTCCATTCTTGAATGGTGATCGGAAGGTTGTCCCTAACAATCACCCCGCATTGATTTGTAAACATCCTCCGGTGCTTCTCTGGAGAAATCCGTTCTCCATCATCATCTATTTCTTCGATGGTGAACCTCTGATTACCATCCAACTTTCTGTTCGGCCCTCATTTCGTTCGAGCCGTCGATTGCTTCGATCCGGTGGGCTAAAAGAAGAGAGAGTGATTAATATATATATATTGATATATCCAGATCAATTAATGCATAGAGGTAACATGAGGCTATATATATACCTCGTCGGATCCTGTCGAGGGCACATCATTGTTGTTATTTGTTTGCCCTTCGTTCGTCTGGTCTTCCCCTTGATACATCAGGTTTTCCTCTAGTCTATCACCGAATGGATTCAAATATGATGAAATCTCTTCCTCGAGCAAAATATCTACATCGGGAGTAATAAGAGGAATTTCACCTCTTATCATGCCCTGAAGAAGATCGTCACCACTGCGATCAGGATCCATGACTTAACTATAACAGAAAGAGAGTTAAACATGTTAGAAAAAATATATTATATAATTTTTTCTAATAATATAATAATTATAATAATATACTACTAACAATATTACCACAAATAATATAATATACAAATAATATTACTACTAACAATATAATACTAACAACATTACCACAAATAATATACTACTAACAATATTATCACAAATAATATAATACAAAAATAATATTACTACCAATAATATACTACTAACAACATTACCACAAATAATATACTACTAACAATATTACCACAAATAATATAATATACAAATAATATTACTAATAACAATATACAACTAATAACATTACCACAAATAATATACTATTAACAATACTACTACTAATAATATACAAAACCATAATAATATAATATTACCACAAAATAATATTTCCTAAAAATATAATAATTATAATAATATATACTAATAATATTAATAATATACTACTAACAATATTACCACAAATAATATAATATACAAATAATATTATTATACTAACAATATAGTACTAACAACATTACCGCAAATAATATACTACTAACAATACTACTACTAATAATATAAAAACCCCTAATAATATAATATTACCACAAAATGCGATATTTATTAAAAAAATAACTAATAATAGCATTTATATATTAATAACAATAAACAATAACCCTAATAATAACTATAACTAATAATAACAATAATAACTAAAACAATAACCCTAATAATATTACCACAAGGTATTGTTATTATATATTAATAACAATAATAACTAAAATAAAAGAAAAAAATAACCCTAAAACAATAAAACAATAACCCTCATACTAACCGACGCAAAGCGGCAAAGACGATGGCGACGACGAGGCGCCGCAAGCAGGTGATAAGACGACGGGAGGCGCTAAGTGACACGGCGGCAGGTGGCACGGCGAGGCGGCAACACGGTGCGGGGCGGCAGCATGGTGGGGTGGCTGGAGACGAGGGCGGCCGGAGACGAGGGAGGCGGCACGGTGGAATCGGGCAGCACCTCCCCTGCGTTTCTCTACGTTGGCGCGTTCTCGTCTTCGTCTTTGTCGCAGAATTTGCTAAGTGCTGGGTGGCTGCTCCCGCCCCTGGCGCACGGTATATAAAGGGACAACCCTTTAGTAGCGGGATAAGCCACAGCCTGGGACTAGATACCACTTTAGTCGCGGGTTAAGCCACGGCCCAGGACTAGAGGTTTTTTTTGGCAGCTTCGTTTTTGCGCACAGGCACCCTCTAGTCCCGGGTCTAGCCACGACCCACGACTAGTGTATTTTTTGTAAATTTTCTTTTTTAATTCAAATCAAATATAAATCTTTGTAAAATCATATCTCCTATTGTAAAAATCCAAATAAAATAAATAATATGTTTATTATTATTATTATCAAAAAATATAAAGAATCTTAATATAATATGCATACATCTATTTGCATCATTTATAAATTATGTCATTTGTAAATTTTCCTTTTTTAATTCAAATAAAATATAAAACTTTGGAAAATCATATCTCCTATTGTAAAATTCCAAATAAAACAAATAATATGTCTATTATTATCAAAAAAATATAAAGAATCTTAATAAAATATCCATACATCTGTTTGCATCATTTATAAATTATGTCATTTGTAAATTTTCTTTTTTAATTCAAATCAAATATAAAACTTTGAAAATCATATCTCCTATTATAAAAATCCAAATAAAACAAATAATATGTCTATTATTATCAGAAAATTATAAAGAATCTTAATATAATATCCATACATCTGTTTGCATCATTTATAAATTATGTCATTTGTAAATTTTATTTTTTAATTCAAATCAAATATAAAACTTTGGAAAATCATATCTCCTATTTTAAAAATCCAAATAAAACAAATAATATGTCTATTATTATCAGAAAAATATAAAGAATCTTAACATAATAACCATTTAGTCCTGGTTGTAGTCACTAACCGGGACTAAAGATATTTCCCATTATTTCCCACCGCTTCCCGCCAAGTTTTCCCGCCCTTTCCCTTTTACTAGAGCTTTTAGTCCTAGTTGTAGTCACTAATCGGGACAAAAGATATTTTCCGCTATTTCCCACCACTTCCCACCAAGTTTTCCTGCCCTTTCCCTCTATATCTAGGCCGATCGCGCCATGGCTATCCACACATCCACACCTTCCTCTCTCACAACAATGGATGCGCCATCGGGCCATTCTCGACCCTCGAGAGACCGAGGCGCCAGGCGCCTCGAGCAACATTGCCCACCGCTACCGCCGCCACGACTAGATGTTGAGCGCTGGAGGGGTTCCTGTCCCTCCTGTCCCTCAAGGTTCCGCACGCTAGACGGCCATCACGAACCACTTCTACCAAGAGCTCACGCCGGAGCAGCGGATGGATCCCCTGTGGGATCTCGACAACTATGACACCTGGAATGCCTTCTTTTCTAACCGGCAGGAAAGAGAGCTCGCCAAGTATGAGGGTGACGGACCTCCCCCGGTGAACCACAACGAAGCCGGCCGCCGCCTGTGGTGGACGAACCGGACTATCATCACCGTGATGCGCTATATCGCCGGGGAAGACCATCCTCTCCTGTGGTACACACAGCCGCCATAGAGCCATAAGGAGGATGGCGGTGTTGAAGGCCGTGGGTGTAGTGGCGTCGTCATCCGGGATCCCCCTCCTCCACGTGTCGTGAATCTGAGGTCGGAGTGGTAGGTGCCCCCACAATATGCCATGGCTGGGATGAGGATTCAGCCCCGTGCGCCTAGCAACGACGACGATGACGATGATGAAGACGGAGACGAAGACCACCCTGAAGCTGCGTACTATAGGGCTATATATGAGCATGACTAAAGGGGGGCCTTTAGTCCCGATTCCGTAGTCTCGGTTTTTTAATATTAATAAATGTATTGAGTGTTAGTCTCGGTTTGTGGCTGGACCAGGACTAAAGGGGGGCCTTTAGTCCCGATTCTGTAGTCTCGGTTTTTTAATATTAATAAATGTATTGAGTGTTAGTCCCGGTTTGTGGCTGGACCGGGACTAAAGGGGGGCCTTTAGTCCCGATTCCGTAGTATTGACACTAATAAATGTATTGAAACTAATACATCTTTCTCAATCAAACTGGACGACGACTCCCAGATCCTAAGCCGCGGGAGGTGAAAACCCAAAGAGACGAAACCATCACACGAGCATAGCTTGGGTGAGATCCCTGAAGAATCAGCCAGGTATCATCGACCCTGGTGTCCAACGCAGCCATATAGCGACGTATGTGCTCGTCCTCCTCCCTGACACGACGTCATACCACCTCCTCACTGGCCGGCTCTCTCTGCACCCTTCCTGGACCAGGCGTCCTGCACCAAAGAAACTCCAGGTCAAAGACGACACCCGGATACCTCACCAAGCTATGCCTCCCGGAAGGTAGCACCATCCAGTGCCAGCCCGACGGAGCCTAGTATCGGACATGCCCGGTGGATCCTAGTACTCCATCATTGCCGCCTAGTCGACTACGAGGATGCGGGATGGGCATCCTAAAGTAGGCGGCGAGGAATGTGTGTATGTGTGGGTGGCCATGACGGTCGCCCTATAAATAGAGGAAAAGGGCGGGCAGGCTGGATCGGGCAGCCTATAAATAGAGCAAAAGGCCTATAAATAGAGGGAAGGGCCTATAAATATAGGGAAAGGCCTATAAATAGAGGGAAATGCCTATAAATAGAGGGTTCATCTTTAGTCCCGGTTGGAGAAACCAACCACGACTGAAGGGATTGCGGTAGGCTGGGCCACGCAACACTAATGATAGGGGTGAGTGTCGACATTATGTCATGCGCCTTGTACCTTGTCCCGGATGGTGTCGCCAACCGGGACTAAAGCTGAACCTTTAGTCCCGGTTGGAGACACCAACCGGGACAAAACACGAGTGAACTAATAATAGGGATGAGTGTCGACATTATGTCGTTAGTGTCGACACTATGCCGAGCTGCTTATACTATAAATAGGCATCCTTGTGAGTCCAGTCCTCTAGCCAGTTTGAGGCATCTCCAATATGGTCTTCAAGAGCAGGGACACCACTATGGCCATTTTGAGGGAGATGCCAGAGGAGCCTAGTCCTACGGCATCTCCAACAAACTGGTCATAGAGGCACTCCTTAATATGTGAAATTAGTTAGCTCCTAGGCGTATTTATCTAGTTAGAGAAGTTACAAGCCACAAGATAGTGTGGGAGATGCTGCCGGAGCCCAGTCCTCCGGCATCTCCAAGAAACTGTTCATAGAGGCACTTGCTAATATGTGAAATTAGTTGTAGAGGTCCCAACCTTTAATAAGGTAGAGATCTGTGTGTTTGCAATGCTAGTCCCTGGATCAATAGCTAGCATCCATAGTGAAGATGTAATATCAAGAAACAAAGGTCATTATACAACTTTATAACCAGGAATAAAATAATTTATTACATCTTACATAGCTCATTTGGCTATCTCATTACAACGCAGCAGAATATAACAATAGCATGGGGTCCTTCATCTTCAAAGTGCCACAGGCAGTCATGTTGGTTGTAGACTTGTAATCCTAATCAATAAACTTCACTAACATCAAACAAACCTGCAACATAATAAGTTACAGCCACAAGGGTCGATACATTTGAATTGTATTGGCAAGTGATACTATGGTAGTATAGTGGAGTCTATCATCTATATGCATTTGGCTAAGTGGAGCTTAGGCTTCCTTTGCTCAAAATAGATTTTCCTTATCATTTGAAAACACTAAGTTTTTGCTTGACAAAATCACCCAAGGCATCTACCAGTAGAAATTGGTGATCCTTCAACCCTTGTTCAACCACAAGTTTTTAACTTAGAAATTTGGATGAGAAGATTCTTGATAGCTTCCATATATTGATGCTCAAATTGTCCAATACCAGGGACATGGCTAAGTACTTAGATTTCACACTCTGCAGAGGTGGTGCACTTTCCCCACAAGACTTGGTTTCACCAAGACAATATCTTTCAGAAGCCTTCCCTTAGACCAAAATGGACGCATTCCAACCTATCATCCCCTACCACCAACTGTCCATTTAGCTAAGTTATTGCAACCTATATGATCCAGGTAGAGCCCATAATGCCAAGTGGCTGCACTTGAAGCTTCTCAACATTTGACATCTCAAATCTCTTTGTTCCTGGGTGGCATTCTACAAGTGAGATACCAAGTTTTCCCCAGTATACTGGACTTGGTGATGCCCAAGTTTTCCCCAGCATACTGGACTTGCATAACCACTCAACACAAACCATTCTTTCCATTCCACCCAGGTGATTCATTCACTTAGTTCTTTTATTAAACAAAACACAAGTCCTTGACTTTTAAATATTCCATAGCATGAATATAATACACCCTTGTTTTCTACTATCTAAGCTAAGCATGATAGTACTAGGAATCTTAACTTAGGAAAATTCTACTAAGGTTTCATCTACTAGGATTTCCCATGGCATAGTTTATACTTAGCAAAAATTCCATGCAAGTCCTACTTTAGAAATATCACTAATGCATAGTGAAAATAATGGGACAAAAGTATGAAGCATCACTTGCCTTTTTGGTTGAGAATATAAGTTCAATCCTTGATCTTGCTATAATCTCACTCTTCAAATCACTACAATTCAATCAATCAAGGCACAATTTCAATCTACCATTCAAGCAAACATCACATAAAATAATAGAAACAAAGCAATGCTGCAAGCATGCCAAAGATTGTTTTATTTATAAAAGTGGTTTCTAATGGGTTATAAACATTCTAAAACACCTATTGGTCATTTTATATAAGTGGAAAAATCATTTGCAAAAGATTTTACTTATAAACCATTTTAATACCAAATCAATATTTTATGTGGTTGAAAATGCTTTTAGCAAAGCAATAATATTTATAGGGTTCACCAAATACATTTTTAATTTTAAAACTTGGTGTTTGGGGTCAGAGAGTTTAAATCAAAACATTTCCCAAAGGGTTTTCCTCCAAAAGAATTTTTAATAAATAAACATTATTTTTATTTGACTAGAAATGCTTTAAATCAAAGATTTATTCTTTTGCTTCACCAAATATGTTTTTGAAACCATAATTTGATTTCTATGGTCAGTAGGTTCAAAACAATCCATTTGCCAAAGGTTCTATCACGAAAATAATTTTAGAACAAATTTTATATCCAAAATATGCCTACACAAGTTTCTGCAAAAACAACCATTTTAACAGAAAAAATTTACTAAACAAAGTGCATGGTTAGAAAGTAATTGTCTTTCTGATTCCATTGATATAAAATTTGCAAAATTTGGACATGTGAATCAAAAGTTATGCAATTTACAAAATCAAACATCTAATAGATTAGTTTCTGTTTTTAAAACGAAAGGCTGGCCACGTGGACTGTTCTGATTCGTCGAAAACGGTTCGTGCGGATTGAGAGATGCAGGACGTAGGATCTAATGCAAATCGTGCGGCACAGGATCAAACTTACCCCTTCGATTATGAATCTGTCGTGGCGCTTGGATCTGGATCCTACGGTGCACCACACGCTAGCCACTAACTGGCGGCGCTGGCGGCGGCGAGTGGCGGCGCGCGCTCTGGATACGGCGGAGCCGGTGATACAGGATGCAAAAGGGGTAGAGGAAAGGCTCACCGAGGTCTTCGTGGCGTGCTGATGCTCAACGTGTTCGCGAGGAGGCAAGGGGCGCACGAGGACGAACGCAATTGCTCGTCGGAGTTCACGTCTGCGTCAGGTGCGGTCAGTCATCGTCAAGGGCAATGCTACGGAGCACGAGAGAGCAAATGGAGGATGCGGTTAGCTTCGTACGCGAGTCACAGACATGTGTGCATCAAAAGGAGGGAAAGAGGGGGTCTGTTCTTACCAGGAGGACTCGCCGGAGTCAAGGCAGACGGCGGCGATGCTCAGCTGTCGTCGTTGCCGAAGTTGTGGGTCAAGCACGGGAAAGCCATGGGTGCAGAGAGAAGCGTCAGGGTATGGGTAGCATGCTAGTGTGGTCGAGGAGGCGAGGGGCGACGAGGAGTGGCCGGAATCGTCATCGGAACTCGTCGGAGGCAGCAGTGGTCTAAGCGGAAATCAGGGCAGCCTGGGGGCTCTCGAGGTGTGGCGTCCGGGGGAAAATGGAGAGGGGAGGGAGGTGTTTAGCAGGGCGTGGTCACGGGGGAGATTAATTCGCCAAATAACTCGTATTGAATCGGATTAAACGCGGAAGAAATAGTCAGGCGAGTTCATCGTAGGGTGAAGACGACGATGACTTAGCTGTGGGGCCTGGTGTCAGCGAGAGAGGAAGAGGGAGAGTGGGTCCAAGCCGTCATCGACTCTGCGGGTGACTATTTGAGTGAAAAACGATTCACTACGGGGTTAGAGGGATGGGCTGATGCTGGGCCAGATAGGTTAGTTGGGCTGGGCTGGCTCTGTTTTAATTTTTTCTTCTCCTGTTTATTTTTCTTTTTCCAATTCTAATATTCTGTTTTGATTTTGTTTAATCAATTCAAGCATCCATTTGAAATCAAATTTCTACCAAACTTTATGTATATTCAAATATTGTTTAATAGTTCATTTTAGAGTCAAATTTAGAATAATTCATTTATTCTTTTTAGGGTATAATAATTATTTAAAACAAAGCCTTTGCTCTGAATTCAATTAATATCAAATATATTTTTAGTCCTTATTTGATTTCAATTTTTCACAAAAACCTTTTCAGTAAGTTTTATTCATTTAATAGGGTATCAAATAATGCACTTTGAATTATTTGGAATATTTTTAATATGATTTGTTAATCATTTAAAATTGGGTATTTGTCTTTATTCCAATGAAATTAAATATAGTTTTAATTCCATAAATTTTATTTGGAACATTTCTTTGATCTTATTTAAGTTTAATTAAACAACTTTTATTCCACTTGGGTAAATTCCAAATATTATTTTCCAATGATTTAATTAATTATTTCTAATAGGGATTTTGTCTTTATTCAAATGGAAATGGAATTTGGTTAATGCCATTTTATTTAATTTGAAAATTCTTTATCCATTATTTCATTTGGATTTGGATTATATTTATTCCATTTGCTTAAGGATTAGGTCAAGATTTAACTTGGCCTTTAAATAATCCTCATTTAATACTTCTATCTTTATCTTATAAAATCCATATGTTTTTATTTAAGGATCCAAACTTGGTGATTCCAATTGGTAAAATCTTGTTTAATATTTGTTTATTATTTTAAATCTCTTTAGGATTATTTGCTCACAATTTGGTATGGATTTTTATATAGGTGCTTTATTAGCTTTGGAAATTCAATTTCCTGATCTTATTAATTTCATAAGATTTTATCTTTGGTTCCAAATTGAATGAAATCAATTTCTGTGGTTTTATAATATTTCTAATTTGTCATTCTGGAGCATTTATAAATGTTTGTTGACAAGATTTTATATGGATCAAAACCATGGTCTTAGAGATATCTTGGAAATGATTTTATTACATTAGGGTTTTAGGGTTTGGGTTTATTTCCCAAGTGTTTTTAAATTTCCAGATGTATATATGAAGAATGCAGTTCACTTGAATTGAACTTAGTTGGATTCAAACTTTACTCAAGTTTGTTCAAGATGGGATTTTAAGTTTGCATTTAGAATCAAAAAGTTTCTTTTCACCCTAAATTTCAACAATTATTTATTTTGTTTATTTATTTTTCACATTACAAAATTTGGAAAATTTTGGGATGTGACATTAGTTAGCTCACAGGTGTATTGATCTAGTTAGAGAAGTTACAAGCCGCAATATGGTGTGTGAGAGCAGGGACACCACTACGGCCAGCTTGAGGGATATGCCGCCGGAGCCCAGTCCTTTGGCATGTCCCTTAAGTTGGTCATAGAGGCACTCCCTAATATGTGACCACGGCGTTTGGAGATCAGATCTTAATGGTAAGTATGAGTCAGGAATAAAGGCCCCCCTTTAGTCCTGGTCAAGCCACAAAATAGGACTAACACACTCAATATGGTTTCCAGACAACACTATATGCAGTCATGGAGCATCTTCATTCATAACCGTGTTTAATACATAAAAATGGGCACATGTAGCATCTTCATTCATAAAATGTTACATTATTACACATCATTTCTTCACGTGTGTCCCTTTCTTATTCCGTCGTATCCATGGAACATCTTCATTCATTAACATGATGCTTTGGTCATCCTTCACTACGAAGGAAGGTATTTGATGAAACTTATCACAATCTTCTAACATGTATGTCTTGTCCTCCACTCCCACGATGTTTCTTTTTCCTAAAAGAACTATGTGGCACTTTGGCTCATCGTCTGATGTATTATTTTGCTTATTTTTTCTTTTTCTAGGTTTGGTAGGCATGTCCTTCACATAGAAAACATGAGCCACATCATTGGCTAGGACGAATGGTTCGTCTAAGTACCGAAGATTGTTGAGATCCAATGATGTCATTTCGTACTTCTTGTCTACCTCAACCCCTCCTCCTGTCAGCTTGACCCATTTGCACCGAAACAAGGGGACCTTAAAAGTAGGTCCATAGTCAAGTTCCCATATCTCCTCTATGTAACCATAAAATGTGGTCTTTGACCCATTGTTGTATGTTGCATCAAAGCGGACACCACTGTTTTGGCTGGTGCTCTTTTTATCTTGGGCGATCATGTAAAATGAATACCCATTTATCTCGTACCCTTGGAAAGTCGATATAGTCAAAGATGGTGACCTGGACAACAAGTATATCTAATCTCCAAGAGTGTTGTTTTTGATGACATGTTGCAATCAACCGCCAAAACTCTTCATGTGTTCATCTCTAATCCAAGAGTCATGCTTTCCAGGGTTGTTGGAGCGTAAAATTTTCTTGTGTTCCTCGATATACGGGACTGCCAAGATAGAATTCTGTAGAACTGTGTAATGTGCTTCAGTGTAAGAATGTCCGTTCCTAAATATTATTGATTTCCTTCCTAGAGTACCATTTCCACTCAGTCTCCCCTCCTAGGTCAGGAACAAAGTCAACACAAAACTCAATGACCTCCTCTGTTCCATAGCCCTTGGAGATGCTTCCTTATGGCCTAGCACGGTTACGAACATATTTCTTTAAGATTCCCATGAACCTATCAAAGGGAAACATATTGTGTAGAAATACAGGATCGAGAATGGAAATCTCTTCTACTAGGTGAACCAGTAGGTGCGCCATAATATTGAAGAAGGATGGTGGGAACACCAACTCAAAACTGACAAGGCATTGGACCACATCATTCTATAACCGTGGTAGATCTTCAAGGATTGATTATCTTCTGAGAGATTAAATTGAGGAATGCACATAGCTTCACAATGGGTACTCAAACATTATTCGGTAGAAGCCCCCTCAATGCAATCGGAAGCATTTGCGTCATAATCACGTGGCAGTCATGAGACTTTAGGTTTTGGACCTTTTTTCTGCTATATTTATTATTCCCTTTATATTCGACGAGAAGCCAGAAGGGACCTTAATACTGCTCAGGCGTTCAAAAAATATTTTCTTCTCTTGTTTGGTAAGAGCGTAGCTGGCATGACATTGAAACCATTCTGGATGCAGGCCATCTGGGTCTTTCATACGTTGATGGTCCTTTCATGTTTTCGGTGTATCTTTTATCTTCCCATACATGCCCGAGAAGCCTAGCAGGTTCATGCAAAGATTCTTCGTCACATGCATCATATCGATTGCAGAGCGGACCTCTAAGAATTTCCAATATGGTAGCTCCCAAAATATAGATTTGTTCTTCCACATGGGTGCATGTCCGTCAGCGTCCTTCGGAACAGATTTTCCGCCAGTACCCTTTCCAATGGTTACTATTTGATCCAAATCTTTGACCATATCAAATATATCAGCACTAGTATGCTCCTTAGGCTTCGTCTGGTGACATGCCTGGCCGTTGAAATGCTTGCCTTTCTTTCTTAAGGGATGCTTGGCCAAAATAAATCGATGATGCCCATTGTACACATTCTTCTTACAATGATCCAAATATATACTTTCAGTCTCATCTAAACAGTACGTGCATGCATTGTATCCCTTGTTTGACTATCCTAAAAGGTTACTAAGAGCAGGCCAATCATTGATTGTTACGAAAAGCAATGCTCGAAGGTCAAATTCTTCCTGCTTGTGCTCATCCCACACACATATGCCGGGTTCGTGCCACAACTATAAAAGTTCTTCAACTAATGCCCTTAGGTACACATCAATGTCATTACCGGGTTACTTCGGACCTTGGATCAACACTGGCATCATAATGAACTTCCGCTTCATGACCAACCAAGGAGGAAGGTTATAGATGCATAAAGTCACGGGCTAGGTGCTGTGAATGGAGCTCTGCTCCCCAAAAGGATTCATGCCATCTGTACTTAGACCAAACCTTAAACTCATTGGGTCATCTATAAAGTCCGGGTACTTTCTATCGATTTTCTCCATTGTGGCCCATCAACAGTGTGTCTCAACATCCCGTCTGACTTACGTTCATCTTTATGCCATCGCAACAACTTGGCGTGCTCTTTGTTTCTGAATAAGAATTTCAACCGTGGTATTATAGGAGCATACCACATCACCTAGGCAGGAACCCTCTTCCAGGGGGGCTCGCCCTCAACATCACCAGGGTCATCTCGTCTGATCTTATACTGAAGTGCAGTGCATACTGGGCATGCATCCAAATTCTCGTACTCCTCACCATGGTAGAGGATACAGTCATTAGGGCATGCATGTATCTTCTGAATATCTAAACCTAGAGGGCAGACAACCTTATTTGCTTCGTACGTACTGGCGGGCAATACTTTATCTTTTGGAAGCATATTCTTCATCATTTTCAGCAACTTGTCAAATGAGGAGTCAGGTATAGCACACTTTGCCTTCTATCGCAGCAATTCCAGTGTGCTGCCCAGCTTTTCAGACCATTTTTGCAATTTGGATACAACTACTTTTTGTGATCTCCTAACATGTGATTGAACTTTTCCCTCTTCTTTTCATTTTCACAGTCTTTTCGTGCATCGGCAATGGTCCGACCAAGATCATCAGCGGGTTCATCATGTGTCTCTTCTTCAGCCACCCCTTCAGCATCCCTCATGGAAGTATCTCCGTACTCTGGGAAACCATGATAGTTGTCATCCTCCTCCTCTTCTTTATTGTCTTCCATTATAACCCCTCTCTCTCTGTTCTTGGTCCAACAATTATAACTGGGCATGAAGCCGGACTTCAACAGGTGTCTTTGAAGGATTTTTGAGTTAGAGTAATCCTTCTGATTCCTACATCCACTACATGGACATAATACAAAACCATTGCACTTGTTTGCATCAGCAACACGGATGAATTCATGCACACCATTAATAAACTCGCCAGAGCGTCGGTCAGAACCGTACATCCATTCCCGGACCATCTGCACTATAGTAAAATTATATCAAAAACTATTACACAACATGATAAATTTATTACAAATTATAATGAGAGCTTCTAGAGCATTAATTTAGAATTTGAAAAATTTACATGCACCAATTTGTGAATTAGAGAAAACAATTAACATGATAAATGTTAGTTTTTGATTATTGTTCTATCAGTGAAAACCTCATTCCATTCTAAGCTTTGAAACTCTAAAATTACACATTTCAATTTTTAGTAACTATGTGCCTAATCAAAATTTGTTACACATATCAAAATCCTTCTACTTCTAGAGCATGCATGCATTGATCCATATCTCTATACTTCTAGAGCTAAAGTAGCAATAAGAGATGAAAGAATGAAGTTCTAACCTTTTAAAACTTTGGATTTAGAGATTGCAAACTGAATCTTGAGAAAAAATGGCATGCACTCGGCTTGCTTCTTTGAGTAAAATGGCCACCATATGGCTAGGTCAGGTGGACACGAAGATGTATATATACTGAGGGACAACTAGTCCCGGACCGTGATACGAACCGGGACTAATAGTCTCCGAAAAGAGCAGCTCGCCCGATCTAGGTTACTAGACCCGGGCCATATTACAGACCGGGACTAGAGGTCTGGTCCGGCCCGGGACTAGTGGCTATCGCGATTACTAGCCGTTGGAGGCGTCACGGCAAGGGACTAGTGCTAGCACTATTCACGGTTCGTGATAGGCCGGGATTGCTGACTTTGTTCAGATTGAACCGAAGACATGTTTTCCAGTAGTGACTGTGACGTACCAGTTGGCCTTTCAAGAGCATCGATTGCCTTACTATTACCTCGTGCACCCAAGCGTGACCAGCTCAAGGATTCCATGAACTTCCAATACGCCGAGATGGATGCACTGTTCGGATGGACCGAGAGTGAGGCATAAACAAGATATCCCCCCTTCGAACACCGACGCCCCTTCACGGAACCATAAGGATGTACCCGAAGATCTCTGACATAGATGCCAAGATCGCCTTCCCGGCCCTAAAGACGCCGAGACCCCGGGTGCATTACGCTCCTAGTTACAAGCCTGGATGAGCG
This sequence comes from Avena insularis, assembly GCA_023614405.1. Lineage (NCBI taxonomy): Eukaryota > Viridiplantae > Streptophyta > Magnoliopsida > Poales > Poaceae > Avena > Avena insularis. The sequence goes on along the minus strand of CM042693.1, from coordinate 267,321,441 downwards.
GAAATGGTTGAAATAGTACGGTGGGGCCCAAATGCCACTCACAGGTAGACCTTTCGACCGTCCCAACCATTTCCAAACATCGGGACAAGAACGGGCGTAATCGGCGTGAAGGATCAACTACATACACAAATGAGTATGTATGCAAGCCACCATACAACAGTACATCAGAGCCATTCCATCTAAAAGAAATAGAAATATTGCAACGCCATACGGCAAGATCCAAATGTCCTAGATAGATATAATAGTTTAGGATATCTCCTCATACATCAAACATCAGAGTATCAGGCGGGTTTACCTGTTCATCTGAATCAAACAATTTATCGTGTGAGACCCTAGGGGTACTCAGCAAGTCTTTATGCCTCTAAAGGGGACACAACCTGGGGTGACGCAATTGCAGCAAAAGATAAACCCTAACAATTCTATAGATACTCGCTAACCATCCGCCCAACCAAAGATAGACGGATGTCCGTGAATTAATAACAACAGTTATAACGGTAATTCAACAGATCCATCCTCCTCCTCGCTTACCAACGAGGAAGCGGACGAACAACCCCCATCCGTTGGCAGTTTTATTATCCATTCCATGAGTGTTGCACTATTTACTAGTCAGTTACTTAGTCAAATTAAAAGTGGTACTTTAGTTATACTTGTCTATGATCGAGAAACTGTGCTCCAAGTCGTCCATAACCGCGGACACGGCTTTCAGAAAGTTTTACCCTGCAGGGGTGCACAAATAGCAACACACACTCGATCAACCTCGGAAAAAACCAAATCAAAACCCAACGAGGCCGTCACGACAAAGCAATCACAAGATTCAGAAATATTTCAGGGGGCCACCCCATTGAGTCTACCCGCAACGAGGTTAGCTGACTCCGAGACGGACTCAAGGTTTGTGGGGATGGCTGTAAACGACTGGGAACTCAAAACTGGGCTTGTCGATACAGCGAAAACGTGTCACGATCCTAAACAGTACAGTGTGCTATCCATCGCACAATTAAATAAAGCAGTAAAGCATGGCATAAGTACAGGATGGTAAATAAAACCTCAAACTAGTTTGTGGCCCCAAGAAATAAGAATGAATCAAGCTCTGGTTGAGGGGGGTCCATAAGCCTCCCGGATGTGGATAGCGCGAATATTCAAGGAACAGGAATCAAGTACTCGGGGTCCTACAGGACACAAGTGAGCAGGAAAAACCAAATAGCAGATATTGCTCACCGGTGCCACTTTCATTAGTTATCCCATTACTACACAGGTTAAGTTGTTTAGGTACCTCATTATCCATCAGACACTCACATACCCTACACATGCTGTTCTACGACTCGCATGGCTCAAACAACTCATGTAGTCATGGCTCATGGGATGGAGGAACAAGCTTCGGTGGGGTTTAAAAGTAAAGGCTATGCAGTACTTGGGATTCAGTTTAATGCAATCGCGACTCGATGATGCAAGAATAAGATAGAGGCAATAGGTACTGTATGTATGCAAGCATGTGGTAGTGCTTGCCTGGCAGCTCAGTTGAAGCGAGAGAAGGATCTGGGTGGTGCTCCTGGGTTCCTTGATATATCCCCTGCTCAGCGTCTATTCGAAGAAGAACCAAACAAACAAGGGCCAACATAAATAAAGTGCACAAGCATATGAATAAGATGCGACAAGCAACCAATCATGCCATGATGAATGATGCACAATTTGCATGGCATTAATATAGCATGGCATGGGTGAGGTGTGGAATACAAGGAATGAGCATTTGATTGAGTTTTGGTCACATTTTAACCTCATACAAGTTGCTGTATACTTTATATTTATATGATGCATGCTGCAAAACAGAACAAGGATGGCATAAACAGAAAGGTCTCGTCGAGCTAATCATTTTAGACATATCATTTGTTGAATTTGGAGTTATAAAACAAAAGTTATTAAATAATTAAGAAAAGGGCATTTTATGTAATTTTAATCAACTTGAAATTTAAATTGTTCAAAATATATTTTGGATGGCATATTTGAAATCCTCACATTTTTCTGATTCAAAAACATATATTATTTGTATTATTTGGATTTGTATTTTAAAAGTTATTTAAAAACAGAATTAAATTTGAATTTAAATTAGTTTGAAAAGGTTTGTATTAAAACAGAAATGCAGAACTTTTAGTACCCAGACAAACCCAGCCCCAGTCGCTGACGGGTGGGCCACGGCGACCTCAGGGCCACACGCGCACAGAGGGTTTTCTCACATGGCAATGAGCCCGGCCAGACTCATGGGTCCACGGTAGGCAATGACTGACAGTGGAATCCGGGGGACTGCGGGTTGAGGGTTGGAGAGCTGGGGGGGTGTTTCAGCAAGATTGACTGGGAGGCTGACGGTGGGGCTCGGGGGACTACGGGTTTAGGAGGGAATAAGGGGAGGGGGTTTTCTGAAAAAGCGTCGCCGACGCCGACCTTCTTGGCCAAGGCCAAGAGAACAGGGGTCGGCGGTTTTGAAGGCGATGGCGACAGACGCTGGTCGAATCGAGTCTCCCCAAAAACGAAAAACGTAGAAGACACCACGGCCTACAACTTTCGTTCAGAGGTCTAGCTCGGAGGAGGGCTGCAGCGCGCGGAAAACCTAGGGGAAAACGAGGCGGCAGGCTGGCTGCAGATGCGACCGACGGTGACATGAAGGCAGCGTGCCTGGGTGCTCGACGGAAGGTGGCGGCGATGCAGAAAGACAGGGAGGTGAAGAGCATGTCTAGTGAGTAGAGGGGATCACCAGGAGTGCGTCGGTGACGTTGATGGAGCTAGAGGAGGAGCAGATCAGGGCAGAGGCAGAGGTCCTGGTAGCTCCTGCTTCTCGGGTCCATGGCGGTGCTGGTGAGGTGCCGGCGAGATCCGGCGACGTGTACTGGTACTAGGCGAAGCAGAGGAGGCAGAGGAAGATGCTGGACGTCCTCGGCATGCTGCAGCTCACCCGGTTGACAAGGACATGGTGTAGACGGGCTAAGGTTTGGGTTTTGGGCATGGAGATGACCATGGCCTCCTTGATGAGAAGAGAGAGGGAGGCTAGCTCCAGATCTCGATCTGGAGATGGAAGGGGATGGGTGGTGCTTGGTTAGCAGATAAAGATCAGGGAGGAAAGGGGAGCACATGGGTGGTTGTGGCTTTGCATAAAGTGAGGAGGAGGGTGATCGCGTAGGCTAGGTTTCTCTCTTGCCTCCCTCTTGTCCTGTAGCTTAGAGAGGGAAGAGAGGGACCCAGGGAGGGGGAGCTCGGGAGATGCCATGTGGTAGAGAGGAGGGAGGCTCGGGCTGGAGGGGTCCTCGTGGCCGGGAGAGAGAAGAGAGGGAGAGAGAGAGGGGAACCGAGAGGGAAGGGGTAGATGGCATGGGGCTCGGTCTAGGGTTAGGGTAGGGGGTGGTGGAAGGTAGCTAGGTGGGGCCTACATGGCATAGAGGAAGGGAGAGAGGCCGAGAGAGAGGGTGTGGGTAGCTAGGGTTAGCTAGAGAGGGGTGGCTCGGGTAGGGTTTTGAAGAGATGGGGGGGTGAGGTGAGAGAGGTGAGAGTAGGTTAGATAGAAAAAGAGAGAGGGGGTTTAGGGTTTAAATTAGGTGGTGGATTTTGGAGAGAGGTTTAGAGAGAGAGAGATGAGGAAGCTTGCATGGCCCATGCACAAGTAATAAATGCCACTAGCTAATTGTGAAAACAACTAGAAATACACATGGGCATTTATATCATGCATGCACTCAAATTTGAATATTACCATGCAATATGGAAAATATTGAACCTATGCACATATATGAAGCTATATGACCTTACTAGTGTGTGTTTCTCCACTAGATCATCACATGGCTAAATTATAGCTTCATGCATGTACACATATAGAATAATTCCCACATAGAAGCTAGTAGAGGCCAATCTACAACATAGCATGCAAAGGTGGACATGTGGCTCTCCACATATCAATAATGTGAAAACCACATGATGCTAAGATGAGAGCATGTGGAGATAGAGTTGGATCCATCCCAACCCACATGAGCTAGAGGTAAAACCAAATAAAGTGCAAAGCTCATATTTAGTTGGATGGTGGAATTATGGGGTGATGACAAGAAAGGTGGTGGAGTCAATAAGAGATATGCCCCCAACTCAACTTGGGCATTTAAACAATATATCAAGAACCAAATACAATATCAAGAGGCAAATACAATTAATGATGCATATGAGAGGAGATCCAAATTGAAAAGGGTTTTATATGATGCTCAAATGCAAGGTGGCATGATGACATGAGCATGATATAATGATGATGCAACAATTATGTATAGGAAGTAGCCATTATATATAGACTAGGCTAGTAGCATTGCAATTGTTAGACAATTGGGATGCTACAACTCTCCCCCACTAAACAAGAATCTCGCCCCGAGATTCCTAGGGAAAAGAAAACAACACAAGGAGAGGCGGGTGTTCGGAACGAAGGTGATCCTTGCGTTCCCAAGATGATGAAGAACGGAATGGTGCTACCACTACACCTTGCAAAACTTGCTAGACTTGTTGCGAGTCTTGCGTTTTGCTTGAGAAACAACGGTTTAGAAGAGTTGAAGGATTGTCGTGAGACAAGAAGGATAGGATGGGCATAGCTCCGGTTTTTCCCAAGAAACATGATAAAAGATTGTGAAAGAAAGGACAAGATGATGTATCATGAATAAAGAAAGACACACCGTTAAGATTAAAGATTTACCGATACGAGAGAGGATGAATCTTTGTCTCGACGGAAGAAAAGATCTAGGTTGGAGAGGTTTTGAACCACTATGACAATAGCATCGTATCTTCTCTGGGATTTGAGAAATGAAGTTCGGAAACAATATTGCGTTCAAACAATAGAGTCCCTTGATATCAACAGAAGATTTAGTTAGACATCGTCGGATTAGATTCTCGTTGCGCCGGTAAGAACCAAGGATCACGCATTTGAGGTGCGCGGATATAACTTCCAGAGACGGATGTGAAGCCAGATCATGGTGGAATCCCGAGAAGCAAAGAATATGGAAGATCTGGAGTTTATTGTAGAGATACTTATTGCTTTCTTTAGCCTTGAGGCTAACGCAATAGATTTGCGGCTGATGGCATCAACCATAATTGGCTTTACCACAGAAAAAGGATTGATTAAACAAAAAGAGAGATAGTTTCCTTACATCTTGTTTGGGGATGTCAAGCACCGGTAGAAAGACGAGGATAGAAAAGAGTTTGCGTTTATTCCACCAGATAATTGAGGATTTGCTCCATGTAGGAAAAGACGAGATCACCAACAAGAGATTATTGATTACTTTCTTCGAGAGAGCACTCCGGAAAAACAAGGACGGAAGTAAAGTATCAAGGGATAAAGGCCACTTCTAACTTCCGTGGAATGAGTGAAATCACATTAATTCACCAATTCAATGTACAAGAGTGAATGATAAGAGTAGTGGTATGGTAGCTACTCCATCCCGCACTCAAAGCATTACTCCGCACATGAATAAGAAAACCATGCAACCCAACTACCAAAACAGACTGAAGGTATTGACAAGGAGAGCTCATGGAACTCCGTTAGAAAACAAGGATAAATGCAAACGATTCGCCGGATTCATAGATAGATAAAGATGATGATGTTGTCGTCATGCGGAAGTACCAAGCCACCGGAAAAATATAAAGGAAGATCACGGAGACAACTGCAAAATTTCACAGATATAGAAAAAGATAGCACCACTTGAACAGAATGAATACAAGATCTAGAAGGTCTTCATGGCCTCCGGTGGATTGAGCATAGACGATAGAGCGAGAGGGTTTCAAGAGATTACTTAACGAGACTGAGGTGAAAAGAACTCCATGTTGTTCTTGAAAAGATTGAGCGAGGTTTAGCAGCCTTGAGGAAATCTTCAGCGGAACGACGATGATAACTTGCCAACAAGGAACAACTCCGGATTGGTTGAAGATGGAGGATGGAATTAACAATGATGTATGAGTATAGGGTTTAAGGATAGGGTTTGATCAATTGAATCAGCAAGTTCATTGTTAATTCCAGAATTGAAGCAAATCTATTTAGCAGAAGGACGTGGCCGAGATAGGTGACTTCAAAAAGTCAGAATTTCCACTTAGAGACTTTGCACACAGGCAGTGCTCACGAAGCTAGAGAGAAAGAGACACAGATGATCTTCCATGTCCTTCCATTGATATCGAATAGGCAAGCATATTAACAACATATACCACCATGGATTAACAAGATATTCCCAGAATACCAAGTTCAAAAGGCGAGAGAACGAACAATGCTCGAACACTTCCTGAGCTCAACGCTCTTAGAAAGATCACTATTAAGAGCACGGGTTCGTGTTGAAGAAGATGCACTGGAAGAATAGATTATCTGGTCCTTCGAAAGAGAACATGAAATGTCACCTGGTTCACATTGTTGATCGGGTCACCGGTTTCAAAGATAAAGAGATCTTGGTTAAGAACCGATGATAGCTCATAACTTAAGCAAAGCTATCAGAAGCGAAAAGATGCAATTCCCTCGTATCCGGGAGATTTTTTTTTTGCAGATATGGAGTTCAAACAGAAGTGCAGCATGATGGACAGATGATAGACTTCCGTAGTGCTTGGAGAAACTCTGGATTGCCAAAGATGCTTGAATATGCATAGATATGATCACGGTGTACTCAAAATCACAGGAGATAACCGTCACCATTTGGAGGATAGTGTTGATTGCAATGGAATATGGAAGATGCCGGGAGCCAAATTACAATCACCAGCATCGGATCGACACATGTTATGTAATTAGCCCAAGAGAATTGGAGATGAAATGAAACTCCAGGATTAAGCGCCGGTGACAAAAGAATGAGTTAGCATGGACATGCTGATAAAAGGAAGATAGATAATGTTTCACACAAGACTGGAAAGGAGTGTGGAAACTCAGATGTATCAAAGAAAAAATTTCCGCATTTTTCGGCATTAAAATACCAATAGATGCGCAAAATCACTTATCAGGTAGAGAGTAAATCAGTTACTAGAAGGAAGGACACCCTAAAAAAGATGGCACCGGTTATCAAGGAGTCCGATAGATCGCACCGGTTTTCAAAAGCCTGTTAATATGGAATGTACCAACAGTTGATAACCAAAGGCAGATAAGATAACATGTTGGATGCAACAGATAGACAAGGAATTACACACACACACACAACCTATGGTACTACGGAAACCCCGAACACGTGAATCCTAGTTTGAATTTTAAGAAGAGGATTGAAAACGTTACACTTCCTTACCAGAAAAGGGTGGTGGGTGGGTAAGAAGAAAAATGGAAGCAGTCCTACTCTCGCGTTTTGTTTTTCCCTAGTATACATAGCTACTAAAATATTTGCTAGACTGACAACGACCATTTGGCTGAGACCCTGAAGGGCGGGATGGCTCTGATACCAATTGTAACTACCTCGGTGAATTACGCTCCTAGTTACAAGCCTGGATGAGCGGAAATGGTTGAAATAGTACGGTGGGGCCCAAATGCCACTCACAGGTAGACCTTTCGGCCGTCCCAACCATTTCCAAACATCGGGACAAGAACGGGCGGCGTAATCGGCAAAGAAGGGATCAACTACATACACAAATGAGTATGTATGCAAGCCACCATACAACAGTACATCAGAGCCATTCCATCTAAAAGAAATAGAAATATTGCAACGCCATACGGCAAGATCCAAATGTCCTAGATAGATATAATAGTTTATGATATCTCCTCATACATCAAACATCAGAGTATCAGGCGGAAGCGGCAAACAAGATCCGAGTACGGATAAGAAGCAAATCGGCATAAGATGCCCCATAAATAAACACATCCCGCCCACAGATCTCACGGATCCCCGTTCCCGGAATCTCTACACCAAGTGATTGTTGCCAACATCATCCGTCTCCTCCACCCAGTATCCATCTTGAGAGTTTACCTGTTCATCTGAATCAAACAATTTATCGTGTGAGACCCTAGGGGTACTCAGCAAGTCTTTATGCCTCTAAAGGGGACACAACCTGGGGTGACGCAATTGCAGCAAAAGATAAACCCTAACAATTCTATAGATACTCGCTAACCATCCGCCCAACCAAAGATAGACGGATGTCCGTGAATTAATAACAACAGTTATAACGGTAATTCAACAGATCCATCCTCCTCCTCGCTTACCAACGAGGAAGCGGACGGACAACCCCCATCCGTTGGCAGTTTTATTATCCATTCCATGAGTGTTGCACTATTTACTAGTCAGTTACTTAGTCAAATTAAAAGTGGTACTTTAGTTTTACTTGTCTATGATCGAGAAACTGTGCTCCAAGTCGTCCATAACCGCGGACACGGCTTTCAGAAAGTTTTACCCTGCAGGGGTGCACAAATAGCAACACACACTCGATCAACCTCGGAAAAAACCAAATCAAAACCCAACGAGGCCGTCACGACAAAGCAATCACAAGATTCAGAAATATTTCAGGGGGCCACCCCATTGAGTCTACCCGCAACGAAGTTAGCTGACTCCGAGACGGACTCAAGGTTTGTGGGGACGGCTGTAAACGACTGGGAACCCAAAACTGGGCTTGTCGATACAGCGAAAACGTGTCACGATCCTAAACAGTACAGTGTGCTATCCATCGCACAATTTAAATAAAGCAGTAAAGCATGGCATAAGTACAGGATAGTAAATAAAACCTCAAACTAGTTTGTGGCCCCAAGAAATAAGAATGAGTCAAGCTCTGGCTGAGGGGGGTCCATAAGCCTCCCGGATGTGGATAGCGCGAATATTCAAGGAATAGGAATCAAGTACTCGGGGTCCTACGGGACACAAGTGAGCAGGAAAAACCAAATAGCAGATATTGCTCACCGGTGCCACTTTCATTAGTTATCCCATTACGCGAGTTAAGTTGTTTAGGTACCTCGTTATCCATCAGACACTCACATACCCTACACATGCTGTTCTACGACTCACATGGCTCAAACAACTCCTGTAGTCATGGCTCATGGGATGGAGGAACAAGCTTCGGTGGGGTTTAAAAGTAAAGGCTATGCAGTACTTGGAATTCAGTTTAATGCAATCGCGACTCGATGATGCAAGAATAAGATAGAGGCAATAGGTACTGTATGTATGCAAGCATGTGGTAGTGCTTGCCTGGCAGCTCAGTTGAAGCGAGAGAAGGATCTGGGTGGTGCTCCTGGGTTCCTTGATATATCCCCTGCTCAACGTCTATTCGAAGAAGAACCAAACAAACAAGGGCCAACATAAATAAAGTGCACAAGCATATGAATAAGATGCGACAAGCAACCAATCATGCCATGATGAATGATGCACAATTTCCATGGCATTAATGTAGCATGGCATGGGTGAGGTGTGGAATACAAGGAATGAGCATTTGATTGAGTTTTGGTCACATTTTAACCTCATACAAGTTGCTGTATACTTTATATTTATATGATGCATGCTGCAAAACAGAACAAGGATGGCATAAACAGAAAGTTCTCGTCGAGCTAATCATTTTAGACATATCATTTGTTGAATTTGGAGTTATAAAACAAAAGTTATTAAATAATTAAGAAAAGGGCATTTTATGTAATTTTAATCAACTTGAAATTTAAAGTGTTCAAAATATATTTTGGATGGCATATTTGAAATCCTCACATTTTTCTGATTCAAAAACATATATTATTTATATTATTTGGATTTGTATTTTAAAAGTTATTTAAAAACAGAATTAAATTTGAATTTAAATTAGTTTGAAAAGGTTTGAATTAAAACAGAAATGCAGAAGAACTTTTAGTACCCAGACAAACCCAGCCCCAGTCGCTGACGGGTGGGCCACGGCAACCTCAGGGCCACACGCGCACAGAGGGTTTTCTCACCGCGGGCTGAGCTAGCCCATGCGACTGACAATGGGCCAGCAGATTCGGGTCCACACTTGTGGCAATGGGGCGCGACACGTGTGGAATCCGGGGGACTGCGGGTTGAGGGTTGGAGAGCTGGGGGGGTGTTTCAGCAAGATTGACTGGGAGGCTGACGGTGGGGCTCGGGGGACTGCGGTTTAGCGGCGGAATAAAGGAGGGGTTTTCAAAAGCGTCGCCGACATCGGACGCTTCTTGCGCCGAAGCAGAGAACAGGGGGGTCGGCCGGTTTTCAGAAGACGATGGCGACGCGTACGCTGGTCGAATCGAGTCTCCCCAAAAACGAAAAACGTAGAAGACACCACGGCCTACAACTTTCGTTCAGAGGTCTAGCTCGGAGGAGGGCTGCAGCGCGCGGAAAACCTAGGGGAAAACGAGGCGGCATGCTGGCTGCAGATGTGACCGACGGTGACCGCGGCGGCGCGCGTGCACGCGGGGTGCTCGACGGAAGGTGGCGGCGATGCAGAAAGACAGGGAGGTGAAGAGCATGTCTAGTGAGTAGAGGGGCTCACCAGGAGTGCGTCGGTGATGTTGATGGAGCTAGAGGAGGAGCAGATCGGGGCAGAGGCAGAGGTCCTGGTAGCTCCTGCTTCTCGGGTCCATGGCGGCGCTGGTGAGGTTCCGGCGAGATCCGGCGACGTGTACTGGTACTAGGCGAAGCAGAGGAGGCAGAGGAAGATGCTGGACGTCCTCGGCATGCTGCAGCTCACCCGGTTGACAAGGACATGGTGTAGACGGGCTAAGGTTTGGATTTTGGGCATGGAGATGGCCATGGCCTCCTTGATGAGAAGAGAGAGGGAGGCTAGCTCCAGATCTCGATCTGGAGATGGAAGGGGATGGGTGGTGCTTGGTTAGCAGATAAAGATCAGGGAGGAAAGGGGAGCACATGGGTGGTTGTGGCTTTGCATAAAGTGAGGAGGAGGGTGATCGGGTAGGCTAGGTTTCTCTCTTGCCTCCCTCTTGTCCTGTAGCTTAGAGAGGGAAGAGAGGGACCCAGGGAGGGGGAGCTCGGGAGATGCCGTGTGGTAGAGAGGAGGGAGGCTTGGGCTGGAGGGCCCTCGTGGCCGGGAGAGAGAAGAGAGGGAGAGAGAGGGGAACCGAGAGGGAAGGGGTAGATGGCATGGGGCTCGGTCTAGGGTTAGGGTAGGGGGTGGTGGAAGGTAGCTAGGTGGGGCCTACATGGCATAGAGGAAGGGAGAGAGGCCGAGAGAGAGGGTGTGGGTACCTAGGGTTAGCTAGAGAGGGGTGGCTCGGGTAGGGTTTTGAAGAGAGGGGGGGTGAGGTGAGAGAGGTGAGAGTAGGTTAGATAGAAAAAGAGAGAGGGGGTTTAGGGTTTAGATTAGGTGGTGGATTTTGGAGAGAGGTTTAGAGAGAGAGAGAGATGAGGAAGCTTGCATGGCCCATGCACAAGTAATAAATGCCACTAGCTAATTGTGAAAACAACTAGAAATACACATGGGCATTTATATCATGCATGCACTCAAATTTGAATATTACCATGCAATATGGAAAATATTGAACCTATGCACATATATGAAGCTATATGACCTTACTAGTGTGTGTTTCTCCACTAGATCATCACATGGCTAAATTATAGCTTCATGCATGTACACATATAGAATAATTCCCACATAGAAGCTAGTAGAGGCCAATCTACAACATAGCATGCAAAGGTGGATATGTGGCTCTCCACATATCAATAATGTGAAAACCACATGATGCTAAGATGAGAGCATGTGGAGATAGAGTTGGATCCATCCCAACCCACATGAGCTAGAGGTAAAACCAAATAAAGTGCAAAGCTCATATTTAGTTGGATGGTGGAATTATGGGGTGATGACAAGAAAGGTGGTGGAGTCAATAAGAGATATGCCCCCAACTCAACTTGGGCATTTAAATAATATATCAAGAACCAAATAAAATATCAAGAGGCAAATACAATTAATGATGCATATGAGAGGAGATCCAAATTGAAAAGGGTTTTATATGATGCTCAAATGCAAGGTGGCATGATGACATGAGCATGATATAATGATGATGCAACAATTATGTATAGGAAGTAGCCATTATATATAGACTAGGCTAGTAGCATTGCAATTGTTAGACAATTGGGATGCTACATCTTATTTGAACATGCTTGCATACATCTTGCGTATTGGGGGTACTATGTTGGTTCACCTCATAATTGAATATGAAGACCATATGTGGAATAATACAGTCTTATATTGACTCTATTTAAATTTGTGTAGCGAATTGATGCCATGTTTAGACTTGTTAAGACAACATTTAAATCGCGGCTATCAAAATAACATGAACATCTAATTAATTGTCGGGACCCGGTTCCGCTTAATATTTCCTAATTCCATCGCACCTTTGCCATATCATGCATCATACATGCATCATATCCGATCCTCTGCCATAGTATTGAATAGTGTATCTGATGCTTCTTTTAGTGTTTTGTTTCTTCACGGATTAGACCGATGAGTCGATGCGAGTGTCGAACCGATCTTCAGATGAACCTTTGGTAGTATTTCTTAGGCTAGCATTCGTCCCATTTTGTAACATGCTGATTTTTATGAGCCCATTATAAAAAAACCAATAAATATTGCAATGCGATCAAATAAAAATAAATATTTTGTTTGAAGTTGTCAAAAATTAATTTTAAATGTTTTGAAATTAATTTGGCAATAAAAAGAGGGAGAATATTTTCTCACAGTACTTCTTGTTTTTTTCTTTTAAATCTGGTTTTGATTTGTGAACTTCTTTCTAATTTGTATTTTTTTGATTTGGTGGTATGTCCATGCACGTGCATGTATGTGTTGCCGCACTAGTACGTGTACACTCTCTTGTGCTCACCTTTTATTCTGTTCTTGTCTATGTGCTACCCTCTACCGAAACTCTCTTGTCTATTCTGTCTTTTTTATGAAGAATTGTGCTAACGCGCGGCGTCGCACATACGTTTATCCGTACGGCGACCGTATTCGTCCATGCGATGTTTGATTTTTACTTTAACCGGATGTCCTTCCATGCACAGCACAAATGCAATATTAAAAAATATGCATGCTGCCCTTCTGCATGGCTATGTATAAAGCTGCATGCAAAGCATCTAAATGCTAGCTAGTACAAAGCATCTTCCATATGGCATCAAACGATAGCTCATTCGATTTCTCAACTAAAATCTCATGATGACCCGTTTAGCTAGCACAAAACAGAGCATAGCTGCCATTTGCCAGATAGTATACTTGACTGGCTAAATAATTATACTTATTGCCAGAATAGTTAAACTTGAGTGCCTGATTCATTAAACTTAAATGCCATAATAGTTAAACTTGATTGCCTGATTTATTAAATTTGATTGTCAGAATAGTTAAACTGGATTGACAGAAAAATTACTCCAATAAGATATTCTTACCGGTTCACCAAGCATAGTTGCCAGATAAGCAAATTTTGATTACCATATCATTAGTTAATTACTACGTAGCTGCCAGGTTAATTTTATCTAATTGCCATATTCATAGTGCCTGATTGCCAGGTTAAATCTCCGTCCGGCTGCTTCTCGAGAGAGAGAAAAGACATGAAGTGAATGAGTGGTCCAGAGTAATTTATGAGAGGATAAGGTTAATTTAAAACATATGTATACGAAATCGTCCGGCCGCCCGGCCACTGCGGCGCGCGTATTCGTACCCGCCACACCGGTACTTGTGTGGTGCGGTCCTGCGGGTTAGATTTTCCCTTTTATGAATCACCGAACTTATCAGCTATATGTCCATATACAAGTGGACCAGGCCCGTATGATGTACGCATGGCTGTAGCTCAGCCGAACAACCGTTCTCTCGATTCCTCGCACGCCAGGAGTTTGACTCGCAAACACGCATGCACGCCTAGTGTCGCCAGCCGTCGTTCAGTTCTCCCGTCACGTACCGCATTGCCATTCAGCCCAGCCGAGCAAAATATAGCGCCGCGCTGTCCTTCCTTTCGCACGGAAAACAGCCAGCTGAAACGCTTCACAATGGAAACTGCTGCAGCCGCTCCCTCCTATTCGCTTCATTGAGACATTAATTCTTCACTTCAATCGTCTCATTTGAAGTACACGGATGGCCTCTACAAATGCCACAGATAGTAGTTTGGTAAATACTATACATCGCAGTCTGATGGGACACAAATCGTCGGACTACTCCGTCGCGCTCCATCTCTTTTCAATCCGACGGCCTTATACCAGCGTTCTTTTCCACGGGAAAATAATTAGGCCCGTTAACACCACACCTTGCCCACCTAAATCCCAAAATTTCTGCCTAAATCGATCTGCTGCTAGGCACCTCTGCTCTCCATCACGATTCTATTATCCCATCCTGTCTCATCTCTCGCCGCACACCCCATCAAGGTAGAGAGATGCGCTTCCGCCAGGATCGACTCCGGCAAGCATGGCGTTCCTCCGCAAAGAATCATGGTTGAGATATCCCTGACCGCCATCGGCCGGCGCGGCCGGGTTAGAGGTGGCTCCGCTGCCAGCACTCAGGCAACGCCTTATTAACAGGGACCTGCACCATCTATTCCAACAACCGACAGAATCCCAATTAGAAGGCGGTGGCCGATCCTATCATCAGGCAATGGTGTCGGAGGAAGTTGGGCAGCAGATCGCATCATGCATCTGCCCATCTCAGTAGCGGTAATTTATTCCATATGCTCAACAGCGGTAGCCGGTAGGCATGCACAAGTCCACCAAGCCAGGTTCACATGTCATGTCCTTGCTCGATTTGTTCTGGATTTCTTTCATCGTGAAGTACAAGTTCTGAAAAATAGCAATTGATCCTGCGGTATTGAACTGAGGTGTGCTCTGGTTAGAGTGTATTTTTTCAATCTGATATATGTTTTTATATGCTTTCACTCAAACATTTAATTGCTTCCACCTTGTTTATATGCTTCCTAATTAACAATTTTGACATTGCATTATTGTCAAGACATTTTTAGTGTAAGTAATTATATGCTTCCATCCACTTTGTTATTTTCGAAATGTTAAATTATATGCTTCAGCTATACACCTTTTGTTTCACACAAATTCAGCAAACACACCTTGTTTATATGCTTCCACTCAAACATTTAATTGCTTCAAATGGAACTATGTTTTGCTTTAAGAAATTTGCTAGTGATTTGGATAAAGATTTGGAGGATTAGCCACTTCGTGGACTGGTCTTTTTATTTTTTTTGTTTTGGTGTACTCATTTCTACCTTTGTTTGTTTGTTTTTTTAGATGACATACTGCTTATTTCAATCTGGTGGCAGCTCTCCTCGGCGGAAGAAGCATGAGACACGACTCCACCGCATGGGTTGTCATTGACCGCAAAAGAGGGTTGCGATGGCAACCAAGGAGAATGCGAGGGATCTATTCGATGGTAGGGAAGATACGATGGGCGAAGGATGGAGTTTATGCAGGTCAACTTCTACTGTCTGAAGCACTGGCACTGTGATGAACAACTTACTCTAGTACCACAATAGCGACATGATCAATCATGTCGCAGGCTGTGACTTCATAGTTGTGTGCCGTATAGAAGAAAGTGTGGACGAAACCAAATTGTTGCTCCATGGAATTATTGCCACCGTTAGCTAGAAGCACATTTTATTTATCAGAAGCACGTATCTAAGTTGTTTGAAGCATGAGTAACAGTGAAATGGAATTATTTGTATTGATGGAAACATATTTCTAATTGGTTGGAAGCAATAATCGTTTCCATTGATGCTTTCGAAGCAATATATATGTTATACATAAGATACAAACTTATATATATTAACTCAAAGCAAGATCTTTTTTCAACATAGAAGCAAACTCTCCTATCTATAGAAACAAACGAAAATCTGCAAAGAAAACAAAGTGTCTTTCATGTCGAAGCAAATTTCAGTTGTGTCAGAGCACATTCGTTTTCCATTGGAAACAAAATTTGTTGCATTGGAAGCAGAAGATAGGCATATCATCGGAACTTTTGTTTCTTAAAATCAGGAATAAAAGTTCAAATAGGGAATTAATCCCACGTAATTAGCGTCAAGATTTAAGGATTACATGATTTGCGGAAGCGGTTAGCAATTAGTGCAAATCCTACGTGCAAACTAACCACCCACGTCCTGATTTTGCTCGACCATCTAACGCATGAGATCAATTTAATCCTACGGCACGCCAGTGGTCCGACGGGAAGCTAAGATCGGCATCCGATTTCTAGCGGTGGCCTTATGTTTAAGGTTTGCGACTTGTAGTAACTGATGGGGAGGTGATTCGGGTGTTATTTTGTTTGTTGATGGTGGTGACAGAGTCGGTGATTCGAAGTGTGAGAGGGGATGGATGTGCGGTCCTAATCTGAAAAAAATGCCGGCAGGCATACAATGCAATATCTGGGTGTTTGCATTTAAGTTGTCAAAGAATGCGTGTGTGGCTCGCCTTCGTGTAGTGTTCTGCGCTAACTATAATGTAATGGGCATGATTTCCACTTTTGTCGGAGAATTGCGCCCCGTGAAGAAACAAGGGGTCCAGCTAATCCTAAGTTCGAGAGGAGGCTGAATCACGCGTTTAGATATCCTCCACAACAACAGTGACAACGTAGCTCGCACACGACAGAGAGTAGACACAGGAGTTTTTTTTACATAGGTACAGGACCCTCGTGAGAAGGTAAAGTCCCTACTCCTGCTTTGTTGTATTGCTCATGGTGTATCGCGAGGATACAATATTGTATAAATGTCTAGGGTTTGAGATCCCAATGATCGATCCCTTCTAAGTTAGGAGTAACCCTCCTTTTATAGTGGCATCGGGCCTCTTCCCCCAAATCTTGGGCGGGAAGGGTTACCACACTGCCGCCCAGAGGAGTCCCAGTCTACAAGACCATTTTCCGTAGACTATGGCCAACCCTTCTAGAGATCGTCGTTCCTTCATAAAGCTGGTGCTTTCGGTGTCGCCTGTCGCTACACGACGCCATCCACGCCCTTATTTGCACCAAAATGGCAAAGGGTGGCGCTGCCAGTGCTGAGGTCATCCGCCCTGCTTTTGCACCAAAGAGGCCGGACCATCTCCTCTTTATCGAGGCGGTATGTGTGGTTCACAAAGTCGTGGCGCCGTCCTCTGGGTTTTGTCGTCTATGTCCCTTTTGAGTCAAGATTACGAGTGTTCCCCTGGTGCACACTCCAAGGTATTCGAGACCCGTTGTTGACCAGGATAAGACGGGGCGTCCCCCTCAGGAGACAACCTCTCGAAGGCGGTCTGGGCGAGGACAGAGGCCAAGGCTCATGACAGGCTACTGACAACACTTGGCTCACGAGGCAACATGCTAGGGCGTCGCAGCCCCATGGGGATGCCATTGCTTAAGTGGTGGGCCCAACAACCATCGGGTCGAGGTACCCCCGCTACCAGAACCCCGATAGTATCCCCCGGGCAATTGCGGTGCATGTGTCCCTTGATGGGACGAAGGGGCAAGTGCCCAAATGGTTGGTGGGACCCTCTTCCCGGGTCAACATTGGACTGCCCCATGATCATCCTGACTGTAACATCCCAAAAATATTGAACAATGATTATTAAATTCCAATCACCAAAATTAGGGTTAATAAAAACTTTTTGTTAATTAAATCAATATGAATGCATGTGTGAATGTGATGATTGTATGAATGCGTGAATAGACTTGTGTGATTGTTCTAAATAGCTAGGAATGGTTTAAAGATGAAAACAACATCATCTAAAACTTTTTCAAGCAGAAACCAATCAAGAGAAATTCAAAAACAAATCAAATAAGCAAATGGTCACTTTTGCCAATCTTGCTCACTAGACCACTTTGAGTGTTTCTAGTCCAAGATTTCAAACAGAAACAATTCTATTTCTTTTCACCCCTTGATAGACCAAGTGAAAGTGAACTAAAGACCACCTTTCAAACTTACAGAATCATTTGGCAACTTGATTCAAATTACAATTCAAAATTGAATCTAGTTCATATGGGAAGATCACCTAATTCTCAAAAACCAACCAAACCATTTCCCCTTGACCTTTTCAACTAACCAGAGACTACTGAGTATGTAACTAGTACACCCACAAAGTTTGAATCAAAAAATCAAATTCAAATCTCTTTCAGCCATTTCATCAAACACCTTGCAGACACAAAACAGACAAACACCAAACACTATTGTGAGCAGTGATTTGTCCTAACTTGTTCTCTCTAGCTCACAGCAGACATTTATTAGATCATCTAGCTTAGTTAGCAAGCTCTAGCACCACTGTGAGCTTGCCATTGCCATCAATGGTGACCATGCTGATCTCACCTTGCCACCCCTCAGTCGAAAGCAAGCTAGGAGAAGCTCTAGCCTCGCCAACCTTGTTTGGGACACTGACCACCGTCCACCGCCACCCCCTGTCCAACGCCAACGAGCAGCAAGCCACTTGACCACCCTAGAATCGCCGCGCCCTATGCCTCTGTGCCATGCCAAGAGCACGCCAGCGCGCCGCATGCGACACATGCCCACAGACCGCGTGCCACCCTCGCGCGCGTAGTAGCGTGATCACCACTGTCCCAGGAGACCACCAGACAACCCCGTTTGCCGCCGCGCGACCCGTAGCCGCGATGCGCCATTCAAATGCCCATCGGACCCGCCCAGAGCACCGCGACGTTCCGACCGTCTCGCAGCGCCCCACGCCACGTAACCACGCTGTTGAGCTTCGCCAGGGAACACAGAACCGCCCCCTACCATCGCCCATGCCTTTAGCTCGTTGTGCCGACGACACCGACAAGCTCAGCCCGCGCCCTTCGGTCCCCTCGTTGCACTATAAATAGAGGCCATCCCCGCTCGATTTCATCACACCATCACACTCCCCTCTCTCTCAGAACCACCCCCTCATTCCCAGAGCAAGGCGAGCAGCACATCGCCGGAATTTGGCGGGAGTCTGCCGTGGAGGATGAAGAAAGGAGCCAGCGATTGGAGCCGCCCCAGGAGAAGCCGCCGGTACTAGGAGGTTTGCCGTCATCGACTTCGTCGTTTGCCCCCATCGCTGACCCTTGCGTGAGCCCCGGTGAGCCCCCGTAGACCCCCACTGGCCGCGCTAGGGTTTTGTCTCATCGGCGTTGCCTGACGGAGATGATAGGTCGTGGCCGTTCGATTAGATTTTGATTGCACGGTCCAGATCACCCCGTATCGCTTTGCACCCCCTATCTCGCTGAGTGGTGGGGACAACCACTTAAACTCACCCACGCGTGCGCTGTGCACAGTGGGCCGGCCCATTTACATTCCCGCGTGACCGAGTAGTTTGAATTTAGGTTTATTCTTTCAGTTTCAAACTCAGTTCGGTACCTAGATTCAAAAATTAACCTAGCTCGATTCACTGAACCAAATTGCATGAAACCAATTTTGTTAGGAAGGTACTAGAATTATTAATCAAAGTCCGTTGGATTCAAACCATTTAGACTTGTAGATCACCTATAGTTAAAATAACAAGGCAGAAGCTTTTCTGTATTCAAACATTTTTCAAAATTCAACAATGCAAGCGTTTGAGTTGATTCCAACTCTCAAAAATCACATTTAACAAGACCTTCTTGAATATATAAAAATATCTAGGTTTACTTGCAGAAATAGTGAACAAGTAATAAAAGAAGGCCCCATAGGCCATTCTCGTCACTTTAATTAATTAAAATAAAAAGGTTAAAACTTATTAAATTGTGACAGCACTTTAAATCACATTCCCATGTACTGATATATGTGGTGATGACATGTGTCAACATGATCCTATGTTTGAGTTGGAGAATATTAAATCTTAAGTAGTTTTTAATGAGTAGAAGTTACTTTTCCAAAATAAAATAAATAAGACAAGTGCCTTACTCTTTGTGATAATAGAGATGATGAGATCATCTAGTGTGAACCTTTGTGTGCTAAATAAAAGTAGTTAAGTATTGTTTGGTAATTCTGTACCTCATATTTATCTATAGACGCTAGTACCAACCAAGCATACGAGGAGGAAGGAGAATACTACGAGGAAGAAGCCGAGAAGAACTTCAACCAGTGCTCTACACAAGGCAAGCTATTGACGTTGCAAGTTAACCCTTGCATGACAACTATGCAACCTAGATGCCTTAAGCATATGTGATTATACCCCTTTGATTATACCAAATCCCAGTTTTATTTGCAAGCTTAGTTATTTTATTTCTTTATCAAAGCTTATATTAGAGTTTACTTAGTGACTTGTAGAGCTTAGACCTAAGTTAGATAATCTTGATGTCATCCTGAGGCATGAGATTGAACCTAGATCATTCACACTTTATTACCACCCCTCATTAGTGTTTATCCCCCACTTATAGATGCTAGTGCTAAGCATAAAACTTGATCACTTTAGATGGGCTTACTTGGTAAAAATGGTTATGAAAACCTTAGAATGATGATTCATTCTAATGAAATGTTTTGATATGTGCTCTTGAACACTAGATGATTTTGATGATGAAAATGTTGAGGCATGATCCTTAGCCCATTTATAAAACTAATGGTTGTCTCGATGTGATACCATTCCAATTTTATCGTACAACCACAATACCCAAAATTTGGGTAGGGCTTGACTGGAAATTTATATACCTTAGTATGGGTTCCCTTGCAGCCAAGATTTCAGCTGAGGCTACCTTGTGAAGATTGTCCACCTGTCTAGTTCCCAAGATGACAGTTGGTCATGGTTGGGAGGACAAACTCAAAGGAGAGGTGCCTATACTAGGGCATGTAATTGAAAGGTTAGGATTGATTATCCACATACTGAGTATGGTGAATTCAGGATTGTTCCTGACGGATGTATCGAATGTTGTGGTGAAAGTGTACCACCTCTGCAGAGTGTCAAACTATTCGAATAGCCGCGTCCGCGATTATGGACAGTTGGAGTGGCCATACTGTTTCGTCGTGAGATGTTTTCAAAATGACTTGTGAAATGATTCGTGACTTTGACTTGACCACAACAGGGTTGTGATATGATGACTCAAGTTCCCACTTAGGTGTTGTAAAACTTTTAACTAGCTTTCTTTGCTTCTGAACTCAGTAGAGATAAATCTGGATTTTTGCAAAACAACCTAGAGCTTAGTACTTCCTATTCAAAACCCCTTCACTTGTTAGTATTAGTTTGCGAGTAGTTAAAGAGTACTCATGGCTTTGTCCCTGGCTATTCCCGTGGCCATACTATGAAGAGTACTATCAGGAGGACGGACAACAGGAAGGTTACGACAACTAGGATCATCTCCCATTGTCAGCATTGCCTTTGATCATGACGATGGAGTCTCGCCTATTCTATCATTATTATTATGTTATTCCGCTGCTATGATTGTATTAAGACTGGATCATGAGATCCTTTATTTGTTATAAGACCTTATGTATGGTTTGTAATGGATGATGTACTGTGATATCCAAATATGTTATGTCTCGCAAAAATGATAATCCTGGGATTGCGATGTATGGCATAACAGACATCTGGGATTAAAAATCCGGGTGTTGACACTGACCGTGCACACGGAACAGCTGTGCGCCTTCTACCACTAGATGCTGCTAGGCCCACACCGCCTTGGGAGTTGCTCTCCCATGATTTGATGGTGCATGGGATGAATCAACAGTTAATGCTACGTTTCAGGGATGGCGATGTAATCTCTCATCTTGTTAAATAGGGGCACATGCGTGGTGCCTTCTCCCTGACACCATTCCCTCTATTATTTCCCCCTTATTCAACATTTCTGGATCCAGGGCCTCTCCCCTCCCCATGGCACCTGAGCGACCCTTTGCCGCCGATAAGGGAAAGTCCGTGATGGTGGAAGAGAAAGAGTCTCTGCTAGTGAAGCGTGGTCCTGGGATACCACGCGGGAGCGGCTGTGGTGGGCGTGACAATTGCGGTGCCGGTCAGGTCGGCGCCTCCACTTCCAGTGTCGTGGCAGTAGCAATAGGAGAAGCGCCGGTGAAGCGTGGCTATAGTCGCCCTCGCGGTAGTGGTCGGGGTCATCGCAGGAGCTGTGGTGAAGGACGAGGCGGTTCCACGGAGCTCGCATTACTCTCCCTTATGCCTCCTCCGGTGGTCGTGATCAATATTGAAGATAAAACCCTGATATTGAGCGGGTCATGGAATTCGTCCTCATTCTTTCGGGCGAGGACTGTTCCACGAGGGTGAAGCTTCCCTAGAGCTTTGCCCTTGGAGTCACAGGCGACATTCTAGGAGGAGTGCGGCTGAAGCATTCTGGCGGTGGCAAAAACTAGAGCATCAACGTCGAGCCCTCGACCCTCCCAGGGCGAGATGTACCTCACCGTCGGCTAGGAACGCTTCATCCGTGACCACAATGTTGAGCATGTCTCTGTGCTATAGTTCTGCTACATCAGTGAGGAGGCTTCTCCGTGCCGGTGTTCGACCCCCTAATATGCTTCGTCAACTACCCGAGCCACCTATGGAGGGTATAAGAGGGGCTCTTGTCGTGGCCGTTGTCGTGCCACCGCTCGTGCCGCATGTATTTTGCGCGTGTAGATATGTTGTAGTGTTCTTAGCCTTTTGGCTCATGCGTGTGACTATAATGAACATATTTCAGCAAACCTTTCTATTAATTTTTTTGTGCACTTTGTAGAAGTGTGTTACGAGGGGCCACCCTCCCAGGTAAGGTGGCCTCAAGCGCCGGTTAGGAAGGGGACAACGAGCGTCGTAATCTGACCGAGACAGACGATGTGTGTCGCGATTTTATGGTTCGAGTTCCCATCCTGTTGCGTAACTGGTAGTGCCAGGAAGGCGTCCTACGTTGTGGAGGAAGGGAGGGTGCTCATGAGGGGGAGTCTTGGTAACTCTGTGTCATGTCCCTACGGCGAGTACTCCCGGAAGGGTTGTATTCCTACCACTCGACGTAAAGAGGGTTTCAAAGGAAGGCGTGGCGCCGTCCTGCTGGAATGTGGGTGCGCTTATCTATAGGGATTATGTGTAGGTGGCCCTCTTATGATCCTCTTGGAGGGACACTCCATGAGCCCCCATGACGAATACACCCAAGAGGCCAAACTGTCCTATGTTCTTATCTTGATGGCCTTGAGGGGGATCTGCTGATTCTCGCAGATCTCGGCTGCCGAAGGGTATTTCCCTTGTGAGCCTTTCTGTTTTTGTCCCTTCGGAAGGATTTTCCTATCTAGTTGGCCTTTCGAGTGTGAAATCGAAGGGTTTGTATGAATCCTGGTTACTAGAGGAAGGTTCCTTCACGATCTGCCCCGTAGGTCCCTTGAGTAGGAGACCATATGGAAAATGCTTATCCTATTGGCTCCTCGGGAGGAGACCGTAGGCCTAGCATGAATTTGGGCTGGTCATGGGGGGTTCCCTCATAAACCACCTCGTAACTCTCTCGAGGAGAAGACCGTAGGGAAAATGCTTATCCTGTTGGCTCCTCGAGGAGGAGGAGACCGTAGGTCTATCATTAATTTGGGCCACTAGAGGGGGTTCCCTCACGAGCCGCCCCGTAAGCCTATCGAGGAGAATACCATAGGGAAAATCCTTAACCAGTTGGCTCCTCAAGGAGGATACTGTAGGTATAGCAAGAATTTGGCCCACTGGTAGGGGGTTCCCACATGATACGCCTATAAGCCTCACGAGGAGAAGACCGCAGGGCAAATTCTAATACTATTGGCTCCTTGAGGAGGAGACTGTATGTCTAGCAAGAATTTGGGATGCTAGAGGGTGTGCCATCACGAGTTTCCCCGTAAGCCTCTCGAGGAGAAGACTATAGGGCAAATGGTTACCCCGCTGGCTCCTCAAGGAGGAGACCGTAGGTCTCGCAAGAATTTGGGCATGCACCGCTTAGTATCCGGATATGTGTCGCATGAGGGTTTCAAGCACCAAGAACCATGGGTAAGGTAACTTATCGTTGGAGCTAGTCCGCAAGTTTAGAGCTCGATACTTTAGGCCTTGGCGTTGATCGGGAGTGACCTAGCGATGGACATCTTCCCTATACCCCTGCTCTCATGACACGTCTACAAGAACTTATGTAATGCACGGTCAAAAAAATCCCCTAAAAAGGGCGAATAGAAAAGTTGGCGCAAGGAACAAGATCCAAAAAAGAACCAGGGAGGTCCAAGCTTATTACAATGTCACTGTGGTCTACACGGGGTCTTATAAGAGTTAAGGGTGAAGAGGATAAGAGTTGGGAGTCACCTTCAAAAAAAAGTAGGGTGGTCAGTCGCGCTATGCCGCTGGGAGAGGTTTGTCTACCTTCCTGGCGCCTGGTGTTTCCCCTGGGCTATGGCCGCTAGGTGCTGTCGGAGAGGTGAACTAGTACAAACGTGTTACTTAGAGACATAAGTTGCCCATAAGCCTCATCCGGTTTCTTGTTCCATATCAAGCACATAGCTTCTAAGAGTACACCACCTAAGCCGGTTTTTCTTTGCTGCTCTAATATATACATGACCTCAGATGGTGCAAAAAAGAAAACGCATCTAACATGTACGATCTAAAGACGGATGGTAGTACTGACTGCTTGCAAGAACTCCTCAACCTTAGACGGCCTATACTAAGGACCGTCTCCAATAGTTAGGCGACCTAAGTGGGCTGCTATTACGAGGCACCTCCATAAGTTTTAAACCTAAGATGGCATCACGTTTCATCCATCTCTAATAAATTTTCTCTTTGAGACTAGTTATTATAGAACCGGCCTCGACAATCTGAGGAGTTAACCTACATCCATCTCTTATAGTTTCCCAAGGGGAGTCGGGCTTTTTTCCACCGGTCTCTAGGTTCACTTCGCACGAAGATGATGTTATTAAGCAACTGCCTCTAGTGATTCATACATGTATTGGGCAGCTTTCAGATACTATTTACCAGCAGCCATAATATCTGGATAGTGCAGAATAGTTCGAAATGCAAATGAATACAAATATTGTATTTATTGTCAAGAGAAGTATCAAGAACCCTGACATAGCTACCACAAATTTTGGAATGTGTGACATAAATCAATGTACACTACACTACATACCAAATATCAATGTATACTACACTAGCATTGACATAGCTAGCAAGGAATGGCAAGTATTACAGTTTCAAGAACCCTGACATTAATCGACTTGTATAACAATGTTTGGCATACTTTCTCTCGCATGGATTTAGTGTGGAACTCTCCGTCGCCTTTCACCACTTGTTGAGCAATAAATTCAGCAAGCTGCGCGCGGATCATTTTTAGCTTGGCCACCGACAGTATCGTTTCATAAATTTGCGGGCACTATGTAAATTAAATCATGATCAAAATATGTACCAATAAGAAAAATGTTTCAATAAAAAGATAATTTTGGATACCAGTTGTTCTTGTCTAGGAACTGAAAGGGTTTCGCAGCATAGTAAATCAAAAATTTCTACGGAAGCGAACAGAGGGAAAGCCAAGATCTAATCTAGGAGATGCAAACAACGAGAGAGATTGGATTAGATCTTCATACCCTTGAAGATTCGCACAGCGGAACGTTCGTCGGAACGTGGGTAATGTAGTCGTACTCGCTTCTCCTCCTCGCGATCCGATCCGATCTAGCACCACAAGTGGCGGTGCCTCCGTGAGATGCACACGTGCAGCACCTCGACGTCTCCTCCTTCCTCGGACCAGCAAGTAGGGTGGAGAGATAGATTGGATCTACAACACGACGGCGTGGTGTATATGGTGGAGAATTTCTGCAGCAGGGCTTCGCCCACAAACAGTCAGGAGGGAGAGAGGAGGGCAGCAGGGCAACTAGGGTTTGGAGGAAAGGTGTGTGTGTGTGGGGAAAGGGGCGCACCAGCCCTCTATATATAGAGGGGGGGTGCGGCCAGCCCTTGCCCATCCTCCAAGCCTATCTCTAGTTTAAACGATTTAAACTCTCCCTTCTAGAAACCCTATCTTATCTCTAGTTTAAACGATTTAAACTTATCTAGGATCGGCTGGGCCCTATGGGGCCTTGTGCCCCTGGCCCAATGCGGCCAGGACACTCCCTCATAGGTCCATGCCCCCTCCCGGAAGGTGGGGCCACGTTGGTCCCCTTCCGGAAGGTTCTAGAAGCTTCCGGTACAATACCGATTAACCCGGAACTATTCAACTCCAAAACTGCACGCTTATATGAATCTTATTCTCCGACCATTCCGAACCTCTCGTGATATCCCGGATCCCATCCGAGACTCGAACAAAAATTCATAAACCAATTATCCAATCTATCCTAGCGTCGAGACACGTTAAGTGTGTGACCGCGGGTTCGAGAATATGCGTACATGATCTTCTATCAATAATCAACAGCGGGTCTGGGCACCCATATTGATTCCCACATTCATCGATGATCATATCGGATGAACCACGATGCCAGGATTCAATCAATCCCATATATATATTCCTTCTGTCTCGTGATATTTTACTTGCTCGAGATTCGATCGTCGGTATCGTCATACCTAGTTCAATCTCGTTCACGAAGTACTTTACTGCTCCGTAATCCGATATCACTTTGTGATTAACTCCTTAACCACATGCTTGCAAGCGGTGTTGATATCGATTACGAAAGGGCCCAAGCATATCTCTCCGACTTGGGAGGACAAATCCCATCTCGATACATACAACCCAACAGATACTTTCCGATCACCTGAGAGACACCTTTATGATCACCCTCTCATAGGATGACGTTTGATGACCTCAAAGCTTTCTTCCGATACCCGGGAGTTGTATTATCTCATGGTCTAAGGAATACAATATTTGACATGAGAAAAGCTTCGCAAAGACGAACACGATGAAACGATCTAATAGCTTTGCTTAGTTTGGTCTCATCCACCATATCAGTCTCCCAATGATAAGATCTCCTTATCAATTGACAACTCATGTCTTTGGTTAGGAAACCTTAACCATCATTGATCACTGAGCTAGTCCATAGAGGCGTACTAGGGACACGGTGTTGTTCACAAACCACACAAGTATTAAAGTTTCCGCTTAATACAATTCTAGCATGGAATATAAACTTTATCATGAACAAGAATTATAATAATAACATCTTTATTATTGCCTCTAGGGCATAAGTCCAACAGTCTCCCACTTGCACTAGAGTCAATAATCTAGTTTACATTTGGCAACAATCTCACACCCATGGCAATCGAGGTGCTGATCATGTTTTACACGTGGAAGAGGTTTAGTCAATGGATCTGTGACATTCAGATGTATGTACTTTGCTGATCTTCAGATCTCCATCCGCTATATAATCTCGGATTATATGAAACTTGCTGATATGCTTGGTCTTTGGATGATATCTTGGTTCCTTAGCGAGTGCTATGGCGCCGGTGTTGTCACACAATATCCAGTGGGTCCAATGCACTTGGAACCACGCCAAGCTCATGATGAAGTTCTGATCCAAACTCCTTCACTTGACGCTGCGGCAGCCATGTATTCCGCTTCTCAGAGATCCCGCGATCACGCTTTGCTTGCGCCTTCTCTAGCTCACAGCCTCCATTCAAAATATACACGTATCCTGTCCGAGATTTAGAATCATCCTTGTCGGTGTCGAAACTAGCATCGACGTAACCTTTACGACGAGCTGTTCATCACCCCATATACTAAGAACATTTCTTTAGTCCTATTTAGGTACCTTAGGATGTTCTTCACGGCTGTCCGATGTTCCACTCTGGATCACTTTGATATCTCGTCGTCAAACTAAGAGCATTGGACACATCCGTCTAGTACACATGGCATACATGATGGAACCTATGGCAGGCATAAGGCACTTTGCTCATAGCTTCCCTATCATTTACCATAGCTGGACACTGAGCCTTGCTCAATATCTTCCCTGACAACATAGGCACTGAACCTTTCAATGCCTTATCCATTCTGAACCTTTTCAGAACTTTGTCTAGGTATGTACTCTGGCTTAAAGCTATCAAAGGCCTTTGTCTATCTCTATAGATTTTGATGCCCAATATATAAGCAGCTTCACCTAGGTCTTTCATTGAAAAACACTTGTTCAAATAACTCTTCACATCGTTAAGCATGTTGATGTCATTTCCAATAATCAATATGTCATCCACATATAGTACCAGAAACGTCACCGAGCTCCCACTCACTTTCTTGTAGATGCAAGCTTCATAGCAATTTGGAACAAATCCAAAGCTCTTGATCACTTGATCAAAACGAAGGTTCCAACTCCGAGATGCTTGCTTGATCCATAAATGGAACGCTGAAGTTTGCATACTTTATCAACATCCTTAGGATCGACAAAACCTTCGGGTTGCATCATATACAACTCTTCATCAATGTTGCCATTGAGGAAAGCAGTCTTGACATCCATTTGCCATATTTCATAATCATGAAACGCAGCAATTGCTAATAAAATCCGAATGTACTTAAACATCGCTACGGGAGAGAAAGTCTCATCGTAGTCAACACCTTGAACTTGTCGAAAACCTTTCGCAACAGGCCGTGCTTTATAGACGGTAACATTACCATCCGCGTTCGTTTTCTTCTTGAAGATCCATTTGCACTCAACGGCCTTTCGGTCGCTAGGAGGGTCCACCAAAGTCCATACTTGGTTTTCGCTCATGGATCCCAATTCGGATTTCATGGCTTCTAGCCATTTCTCAGAGTCTGGGCTCATCATCGCTTCCTCATAGTTCGTAGGTTCGCTGTCTTCTACTAACAAGACAGTCAAGACAGGGTTGCCGTACCACTCAGGAGGGGCACGCGACCTTGTCGACCTGCGACGTTCAGTAGCAGCATCGTCCGAAGCTTCATGATCCTTGTCATTAGCTTCCTCTATTGTTGGCGCGCGCATGGAACAATTTCAGGTGTGCCGCTACTCTCCAATTCAAGAGAAGGTTCAACAACCTAGTCTAGCTCTACTTTCCTCCCACTCACTTCTTTCGAGAGAAACTCCTTCTCAAGAAAGGAACCGTTCTTTTCGACAAACACTTTGCCTTCGGTTCTGTGATAGAAGGTATACCCAATAGTTTCCTTAGGGTATCCTATGAAGACGCATTTCTCCGCTTTGGGTTCGAGCTTGTCCGGCATCAACTTCTTGACGTAAGCTTCGCATCCCCAAACTTTAAGAAATGACAACTTAGGTTTAGCACCAAACCACAGTTCATACGGTGTCGTCTCAACGGATTTAGATGGAGCCCTATTTAAAGTGAATGCAGCGGTTTCTAATGCATAACCCCAAAATGATAACGGCAATCAGTAAGAGACATCATCGATCGGACCATATCTAATAGGGTTCGATTCCGGGCGAGACACACCATTGCGCTACTGGTGTTCCGTGTATGGAGTTGTGAAACGATTCCACTTGCTTTGAGATGCGTGAGAAAATCATAACTTAAATATTCGCCCCACGATCGGATCGTAGAAACTTAATCTTTATGTTATGATGGTTCTCCACTTCATTCTGAAATTCTTTGAACTTTTCAAACGTTTCAGATTTATGTTTCATTAAATAGATATACCCATATCTACTTAAGTCATCGGTAAAAGTGAGAAAATAGCGATATCCACCGTCATTGAAACACTCATCGGTCCGCATACATCGGTATGTATGATTTCCAACAAGTCCGTTGCTCGCTCCATCATACCGAGAACGGGTTTTGATCATCTTGCCCATGAGGCATGGTTCGCATGTGTCAAATGATTCAAAATCAAGAGACTCCAAAAGTCCATCGAATGGAGTTTCTTCATGCGCTTTACACCAATATGACCTAGACGACAAATTACAAATAAGTAGTATTATCACTATCTACTTTGCATCTCTTAGCCTCAATGTTATGGATGTGTGTTTCATCCCTTTCGAGATTTAGAAGAAATAAACCATTCACAAGAGGTGCATGACCATAAAAGATGTTACTCATATAAATAGAACAACCATTATTCTGCGATTTAAATGAATAACCGTCTTGCAATAAACACGATCCGAAATAGTGTTCATGCTCAACGCAGCACATAATAACATTTATTAAGGTTTAAAACTAATCCGAAGGTAAAACTAAGGAGGCGTCTTGACGGCCATCACATCAACTCTTGATCCGTTGCCAGCAGATCGTCACCTCTCATCCTCGCAAGCCGTCATTCCATAGCTCCTATTTCGAGTTACAAATATTAACAACTGAACCAAGATCAAATACCGGCACTACAACGAGGGCTAGTAAGGAAAACATCAATAACATGTATATCAAATATACCTTTGATGGTGCCAGCCTTCTTGTCCGCTAAGTACTTGACAGTTGCGCTTCGATGACCCTTGTCCTTGCAATAGAAGCACTCAAAGGTCCGCTTAGGACCAGACTTGAGCTTCTTCTCAGCGAGAACAGCGCTTACGCCGCCTTTCTTGAAGGGCTTCTTTGCACCTTACCTTTCTTAAAGGAGGGCTTGTTGACCATCAACACATGATTATCCTTCTTGATGTCCACCTCCGCAGCCTTCAGCTGCGAAAGAGCTCGGTGATCGTATCATGAAACCAATCTGATTATGAGTCACTACAAAACTTTTGTAGCTGGGAGGAGTGATTGCGTAACCTGTCAATCTTGAGCTCCTCTGGAATCTTGCAATCCGGTTGCTCAAAGGCGTTGAGTGTAGCCCGACATCTTAATGGCGTGCTCACTAAGAACTCCTTCCTCCATCTTGCGTTAAAGAACTTCTCGAGATCTCATATCTCTCGAGCGGCCTGAGTCTGAAACATGGTTTTCAGCTCCTCGAGAATCTCAAAGGGCCCGGGATAGTCTTCAAAACAATTTTGAAGGTCCGATTCCATAGCAAACAACATGGTGCTCTTAATCACACCATAATCATCCTTGCGCGACTGATAGACAGCTTTCTCATCACCGGCAGTAGCGATTTCGTCACCTAACGCTTTCTCGAGGACATAGTCCTTTTCACCGCCAGAGAGAATGATTCTCAGATTGCGGAACCAGTTGGTGAAGTTAGACCCATTGTTTCTAAGCTTTTCCTTCTCAGCAAAAACGTTGAAGTTGAAGTTGGACTTAGCCATTTGATCTACAATATTTGCAAGTACAAATTAGACTATGTTCATGATAACTAGTTCAACTTTTAATCAAATTTCTAGATGAACTCCCACTAAATTCAACATCCCTCAAGTTGTTTAGTGAACACGATCCAAATTCACCATACCTAATCCGATCATCACAAGAAGAGATGTGGTTTCAATGGTGGACAACGAAGTGTCGATCATATCATTCATATGACTCATGCTTAACCTTTCGGTTCTTGTGTTCCGAGGCCATATGCATACATGCTAGGCTCGTCAAGTTAGACCCAAGTATTTCGCGTGTGCAAAACTGGCTTGCACCCGTTGTATGTGGCGTAGAGTCTATAGCACCCGATCATCACGTGATGCTTGGACACGACGAACTTTATAGCAGTGCATACTTGGGGAGAACATAGTTTTATCTTGATCTTTAAGTGAGGAATCATCTTATAATGCTACCGTCGCGATCTAAGCATAATAAGATACATAAAAGGATAAACATCACATGCATATAACTTTATGTGACATGGTATAGCCAATCTTCGCGCAATGATCTCCATCTTGTGCGTTCTGTCATGATCTCCATCACTCCACCATGATTGCCTCCACCACGAATAGCAACTACAACTATTGCTAACTACTTAGCGATAAAGTAAAGCTATTACATGGCGTATAAGAAGTTGACTCGCAGGTCATACACAATTATAAAGACAACCATATGGCTCCTGCCGGTTGTGTACTCATCGACATGCAAGTCGTGAAACATTACAAAACATGATCATCGCATACAATATACACATCACATCTTGGGCCATACCATATCACAAAAAACACTTCCTGCAAAAACAAGTTAGACGCCTCTACTTTGTTGTTGCATGTTTTACGTGGCTTATGGGAGTAGATGCTAAGAACGATTCTTACCTACGGAAAGCCACAACGGTGATATTATGGTTGCCAAACTCCGGTGTTAATCCCATGACAACTATAGTGAGAGAAACTGACATCCACCAGCCGCATGTATGGTACAAGCCACACGTCAAGTGCGGAGCCGGTCTCACGAACGACGTCGCGTAAGGTTGGCCTGGACCGCTTCAATCTCACTATCCCGCGTCATAAGAAGAACACAAACAAGAGGCTTGCAACAGAAAACATCAACACCCGCAACAACCATGTTGCGTTCTACTCGTGAAACACATCTACGCATAGATCTAGCTCTGATACCACTGAAAGGGTTTCACAGCATAGTAAATCAAAAATTTCTACGGAAGCGAACAGAGGGAAAGCCAATATCTAATCTAGGAGATGCAAACAACGAGAGAGATTGGATTAGATCTTCATACCCTTGAAGATTCAAGCTGTGAACGTTCGTTAACGTGGGTAATGTAGTCGTACTCGCTTCTCCTCCTCGCGATCCGATCTGATCTAGCACCACAAGTGGCGGTGCCTCCGTGAGATGCACACGTGCAGCACCTCGACGTCTCCTCCTTCCTCGGACCAGCAAGTAGGGTGGAGAGATAGATTGGATCTACAACACGACGGCGTGGTGTATATGGTGGAGAATTTCTGCAGCAGGGCTTCGCCCACAAACAGTCGGGAGGGAGAGAGGAGGGCAGCAGGGCAACTAGGGTTTGGAGGAAAGGTGTGTGTGTGTGGGGAAAGGGGCGCACCAGCCCTCTATATATAGAGGGGGGGTGCGTCCAGCCCTTTCCCATCCTCCAAGCCTATCTCTAGTTTAAACGATTTAAACTCTCCCTTCTAGAAACCCTATCTTATCTCTAGTTTAAACGATTTAAACTTATCTAGGATCGGCTGGGCCCTATGGGGCCTTGTGCCCCTGGCCCAATGCGGCCAGGACACTCCCTCATAGGCCCATGCCCCCTCCCGGAAGGTGGGGCCACGTTGGTCCCCTTCCGGAAGGTTCTAGAAGCTTCCGGTACAATACCGATTAACCCGGAACTATTCCGAACTCCAAAAACTGCACTGCCTTATATGAATCTTATTCTCCGGACCATTCCGGAACCTCTCATGATATCCCGGATCCCATCCGAGACTCCGAACAAAAATTCATAAACCAATTATCCAATCTATCCTAGCGTCGAACACGTTAAGTGTGTGACCCTGCGGGTTCGAGAATATGCAGACATGATCTTCTATCAATAATCAACAAAGTGCAGGCACCCATATTGATTCCCACACATTCATCGATGATCATATCGGATGAACCACGATGCCAGGATTCAATCAATCCCATATATATATTCCCTTCGTCTCGTGATATTTTACTTGCTCGAGATTCGATCGTCGGTATCGTCATACCTAGTTCAATCTCGTTCACAGCAAGTACTTTACTCGTTCCGTAATCCGATATCACTTTGTGATTAACTCCTTAACCACATGCTTGCAAGCGGTGTTGATATCGATTACCGAGTGGGCCCGCATATCTCTCCGACTTGGGAGGACAAATCCCATCTCGATACATACAACCCAATGCAGATACTTTCGATCACGAGAGACACCTTTATGATCACCCTCTCATAGGATGACGTTTGATGACCTCAAAGCTTTCTTCCGATACGTGGAGTTGTATTATCTCATGGTCTAAGGAATACAATATTTGACATGAGAAAAGCTTCGCAAAAAGCGAACACGATGAAACGATCTAATAGCTTTGCTTAGTTTGGTCATCCACCATATCATTCTCCCAATGATATGATCTCATTATCAATTGACAACTCATGTCTATGGTTAGGAAACCTTAACCATCATTGATCAATGAGCTAGTCCATAGAGGCGTACTAGGGACACGGTGTTGTTCACAAACCACACAAGTATTAAAGTTTCCGCTTAATACAATTCTAGCATGGAATATAAACAAATCATGAACAAGAATTATAATAATAACATCTTTATTATTGCCTCTAGGGCATAATTCCAACAGGAACAACCATGTTGGCCATCATGATACTCATATGTTAGAAAACATAAGCCATAAAGATGTATCAATGGAGGTTACCGGTGGCACTGAAACATAGGATATGTGGAAATGACAGTATTACCGAGACAATATATTTAGCATGCATGCATATATAAGTGTACGAGTGTTGGTAGAAATTAATCGGTTGATCCATGTGATGGGTTAGCTCTTTGTAGTTCTTCCTTGCATTTAGTTCTTTTGAGCGAAGTACTTTAGATCTAAAACCAGGAAGACAAAAAAGTATATCATTACAAAACCAGGATGTCTATCACTTTTATTATGTAGATGAAAGAATTAAATCACATGTCAATAAGCCTCCATACATCATCATAATTTGCATTATTTTTATTACGATAAGAATTGAGATAATGGACATGGCCATCCAGAAGTGAGATAGCAATAATAATCCAGTGAGATAATGGATGTAGTAGTAATTAAGTTAGCTTACTCTTTATGAAAACGCCATAGAATTAGTTCTTGATCTTTTCTCTTATCCAACATGTTTATGATGTAATCATCGACATTCCTTTCGTTACTGTCCAGCACACATGCGAAGAAATGATGGGGTTGATGAAGAATACTTTATGCTTATAGGTCCTGGCTCTCACAAATTATAACCTATATACAAAAACACATTTATATATGAACAAATTTAAAAATTTATAGATAGCTAGTAACTAGAACCATTCATGCATAGATATATACTAACACATTGATTGTTAAATACTCATAGTTGCACAAATCTCATTGTGTAGATGTCGAAGGTGCCCATATTCATAGTTAGGTACAAGTCGTTCCAACTCATGGGGAAAGTGGCAGCATTACTGGTGTAATGATGGTGAAAGGTTTCAGCAGGGAAGCGAGCATATATTTCAATTTCTCGCTTGCTCTTTGGCTTCTTAAAATTATCCATAAAGATCTTGTGCAACAATGCAATATCTTTGCAAGGTCAGCCTCAATATTACTAACATCACGTTTTATTAGTTTTACCCTAGGATTATGAAAGTCTCGTGTATCTAGGGCTCCCCCCTTACTGCCCCCTCAAAGAATACTTGCATCTTATTGGTGTCCATTTGACTGAGGTCTGCATTAGCAAGATTAGACCATGCAAGATTACCTTGGTCTTCGCATTTTTTGTAGTCCTGCCATTGTTTTTGGCCTTGCCCGTGGTAGCTTTGGTGTTTGCAGGAGCTCGAGGATTCCTTGTTGGTTGGAAATCACATTTGAGCACGTGAAACTTTGTTGGGGGGATTACCCCCGGGTACCACAAAGAAGCACTCCAGAACAGCCAAAAAAGGCAGCCAGAAAAAGAAAAAGTTGCACAAGGAAACATGGGCCGGCTGGAACCTCCCAACCGGCCCACAGTCTCACGGGCGTCGCTCTCCTTCCTAGGTGGGCTATCCCCAGCACCGCCGCCTCGACCCTCCTCTCCCAGCTGGGCTCCCTGAGCCGGCAGGGTCACTCCGCCCTGCATGGGCCCTTCTCGCTAGCGCCTCTCTCTGCATGGGCTAGCTACACCTCCCGACCCACCAGGCTCCACTGCTCCTACCCGTCTGGGCCCCTCTGCGGTTCCTCCTCGCTAGGATGATTCGGCTCTTGCCTGGGCCGGCCTCCGCCTTGATCCGGCTGGACCATAGGTGCCCCGCACGAGTGGAACGTTGCTCCCCTAGCCTAGATGGGCTCCTTCCGTCGCCCCGCTTGGGCCCCTAGTAGATGCAGCCTCTAGATCACCGCTGCTTTGCCCTTCCCGGCTAGGCCTCCCCTAGTCGGATAGCTGCAGCCCCTGATGCCGCCCTTCTCTCTATCGACTAGGGGCTGGCCAGCTCCCTCTCTCCATTCGGTAGCTGCTTCCCAACTACCAGGCATTGGATGCTCCAGCGAGAAGGACAAGCACAAGCATCGACAAGACCAGAAGACAAGAGGCCATGCTGCCTATGTATGAACTAGTACACTACTATACACTATACCTATACCCCTGTAGAAAATAGTATATCACAATCATATGACACATGCATAGTAGAATTAGTCCATATGGGCCCATTGTGTTCCCTGGTCCACCATTATAAGGAACCAGGGTGGTAACTCTTCCTAGGGATCTAGCTCTCTCTCTCTCTCTCTCACTAAGGTGCATACACTCTACTAGCTAGATCATTCTCAAAGACAGCTCCAGGAGAACCTTTGTAGCCCGAATATACCCACATATATTGTCAGACATGCTGGACTAGGAGTTTTACCTCACCACGAGGGCTCCAAACCTGGGTACTTCTTGTGTCTCGCTACACTTGCTTGTATCCAATCCTGCCTACAGACACCATCGCAGTCGCCCTGCTTACTCCCATACCTCTATCTATCCTTCTTAGGCAATGTCATTTCCATAACAACGACATTTGGCACCCACCGTAGGGCAGCGCATGGCTTCGGTCGGAGTACTGTTCACACTTGACCAACTATCTTCATTCCCATCCTCGTCGACTTGCCTCCAAAAATCCCTCGGGGGCTCGTCGTGTCCGCTGTGCCGTCGGCACTAACGCCGTTTCAAGTTGCCCCTAGGCTCGTTGCCTCCATCATAACATGGTCGCCAACCCTGCATTGTCAGATATCCTGGGGGCCCGTCGCCGCCACCCGCATCATCCGGCCACACCATCCTTGGAGGCGTCACCGTCGCCCACGCCGAGCCGGCGCACCCGTCTTCAACCTCCATGGAAAGATGCGCGCGGCCGCTCCTGTGTGCGCCAGCACCGCCCGCCCATGGCCGCACCCGCTCCGCCCGGCTGTGCTCGCGCGTCCGTGTTGCCGCCAAGCCATGCCCAGCAACACCTCTCTCTAGCCGGCTCGCGCTGCGCCTGCGCGCGTGTGCCACTAGCGTAGCCCACGCCTTTGTCTGTGCCCGCCCGTCGTTGCTGCACACCTCCCTATAGCAAACCTATGGGTGTCGCGTGCCCTTAGTCTGCCACGCGCGCGCGTTCCCGCTCTGACGCCATCAACCCCGTTCTCCGCTTCGCCGCGGCTCCCGTGCGAGCGTGTGCGCCGCTGCATCCCAACGAGCTTCCTCCTGATGCAATGTCGTGCTCCCCTGTGCGCGCGCAGGTATGCACCGTCGTCGCCATGCCCGCCCGCGGTGGCCTCCCGCGTCCTTCCTACCTCACGGCGCTGCCATTTTCCTTCCCCTCCACCCGCGGCTCGCGCATCCCCCTTCGACGAGCTCTCTCGACAGCCATAGCACCACCGCCAGCCTCGCTACCGAGCCTCGTGCTCCCGCGCCCGCCGGCATTCCAGCTATGGCTTCCCCGCACCTCCTCCTCTATGCGCCCTCGTAGTCCCACCGGATCTGGCTGCACTCTAGTGTCCGCCTGCCCTTGTTCATCCCTTGCCGGCTGCGAGAAAAGAAGCGAGAAAGGTGACAAGAGGAAAGGAAGTGGTGGGGCCAGCTGGGAAAGGAGGTGGGGATGTTGGATGGTTGGAAAAGGAAGAGGGATAAGAAAAATAAAAAGGAGAGAGGAAAGAGGCAAGGACGGCTGGGAAGGGATTGTTACTTTGTGGCTTGAAAGTTCGCAGGCGAAGGCATCGCTGGGTTTAAATTTCAATACTGTATCCCCCAAGCCTCCAAGCCTCTAGTTGAAACAGAAATACTGTAGCCCCCAAGCCTTTAGTTGAAACAAAAATAGTTCCAACTAGATCCTTAAAGAAAGATTAAGCATAGCTTTGAGCGGAAAACTCGTATTGTAGCCCCCGAGCTTCTAGGTGGAAACAAATAATTCTGGCTAGATGCTCCAAGTGAACTAAGTATTTTTTATTTCCTTAGAATAAAAATGCCTAGAGGGTTACTGCTAATGAGAAGTTTGCCAAGATGCGCAAGGATCTTGAAGACGAAAAGGGTAAAACCGCCTATTTGAAGGAACAGATCACCAACAACAAGAGTTTGTTTTCTTTTCAGTTTCATTCTTGACTTGGTCTTATGTTTTCATCCTCCAACTACTCATTATGCTTTGTTATTTCTCTGACTTACAGAAGATGTCGCCAAAGCCAAGGACATTGTCGAGCAATCCAAGCATATTCAGGAGCTCGACATTGAAAACAAGATCTTGAAGTATGAAGGGCTGATACTCTGAAGATGCATGAAGATGCGTTGGCGGTCATGCAGGAATCTTCCAACACGGAGATGAACCGCCTTAAGGAAGAGATTGTGATCCTCAAGGAGAAGAAGAAGGATGCCGACGAGCATAGTACTCGCAACCTTGAGGCATACAAGACTCTTCGAAAGGATCAAGACTCCTTGGTAGAGGTTCTCTAGCCAACCGAGAGCAACATCTTTGTTAAGCTTCCTCTGTCAATTTCTTTGTCGGAAATGCAGCTCCCATTGGCCTAGCCAACTTGGGTGAAAGTGTTCCTCCACCGAAAGAGTTCATGGTTCTTGTCGGTAACTTTATCAATGCTGCGATCGCCTAGGCCAAAGAGATTGTCAATCCCATGGAAATCAATATCAAGGTGGTGGACTATGTCATGAAGTACTCGGAAATCCTCCACCGAGCCCCCGAGCATATTGTAAGCTGGAAGGCTTCTTATACCCGGGCTGGCGCTAGGATGGCCTTGTCCATGGTAAAAGCTCACTATGACGATGCTGACATTGACATGGTGACCGCTGGTCTCCCCATCATGGATGAGGACGGTCATAAAATCAACAACGATGCAATCTGGTCCTCCCTTGCCGGCTATGGTACTAGGGTCACCCAGTTGGTCAAGGCGGACGTCTTTGTGCCTTTAGAGGTAATTTATGCTGACCAAGTTGCCTCCGAGTCCTTGAAGACCAACGACTTTGTTTACGAACAAGATGGCTCCCCTGTCGCCGGTGAAGCAGCCTCAAAGTCCCCTACACCAGAAGATTGAAAAAAACTTGTACTCCCTCTGATCCTAAATAAGTGTCACGGTTTTGAACTAACTCTAGTTCAAAATGGCGACACTTATTTAGGATCGAAGGTAGTAATATTTTTCTCTTCTCGTAATGTAATATACGGAAAACAATGATATTTGTAAGGCAGAAAACTTGGATTCAAGTCTCCATCTACTTATTATCTAGCTACACCATGTATTGTTGTATATTTTTAAGGAAGTGCTAGCTTATCCATTACTTTGTCTTTTATGCTTGACCTTTCATGAGTCCATGCACTCAAGCGATGATGCCTAGTGGCACCATCAAGAACTTGAGAAAAAAATTGCCGACTTTGAGTGCCAAAAGTCACTACTCCAGAATCCACATAAAAACAACAAAGAACGTGTAGACCAGAAAACTTAAGCTAACGCCCGTAGGCAGAATTTTCACAAGTGCAATTGCAAAGCTTTTTCATAAAGGGTTTTACATGATCCAAAAATAAACACTAAAGGAGGTAAAAGATTCAGGCAAACGAGTGAACCAACAGCTTTATTTCATTAATCATATAAAAGGTACATAATAGATAATAAAATTGTCTAAGTGTAAAAGGGACGTAGATGTGCTAAGTTCCATGGACGATCAAACTCTAGGTAGTCATTAGCCGGGTCATGTCACTTACGCTTATGACCCTCATTTGTCCAATCTTTCAACTTACGATTATCAATGAGGTAATAGGAACCATTGAGTAGCGCCTTGCTCATGATGAACGGTCCTTGCCATGGTGGGGATAATTTGTGAGCCTTTTTCTGCTTAACTCGGAGCACCATATCCCTCTCTTTAAACAAGCGATATCAAACGCGGCGACTATGGTAGCTGCATAGATTCTGCTGGTAGATGGCGGATCACTAGAATGCCAACATGTGTTCCTCCTTGAGCAGGCACATCTAAGCGTCTGGATTCTTAAGCGTCATCTTCATCATAGGTGGTAACTCATGGTGAATCATGGAGGATGTTGGAAGGAAGGATTGCTTATGCTCCATATACCATGAAGAAAGGGGTGTAGCTGGTAGATCTATTGGGAGTAGTTCTTAAACTCCACAAGACAAACGACAATTCCTCGGCCCAGGCTCCAGCTGATCTATGTAGCGGTGCTTCTAGACGTGGCTTTATTCTCTGCAGAATTAGTCCATTGGCTCGTTCAACTTGACCGTTAGATTGTGGGTGAGCCAAAGATGCTAGGTTAAGGCGGATGCCTTTCTCATAACAGTAAGCCTCTACTTCTACGAGCGACAAGTTGTTGCCGTTGTCGGTGATGATGCTATGTGGGAGACCAAATATCACCACTAGATCCTAGACAAACTTAAGGGCAGTTGCCCCCATCGATCTTTCTAATGGGTTTAGCTTCTATCCATTTTGTGAATTTATCAACTGATACTAGAAGATGCGTAAACCCACCATGTCAAGCCCCCATACTACAAATGGCCAAGTTATTGGTATAGTTTGCAATTCTTGAGCTGGCACATGTGGCTACCGTGCATAATATTGGCACTCAATACATCTTTCAACCAGCTTGTTGGCGTCCTCCTTCGCAGTCAGCCAGTAGAATCCATGCCGGAAGGCTTTGAAGACCAAAGATCGGGGAGCGGCGTGATGCCCAGTAACACCCCTAGGGTTAGGGTTAAACTAACCTCAGATCACCATCTAAGATAAGCACAACTCCAAGCATGAAAGATCATAGTATGATTCGGTAACATTACAGAACTCAGGGATTCAACAACATAAGTTTAAACTCAACAAAGTACGATATCTGAGTTACTACAATATAGAGGTCACAGACCGAACATTACATCAGACAGAGAAAGCAAATTATGTTGTTCTACACAACAACTTAGCAAAGGGCCTAAGAGGCCATAAACAGAAGCGACGTCCATCCCACAGTCCTCAGGCTGCTACCTGGGACCCCCAACTACTCGTCGATGTCAACATAGAAGCCACCTTCAGTCGCAACTAGATCATCTGTAGAAAAACAACAATGGTGCAAGGCTGAGTACGAGAATGTACTCCGCAAGACTTAGATAACCTAGTATCTACATGCTTTGGCTAGAAAGGCTTTCTCTAGATTTGCTTTTGCATAAAGTGATCTTTATTTATAAACAAGAGAGAGAGAAGAGGCTCGTCTACTCAGAATCTTTTCAAAAGGGGCAAGGTAGCGAATTCTTCATCTTGTTCAGCATATCTTGATATCCACCAGCTTCACCAGAACATCCTATCTAGGATCACCCCCTCAACCCGGAGGAAGCATCCTTAAGCACACGTGGATCTACAAGTTTTATAGTGGTTAATGTTATCTATGATCTTAGAATTTGGTCACCAAGTGTTCATAACCGTGAACACGGCTTTTTGAAAATATTAATACCCTGCAGGGTTGTACGACTTTACCCACACGTACCAACCGACTCTTAATGCCAAATATTATTAGCCCTCTTCGTTGGAAGGCCAACATAGGGTGGTTGACCATGACCTTTACCTTGCTGTCCCCGAGACCATGAGTCACGCCCTAGGGATGGTTCCACCGTAACGGGTAAAGTACCTAAGCCGGTCCCTAAATATGTGAGGAGAGGTTGGTTTACCAGGTGCGCTATCTACCCCAAGCAACCGCAGCCACGCTTCCCTACCTGTTATGATGCACCTGCTTCACCCCCTCTTTCGAAAACGTTTCCAATGAGTATGCCGAATGAAAAGCTCGAACTATATGACTCATGGAATCTACTAGGAAAGTTAGTCAGTCGAGGGGTTCCCAAGCCCCATGTGGTTGTACGCTCGTCTCGGTTCCAAAGGAAAGAACTCAGTTCCTAATGGTGGCGAGCATGGGACTACAAAAACCACACCCAACGTGGCCTCCCATACAAGCCTTATCATCTTTAGTTATCTCCTACGATGATGTGTCCATCTCCTACCGTTCTTGATTCTTTGGCACCTTCGAATCATCATCGGAATGTATTAGACGTTACTATTAAGCATGGCTAAGATGTCGGCTGCAAAATCTCTAGCAACGCTTAGATGCCAGACCTAGGTATGCTAGGTGCAGTGGAATAGGAGTATAAGGCTTCAAAAGGGAAAACGTGCAACAGATAGGTAACACTGATTACTGACAAAAGACCACATTGGAATCATGTGCATTATAGCAAGAAAGTAAATACTTTGTAAATCATAGGTTCAGAATGAGAGGCTACACTTGCCTTGTCCTTCAGTTGAAAGGTATGGTTCTTCGGCGTCATTGACTTCAGCTTCGGGCTCGGATCCTATCGCGAAGAACCAATACCAGAAAGAAAGACGACAATCAAGACATGGAATAATGCAATGCGCAATCAATATGGATGACATGTCATATTAGAGACTATGGAGTAACCCTAAGTGGAACATCGATTTAAGAGGGTTCGGAATGCCCTGGCGAAGGTGCATCGTCGAACCCACATGTATATGAGGGGTGTCGATGTTTCCTTATGTAAGCTAGGGTTTTAAGTTGCTTGATAAGGTATGCTGATAGATTAGATAGATAGGTATCAATTTTCTGAACATTTTGATATATTATTCATATTTTTCATCTTGTGCAGTGTATCCAGGTACATGACGTTGATGCTGCTTCTACTATCCGCAAGGAACTTGGTGAACTCGTTGCCGTCAATCAAGGGGTTGATGATCATGGCATACTGGTTCTATATCGGGATGAGGTCAGGGTGATCCATCATGTCCCATGTGATTGGAACATTCGACCAGCACAGGTACTGGGGGTAGGGTGTCCATTAGTATCCTCAGTGAGGTCTTCTGTGCCTCAACAGTTGGGGTGCCAAGGAAAGTGTGGTAGATGGGGGCCTTCTTCTCGAAGGGGTTCTTCCCTTTGCCATCTCCCTTGTCGGTGTTCTTGGGTTCCATGTCCTCGTCCATTTCACTTGAATCCTTGGACTCCTCTTCCTTCTTCTTCCTTTTGCCCTTTCCTCGTGGTCGGTTCTTCCGGCTTTGCTTGTAGCCGGACTCCGGGTCTTCCTTGAGATCATTGAAAAACCTGCATTGGCGGTTGGTGTGAGTGGCTTTCTCATTGGCATCGAGGTGTACGAAACACAGCAGATCGTGGTACTCCTCGTACAACTGGGGAACACGGG
Source organism: Avena insularis (assembly GCA_023614405.1). Taxonomy (NCBI): domain Eukaryota; kingdom Viridiplantae; phylum Streptophyta; class Magnoliopsida; order Poales; family Poaceae; genus Avena; species Avena insularis. The sequence continues at coordinate 267,278,611 of CM042693.1, read as the reverse complement.
GCGCTGTCGGGGTAGTTTCACTACCGCGCTTCTACCCACGACCAACCCCCGGTCCCGGCCATGATATCCGCCATCACCTCTACCTGCGAACGTCATGCTGACCATGTCGGAAGCTGGATTTTCTTCTTGTGGACTCTTCTAATAATTGTTGTTTTTCCTCTTGGCTTGGGTTGGAATGGCCAATGCTGGTCGGGAGCCGCGAACTCATTGGCCAAGTAGATCATCTGATTGAGGTCCAGCTTGTGATTGTCCTGCAGGCGCTTTAATTTATACTAGATAAAGGTGCCCTTTTCCAAGCCATAGATGAAGGCAACCATAGTGGTATGATCCTACGCTCCCGCGCAAGATTTTTTGATATCCAGCCAGGGGGAGATGTAGGCTCGAGATGTCTCGTCCTTTTCCTGGACGCACCGCTGAAGATCACTGACAGTGTAGGGATGTTTGTACATACCCTCGAAGGTTTTGGTGAATGCTTCATGCATGTCCAACCAGTTGCATATGGACTTCTCCGGTAAGTCATTGATCCATTGGCGGGCGGTGCCCAACATTAGTAGGAGGTACTTGACGACCTGGTTGGAATTTCCCCTTGCAATCTCCACCGCCTCACTGTAATCCTGCAACCACGTAGCCGGCCGGGCAGTGCCATCGTAGGGATTGATCATCTTGTCAATCCGAAAACCTTTGTGGTAAGTTGTGGACCGTATCATAGGGCCAAAGCAACATGGTCCCAAGTATTGTCCTTCCCGGGCCTCGTAGATCTTGTCCATGTGTGAATGTGCATCGTATGGCTCCGGGTTTGTTTTTTCCTTGTCGCCGCCATGGGAAGGGCTGCATGAGCGACGAGGTCCTCCTCCACCATGGTGGATGTTGGGTGGTGATGGTGGCGGTGTTGGGTTCGCATCATAGAAAACAAAATTTTTCCTACGATATGAACAACTGAGATCCAAGATCTATCTATCTAGATACAAGCAACGGGTGGATATACATCCATAGAGAACTTACCCTCGAAGACCAACAAAGCGTTACGAGATTGGTTCTCGTGGATGATGTAGTTGTTCACTTGACGATCTCAAGATCGTGTAGAAGTCCAGCCGGTCCAGCACCAGCAAGTCTAGCACCACAAAGTAGTGGTGCATCCATGATCGCACACACGTCCGATACCCCGAAAACCTCCGAGTCCTCGCTCCAGCAAAGCAGTGGAAGGAGCAAATCCTTGCTCTAGAAAAATCCACCAGGAACATGTATCTCGCTGATCCGAGACCATGGGGATATTATAGAGGGGGGAGAGAGATCCTTCACGAGGAGGTATGATAGTAGAGGAGGAGAGGGGGGCCTTTTATAGGGAGAGGGGAGGCAGCCAAGGGGCATGGCATGGTGGCCATGGTTTCTTCCCCCACCTTTTCCATATTCATGTGAGTGGAGTTCCCATTCATATAAAAATCCTCCACTCACATAAACATGCCTCCACTAAAAAGTCCACACATCGATTAAATTTCCACCAAATTTAATGCAATCTCTCATTTAATAAAACACTTTTATTTATTTTATTCAGAAGTTTTTTAATTACATTAATTAACAAACATTCACATAAAACCCCTTGCAACATTTCAATATCAAATGCAGAACCAGTTTCAGCAATTTCACCCAAAACAATTCCGGTTTCCATTGAAATAATTCCAGTGATTTCATATTCTTTCTCTAGCATTTCCTTTGCTCCAAATGATGTCGGTATCCCTTAAGTGTCTCACCCTATGGTTCGATAATAACGCAGACATGATCGATACCCCTCTCCGATCAATAATCAACAACAGGACCTAGAGATCCGTACTGACTCCCACACATTCAACGATGACTTCTTGTGATCGTGTGAAACTTTACATTGTAACTAAGTCCGTCTGTCTCGCGATATTTTACATATCTGAGATTCGATCATCGGTATCCCTATACCTAGTTTAATCTCATTACCGACATGTACTCTTTTCTTGTTCCCATGATATAAAATTTTAGTGATCCACATCACTTTCTTGCAAGCTATATCAATGTGATATCACCGAGAGGGCCCAGAATATATCTCTCTGTCATCGGGATGGAAAAATCCCACTACTGATCCATGAGCCTCTGCATAACACTATCGAAGTATCTGAACCCACCTTTATTGTTACCCTGTTACGATGTGACGTTTGATGTTATCAAGCTATTCTTTCGGTGTTAGTGATTGGCATGATATCATTGTCTAAGGACTAAAGTTACTTTGTAATGATGTTATAGTAATCTAAAAATAATTACTTTAATCGTATTACTATACTTTGGATAAATGTTCATCACATCATTCACCAATGTTCTGACCTTGTTATTAAAAACATCCAATGTCCGATCAGGAATACTTGATTATCTTGTTTATCAACGAGTTCTTTTATATGAGAGGCATAACTAGGAACTCTTATTTGTTTATTAATCACACATGTATTAATTAATGTATCCAATTAACAGAGTTATAGCATGATAAGTAAACATTTGTCACAGACAAGGAATAATATAATAACCATTTTATTATTGCCTCTTAGGCATATTCCCTTCAATCTACCACTTGCACTAGAGTCAATAATCTAGTTTGAAAAGCTTACTCTTTCAACAACTATGGCTTTCTAGTGTTGTGTATACGTGTTTTCTAGTGGTAAACATAATCTATGGATCTGAAACTTTTAGGTCCGTGTTTATTTTCATTTCTTTGCGTCTCCACACATCACTCATTCTCTAATGAGATGGCATTGTATAAATTTGATCTTTTGGTGAGACCTTTAGTTCCTTGGGATTAAATCATGTTGCTACTATTGTTGTACACTATATTTTTATAGTGTTATCCCGCTATGAACCACACCTAGTTTGATAACAAACTACTTAACACAAATGCCCTCCTTTGCTGCTACTATAGACGTCAAATACTTAGCCTTTTGTTGTAGTATCCATCATAATGTCTTTACTTTGGAATTCATCCAAATCCATCATTGAATCTCCTTTTCATTACATTGTGGTACCCATAGTTTAAATTGATATAAAATTAATCTTGTGGCAAAACTAGTATCAATGTAACACTTTACAATGAACTATCTATAACAGTTTGTCACCTCTGCATAAATACATTCTTAGTTCTTCCAAATATCATAAGAATATCCTTACTACCATTCAATGATCATATTATGAGTCATTTTGGTATATGCTAATAACATTTAGAGCATAGGACATATCTAGATGTGTACATATCACAGTATGATTGATGAAAATATTCTTGTGACTTTACTCAGCATGTGTCAAAAATACTTGAATCTCGTTTCACTTACCAAGTGTCAATACACTTGAATCTTGATTCAACCCCTTTCGTGCAGCAAGAACCTTTATTGTAATTTCCATATTGAACTTATTCAATATCTCATCTATGTATATTTGGCACAACCATATTAGCGTCTCAATCTATCCATATAGACATCAATGACTAATATTCGGGTTTTGCCTAAGTCTTTCATCGAAATGAAATTCTTAACCCGTGTCCAAAAGAGATACATCATTTCCAATCAACAATATGTCATCCACTTAATGTATTAGAAATATATCTCAACGCTCCCACTTAATTTCCTACAAATGCAAGCATTTTCATCATCTCTGATGAAATTAAACATTTTAACAGTTTCATCACGGTGAAGGTTCCAACTCCATGATGCTTACTTCAACCATTGAAGTTTGCATTCCCTTTTAGCATCCTTTAAATTAACAAAACCCTTTGGATCGTGTGATGTACACGTCCTAGGTAACCATTCTATTAGAAGAACTTTGTTTTGTTTGTTCAACTACCATATACCAAAATTATATGTAGTGGTTGCTACATTAATACGTCCAAACTAAATATCGCTATGAAAGATCAAATCTTGTCATAATCAACTCTTTGAACATTGTCATAAAATCTTTACCGACATGTCGACTATTTCATAGATTTCAAACATCCATGTTTATTTCTTTGTAGATCCAAATACGACTGATAGGTTTTACACCTTTCTGGAGGGTCTTCCAAGTTCAAAAACTTAATTTCTCGTGTATGGAACTATCACGGATTTTATGGCTTCAAGCCATTTGACGGAGTCAGGACCCATCTTCGCTTCTTTGCATGTAGTCGGTTCATCATTGTCAAAAAATAATGATTTACTCTCAAATCTTACTATTTGATTGTTTACCCGACCTACTTGGTTCAATAGGAACTTAGACCTCGGTGATCACAACCTTTGATGCACGTGAGCCATGAGCATTGTGATTGTCTCCGGGAGATTTTTTGGCGCTGCTCAACTCAGCACATAGAGATAAGGTTTCATAACCTTATCAAAGTTCTATTGTCCTCCCACTTAACTTTTCACGAAAAATTCCTTCTTAAGAAACTTTACGTTCTAAGCAACAAACACTTTTGTCTTTGGCGTTATGGCGGAATACCCAATGGTTATTCAAAATAACCTACAAAGACACGCTCATCCGACTTTTTTTGTAAATTTTTTACTTATGCCTAGCATACCAAAATTTAAGAAAGGACAACTTGGGTTTTATCCCAAACCATAACTTATATGTGTCATTTCAACGGATCATGATGGGCTCTTTTCAGTGTAAAAGTGGTAGTCACTAAAGCTTCAATCTTTAAACTATAATGCTAGTTTTATAACTAACACGCTTGATCTCACCATGTCAAGAAAGGTTTCATTAAATATCTTGAACACTCCATACTTCTATGGTGTTTTGGGAAATGCAAATCTATAGAACGATTCCTCAAATCTTAGATGTTTTGGAAAACTTGCAACTCAAATATCTTCCTTTATGATCAAGTCATAAATTCTTTATTATCTTATTACAATGATTTTCCACTTCATCTTGAATGTCTTTGAAAATTTTCAAATATTTCACACTTCTTCCTCATTAAGTAAATATACACATATATTTACTCAAATTTCTGAAGAAAACATATGAAGTTGAAATTCATGAATCACGACTATATAATAGACTACATACATCAATATGTACAAATTCCAATAAGTTAGTTGTTCATTCTTCTTTGGCCTTTGAACGAAATTTCAATTATCTCCAGGAAAGTCTAACAAGTGTTATTTTATCAAAATCAAAAGACTCCAAAATTCCATCAACATAGAGTTTCTACATGTTTTCTTTCCAATATAATTTAGACGGCGATGTCACTTCGTAAGTGATCTTTCAATCATTCGTTTTACGACATTTTTAGAATTTAGTTTTTATCGACATGATTTCTCCAACTAGATTTGTAAATCATCCATCTTATATGGAATACGGTAATTATTTGAACAACCTTTTGTTCTCATTATACCTGATCAAATAATAATTATTAAAAAAAATCTTGAAGGAAAGCTTTTGATGTCTACAGAAACACAACAACAATTTGTTTGTTTTCGGTGAACATCATAACATATTATCTTGCTGGTTACTTTGGCCATTGTAGTTCATGAATTGTGTTGTCCTGTATGATATTTCACACCAACCAGTTCGGTATCCAATAGACAAGAACCACATTCTTTAACAAGCAAAGAATACAAACATAACATGTATATCATCTATATACATAAGCTAGAAATTTCCTGTCTTTTATTTTTCTGCCAAATATTTCTGAGATTCTCTTTCAGCACTTCCTTCCCCTTTTTAAAAGAATCTATCAAAATCAACAGTGGCGCGATACACATGACACATAGTCCAAAGCGTGTATACTAAAAAATTAATACCTTTGGACTTGCACTTTGAAGTAGATCACCATCATCAAATGTTTGGCATTCTATCAAAATCCATTGTTTAGTAATCTTTTAGTGTAGTAAATATTTTACCTACATTTTCTATTCATCCTTATCATGACAGTTTCATGATCAAGGTACCATATCTTATAAAGGCGAATCGAGAGCATAATGTTACTTTCCAAAACCTTTTTGGATGATTAGGACGTCTAGCATCTCCAATATTCGCAAATTCTCATCCAATATGAGAACATATATTTTGCTAAATTATACTCTATCATATTGCAACCAAAAACATTGTTTCAGATATCGCAATATCTTCCACGCATGATGTTTTCTGAAACAATCCTTTCATCTCATAGATAACCTTGATACTAAAACATCTTTTGAATATCAAGGATCATGGAGCAAACATGTTACTTTAGATACTAACACTGGAATTGTTAATCTTGAGTTAATACTAATTATTAAATTTCATGGAGTTTGCTGAAATTTTGCAATAGGACTTTAAACTTTATATTGACACTCAAAATAATACGATACCAGTTCGTAAAGTAAATATCTAGAATTATATAGTTCTATTATCTCAATTATAACTAAGCATAAGGTAGTAAACGGATGCCAATGACTACAAGAAATTATGCAAATTCACTTTGATTTAATTTATGATAAATTGAATTCAAATTTAGTCATATTACCATTTGAACTCCCACTCAAAACAAACACCCCTCGAGTAGTTTTGGTGATTATATACATGAACCAGATCTAGTACAACAAGACCGATCATCACATGAATTGGTGTAGCTTCAAAGGCGAGAATCAATATGGAAATCATATCAACCATATGACTCATGATTAACCTTTCGGTCCATGTTCCGAGGCCATATCTGTAGATGATAGGATTGCAAAGTAAGAACCTTAGTACCCGCGTGTGTAAAACTGACTTACACCCGTTGTATGCGAGCGTAAAGTCTGACACACCCGATCATCACGTGGTGTCTCGAAACGATGAACTTTCTTAATGGTGAATACTAAAGGAAGGACACATTTTTGTCTTGATATTTAAATGAGGGATCATCTTATAATGCTACTAAAGCGCCAAACAAGCAATATAAGATGCATACAAACATCATATGCTAAAAGTGATATGATATGGTTCTCGCACTTGATCACTATCTTGTGCATCGTGGTATGATATTTATCATTCCTATATGTGTAAGGCCAATGTCGGGGGGGTGGGGTGACCCCTAGATGGGGCAAGCCAGGCCTAAGCAGGCCGGCTCCAGAAGATACCGGCCGGCTGGCCTCTAAGCAGAAGAACCCTAGGCGGTTGGCTAGTCCTAGCCGGTTGGGGCTTGAAGCTTTCTCGACTGGCCCGCCTAGACGGATAGCCAAAAGAAACAGATGGGTGGCCGTTTCCACCTGGCTCGCCTCGGATTTGATGGAGGGCACAGAGGGGTGATGATCCTTGTGGGGTATGCCTCTGGTGCCTCCCGGCACCAGAAAGGCTGGTGCGCCGCCCTAACCGGCACTACCAGACAAGTATAAAGCAAAGCTATTGGCTGACTGGCAAGGAAGCCCCTGGTCACCGTTAAAGTAAGGGATGATGCCCAAAGGAAGGCGCTGGGCCACTGTAGCGCCATCCACCGATGTACTGGAGGTTGATTGGGTCCTAGTCCACCGGCTAGGGCCCTGCAGCCGGACCACCCTGTAAACCCAAGTCCAAATAGTAAACCCTAGAGCCCACATTGTAACCTACCTCTCCCACTAGTATATAAGGGAGGGTATAGCTAGGGTTGTAGGTAAGTGAAACATTCGGTAGAGTTTTCCTCTAGTTCATTTTCTTCCTCTAGCCATCGATAGTTGCTAAGGAAACAGCTCAAGGAGCACTTATATTGGGCATTTGCCCCCATATAGTAGATCTTGCAGGAGTAGGGGTGTTACCTCGCCGAGAGGGCCCCGAACCTGGATACGTCTCTATGTTTGTAGTTCATCGTGCCCAACCCGTTGCGTGAGCCACCAATTGCATCCTAAGTGTCCCTCTTAAGCGATCCGTGATGGAACTGCCGTGTTCCACACCATGATAGTTGGCGCCCATCATGGGGCACAACGCTTTGGCTTGGATCATCTACCGCACGGGACTACCACTCGTCTCCGTTGATCGCGTGGCCTCTGGCCTCGTCCTCACTCTCGGCCCCTTTGAATGCGTCATCGACAATGCAGCGTGCTTCGCCGGGGACATGTTTACCGCCGACGGTTCCATACTGCACTTCGGAGACCATCGCGTCTATGTCGCAACCGTCTCTATGTCCTTCCCTAGCAAGGTTTACACCGTCTTCGGTGCACCTTTTGGCCGCGCCGCCAGCGATGTCGCCGCATCTAATGGTTGCATCGAGGTCATGATGGTGAATGCCCGTGAGAACCACTTCCCGCCTCCAGAGCGCCGAGCAGGTGATGAATCTGCGATCGAGCAGGAGAAAGACCTGCTCACCGCATCCATCCAGCACCTTCGCGCCCCTGTCATCATCGAGGCAGACCCGACGGATGCCGCGGCCGCACTCGAAGATACATGCCATAGGCTCCTGGAGGAGGCTAACAAGGTCACTGCTACCCAACGTCGGCTGAACGCCACCGTGCACGAGTACAAATGCTTCTCACGGCTTCGTTCGACAAATCCAACACCGAGGGAGTGACCTCGGGTTAGAGCTGCACCGCTTCGCCGACTCACGCGTGGGCGTGGCATAGCCCGTATATGGCACCCCCATCAAGAACATGAGCTGAGGCACCTGGAGGGAGAAGAGCTTTGATACGGCTCAGATCACTGTAGAGCTTCGTTGGGAAACCCCAAGAGGAAGGTATGATGAGCACATCAGTAAGTCTTCCCTCAGTATGAAACGAAGGTTATCGAACCAGTAGGAGGAAGGAAACGACCCCAAGGTGTTTCTAACAACTTGGAAACTGCACAACACAAACTTAAGACTTTGCCCCAATGAACAATGAGGTTGTCAATCTCACCGGTTTGGTGAAAACAAATGATTAAACGTATGGTGTGGAAGGTAATGATTGCTTGTAGAAAGTAAACAGTAAAGTGGAAGATGTATCAATGGTAAAGATTGGACCAGGGTCTAGAGTTCACTAGAGGTGTTCTCCTTAAGATAAATAACATAACATGCTGGGTAAACAAATTACAACGGGACAATTGACAGGACAGAGCAATGCATAACAATGCAATACTAGACATTCATGATCCTATGAGATTTGATTGGGCATTACAACAATATACATAGACCGCCATCCAACTGCATCTATGACTAGTAATCCACCTTCAGGTTATCATCCGAGCCCCCTCCAATATTAAGTTGCAAGCAACGAATAACTACTTTAAGCAATGTGTGTAAAGTAAACAATACAATGGTTCCATGAACAAGAGATTGCCGTTTTCTCCCTAGTAGCAACAACACATCTACAACCTTAGAGATTTTTGTCACTTCCCCATATTCAATAGAGGCATGAACCCACTATCGAGCATAAATACTCCCTCTTGGAGTCACTAGCATCAACTTGGCCAAGACAGCTACTAGAAACGGAGAGCATGCAAGATCTCAAACAACACAGACATGATATAATCAATAAGATAGAATCATTAATCAAACCAACATAGTAATCTCAATATCCATCGGATCCCCGCAAACACAACATGCATGATTACAAATAGATGATCTTGATCATGAACAGAGCTCACAAGATCTAAACATGGTAGCACAAAGGAGGAGAAACAACCATCTATCTACTGTATGGACCCATAGTCCAAGGTGGAACTAGTCATGCATCATATCGGAGGATGGCATGGTGATGAAGAAGGCCTCCGGGATGATCTCTCCCCTTCGACAGGGTGCCGGGAAGAGCTTCTGATCCCTAGATCTAGGGACGATGGTGGCGGCGGCTATGGACTGTATTGTGGAGATCTGATCGGGTACTTTGGGTTTTGGCATCGGGGTGATTATATAGGCGAAGAGGCAAGGCAGGAGGGCGGCCAGGGGGCCCACACCCTTCGTATCGGTGAAATATTAACTTTGGCTTTTGTCCTGTTCAATCGTGAGAATATTTCCTTACTAGCTTTTTTGAAACCAAAAACAGCAGAAAACATGCAACTAGCATAGTGGCATCTTGTTAATAGGTTAGTCCTAGAAAATATATTAAAATACCTCAAAGTGTAGACAAAGAATAACAAAGTGGATACTAAACAAGCATGGAACATCCAAAATTTTAGATACGTTTACGACGTATCAAGCATCCCCAAGCTTAACTCCTTCTCGTCCTCGAGTAGGTAAGTGATAAAAAGAATAATTTTTTAGGTGACATGCACCATCACAATCATGATCAAACCATTTGCAAGCATTGAAATCTGGGATCAATGTTACTCTAAACATGCGCATGAAAGATGAAGTACTAACAATAAGACAAAGCAACTATGCTGCAACATGAAAGGATACAAATAAAGATTCATGAATAACAATGCATTGAAAGACGTTTGTTTGTTCTACATATAGAAAACATAGCACAGTGGCATTCAACTTGCCCATCATGCAGTAGAAAAACATAAATGCATAGGACACCTTCAAAGTTCATAAGGGTGACTAGATACAAATAGTTCAAGAACAAGCAATATCAACAATATGAATCAATCAATAAGTTTTGGGATAATGCACATAGAACTAAGAATGGCAACTATGCTCTCTTAATTGGTGCCTAAGGATAGAAGGTGGAGACTCAATATAAAAATGGAAAAAGGCCCTTCAAAGGGAAACAGGGATTTAAAGTTTCATAAAGAGCTTCCAAAAATTATGGTACTTGTTAGCTTTCAGCTCTCATTGCCCCTATCATAAGCATCTTGAAGTGGTTAACGTTAAAGTGAACAAAATATGGACTATATACTTGACAAAGTATAAGTTGGCAATCTCATGTCCCTTGAGTACGAGGGCCGCTCCTCATGCTACTCAACTTTAGTTACCGGTATGTTCTTGTCATAGTAAGTACATGTGTATCATAGAGAACCGCGAAGGGGTTACCCCTTGCCCCATGATACAGGAGCTATCCCATATCAAAATGGCAAGGCAAGCAGACAATGAGAATCTTAGCAATATTCTTATTTACCATGGGAAAATGGTGATTTTTATATTCTTTCCTCTTTTCTATATCTCTCTTTTTTATAAGAAGAATGCTTCATAGATTGCTCACTATGATGATGCTGCAATTTCCCACCATGATTAGGCATGGCTTAGGCTAGCGGCCCAGACGTTTCTCTAACACACATACATAACTCCATGGACTTACAAGCTCCCCTTTTATTTCACACCGACGACATCCATAAACAAAAGAGCATGATATCAACTGGGTAGATATTTATAGGTGTTGAAAGCATTCCCCGTGACAGCACGGTTCTGCTAATTCCTAACTTATAAGTGCAAGCATATTCAACATAGATGACACAATGGTTCAAGTTTATTATGGGCAATAAAAATAAAGTGTGCCATCAAGTTTGTGAGAACTTTAATCACTAACTTTCACATAACAAGTTTAATTTCGAAGATAGATAAAACAATAATATACTTGGTGGTGTAACACACCATGCATAGGAATTTATAGTGGACACTTTGGAATAACTTGGTTTCTTGGGAGTTGGATGCATGAGTAGAGGTTAGTCAATACAAGTGGAGGCTAGCAAAAGAGTGGGAGCGACCAACTAAGAGAGCAATAATGGCCATACTCATGTAGAGCGACAAAACATTTCTAATCAAAGGATAAAGTGGTACCACAGGTCAGAAACTAAATGATCATAGAGGCTAAGGTGACTGGTTCATAGTCATAACATGGTTTGAGCATGTGCCAGGCCAACCCAAATAAAGCATCAAAGGAGAATACCACAATACTATGCTTTTGTATGCTAAAACAACGCATGATTCTTTCAAGGCACATTAAGCAATCTCAATTGTTTGGAACAAGTCATGCTACAACAATAATCACTAAGCATAAGGTCAAAACAACATCTAGCATGACATGATAAAGTCTAAGTCATAGTCAAAGCAAGCTCCCTTTTGTACTACTAAAGCAAGAACTTCCTACTCCTTTCCAAAATGAATCAACTTATTTGAAACAACACAGTGAAAACGGGGCTCCAACTACTTTATTCAAGCAAACTAATCAAACGAAAACCAAAAATGAAAAATTAATAAACTCGAAGAACAACACAACAGTGCATGAAACAATAAAAACGAAGTGTCTAGAAAGACCTGAGATTTTTATTGATGAAGGAGGGGATGGCTTGGGCATCCCCAAGCTTTGATGTTTGTACCTCTTGAATATTTTTTGGGGTGACACGGGGTGGCATCCCCAAGCTTGATCTTTTTTCCATTCTTCATCTCATTACATCATTCTTCCCCTACACCTGAAAATTTTCCTTCACACAATCTTCATTAACAACATTAGTGCATTCAAAAGATAATAAAACTTTGGGTTTAGTTTCAAAACAGCAAAACCTTCATTAAAGACACAAGCAATGGTAGCAATTCCCTCAAAAATCTCAATTTACAAAAGAGAACCCAAAAGGAATCAATAAAGAGGCAAATGCAAATAATGGCAGAAATCTATCAAAATAGACCAGCATGTGAAAACCGATATTTTTGAAGACCTTCTGTTGCTCAAATCAAAAAGTGTTGAACCAACTAAAGTTATCTAACAACCTGGGGGATTTATTCAGAAGCTTACATCTCAATCCGACATACAAAGATTTTTAAAGAATTTTTAAAATGAAGCATAAAAATATGTTTTGGGACAGCAACTCCCCAAATCTTATTTCACTCTCATTAGAGGTTATTCTTGGCACAAAAATCAAATAAAAAGGATAATGATTACAGAAATAATAACTTTGTAGCGGACCCGAACCGGTTTGGTTCTAAATCCCTGTGATTACAGTACTAGTCCCTGGATTGAATAGCTAGCACCCACAATTTAAGATGTAATATCAAGATACAAAGAAAATATTACATCGCATGATCCAGAATATAAATACTTTATTATAATCTCATAGCCATAGGCTATCTTATTACAAAGCAGCGGAATAAAAGTAAAGCATGGAGTCCTTCATCTTCATGTGCCACAGGCAAACATGTGGGTTGCAGACTCGTAACCCCTACTCATCAAACATCACTATCATCAAGTAATCCTGTAACATGATAAGTTATAGCCACAAGGGTCAATACATTTTAATTGTATTGGAAAGTGTCACTACTATGTGGAAATAAGTTGAAATCTATCCGTACATGCATATTTGGATAAGTAGAGTTTAGGCTAATTTGTAGAAAGCAATATGGTTTTATCCTATCTTTTCAAAATAGTTTTGATCTTTCAACAATCTTTCTAATCTCCTTGCCAAACTCCAAGTGCTTCTAATCCCTTGTTGACACCATCAAGTTTTACTTTGAGAAATTGGAATGTCGAGATCTTCCATAGCTTCAGGCCTTAGTTACTCAGAGTTGTCCGTAACCAGGGACACGACTAAGTACTTAGAATTTGATCTTCTACAGAAGTTGTACACTTTGCCCACATGACACAATCTCGTCTTGACGCCACCAGTGGCCGCTGGATAAGTACACACCAAATGGAATACCTGCAGATCGAGAATGTGGCAAAGTCTTTCCATAGAAATCCTCCCAATACATAATGCTAGCATGTCTACCAGGCACCAATGTAAGGATATACTTCCAATACGTAATTCTATTTAACATGAATAGGTACCAATGCAAGGGTCTTCCACTATGTAATTGACTAAGCTAGAGCCCATTTAGCATGTGGCTGTACACGGAATCCACTATACGAGAAGCATGTTCAATCTCTAAGTACCTGGGTGGTTTTCTTCTAGTGCACACATGAAAAAGATAGCCATATATATGGTTCCATTCGTTGCCACCTTATTCACAACTGAGTATCCACATTCCACCTAGGTGATTCATTGAGTACTTGTTTTATTATACAAAACATATATTTTTCCAACACTTCATATAATCATAATATGATATTCCACCCTAAAACTATAGCACGACTAAGGAATATATAAAAGATATCCTAATAGGAGATAGCATAGCATAGTAACATAGTATTCCTATCATGCATACTACAAAATTTCCACCAAGTGTAATGAAAATAGTAGGACATGGATGATAGTGCCACTTGCCTTAGTAGTTGGTGTTGTTGGTACACTCTTCGCAGTAACACACTTGACAATCAACACAATCTATCAAACAAAACAACCAAGACAAAACATACACACGATCAACACAAATGGCAATACCAAAAAATCATGCAAAGTATGCAAACATGCAAGATGGCAATTCTTATTGTAAAAATTGTTATAACAAGGTTCTGAACATTACTAAGTGATTTCTGAACATTTTGTATTTTCAAGATTACAAATACAACCATTTGTGCAATTGTAGCAATTAGCAATATGTTCTAACACTTGGAAAAGCCATTCTCACTAAATAATTGCCATGGTATTATTTATACTAAAATAAAATTATATTATGGTCTTACTGGACAGAGGGTTCAATTTACAACCATTTGCAAAAGGATTCACTTAAAAACAATTTACACAACAATTTTTAGACTCAAAATACTCCAGAAATGGTTCTGTATAAAACGTGATTTTAACAGACTCAAAAATCAAATTATGACTCCACTATGTTCTACTCATTTTTGTGAATCCATAGACATATTATTTGCTAAATTTGGATATACAGAACTAAAGATATGATTTTTGCAAGTTTCTTGTTCTTATGTTTAAAAATCCGAAAATAGGAATATATGTGACACTTGGCAGATTCTGATTGGAGGATACCCTTTCATTTAAGTGATCTATGATGTCCTTTAGATGAAGATCTAATGGTTCAGGATATCTCACAGTAATAACTCACCGGATTTGTGGACACGGGTTTGGTGTCGACGTTCCCGTTGCTAGGAAAGTCACCGGAGTCGATGAAGGCATGGATAACGTAGGGAATGTCAAGGCGAACAAGATGGACACCATGGCATTGTCGATAGCATCCAAGAGAGGCAGAAATCCTTCGCTGGAGCCATACGTGACATCGGGCGGCGTGACCAACTACAACAAGAAGGTTAACCATCATGTCCTAGAGGTAGACAACTTCAAGGAGACTCTGCTGGTAGAAGGAATCAATGAGATTCTTACAAAGGATGAGGCAATCTAGCGATGAACTCCAATTTTAGGCTGATCTTGGTATGGTTGGTATGGGCTCTATAGAGATCCTCTCGATAATGTTTTGGAATGAAAGTGATGGAGGAGGAGGAGATGAATATGGTGCTCACTTCGGTTTTCTCTGAGGTGATCTGTGAAGGGAGATCGGAAGACGTATGTCGACGATTGACATTCGATTCATCCAGTCGATATTGTTTGATTTAAGTCAGGAAAGTGGGAAATAAGTTCCTGAATGGATTCTCCATTGAATTTCCAATAACTTTCATGTTTAACTCGACAAGAAACGGTTAATAAAATTGATGGGGAAGGAGAGAAAGATCTACATGCTAGTTTGTGTACGCGTACTTGAAGGAGGAAGACGATCCATCGATGGCTGGTTCGATGGATTGATGGGCTATAGAATACGACCCAAGTCAAAATAAAGGAAGGAAAAAAAGATAGAGTGGGATGGAGGGTTGATTGGAAATTGGGCTGCTACTGTTTCTCTTTTTTCCTTCAATGTTTTTTTATTTTCTTTTTCTGTTTTATTTTCTAGTTTGATTCAAATTTGTACCAAACCTTTTTATAAAATTTTATATAAAATAAAAGTTGATAGTTTACTCCAATTTATAGTATTTGGAATATTTGTTTAATAAAGTATAATTCATTTTTAAAAAATTGAGCATGGTATGTACGCCTAGTTTTATTATTTTCTATTCTATTTTCTTATAAAAACCATATCTTTTGACTTAGGACTCCAAAAAGGTTCAAACTAATTTCCTTAGCTTTATAATTTTATTTTTTATCATATTCACTCATTTAAGAATACTTTTATTTTGTTTTAATCATTGTCTTAACTTGACTTTATTTCTCTTCCTATATTTTATAAATTTCATATCATTTTATTTGGAGCTTCAAAAAGAGTCAAACTAATTTCTATGACTATAATTTTGCCCTTTATCTTTTTAGCTCACTTAGGAATTATTTTGTATGTTTTAAATATGGAATATATCCAAAGTCTCATGTTGTTAAGTGGTCATTTCAACTTTGAGAAGAAAGTTATTTCTCTTAGTTTTAAAATGCAACCATGCATGCTTCATGATTTTGAGGTTTTGAAAACATGCATACAACTTCACAAACAAAATTGTTTTATTTCATTTTTGTTTTGAAGGAGTTATATTAAATAGTCAAAAAGTTTTTGTTCCCTCTGAATTTCCAAGACTTAGTTTTTCATTTTGTTTAAGTTTTTCCACATTTCAAAATTTGCAAAATTTTGGGATGTGACAAACTTCCAAGACTCAAGAAAACTATTGGGTTATCTCCCAAGAAGTACTTTTCTTTAACGCCTTTAAGTTAGGCACAAGAAGAAAGAATCAAGTATTTTCAAATGAAGAAGCATTGACATCAAATTTTGCTTTAAAAGGAGGAGCAAAAGGTATCTTCTCTCTCCTCATATGGAAGTGCTCAATACCTTTATTGAATGGAAATTGATATCTAAAGGTGTATTCTTTCATATCAATGGTGGCACCAACAGTTTGTCACATCCCAAGATTTTCCAAATCTTGTAATGTGAAAAATAAATAAACAAAATAAATAATTGTTGAAATTTAGGGTGAGAAGAAACTTTTTGATACCAATTGGAAACATCAAAACCTATTTTGATCAAATAAAATCCTAAAGAGATTTAAAAAGATAAAAAAAATAATAAATAAAGTTATAATAGTTGGAATCACTATTTTTTGGATCCTTTAATAAAAAGATATGGTTTACAAAAGCAAAGGTAGAAATATAAATAAGGACTATTTTAAAGAGCCAAATTAAATCTTGACCAAGCAAATGAAATAAAATATTTCTATTTGATAAAAATAGTAAAGGATTATTTAAATAAAATAATAAAGATTTATTATACCCAATTATATTTGAGTAAAGGCTTTTCCATTTTAAAATAAACATTAGAAACTTATTAAAGTGTTTTAAATAAAATTTCAAAGTGTTTTATAATTTCAATTAAAACCTACTGAAAAGATTTGGAAAGATTTAGATTTCAAATGGAGTTTGAAAAAACATTATTTAAATCTTATTTGAATTAATGCAAGGGCCTATTTAAATTAATTAATATTCCCTAAAAAGAATAAATTTATTATTCTAAATTTGACTTCAGAATGTATTATTAATCAGTGTTTGAATCCACACAAAGTTGGAGAGAAGTTTGAATTCAAATAGATGTTTGAAAAGATTAAACAAAATCAAAACAGAAATTAGAAATGGAAAAAGAAAAACAAAGGAGTACAAAAAAATGAAACAAGCAGCAGCCCAAACCCATTGCCCAAAGCCCTTCACTCTCACTTCCCAGCGTTTTCTTTTACTCATGAATCGAACCCTCTAGGTGTGACGGTTGGACCCACCTCTCTCTCTCTGACGCCAGCCCCACGCCACCTCATCGTCGTCTCACCCGGTGACCGCGCCTCCTCGACCGCAAAATTGTCAGCATCAATTCACGTTAACGCAGCATTTAATCTCCCCTGCGACCACGCCTTCTTAACCGCCTGCCCCTCCTCTCCATTTCCCCTCTCTCGCCCCTCACCTTCCGCCTCCAGGCCGCCCCAATTCATCTCCACACCGCCACTGCCTCCGACGCCTTCCGGCGAAGATTCCGGCCAAACCCCGCCGCCCCTTGCCTCCTCGACCACACAAACACACTCCCCATCGCCAGGCGCATCTCTCGGTACCTCCCTCTCGCCTGTGCATGCCCTGTATCCTCGGCAACATCATCGACTGAGCTCCGCCACCGTCTGCTCGAACTCCGGCGAGTCCTCCAGGTAGTATCTGACCACCCCCATACCTCTCGTTGATGCACACATGATCGCCGACCTCGTGCGTAGCTAACGCAGATCTCATCTTGTCTTAGCGTGGTCTAAAATGTCACCCACGACAACAACCAGAGGAGCCCGACGCGGACACGAACTCTGGCGAACGATTCGAGCCAGCTCCGTGCGCCCCTCGAGTAGCCGACCCCACCTCGAGCTTCAGCAAGTCTCTGCGAGCCTGGTAAGCCTTGCCAAACTCTCCCTCTCTTCCTACTTCACCAGCGACACCACTGACAGAGCGCGCGCCGCCACTCGCCGCCGCTAGCGCCGCCACTTGTTGGTTGTTTGATTATCAGCCGTTAGGTTTAGATCGCAAGACTACGAATAGATGACTGAAGCGAACCGTTATGTTCAATATGTGCCGCACAATTCAGTTAGATCCAACGCCCCTCACAGCATAATCCGCACGAACCATTTTCGACGAATCAGAACAGCCCATGTGGCCCTGCCTATTGTTATAAAAACAGATTTGATCTATTTGTTTGTCAATTTTTTAAAATTCATAACTTTCAAACCACACGTCCAAATTTTGCAAATTTTATATCAATGGAATCAGCAAGACAAGTACTTTCCAACCATGCACTTTTTTTAGTAAATTGCTTCTGTTAAATTGTTTGTTTTGCATAAACTTGTGTAGGCATATTTTGGATATAAAATTTGTTCTAAAATTATTTTTGTGATAAAATCTTTGGCAAATGGATTATTTTGAACCTACTGACCCTAGAAATCAAATTGTGGTATAAAAAACATATTTTGAGAGGCAAAAGAATAAATCTTTGAATTAAAGCATTTCTAGTCAAATAAAAATGTTGTTTATTTATTAAAATACTTTTGGGAGGAAAATCTTTGGTAAATGTTTTCATTTACACTCTTTGACCCTAAACACAAAGTTTTATGATTTGAAAACATATTATGTGAACCCTATAAAAATTATTGCTTTACTAAAGACATTTTCAACCACATAAAATATTGATTTGGTTTAAAATGGTTTATAAGTAAAATCTTTTGCAAATGATTTTGCCACTTATATAAAATGACCAATACATGTTTTAGAATGTTTATAACCCATTAGAAACCATTTTTCCAAATAATACAATCTTTGGCATGCTTGCATGCATTGTTTTATTTCTATTATTTTATGTGATGTTTGCTTGAATGGTAGATTGAAATATTGCTTGCTTGATTGAATTGTAGTGATTTGAAGAGTGTGAATATTGCAAGATCAAGGAGTGAACTTATATTCTCTACCAAAAAGGCAAGTGATGCTTCATACTTTTGTCCCATTATTTTCACTATGCATTAGTGATGTTTCTAAGTAGGACTTGCATGGAATTTTCGCTAAGTATAACTATGCCATGGGAAATCCTGGTAGATGAAACCTTAGTAGAATTTTCCTACATTAAGATTCCTACTACCATCATGCTTATCTTAGCTAGTAGAAAACAAGGGTGGATTATATTCATGCTATGGAATATTTCTAAGTCAAGGACTTGTGTTTTGTTTAATAAAACAACTAAGTGAATGAATCACCTCTGTGGAATGGAAGGAATGGTTTATGTTGAGTGGTTACACAAGGCCCATTTCTATGGTTTACCTTGTGTATCTCACTTGTGGATGGCCACCCAGGAACAAAGAGATTTGAGATGTCAAATGTTGAGAAGCTTCAAGTGAAGCCACTTGGCATTATGGGCTCTGCCTGGATCATATAGGTTGCAATAACTTAGCCAAATGGACAGTTGGTGGTAGGGGATTTATAGGTTGGAGCGCGTCCATTCTGTTCTAAGGGAAGGCTTCTGAAAGATCTTGTCTTGGTGAAACCAAGTCTTGTGGGGAAAGTGCATCACCTCTGCAGAGTGTAAAATCTAAGTACTTAGCCATGTCCCTAGTAAAGGACAATTTGAGCATCAAGACATGGAAGCTATCAAGAATCTCCTCATCCCAATTTCTAAGTTAAAACTTGTTGTTGAACAAGGGTTAAAGGATCACCAATTTGTATTGGGAGATGCCTTGGGTGAATTTTTCAAGCAAAAACTTAGTGTTTTCAAATGATAAGGAAAATTTATTTTGATCAAAGCAAGCCTAAGCTCCACTTAGCCAAATGCATACAAATGATAGACTCCACTATACTACCATAGTATCACTTGCCAATACAATTCAAATGTATTTACCCTTGTGGCTGTAACTTATTATGTTGCAGGTTTGTTTAAGGTTAGTGAAATGTGTTGATTAGGATTACAAGTCTACAACCAACATGTTTGCCTGTGGCACTTTGAAGATGAAGGACCCCATGCTATTGCTATATTCTTCTGCATTGTAATGAGATAGCCAAATGAGCTATGTAAGATGTAATAAATTATTTTATTCCTGGTTATAAAGTTGTATTATGACCTTTGTTTATTGATATTACATCTTAACTGTGGATGCTAGCTATTGATCCAGGGACTAGCATTGTAAACACAGGGACCTATACCTTTTTAAAGGTTGGGAATCTTACAGATGGTATCAAAGCATTGTGTTGCCTGTAGGATTGTAACCCTAGGATTGGACAAAACCCCTTTAGAAAAATAGGAGTTGTATTGTTCCAAAACTTAATTACAAACAATCTTGTAAACTCTTTCCTCAACCTTTTTGGTTTTGATTCTACATCTCTCCCTCTTAAAACTTGAACAAAGCCTCCTCCATGAGCAAAGACTTCAACATGAGCAAAGGACTTCACCAACTCAAGTGATTTCAACCTTATTCTCAACAAGGACTTCAACCTTGGATATCCCTAAGGACTACAAGTGAGACAAGAAATATTGCTCAAGACTTGAAGGCTAAAGAAATACAACTTAGAAGGAACCATCATCACCTTTGAAGTTTTGTGACCAAGACACAAGAATTTTCCAAGGATACAATGATCTTGTTCATGAAGAATCAACTAAGAAGGATGGAAAGATCTCAAGTGAACCATATAGTTGGACCACCATATTAAGTTTAGATCAAACACACCAACCTATGTGGTGTAGCAAAAATATTTTGTTGCCTAAAAATGTGCTTGAACTTGTTGTTTGAGTGGAGTGTTTGTTTGTGATTGCTTGCACATTGCTTGAGTGAATTGTGATGTGTGTGATTAGAATTGATTCCTTAGAAATCTTTTTCCTATTCTAATCCCAATCCAACCCAAACAGATGACTACTCCAAGGAACTCCAACATCAAGAATGGTTACAACAACAACCAAGATGTCAACATGAGAGAACAACTACTAGTAAACCAAACCCATTTGAATCAGATGACAACTCAGTTTTTAGC
The DNA here is from genome assembly GCA_023614405.1 of Avena insularis. Taxonomy (NCBI): domain Eukaryota; kingdom Viridiplantae; phylum Streptophyta; class Magnoliopsida; order Poales; family Poaceae; genus Avena; species Avena insularis. The sequence continues at coordinate 267,257,419 of CM042693.1, read as the reverse complement.
CAACAACAATGAGTTAGACCCAACCATGCAAAAGTTTTTGGTAATCCAATCCAAATTGCTGCAAGGGATGACCACTCAAATGATCAACATGGGAGACAACTCGTCCCAAGGAGATTATGACAACAAGGATGTCAAGGATGTTATTTTAGAAGGAACTCAAGCTTGCAATATTTGTGGAGACAAGGATCACACTTCCAAAGAGCATGAAGATCAATGCCCCAATTGTGAAGAGAGACATCCAACAAATCAATGCCCCACATCTCAAGCTACTTGTTTCCTATGTGAAGGAAATAATCATGTCCCTATCCAATGCCCCATCTATTCCATAGTTCAACAAAGGAAACAAGGTGGAGTGCATCAACAGTTTGTAAACCCTCATGAAGAAACAACTTCCACCAAGAAGGATGAAGGCAAAGTCAAAACTATGCATCATAAGGACAAATCCAAAGTGACCACAAATTGTTGCTACTCTTGTGGATAAGAAGGTCATATCTCTAGTAACTTCCCCAAGAAGAGAGAAAGATTTCCCACCTCTGTGGTGAAATATGAAGAGCATGAACTAGAAGAACTCCTAGCTTTGGAGAGACCCAAGAAGAAGAAGAAATGCCCCAACCCTAGCAAGAAAGATATTACCCAAGAGCAATGTTACACTTGGAAAGAGATGGGACACTATGCCAATGAATGCCCAGAAAAGAAGAAGAACCAAGGAAACAAACAAAAGGCAATGATACCAAAGGAAAAGAAAGATATCAGCCAAGTGATGTGTTTCAAATGCAAAGAACCAGGACATTATGCAAGAAATTGTCCAGAAAAGATGAAGCACAAGATAAACAAGCCTATGAAGGATCTTAGCCTTGTCACATGTTTCAAGCGTGGAAACAAAGGACACTATACAGATGTTTGCCCAGAGAGGTTTCAACAAGATTCCAAGCAAGCCAAGAAGTAATCTAGTTGGAACATTTTTAAGGGTGGTAGTACCCTAGTTGCTTTGATCCAACTTGTAACCCCTAGCCTTCCTAAATCTCGGTACAAGATTTATTTTAAGGGTGGTAGCCTGTCACATCCCAAGATTTTCCAAATCTTGTAATGTGAAAAATAAATAAACAAAATAAATAATTGTTGAAATTTAGGGTGAGAAGAAACTTTTTGATACCAATTGGAAACATCAAAACCTATTTTGATCAAATAAAATCCTAAAGAGATTTAAAAAGATAAACAAAATAATAAATAAAGTTATAATAGTTGGAATCACTATTTTTTGGATCCTTTAATAAAAAGATATGGTTTACAAAAGCAAAGGTAGAAATATAAATAAGGACTATTTTAAAGAGCCAAATTAAATCTTGACCAAGCAAATGAAATAAAATATTTCTATTTGATAAAAATAGTAAAGGATTATTTAAATAAAATAATAAAGATTTATTATACCCAATTATATTTGAGTAAAGGATTTTTCCATTTTAAAATAAACATTGGAAACTTATTAAAGTGTTTTAAATAAATTTTCAAAGTGTTTTATAATTTCAATTAAAACCTACTGAAAATATTTGGAAAGATTTAGATTTCAAATGGAGTTTGAAAAAAACATTATTTAAATCTAATTTGAATTAATGCAAGGGCCTATTTAAATTAATTAATATTCCCTAAAAAGAATAAATTTATTATTCTAAATTTGACTTCAGAATGTATTATTAATCAGTGTTTGAATCCACACAAAGTTGGAGAGAAGTTTGAATTCAAATAGATGTTTGAAAAGATTAAACAAAATCAAAAAGATATTAGAAATGGAAAAAGAAAAACAAACCAGTACAAAAAAATGAAACAAGCAGCAACCCAGCAAACCTAGCCTACTGGCCCAGCAGCCCACTCTCACTCCCCCCGAAGCATTTTCTTTTACTCGCGAACGAACCCGCTAGGTCGCTGACGGTTGGACCCACCTACCCTCTCTCTCTCTCTCTCTCTCGCTGATGCCAGGCCCCATTGCCACCTCATCATCGTCCTCACCCGCGGTGACCGCGCCTCCCCTCCTCGACCGTTTCTGGCGAAAATTGTTAGCATTAATTCGCATTAACGCAGCAGTTAATCTCCCCTGCGACCATGCCTTCTTAACCGCCTGCCCCTCCTCTCCATTTCCCCTCTCTCGGCCCTCACTTTCCTCCTCCAGGCCGCCCCAATTCATCTCCACACCGCCACTGCCTCCGACGCCTTCCGGTGACGATTCCGGCCAAACCCCGCCGCCCCTTGCCTCCTCGACCACACGAACACACTCCCCATCGCCAGGCGCATATCTCGGTACCTCCCTCTCGCCTGTGCATGCCCTGTATCCTCAGCAACGTCATCGACTGAGCTCTGCCACCGTCTGCTCGAACTCCGGCGAGTCCTCCAGGTAGTATCTGACCACCCCCATACCTCTCGTTGATGCACACATGATCGCCGACCTCGTGCGCAGCTAACGCAGCTCTCATCTTGTCTTAGAGCGGTCTAAAACGTCACCCACGGCGACAACTAGAGGAGCTCGACGCGGACACGAACTCCGACGAACGATTCGAGCCAACTCCGTGCGCCCCTCGAGTAGCCGACCCCACCTCGAGCTTCAGCAAGTCTCTGCGAGCCTGGTAAGCCTCGCCAAACTCTCCCTCGCTTCCTACTTCACCGGCGACACCACTGACCGAGCGCGCGCCGCCACTCGCCGCCTCTAGCGCCGCCACTTGTTGGTTGTTTGATAATCAACCGTTAGATTTAGATCGCAAGACTATGAATAGATGACTGAAGCGAACCGTTATGTTCAATATGTGTCGCACGATTCAGTTAGATGCAACGCCCCACACAACATGATCTGCACGAACCGTTTTCGACGAATCAGAACAACCCATGTGGCCCTGCCTATTGTTATAAAAACAAATTTGATCTATTTGTTGTTCAATTTTGTAAAATTCATAACTTTCAAACCACACGTCCAAATTTTGCAAATTTTATATCAATGGAATCAGCAATACAAGTACTTTCCAACCATGCACTTTTTTTTAGTAAATTGCTTCTGTTAAATTGTTTGTTTTTGCAGAAACTTGTGTAGGAATATTTTGGATATAAAATTTGTTCTAAAATTATTTTTGTGATAAAATATTTGGCAAATGGATTATTCTGAACCTACTGACCCTAGAAATCAAATTGTGGTATCAAAAACATATTTTGAGAGGCAAAAGAATAAATCTTTGAATTAAAGCATTTCTAGTCAAATAAAAATGTTGTTTATTTGTTAAAAATACTTTTTGGAGGAAAATCTTTGGGAAATGTTTTCATTTACACTCTCTGACCCTAAACACAAAGTTTTATGATTTGAAAAGGTATTATGTGAAACCTATAAAAATTATTGCTTTACTAAAGACATTTTCAACCACATAAAATATTGATTTGGTTTAAAATGGTTTATAAGTAAAATCTTTTGCAAATGATTTTGCCACTTATATAAAATGACCAATAAGTGTTTTAGAATGTTTATAACCCATTAGCAACCATTTTTCCAAATAAAACAATATTTGGCATGCTTGCATGCATTGTTTTATTTCTATTATTTTATGTGATGTTTGCTTGAATGGTAGATTGAAACATTGCTTGCATGATTGAATTGTAGTGATTTGAAGAGTGTGAATATTGCAAGATCAATGAGTGAACTTATATTATCTACCAAAAAGGCAAGTGATGCTTCATACTTTTGTCCCATTATTTTCACTATGCATTAGTGATGTTTCTAAGTAGGACTTGCATGGAATTTTTGCTAAGTATAACTATGCCATGGGAAATCCTAGTAGATGAAACCTTAGTATAATTTTCCTAAGTTAAGATTCCTACTACCATCATGCTTAGCTTAGCTAGTAGAAAACAAGGGTGGATTATATTCATGCTATGGAATATTTCTAAGTCAAGGACTTGTGTTTTGTTTAATAAAACAACTAAGTGAATGAATCACCTGGGTGGAATGGAAGGAATGGTTTGTGTTGAGTGGTTACACAAGGCCCATTTCTATGGTTTACCTTGTGTATCTCACTTGTGGATGGCCACCCAGGAACAAAGAGATTTGAGATGTCAAATGTTGAGAAGCTTCAAGTGCAGCCACTTGGCATTATGGGCTCTGCCTGGATCATATAGGTTGCAATAACTTAGCCAAATGGACAGTTGGTGATAGGGGATTGATAGGTTGGAGCGCGTCCATTCTGGTCTAAGGGAAGGCTTTTGAAAGATCTTGTCTTGGTGAAATCAAGTCTTGTGGGGAAAGTGCACCACCTCTGCAGAGTGTAAAATCTAAGTACTTAGCCATGTCCCTGGTAAAGGACAATTTGAGCATCAATACATGGAAGCTATCAAGAATCTCCTCATAACAATTTCTAAGTTAAAACTTGTTGTTGAACAAGGGTTAAAGGATCACCAATTTCTATTGGGAGATGCCTTGGGTGAATTTTCTCAAGCAAAAACTTAGTGTTTTCAAATGATAAGGAAAATCTATTTTGAGCAAAGCAAGCCTAAGCTCCACTTAGCCAAATGCATATAGATGATAGACTCCACTATACTACCATAGTATCACTTGCCAATACAATTCAAATGTATTGACCCTTGTGGCTGTAACTTATTATGTTGCAGGTTTGTTTAAGGTTAGTGAAATGTGTTGATTAGGATTACAAGTCTACAACCAACATGTTTGCCTGTGGCACTTTGAAGATGAAGAACCCCATGCTATTGCTATATTCTGCTGCATTGTAATGAGATAGCCAAATGAGCTATGTAAAATGTAATAAATTATTTTATTCCTGGTAATAAAGTTGTATTATGACCTTTGTTTCTTGATATTACATCTTAACTGTGGATGCTAGCTACTGATCCAGGGACTAGCATTGTAAACATAGGTATCTCTACCTTATTAAAGGTTGGGAATCTTACAAAGTTATAAGGAAAGGTCTTCCCAAAGTAATTGGACAAGAAGCATTGTATTCAACATCCAAAACATAGAAATCAACAGGGACATAGGCATTGTTAACCATAATAAGAACATCATTAACACTTCCCATGAGTTTCCTTTTAGCATTATCATCAAGTGGGACATCCAAATAGCAATCTTCCAAAGGTGGTAAATCAAGCATTTCATAAATCTTTGTAGGCATAATACAGACAGTAGAACCAAGGTCACATGAAGCTTTGAGATCAAAGTCATTCACTTGCATATTAATGATGGGTTCCCGACTATCTTCTACTTTCCTAGGAATAGAAGCTTTGTGTTTCAATTTTTCTTAATTTTAATGAGAGCATCTGTAATGTGTTTGATTAAAGCCATATTCATATCACTAGCATTAGGACTTCTAGCAAGCTTTTGTAGGAACATAATCACTTCATAGATATTGCAACCATCAAGATCAAAATCAAACTTAGCATCACAAGAAGGAGACTAATTGGTTTTAGGCATTGTTGTTGGAGGAATAGGGGCTTCTTGCGGTTTGATAGCATCCATATTGGTGGTGGTAATAGTACAAACACTATTGTTTCTAGCAACTGTAGCTTCTCTTTCTTATTTAGCATGTAATTTAGCTAACAATCTAACATTTTCATAAATAGTAACATGTATGGCATGAGTAGCAACAAAGGTACTTTCCAAAGTTTCAGGTTTAGCAGCCATTTTATTAATCAAAGAGGATTGTGCTTTAGACAAAGATGAAATATTTTTCTCAACATTCAAAAGCTTTTCCTCCATAGTCTTGTTGAAAGTAGTTTGTTTACTAAAAAAGTCTTTAATCATGACTTCAAGTTCAGAGGGGGCACTTATAGTATTGTTGTAGGAATTTCCATAAGTATTACTCCCTCCGATCCTAAATAAGTGTCGCCCTTTTGAACTAACTCTAGTTCAAAATGGCGACACTTATTTAGGATCGGAGGTAGTACCATTATTGGGAGGATAAGGCCCATAATTATTGTTACCAAAATTATTCCTATAGGCATTGTTGTTGAAATTGTTGTTTTCAATAAAGTTCACATCAACTTGCTCTTCTTGAGCAACCAAAGAGGCTAAGGGAACATTAACAAGCATAGCCATAATAACATCAATTTTATCACTCAAAGAGGAGGTTTCTTCAACAGAATTTACATTCTTGCCATGTGGATCTCACTTAGTGTGCCATTCAGAAAAGTTAACCATCATATTATCAAGGAGATTTGTTGCAGCACCAAAAGTAATCGTCATAAAGATACCTCCAGCAGTAGAATCCAACATATTTCTTGAAGAGAAGTTTAACCCTGCATAAAAAGTCTAGATAATCATCCAAGCAGTCAGTCCATGAGTGGGACAATTCTTTACCAAATATTTCATTCTTTCCCAAGCTTGAGCAACATGTTCATTATCAAGTTGTTTAAATTTCATTATTTCACTTCTCATAGATATAATCTTAGCAACAGGATAGTATTTTCCAATAAAAGCATCTTTGCACTTAATCCAAGAATCAATACTATTTATAGGCAAGGATAGCAACCATTCTTTAGCTTTTCCTCTCAAGGAGAAAGGAAACAATTTGAACTTAATAATATCTCCATCTACATCCTTATATTTTTGCATCTCACAAAGTTCAACAAAGTTATTTAGGTGGGCAACAACATCATGAGAACTAGCACTAGAAAATTGCTCTTTCATAACAAGATTCAACAAAGTAGGATTAATTTCATAAAAGGTAGCAATAGGAGCAAGTGGAGCAATAGGTGTACTCAGGAAATTATTGTTCTTTGTACTAGTGAAGTCACACAACTTGGTGTTCTCAACAGAGTTCATTTTTTCAAAGGTGGAGCAAACCAACAACAACAACAACTAGAGTAGGAACTAATTTTTTTGTGTTTTTTATAAGAAAAAGCAAACCAGACAAAACTATTTTTTTGGAATTTTTGATAAAAAGAAGCAAAAAAAACAAGGACAAAGAAACTAAGCAAAACAAAAACAAAGTAAAGAGAATGGTTTTGAAGGACTCGCCTTGTGAAGACGTCCTTAACTCCCTGGCAACAGCGCCAAAAAACGTCTTGATGAGGCTCAGATCACTTTAGAGCTTCGTTGGGAAACCCCAAGAGGAAGGTATGACAAGCACAGAAGTAAGTCTTCCCTCAGTATTAAACCAAGGTTATCGAACCAGTAGGAGGAAGGAAATGACCCCAAGGTGTTGCTAACAACTTGGAACCTGCACAACACAAACTCAAGACTTTGCCCCAACAAACAGTGAGGTTGTCAATCTCACTGGTTTGCTAAAAACAAAGCATTAAACGTATGATGTGGAAGATAATGATTGATTGAAGAAAGTAAACAGTAAAGTGGAAGAGGTATGAATGGTAAAGATTGGACCGGGGTCCATAGTTCACTAGAGGTGTTCTTCTTAAGATAAATAACATAACATGCTGGGTAAACAAATTACAGCGGGGCAATTGACAATACAGAGCAAGGCATAACAATGCAATACTAGACATTCATGATCCTATGAGATTTGATTGGGCATTACAACAATATACATAGATCGCCATCAAACAGCATCTATGACTAGTAATCCACCTTTAGGTTATCATCCGAACCCCCTCCAGTATTAAGTTGCAAGTAAAGGATAACTGCTTTAAGCAATGTGTGTAAAGTAAACAATACAATTGTTCCATGAACAAGAGATCGTTTTTTTCTCCCTAGTAGCAACAACACATCTAAAACCTTAGAGATATCTGTCACTTCCCCATATTCAATAGAGGCATGAACCCACTATCGAGCATAAATACTTCCTCTTGGAGTCACTAGCATCTACTTGGCCAAGATAGCTACTAGGAATGGAGAGCATGGAAGATCGCAAACAACACTGTGGCCAAGATAGCTACTAGGAATGGAGATTTTTGTCCCGTCTAATTCAGAGAATATTTCCTTAATAGCTTTTCTGAAACCAAAAACAACAGAAAACAAGCACCTGGCACTGTGGCATCTTTTTAATAGGTTAGTCCCATAAAATGTATAAAAATACCTCAAAGTGTAGATAAAGCATAGCAAAGTGGATACTAAACAAGCATGGAACATCAAAAATTATAGATACGTTTACGATGTATCAAGATTTGTCGCTAGTAGGAACGCGTCCAATCCTCCTCTCTACCGCCAACAAACAACAAGCTGAGGGAGCTCCCAACCAAGGGGGTAACACCTAGGACCTAGTTCCTCGTCGAGCGGAGAACCCAATGGCACCCAGAGGGAGCAAACACCAACAGACTTCTTTGCCAGACGACACCCGGCAAAACAGCCGCCCGCGTGGCAGACCTGGCATCCGCGATCATCGGAACCATGATGCCGCCGTCACTAGCGTCAGCTGTGCGCCGACTGACGGAGCCAGTCGAGGAAAGAAAACTCGCGCACAAGAAGGAGCTGGAGGAAACCAAGATCCGCCTATACCGCGCCTGTCTGGACGGCTCGATTGCATCGACCTCCTGGTACAGTCACATACGCTGGAGGAAGAAAGTCCGGCTGACCCGAAATGTTTTGTTCCACGCATCTGGAATGAACTGTTTCCAAAGGGATTTTCTCTCCCAAGAGACACGCCAAAATACAACGGCACCGTAAAGCTGGAGGACTGGTTGGTGGACTACACCACCATAGTAGGCATCATGAACGGTAAGATCCGTTTATCCATCTGATACGTCCCCCTCATGGTCGTCGATTCGGCAAGAACATGGCTCAACAGCCTCCCTAACAACATCATCAATGCCTGGCTGGACTTTGAGGAAGCGTTCATCCGCAACTTCACCGACACTTACAAATGTCCGGGTCAGCCTCGCGAGCTCGCCCTTTGCATCCAAGGCAAGGACAAGTTCGGCCGTGCCTACCTTTCCCGGTGGACCATCATGCATAACTCATGCGAGGGAGTGCGCGAGCATCAAGCAATCGACTTCTTCACCAACGGTTGTCGAGACGGCACCATGCTAAAGAACAAGCTCAGTCGGGCAGATCCCCAAACCATGGCTCATGTCATGGCCATTGTAGACAAGTAAACCACCACCGACATGGCCATGAAGAAGCCCATCATGGTGGATGACCAAGGCCAAATCGTGACAGACCGCACGCTGCTCGAGGACCTAAAAACATTCGACAACCTCCGCTGCTTCTAGATCAAGCTGAACCCAGAGAAATGCGTCTTCAGTGTCCCAGCTGGCAAGCTCCTTGGTTTTCTTGTCTTAGAACGAGGAATCAAGGAGAACCCAGAGAAGATAGGAGGAATCGAGCGCATGGAGCTATCACAAAACTTGCGCGACGTGCAGAAGTTTACCGGGTGCCTGGCCTCTCTCAGTCGGTTCGTCAGCCGACTGGGCGAGAAGGCGCTGCCCTTATACCAGCTCATGAAGAAGATGGACAAATTTGTCTAGACACCCCAGGCGGATGAAGCCATTCGTGACCTCAAGTGCATGCTCACCTCCCTGCCAATCCTGGCGGCCTCGGCTACAAAGGAGCCCATGCTGATGTACATCGCGACTACCAATCGGGTCATCAGTATCATGCTCATGGTGGAAAGACCAAAAGAAGGGAAGGCGTATCCGGTCCAGCACCCCGTATATTACTTGAGTGAGGTACTCTTGCTTTGCAAGAAGAATTACCCCCACTACCAGAAGCTAGTGTACGGAGTGTACATGGCCGCCAAGAAAATGAAGTACTAGTTCCAAGAGCACTCCATTCGTGGTGGTGGCACTAGCCCTACTCAGAGAGATCATCGACAAAAAGGACGCCACCAACCGGGTGGCGAAATAGGCTATAGATCTTGCAACTCACAACATTCAGTATGAGCCAGGGACTATAATCAAATCTCAAGAGCTGGCTAACTTCATCGTTGATTGGGCGGAAACACAATACATGCCACTGGTTCCCGACTCCATGCATTGGAAGCTACACTTCGACAGCTGCAAGATGCACGGGGGACTCGGAGCCGGCATCATCATCACCTCTCCCAAGGGCGATCGAATAAGGCCTAGGGATCATACTTTCAATGTTTGGAAACAAGGCCTAGGGATCATACTTTCACTAGTGAACACTCTCTCATATAAATATCTTCTCTTAATGATACTACTCTTAACTACTCTCCGGTTGGACACTCTAATCCATGGTAGGGCTATAACAACACTCCTCAAAGTCCGCCTTTCCCAATCTAGATAACCCCACACTGTCACCTTGAGCGCTAGATGGTTCCAACAAACACCACAATTTCATAGAGACAACCAACACAAAATATACTCATGATAAATCTATATGTAACCTAGCTTAAGTGCCACACACAGTGTGCATGCTGTCACTTTCACACACGTGGGGAAAATCATAGATCTATTAAAGCACGATGAGTATTTATGTAGACTCTAGCCTAAGTGCCACCATGGCGTGCACGCTGTCACTTTCACACACATGGGGAGAGCAGAGATCTATTGAAGCACTTGAGTATCAAGGTAGAACTACTTGATTACAAAGCTCATGACCACAACAAGATCATGCACAGAGAGAGAGGGAGATGAACACATAGCTATCGGTAGAGCCCTTAGCCTCGAGGAAGAACTACTCCCTCCTCATCATGGGAATAAGCAACGATGATAAAGATGGTGATGGAGGTCGATGGAGATGTCTCCAGGGGCACTTCCCCATCCCGACAGGGTGCCAGAAAAGAGACTTTCTGTCCCCCGAATCTCGCCTTCGGTGGCGGCAGCGCTGCGGAACTTTTCGTGGATGTTTGGTCGATTCTTTAGGGTTTTTGGGTCGGAGGCTTCTTATAGGCGAAGGAGGCAAGGTCGGTGGAGGTCCACGGGGGTCGGCGCCCACCTAGGTGTGTCCACCCTGGTGTCCTCCTCCGTCTCGTCTTCGATTTTCCTTATCGAACAGGGAAAATATGAACTTTGGCTTTTGTCCCGTCCAATTCCGGGAATATTCATTTCTTAGCTTTCTGAAAGCCAAAAACAGCAGAAAACAGGCAACTGGCACCGTGGCATCTTGTCAATAGGTTAGTTCTAGAAAGTGTATAAAAATACCTCAAAGTGTAGAAAAAACATAGCAAAGTGGATACTAAACAAGCATGGAACATCAAAAATTATAGATACGTTTACGATGTATCAAGCATTCCCAAGCTTAACTTCTGCTCGTCCTCAAGTAGGTAAGTGATAAAAAGAATAATTTTTGAGGTGACATGCACCATCAAAATCAAGATCAAACCATTTGAAAGCATTGAAAGCTGGGATCAAAGAACTCTACACATGAGAATGAAATATGGAGTTCTAACAGTAAGCTGGGATCAAAGCATAGAGAAGTCACCTATGAAGTGGGTGATAGAGCTTATCTTAGAGTGTCACCACTTCGTGGAGTGAAGAGGTTTGGAGTCAAAGGAAAATCGGCTCCAAGATATGTTGGACCATTCAAGATTCTGAGTCGTAAAGGAGAAGTAGCTTATGAGATTGAATTGTCAGAATCATTGTCTGCCGTTCACAATGTGTTTCATGTGAGTCAGCTAAAGAAATGCCATCCAGAGATGGAAGAGACTTCTTTGAAGGATACTATACCTTTGGAGGAGGTTCAATTGGAAAGTGATCTCACTTATGAGGAAAACCTATCAAGATTCTTGAGACTGCAGAAAGAGTTACTCGGACTAAGACTATCAAGTTCTGCAAAGTTCAATGGAACCATCATTCCGAAGAAGAAGCAACATGGGAAAGATAAGATGATCTTCGGAAAGACCACCCTCACCTATTTGCTAGCCAATCCGAATCTCGAGGGCGAGATTCACCTTAAGGGGGTTCGATTTGTAACATCCCTAAAATCATGTTTTCAAAGATTGCATATCATCCATGCATGCATAATCATTTAGGGATCAATTTCAAAGTCATTTCAAAGAAAACAGAAGCATTGAGTGCTTATTATTTTATGTAGACAGGCATTGATCCAATGCTACTCTCTAGTGAGAGAATATTTGTTTCAAACCAAGAATTGTTTGTTCATGAGTTGGTTTGGTTGAATTCCAAAGCTTGGACAAAAATTTCCAAAACAAAATATGGTTTTAAAACCATTTTCAGATATTTATTAAATCTTGTGCTAAGGCACTGTTTATTTTAAAATTTCAAAGGAACCAAGCAAGTCTAGTGAGACTGCATGGTTTTATACTCAAAAGTATGCAGGTTTCATTTTACAAAAATCTAGAACAAGTTTGAAATCAAACACATTTGATTTCATTTGAATTTGTTTCCTGAAAATCAATTTAGAAAAAGAAAAAGAATAAGGATAACATAAATGGGCCGGCGATACCTTTTCAGCCTAGTAACCAAAACAGCCCACCCGGGTTTCCCTCTCCCCCTCTATTTCTCACTGCAACCACGCGCACCCACTCACTCATGCTCCGACCCCACCATCCACCTCAGCATCATCGTCAATCACGCGCCGGAGGAACTGCTCGACCCTCCCGTTTCCTACCGAATTCAAATCCTTTGATTGCGCTTGATTCGCGGAGTAATTCCCCCTCCTCGCTCAGCTACTTAATCCCCACCCCTCGACGACCATTCCCCTCGCTCAGCTCACTCGCTCTGCCACCAGGCTGCCCCTAATTGCTTTCGCACCGCCGCTGTACCGACGAGCTTCGACGACGGAATTCCGGTGAGCCAGACCACCCCTGCCCTTCTAATTCGTACGAGCGTGTTCCTTACAACCTTGGGCATCTCGTGACCCCTTTCATTTGGCCGCGCTTGACCCAGGCAGCGGTTCCCGTCCCCCTCTGCAAGTGACCAAGCCGCTGCTCCACTCCGGCGACACTCCCTGGTAGGTCCCGACCGTCCCTTTCTCTCTATTGGATACTCGCATGTTCACTTGGCTTGTGCGCATCTAACAACACCCCTGGTTTTTCTTAGCAGGCACCACAACCTCGCCCCCTACGACGCCAGAGCTTGCCCAACGACAGGCTTCACTCCGACGAGCAATAGCAGCCGAGTCCGAGCGCCCCTGTCTCTCCCTCGACCACATTGAGCTTCACTGCAGTTCCACGAGCACGGTAAGCATCTCCACTCCTCCCCGTGTGATCTAAATTGCTGGCAACCTCTCTGACAGAGCCACGCCACCGCACCGCCGCCGCTGGCGCCGCCTGTCTATGGTCGTTTGATCAATAGCCGTCAGATCTAGGTCCAACGCATGCGATAGATTCACTTAACGAAGGGGTACGCGTTAGATCTGGCCATGCGTTTTCATTTAGATCCTGCGGCTCTCGTTGATCGATCCAGCCTAATGGGTATCAGCCAATCAGGACTTGACGCGTGGCCAGTTCTTTGTTTTAAAAATCTGAATTAGATCTATTAGTGATTCAAACTTGTAAAATTGATAACTTTTGATCCACACGTTCAAATTTTGTAAATTTTATATCATTGGAATCAGGATAAAGAATCCTATCTATTTATGCAATGTTTTTAATGTTTTGCTTCTAGAAAATTGGTTATTTTTCAGAGACATTTGTAGGCTTATTTTGGGTATAGAAATGTTTTGAAAAATGATTTAAAGATCAAATAAAGTTTGTTTAGTGGGCTTTGGTCCTTTTTATGATTCAATACTGTAAACTTGTCTTGTTTTGTGTAGAAAATCATCACATGGCATTTGTATACATTCATATATTTTTGTTTGTATAATTTGTTATGTGATTTTGGTGTCATCATTTTATGTGTAGATTTTGGTGCTAATAGTGATTGTAGTTTTGAAGATTTTTGCTACTCCCCAAACTACCAAGGCAAGTGGTGCTTCATGTTTCTATCCCTATATTTTTACCTATGCATTAGAAATATTTTGTATAGGATTTGCATGATTATTTTACTAAGTATCTGTATGCTATGCTTGGGAAATCCTAGTAGTTGTAGCAGTGTTAGAATTTCCTCTAAGATAAGATACTTGCTATTGCCATGCTTAGACTAGCTAGTAGAAACCAAGGGTGGATTATATGATCATACTATGAGAAATATTCTAAGTCCTTGACTTATATTTTGATTAATAAAACAACTAAGTGAATGAAACACCTGGGTGGAATGGAAAGTTTGGTTTGTGTTGAGTGGTTACACCAGGCCCATTTCTATGGTTTACCTTGTGTATCACACTTGTGGAAAGCCACCCAGGAACAAAGGGATTTGAGATGCCAAATGTTAAGAAGCTTCTAGTGCAACCACATGGCATTATGGGCTCTTCCTGGATCATATAGGTTGCAATAACTTAGCCATTTGGACAGTTGGTGGTAGTGGGATGATAGGTTGGAACGTGTCCATTTGGTCTAAGGGAAAGCTTCTGAAAGGTCCTATCTTGGTGAAAATCAAGTCTTGTGGGGAAAGTGCACAACCTCTGCAGATGGAAGAATCTAAGTACTTAGCCATGTCCCTGGTATTGGACAACTTGAGCATCAAGACATGGAAGCTATCAAGAATCTCCTCATCCCAATTTTCTAAGTTAAAACTTGTGGTTGAACAAGGGTTAAGTTTCACTAATTTCTATTGGTGGTTCCTTGGGAAAGTTTTGTCAAAGAAAAACTTAGTGTTTTCAACTGATAGGTAAAAACCTATTTTGAGCAAAACAAGCCTAAGCTACACTTAGCCAAATGCATGTAGTATCTAGATGCTAATATTCTACTAAGGTATCACTTGCCAATACTATTCCAATGTATTGACCCACTGTGGCTATAACTTGTGATGTTGCAGGATACTCTGATGATGATTAGGGGTTATGAGTCTACACTCAACATGCTTTCCTGTGGCACATGAAGATGAAGACTTATTTATATTGTTATATTTGAACTCTTGTATTAGGCATGTGACCATGGAGTTGTAAAAGACTATGTTTTCTCTGGAATGATATGTAATAATGACCTTTGTTTCTGTGTACTTCATCTTAAACTGTGGATGCTAGCATTGATCCAGGGACTAGCATTGCAATCACAGCGATATTTACCTTTATAAATGTGGGATCTTACAGATGGTATCAGAGCACTGTGTTGCCTGTAGGATTATGACCCTAGGATTGGATTAGAAACCACTAAGGAAAAAATTTCAACAACTTCCACACTTATCTTTTCTTCTCGTAAACTTTTCTAATATTCTTTCTCATCTCTATTTGTAGATGAACTCCATCAACGAAGTTGTAAGGAAGGGACCACTCATGACCATGACCCTAGAGTGTGAGACTGAATTTCCAAAGGCCCTCAAGAACCTCATGGTTACCATGGGGATACATGGTGCAGTTTTGTACAAAGGTTTCCCTGTGATGGATGAAGGAGAAGAATATTGGTGGGTGCAACTTCACTTGTACAAAAACAAGGAAGAAAACCACAAAGAATCAGGATTCTGCATGGTCACCAACTCAGTGATGCACACCACATTCTTTGATTCTGCAAGGGATGCAGCTTGGAAGGCCATCAAAGATCTTGGTGATAGACTCAATTGGAGAATGCTTAACACCCAAACTGACCTTAGGGAAGAATATAAGCTTACCCAAGAGTTGGAGACTACCAACCAACAACTAAGGGAAGACATCATAGACTTGATTTGGGAATCTTGTGAACAAGATAGGCAGATGGCTACTAAGGATGCTTTGATAGCCATTTTGTCTAGTGAGTGAGAGTTGTAACGTATTCCGTTAGTTGGACCACCACACCTATCATTTAATTTCCAAAATTATGTCTAAGTTATGTTGAACCTTGGATGCTTGTAATGGATTTATGTATGCCATGACTTGTGTGTTTGTTTGCCAATGATATGCTTGTATTTGTATTGATGTTTATCTAACTTTTCTTTATCTTATAAAATAGATGCCTAATGTTACTATCAGCACGGCTGAAGAGTTCAAGGGAACTCGTTTTGGCACCCGTCTTATTGAGCTCACTAGTGTGCTCAATCTTCCGCTTCCTAGCATCATGATGCTTCCCCTCACCAAGTTTGAGAGGAAGGACCTTTGGGGCTTCAAGGTTACTCAGCCAGGACGCCAGACTGAGCCAGCCATGGAGGCTATCACCTTCAAGCTTATGCATGATGACAAGGAGAGAGGCCTAGAGGTGGTCATGTAGGATTTACTTGGGCGTTTGTTAGGGAGACACTCTCGGGAGATTAGAGGTACTCACTTACACGCTTTCGGTAGATGCGACGAGGATGGTGAGGCTATTGAGTTCGAGGATACTACTAGAGAGACGGCAGAGCTGATTCGTCTGTACCTTCAGGACCTAGAGGTTCTACTTAGGCACCTAGATACTGATAGGACCAACGTCATGCTTAGCAATGACGAACTCCAGGTGCAGCTTCGTGAGAAGGACAAGCTCTCCGCAGAGCAAGACGAGATAGTCAAGGAAATGGAGGGCAAGTTTGAGACTCAGGATAGGAAGTTCAAGATTCAAGAGAAAAGAGTCCAAGATAGGAACAAGAGGATTCGAGATATGATTGTAGAACTCAAGGTCAAGGACTTCGAGCTCGAGCATCAGCAGGGTGTGATTGAGAGGCTTCATTCACAGAAGAGGGCTCTCAAAGCCAAAGTAGAGGCCTTGACTACCAATGTCGAGGAATACAAGACCGCTATGGAGAATGCAGGTCTTACACTTGTTGATGAGGAGGTTGATGCACAGGAGTAGTGATGACTACTCATTGATTTACCATTTACCATGCTTATGATTATTGAGTCGCAATGACCATCCAACATGTGGATGGCTTGTTATTGGTGTGTTTTTTCTTTTCAAACTTTTTGTCTATGTTGTTGAACTTCTGTTATTTTGATGCTTGTTTGGTGATAGTCTATGTGATGTATTGTGCATGTTAAGCATCTATGGGTATCTCATTCTTATCCTTATTGAAAACCACAGATGCCTCCTCGACGTGCCAACCCCAACCCGAACAACAATGTCACCCCCGAGATGCAGCAGCTGATGACAGCACAAGCACAGCTGATGCAGATGATGACCACTTTCATGCAGAATTAGAATAACAACAACAACAATCAGAACAATCCACCAGGTTTTGACATGCTCACCATATTCCTAAGACTGAGGCCTGCAAAGTTCTCAGGAACTACTGATCCCATGGTGGACAATGATTGGCTATGTTCAGCGAACAAGGATTTGGTAACTATCGGCTGTACTGATGAGGAGAAAGTCAGGTTCGTAGCACACCTATTGGAAGGACCAGCAGCTACTTAGTGGGATAACTTCCAGATCACCACTCCCATTGAGGATGTGCCATGGGCTATCTTTGAAGATGGTTTCCGTACAGCTCACATCTCATCCGGAGTGATGAGCTTGAAGAAGAAGGAATTCCATAATCTGAAACAGCGCCACCACAGCGTGGCTGAATATATTGAAGAGTTCAACAATCTGGCGCGTTATGCAACGGATGAAGTTGATACTGATGCCAAGAGGAAAGAAAAGTTCCTCGAAGGATTGAATGATGAACTGAATCTGCAGTTATCTGTGGCCTATGTACCCACCTATCAATCTCTTTGTGACAAGGCTGCCATCTTAGAGAATAAGATGAAACAAGTTAAAAGTAGAAAGAGGAAACACAACTCTGACAAGCACAACTCGGGATCGTCTCACAAGAGTTCCCATTATGATGATAGTGGGAGTTCTGGAACCCACAAGCATGGAAAGTACAACAACCACCACAACCACAACCGTCATCATGACAACAAGCATCACCGTAGTCATGACAATGACAAGTACAAGAACCACAAGGGTGGATACAAGAGCCACCACAATGGAAGTGGAAGTGGTAGTGGAAGCCAGCCTGTCAAGAAGGATCTCAGTCAGGTTGAATGCTTCAAGTGCAAGAAGATGGGGCATTATGCAAATGAATGCCCAGAAAATAAAGTTGAGGGACCCAACAAGCCCAACCCTTTTACAGAAGGGACAAGTGAACCACATCAATGTGGAAGAAATCTATGAGGAACGATCTTTGTTCTTTGGTAAGTTCAAACTCAATTCTGTTCCAGCATTTGTTCTCTTTGATACTGGCGCATCTCATTCAATCATATCAAGAGCATTTGTTGAAAGAAATGAACTACCAGTAGAAACTATTGGGTGTCCTATAAAAGTAAGTTCTCCTGGCGGAGAAATGATAGTGAACTTAGGATGTCATGATCTAGTCCTAGAGTTTGGGAAGTATAAGTTTCCCGTTAATCTGATAATCCTAAATTCCCAAGGATTCGATGTCATTTTGGGAATGGACTGGATGACTAAGCACAAGGGAGTGCTAGATTGTGCCAACCATACCGTCACAATCACAACTCCAGAAAACAAAAGGATTAGATTCAAGACTAACTTTGAACCAAAAGGGAGTAAGCTAAATTCTCTTAAGGGGGTTAGCATAGACAGTGTGCCAATTGTGAGTGAATATCTGGATGTATTTCCGGAAGAATTGCCGGGAATGCCACCAGATAGAGATGTGGAATTTCTGATTGAATTGCTACCAGGATGAGGACCAATAGCAAAGAGACCATACAAGATGTCAGTTGATGAGTTGAAAGAACTCAAGAAACTACTTGGAGAATAGTTGCAGAAAGGATTTATTCAACCAAGTTCTTCATCTTGGGGAGCACCAGTCTTGTTTGTGGAAAAGAAAGATAGAAGTCAAAGGTTATGCATAGATTATCATTCACTCAATGAGGTGACTATCAAGAACAAATACCCTTTGCCTAGAATCAATGACATGTTTAATCAGTTAGAAGGAGCTTGTGTGGTCTCAAAGATTAATCTCCAGTCAGGTTATTTCTAGCTCAAGATAAGATAACAAGACATACCTAAGACAGCTTTCACCACTAGGTATGGATTGTATGAGTACACTGTGATGCCATTTGGTTTGACCAATGCACCAGCTTACTTCATGAATATGATGAACAAGGTGTTCATGGAGTTCCTTGACAAATTCGTTGTTGTTTTCATCGATGACATTTTGATCTACTCCAAGAGCAAAGAAGAGCATGAAGGACATTTGTGTTTGATACTTGAGAAACTTAGAGAGCATAGGATGTATGCCAAATTCAGCAAGTGTGAATTTTGGTTAAATGAAGTTGGATTTCTTGGACACGTTGTGTCAGGAGATGGTGTAGCAGTTGATCCTGCAAAAGTGTCAGCTGTAACTGAGTGGGGATCTCCTAAGTCAGTGAAAGAGGTTCGTAGTTTCCTTGGCTTGGCAGGATATTACAGAAGATTTATTGAGAATTTCTCCAAAGTAGCTAAGCCAATGACTGAGCTACTAAAGAAAGACAAGAAATTTGCTTGGTCTGAAGGATGTGAGCTCAGTTTCCAAGAATTGAAGAAGAGACTAGTGACAGCACCAGTCTTATGTCTGCCAGACTTGGAGAAAGATTTCCAAGTTGATTGTGATGCATCTCATCATGGATTAGGTGCAGTTCTAATGCAAGAAGGGAAAGTTGTGGCTTATGCCTCGAGACAACTCAAAACTCATGAGGTAAATTACCCAACTCATGATTTAGAGTTAGCCTCTGTTGTCCATGCACTAAAAACATGGAGACACTATATTTTGGGAAAACGATGTGAAGTGTTCACGGATCACAAGAGTTTGAAGTATATCTTCACTCAGAAAGAAATCAACATGAGACAAAGAAGATGGCTAGAACTCATCAAGGACTATGACTTGAGTTTGTAATACCACCCCGGTAAAGCAAATGTTGTAGCGGATTCTCTAAGCCGTAAGGTTTTTGTGAATGGCCTTACTAAGGGAGAGTTCCCAAATGATCTATGTGCCCAATTTAGATATCTCAGATTGGAGATTATGCCTGAAGGACATCTCATGTCATTGGATGTTCAACCCACTTTGTTGGACAAAATCAAAGAAGCCCAAAAGACAGACAAGGAAATTGAAGAGGTTAAGGAAAAGATTGGCAAGGGAAAAGCCAAAGGATTCCATGAAGACAAACAGGGTACTTTATGGTATGGAAAACGTATCTGTGTTCCAAAAGATCCGGAGCTTCGGAAACTGATTTTACAAGAAGCGCACAACTCACCATATTCCATTCATCCGGGTAACACCAAAATGTACATGGATATGAAGGAAAGATTTTGGTGGAATAATCTCAAGAAGGACATCGCCGAACATATTGCCTTGTGTGATGTATGTAGTAGAGTGAAAGCGGAACATCAGAAACCAGCAGGATTGCTACAACCACTACCTATTCCTGATTGGAAGTGGAACAAGATTGGCATGGATTTAATCACTTGATTGCCAAGAACTAGGTCAGGATATGATTCTATTTGGGTAGTAGTGGATCTCCTAACTAAAGTGGCTCATTTCATACCCGTGAAGATAACCTACACAAGTGCTAAGTTGGCCAAGATCTACATGAATAGGATTGTATGTCTGCATGGAGTACCCAAGAGTATTGTGTCTGATAGGGGAACTCAATTCACTTCTCATTTTTGGAGGCAACTACATGAGTCATTGGGAACGAGATTGGAATTCAGCACTGCTTTTCATCCTCGGTGATGGATGTATGAAAGGACCAACCAGATTCTTGAAGACATGTTGAGAGCATGTGCTCTAGATTATGGAGCTAGTTGGGATGAAAGTCTGCCTTACGCAGAATTCTCTTACAATAACAGCTATCAAGCCAGTATTGAGATGGCACCATTTGAGTTTCTCTGTGGGAGAAAGTGTATCACCCCATTACTATGGAATGGTGTGGGAGAAAGAAATTTGTTCGGACCAGAATTAATCAAAGAGGCAAAAGAGAAAGTCAAGCTAGTTAAGGACAGATTGAAGATAGCACAGTCCCGACAGAAAAGCTACGCAGATCCTAAGCGTAGAGAAGTCACCTATGAAGTGGGTGATAGAGCTTATCTTAGAGTGTCACCACTTCGTGGAGTGAAGAGGTTTGGAGTCAAAGGAAAATTGGCTCCAAGATATGTTGGACCATTCAAGATTCTGAGTTGTAAAGGAGAAGTAGCTTATGAGATTGAATTGCCAGAATCATTGTCTGCCGTTCACAATGTGTTTCATGTGAGTCAGCTAAAGAAATGCCATCCAGAGATGGAAGAGACTTCTTTGAAGGATACTATACCTTTGGGGGGAGGTTCAATTGTAAAGTGATCTCACTGATGAGGAAAAACCTATCAAGATTCTTGAGACTGCAGAAAGATTTACTCGAACTAAGACTATCAAGTTCTACAAAGTTCAATGGAACCATCATTCCGAAGAAGAAGCAACATGGGAAAGAGAAGATGATCTTCAGAAAGACCACCCTCACCTATTTGCTAGCCAATCCGAATCTCGAGGGCGAGATTCACCTTAAGGGGGTTAGATTTATAACATCCCTAAAATCATGTTTTCAAAGATTGCATATTATCCATGCATGCATAATCATTTAGGGATCAATTTCAAAGTCATTTCAAAGAAAACAGAAGCATTGAGTGCTTATTATTTTATGTAGACAGGCATTGATCCAATGCTACTCTCTAGTGAGAGAATATTTGTTTCAAACCAAGACTTGTTTATTCATGAGTTGGTTTGGATGAATTACAAAGCTTGGACAAAAATTTCCAAAACAAAATATGGTTTTCAAACCATTTTCAGATCTTTATTAAATCTTGTGCTAAGGCACTATTTATTTTAAAATTTCAAAGGAACCAAGCAAGTCTAGTGAGACAGCATGGTTTTATACTCAAAAATATGGAGGTTTCATTTTACAAAAATCCAGAACAAGTTTGAAATCAAACACATTTGATTTCATTTGAATTTGTTTCCTGAAAATCAATTTAGAAAAAGAAAAAGAGTAAGGATAACAGAAATGGGCCGGCGATACCTTTTCAGCCCAGTAACCATAACAGCCCACCCGGGTTTCCCTCTCCCCTCTGTTTCTCACTGCAACCACACGCACCCACTCACTGACGCTCCGACCCCACCATCCACCTCAGCATCGTCGTCAATCACACGCCGGAGGAACTGCTCGATGCTGCTGTTTCCTCCCGAATTCAAATCCTTTGATTGCGCTTGATTCACGGAGTAATTCCCCCTCCTCGCTCGGCTACTTAATCCCCACCCCTTGACGACAATTTCCCCTCGCTCAACTCACTCGCTCCGCCACCAGGCTGCCCCTAATTGCTCTCGCACCGCCGTTGTACCGACGAGCTTCGACGACGAAATTCCGGTGAGCCAGACCACCCCTGCCCTTCTAATTCGTACGAGCGTGTTACTTACAACCTTGGGCATCTTGTGACCCCTTTCGTTTGGTCGCGCTTGACCCAGGCAGCGGTTCCCGTCCACCTCTGCAAGTGACCAAGCCGCTGCTCCACTCTGGCGACACTCCCTGGTAGGTCCCGACCGTCCCTTTCTCTCTATTGGATACTCGCATGTTCACCTGGCTTGTGTGCATCTAACGGCACCCCTAGTTTGTCTTAGCGCGCACCACAACCTTGCCCCCGACGATGCTAGAGCTTGCCCGACGACAGGCTTCACTCTGACGAGCAATAGCAGCCGATTCCGAGCGCCCCTGTCTCTCCCTCGACCACCTTGAGCTTCACTACAGTTCCACGAGCACGGTAAGCATCTCCACTCCTCCCCGCGTGATCTAAATCGCCTGCAACCTCTCTAACAGAGCCGCGCCGCCACACCGCCGCCGCTGGCGCCGCCCGTCTATGGTCGTTTGATCAATAGTCGTCAGATCTAGATCCAACGCATGCGATAGATTCACTTAACGAAGGGGTACGCGTTAGATCTGGCCCTGCGTTTTCATTTAGATCTTGCGGCTCTCGTTGATCGATCCAGCCGAATGGGTATCAGCCAATCAGGACTTGACGCGTGGCCAGTTCTTTGTTTTAAAAATCTGAATTAGATCTATTAGTGATTCAAACTTGTAAAATTCATAACTTTTGATCCACACGTTCAAATTTTGTAAATTTTATATCATTCGAATCAGGAGAAAGAATCCTATCTGTTTATGCAATGTGTTTAATGTTTTTCTTTTGGAAAATTGGTTATTTTTGCAGAGACATTTGTAGGCTTATTTTGGGTATAGAAATGTTTTGAAAAATGATTTAAAGATAAAATAAAGTTTGTTTAGTGGGCTTTGGTCTTGTTTATGATTCAATACTGTAAACTTGTCTTGTTTGGTGTAGAAAATCATCACATGGCATTTGCATGCATTCATATATTTTTGTTTGTATAATTTGTTATGTGATTTTGGTGTCATCATTTTATGTGTAGATTTTGGTGCTAATAGTGATTGTGGTTGTGAAGATTGTTGCTACTCCCCAAAATACCAAGGCAAGTGGTGCTTCATGTTTCTATCCCTATATTTTTACCTATGCATTAGAAATATTTTGTATAGGATTTGCATGATTATTTTACTAAGTATCTGTATGCTATGCTTGGGAAATCCTAGTAGTTGTAGCAATGTTAGAATTTCCTCTAAGATAATATACTTTCTATTGCCATGCTTAGACTAGCTAGTAGCAACCAAGGGTGGATTATATGATCATGCTATGAGAAATATTCTAAGTCCTTGACTTATATTTTACTTAATAAAACAACTAAGTGAATGAAACACCTGGGTGGAATGGAAAGTTTGGTTTGTGTTGAGTGTTACACCAGGCCCATTTCTATGGTTTACCTTGTGTATCACACTTGTGGAAAGCCACCCAGGAACAAAGGGATTTGAGATGCCAAATATTAAGAAGCTTCTAGTGCAGCCACATGGCATTATGGGCTCTGCCTGGATCATATAGGTTGCAATAACTTAGCCATTTGGATAGTTGGTTGTAGTGGGATGATAGGTTGGAACGCGTCCATTTGGTCTAAGGGAAAGCTTCTGAAAGGTCCTGTCTTGGTGAAAATCAAGTCTTGTGGGGAAAGTGCACAACCTCTGCAGATGGAAGAATCTAAGTACTTAGCCATGTCCCTGGTATTGGACAACTTGAGCATCAAGACATGGAAGCTATCAAGAATCTCCTCATCCCAATTTTCTAAGTTAAAACTTGTGGTTGAACAAGGGTGAAGGTTCACCAATTTCTATTAGTGGTTCCTTGGGAAAGTTTTGTCAAAGAAAAACTTAGTGTTTTCAACTGATAGGTAAAAACCTATTTTGAGCAAAGCAAGCCTAAGCTACACTTAGCCAAATGCATGTAGTATCTAGATGCTAATATTCTACTAAGGTATCACTTGCCAACACTATTCCAATGTATTGACCCACTGTGGTTGTAACTTGTGATGTTGCAGGATACTCTGATGATTATTAGGGGTTATGAGTCTACACTCAACATGCTTGCCTGTGGCATATGAAGATGAAGATTTATTTATATTGTTATATTTGAACTCTTGTATTAGTCCTATGGACATGGAGTTGTAAAATACTATGTTGTATCTGGAATGATATGTAATAATGACCTTTGTTTTTGTGTACTTCATCTTAAACTGTGGATGCTAGCATTGATCCAGGGACTAGCATTGCAATCACAGGGATCTTTACCTTTATAAAGGTGGGATCTTACAGTATAAGTGGAAGCATATACAACATAGATTACACAATGGTTCAAGTTTATTAGGTGCAAGAAAAATAAAGTGTGCCATCAAGTTTGTGAGAGCTTTAATCACTAAGTGTTCACATAACAAAATGCTTTTTAATTGGAAGATAGATGAAAACAAGAATATACTTGGAATGGTGTAACACACCATGAATAGGAGTTTATAGTGGACACTTTGGAATAAATTGGTTTCTTGGGAGTTGGAAGCACGAGTAGAACTTACTCATACAAGTGGAGGCTAGCAAAAGACTGGGAGCAACCAATTAAGAGAGCAATAATGGCCATAATCATGCAGAGCGACAAAACATTACTAATCAAAGCATAGAGTGGTACTACAAGTCAAGGACTAAATTATCATAGAGGCTACGGTGACTTGTTCATAGTCATAACATGGTGTGATCTGTGCCAAGTCAACCCAAACAAAGCATCAAAGGAGAATACGACAATACTTTGCTTTTGCATGCTAAAACAATGCATGATTCCATCAAGGCACATTAAGCAATCCCAATTGTTTGGAACAAGTCATGCTAAAGCAATAATCACTAAGCATATGGTCAAAACAACATCTAGCATGACATGATAAAGTCTAAGTCACAGTCAAAGCAGGCTCCCATTTGTACCACTTAATAATGAAACTTTCTACTCTTTTCCAACACCAATCGACTTATTTGAAACAACTCACAAGGATAATAATCAATAAATATCAGTGAGCTGGTCTCACAAATCCACAAATAAGAACTAAAATGTTCTAAGAATAAAGCATAAGAAAACTAAGTCTAAACACAGTGCTAGCAAAAGTGAACACTCACAGAACAATAAGAGTGAAAACTAGAGTGTTCTAAGCAATGAAAACATAGTGTGTCTTTATCCAAAAGAAGTGTGCTGTGATGCCGGAACAGAGACTTTTGTCCCTGAATCTCTCCTTCGGTGACGGCGGTGCTGCGGAACTTTTCGTGGATGGAGGCCGATTCCTCTAGGGTTTTCTCATCGGGGGCTTCTTAAAGGCGAAATGGCAAGGTCGGTGGAGCCACGGGGGGGCACACCTCCTGGTGGCGCGCCTAGAGTGGGCCCGCACCACCCTAGGATGTGGCCACCCTGGTGCCCTATTCCGTATCTGCTTCGCGTTTCAATTTCTTCGAGAAAAATAGTAACTTTTTCTTTTGTACCTATTGAATATTTCTTGGGGTGACACTGCGTGGCATCCCCAATCTTGAGATTTTGTCCATTCTTCATCTCATTACATCATTCTTTCTCTACACCTGAAAATTTTCCTTCATACAAAGCTTGACAGAATCTTCATTGGAAACATTAGTGTATTCAAAAGATAATGTAGCAATTCCCTCAAAAATATCAATTTACCAAAAATAACCCCAAAAGGAATCAATAAGAAGCAAATGCAAATAATGGCAGAAATCTATCAAAACAGACCAGCAGGTAGAAACCGATTTTTTTGAAAACCTTCTGTTGCTCAAATAAAAAAGTGTTGAACTAACAAAAGTTATCTAACATATTGGGAGATTTATTAAGAAAATATCAGCTCAATACGACATACCGAGATTCCTCAAGAATTTTTACAATGGAGCACAAAAATCTGTTTCGGGACAACAACTCCCCAAATCTTACTTCCCTCTCATTAGAGGTTATTTTTGGCACAAAAAGCAAAAAAAAATGATAAGGAGAGGTCATTATTGAAGTAATAACTTCCAAGACTCAAGAAAACTCTTGGGTTATCTCGCAACAAGTACTTTTCTTTACCGCCTTTAAGTTAGGCTTGATAGTTTGAGAAGATGCCCGCATAGGAAATATGAATTGAAGTAAAAGAGAGCATCAAGGAGCAAATATAAAACAAATTTAAGTCTAACCCACTTCCTATGAATAGGAACCTTGTAAAGAAACAAGTCATGAAAGCACAAAGCAACAAGCATAGGAAAGCAAAACAAGTGCAACTTCAAGACTTTCAACATAAAGAGGGGAAACTTAATATTTTTGAGATACATAAAACCATGTTTCCCTCTCTCATAATAACTTTCAGTAGCATCATGAATAAAATTAACAATATATCTATCACATAAAACATTCTTATCATGAGCCACATGCATAAAATAATTATTACTCTCCACATAAGCGTAGTCATTCTTACTAATTGTAGTGGGAGCAAATTCAACAACATAGCTATAACTATTATTCTCATCACCATAATCATCAAATATAGGAGGCATATTGTAATCACAATTAATTTCCTCCTAAATAGTAGGTGGACTGAAAATATCGTACTTATCATTGTAATCATCATATATTGGAGGTTTGGTATCATCATAAGCAATAGAATAGCTATCTTCCCAAGTGTGTTCATTTGTAAACATATAATCATTGGAAGGAACATGGATAGAACTAATAGCACAACAACTATTAATATCATCATTTTCATAATTTCTACAAAAGATATTTTCAATATCAAAAGTTGTGTGCTTTTCCCAATCATGATCACTACTATAGGTAACAGGCATAGGAACATCATCTAGTTCACACTCATCAGCAAAAATGATGATAGGAGCAACATGCTTAGAGGAAGATACGGTTTCCTCTCTCCTTTTGCTCCTCCTCTTCTCCTCTCTTCTCTTCTTCTCTTCTTTAGGAGGGAGAGGCTTGAAAGGAAGCTTCTCCACATACCCTGGTTTATTGTTAGAGACAATAGAATAAACTTTGGAGGATTCCTCCTTTTCATTAATAAGAACAAAACTCATATCAATCCTGTCATATTTTTGTAAAATATCATATTTTATAAGATTTTGTATGTAAGTATTTGCGTGGCAATTATCAACACAATAAAAATGACACCCATGCAGGACGCAATTCATACCAAAATCACTCATGTCTACCAAAGAAGTTTTTCTTGATAACTCTTCACACCCCAAAAACAATGTTAGTTCATCATGTTGATTATCAGTGATCGCGTTATCACAATACAAGCTTGCAGTACTCATAGTATTAGAAAGGTTATTATTATGGCCTGAGCATTGAAAATTGAAATGACCCACTTCATAGTAGAGTTCACAAATAAAAGGGTAGATGGCACAATTTTTTTACCAAGATCATTTAGAGCCTTATACCACGTTCTGGTTTTTTCATTCCAGTGTGTGATACAATATTCTTATTCTATTTTATTCTTCTCACAAGGTCTGTGCATACTTATAAGTTTATTGCATGTTTCAGAAGTAATACTTTTCTTATAAGAAATAATACTTTCAGAAGTTTGAGCATGTTTATTGCAATCATTAATAACATTTTCATTTTCCATGCAAATGTCTTTAAAAGGTTCATGATACATGTCCCATTTTTCTTTAGGAGCATTAATATGGGATGTAAAGGCTCTATAATATCTAATAAGAATTTGAGGATCAAGACCATATTTAGCACTAAGCTCTTGAAAATCAACAGTTTCAACGAAAGACTTAATGCAATCATTCTCATAGTTCATACCTGGTTATTTACCTTTGTCATTATCCCAATCTTTGGTATTGCTTTGAATTGTTTCAAGAAGATCCCACTTGGCTTTGACATCCTTACTTGTGAAGGATCCCTCTAAATAGATATCTAGATAGTCCTTGTAATGTCCTGAAAGCCTTGCATAAAAATTATTGATAATAATATTACTGGGGAGTTCATGAATGGGACATTTGAGCATTAGTGACTTCAATCTCCCCAAGCTTGGGCAATACTTTCTCCCTCATGAGGATGAAAATTATAAATATAATTCTTATCTTTATGAATTTCATGAGGAGGATAAAATTTAGAGTAAAAGAGAGATTCAAGTTCCTTCCACTCCAAATGATGAGGATCATCTAGTAGCTCATACCACTCCCTTGCTTTGTACCTAAGTGATAAAGAGAATAGATTCCTCTTAACTTGGTCCATTGAAATACCTGCACACTTGAACAACTCGCATAATTCATGTATAAAGAGTAAATGATCACTAGGATGGACAGTTCCATCTCCAAAATAGTAGTTATCCATAACACGATCAACAATTTTTGTAGGTATCTTAAAAAGGACACTTTCAGTATGTGGCTTTAAAATATTACGACATCATTAGAATCCACATATGGGAGATAAAGTATCATCGAAGCAAATTTTCTTGCCTAAAGCTGGGGAACAAAAAAGATCTTTCTCATAAAAACTAACTTCTCCAAGCTTAGACGTTTCCATACCATTAGTAACAATGGTGTTCAAAAAAATCATACTAATAACAATGCTATTAGCATGCAAAGAAAGTTCCATATGTTTTTTAATTTTCTTTTCAAACCACTCAAGTTCTAACTTAGAAAAAATACTACAAAGCTGTCTAATTTTTTTGTTCTTTTACATTAAGACTAACTAGTGAAAACAAGAAACAAAAAGACAAAATTGCAGAATCTAAAGGAAATAACTTCGAGAAGTCACACCGGAGGATGTGAGTACCTTTTACCTTACCTCCCCGGCAACGGCGCCAGAAAATAGCTTGATGTCAACGCACTTCTATTCTTGTAGAAAGTTGTTGGGCCTCCATGTGCAGAGGTTTGTAGAATAGCAGCAAGTTTCCCTTAAGTGGATTACCCAAGGTTTATCGAACTCAGGGAGGAAGTGTCAAAGGTATCCCTCTCAAGCAACCCTGCAATCAAGATACAAGAAGTCTCTTGTGTCCCCAACACACACAATACACTTGTCAGGTGTATAGGTGCACTATTCGGTGAAGAGATAGTAAAATACAAGTGGTAACGGTGCCAGAAAGGATCTTGACGGTGAGGTAAAGACTAAAGGCAACAAGAAGGAAGCAAGCAAAAATGCAACAAATCTAGTAGCAAACGGTGTTTCAATGTTTAGAAACAAGGCCTAGGGATCATACTTTCACTAGTGAACACTCTCTCTCATATAAATATCTTCTCTTAATGATACTACTCTTAACTACTCTCTGGTTGGACACTCTAATCCATGGTAGGGCTATAACAACACTCCTCAAAGTCCGCCTTTCCCAATCTAGATAACCCCACACTATCACCTTGAGCGCTATATGGTTCCAACAAATACCACAATTTCATAGAGACAACCAAATCAAAATATACTCATGATAAATATATATGTAACCTAGCTTAAATGCCACACACGGTGTGCATGCTATCACTTTTCACACACATGGGGAAAAGCCTAGATCTATTAAATCACGATGATTATTTATGTAGACTCTAGCCTAAGTGCCACCATGGCGTGCATGCTGTCACTTTCACACACATGGGGAGAGAAGATATCTATTGAAGCACTTGAGTAGCAAGGTAGATCTACTTGATTATAAAGCTCATGACCACAACAAGATCATGCACAGAGAGAGAGATGAACACATAGCTCCCTGTAGAGCCCTTAGCCTCGAGGAAGAACTACTCCCTCCTCATCACGGGAATCTGCAACGGTGATAAAGATGGCAATGTAGATCGATGGAGATGGATCTAGGGCCACTTCCCCGTCCCGGCAGGGTGCCGGAACAGAGACTTTCTGTCCCCCAAATATCCCCTTCGGTGGCAGCGGAGTTGCAGAACTTTTCATGGCTTTTTGGTCGATTCTTTAGGGTTTTTGGGTCGAAGGCTTCTTATAGGCGAAGGAGGCAAGGTCGGTGGAGGTCCAGGGGGCCCACACCCCCTGTGGGCGTTGCCAAGGTGGGCCTCGCACCCACCCAGGGTGTGGCCACCCTGGTGTCCTCCTCCGTCTCATCTTCCATTTTCCGTATCGATTAGGGAAAAATATGAACTTTGGCTTTTGTCCCGTCCAATTCCAAGAATATTCATTTTTTAGCTTTCTAAAACCAAAAACAGCAGAAAATAGGCAACTGGCACTGTGGCATCTTATCAATAGGTTAGTTC
Source organism: Avena insularis (assembly GCA_023614405.1). Taxonomy (NCBI): domain Eukaryota; kingdom Viridiplantae; phylum Streptophyta; class Magnoliopsida; order Poales; family Poaceae; genus Avena; species Avena insularis. The sequence continues at coordinate 267,227,007 of CM042693.1, read as the reverse complement.
TAAAAAGTGTATAAAAATACCTCAAAGTGTAAAAAACATAGCAAAGTGGATACTAAACAAGCATGGAACATCAAAAATTATAGATACGTTTACGATGTATCAGAGATGAAGCTCATCATGCAAATAGCGCACGCCATCCGGGAAACTCCCGACCGGGCCAAGCCATTCATGGACTTTCTGGTCAAGGGCGAGCTCCCAGAGGAGGAGGTAGCATCACGACAAGTCAGACACAGGGCAAGCGCATACACCATCATCAATAACAAGATATACAAGTGCAGCGTCGGAGGCATCTATCAGCGCTGCGTAAGCCAGGAGGAAGGAGACAAGCTTCTGGTCGAAATTCGCCAAGGCGAGTGTGGCCACCATGCTTCATCGAGAGCTATAGCAGCCAAGGCACTTGGCCACAGTTTCTATTGGCCAACTGCGCTAAAGGACGCTGAGCAAATGGTAAAGGCGTGCAATGGCTGCCGTTGTTTCGGCTAGCTGAAGAACACGCCATTTGCATCAATCAAGACAATACCAATTACCTATACATTTGCAGTCTGTGGGCTAGACATGGTTGGACCGCTCAAGACAGCCCGATCCGGAATGACACACCTTGTTGTCCCAGTAGACAAGTTCACCAAGTGGATCGAGGCAAACCCCATAAAGAAGCTGGACGGGCGACCATGATCAATTTGTTCACGGACATCATCATACGCTTCAGCTATCCTCACAGCATCATCACCGACAACGACACCAACTTCGCCAATGGAGCGTTCGCTCTCTTCTATGGGGAAAAGGGCATCCGCTTGGACCTGGCGTCTGTCACACACACTCAGTCGAACGGGTAGGGTGAATGCGCAAACGTCCTGGTCCTAGCCGGAATCAAACCAAGATTTATCGAGCCGCTCGTAAGGTCTCCTTGATGCTGGATAGAAGAGCTGCCGGTTGTACTATGGAGCTTGCGCACCACCCCCAACCGGTCAACCGGCTTCATGCCATTCTTACTCGTCTATGGCACAATAGCAGTCTTCCCCACTGATATCCAGTTTGATGCGCCCCGCAAGCTTCTCTACACGGAGCAAGAGGCCAAAGAAGTGAGCGAAGACAGTGTGGATCTGCTCGAAGAAAGCACACGAGCTGGCTCTCCAGATCTGTTATCTACCAGCAAGATCTGCATCCCTACCATGCCATCCGGATTCGGCCTACCTCCTTTTGCGAGGGCGACCTGGTGTTGCGACTGGTGCAGAGCATGAAGGGAATGCACAAGCTGTCCCCGCCTTGGGAAGGGACACTCATCATTAGCCGAGTGCTTCACAATAACTCGTACTACCTCATCGACGCCCAGCAGCTAGCAAAGAACAAGGTCGGCCGCTCCGACGAAGAAACTGAAAGCCCCTGGAACGTGATCCTACTCCGTCCATCTTACACTAGAGAAAGAAGCGTATGTATCTTACTTTCATGTAATGAATGAACAAGCTTAGAAGCCTCGTCACAGTCTCGAGGACTCCGTCTTTATCTACCACCTCCACATTGTTTTTGCCTTCTATCCGGCTCCGGAAGTCTCTAAAAAACTCGCCGGTTGGCCCAGTCGCCTACGTCTTTTCCAGATGGTTAAGTATTATACATGGCACCTAGGGCCAACTCTTCGGTTCCGGCTTCAGACAGAAAACCGGTTGTCAACCCGGCAAGAGAAAAATCCTGAAGTACCCTTACACTGTGTTTGGATGTTGGAAAATAAACATGGAATTGAATTGGGCCAGAAATTCCAAATCCAAGATGGAAAGGAAATGGCATCTATTTTCAATTCCGACATTTGGGTGTGCATGGAATTTTCCGTTGAAATCAAAAGGTAGTACCCAATTCCAAATCATGTTTGGATGTACACAACATGGAATTGAATGTTTTTTTTTGAGATTTGACAATATAAAGTTATCTACACGTGTATGCACAATAGTATATTGTATATTTTGAGATTGGAATAAAAGGTAAGTAGATAATTCTTCTTGAACTAATTCTTGTACGAATCTGCAACAACAAATCAAAATACTATGTATTAGATGGGGGCTTCCGATTGGAATAGCTGCAGCAACAAATTGAAGAGGACAAGAAGAAGAGGAAAGATGGCTGCAGCAACAAATTGAAGAGGACAAGAAGAACAGGGAAGATGGCTGCAGCTGCCAGAAGTTTGCCAACCGCCACCCGCAACAGCAAAGATTTGATCAACCTCTGCCACCCGCCGATAGGGAAGCCGTCAGTGTGATAGGTTTAGGGCGCGGGCTCCCCAACCCATTCCAAGAGGCAGAGGAGGACGATATGAGGGAGATGTGGTCGGGAAGAGGGTGGGGAAGGGGAGAGGCGGGACTCACCGTGGCGTCGCTGGGTAGCAGGTCCGCCTCCGGCCTACGAGACGGAGAGATCCAACGAGTCGTGAGCTCGTTGACCTGCGAGGCTATGTAGCAACTTCAACCAAAGTTTCATGATCATCATCATTAGCTTCCTCTCTTATTGGTGTAGGCGCCACAGGAACTAATTCCGGTGCTGCGCTACTCGCAAGTTCAAGAGAAGGTTCAACATCCTCGTCGAGTTCTACTTTCCTTCTAGTCACTTCTTTCGAGAGAAATTCCTTCTCTAGAAATGATCCATTCTTGGCAACAAAGATTTTGCCTTCGGACCTATGATAGAAGGTGTACCCAATAGTTTCCTTCGGGTATCCTATGAAGACGCATTTTTCCGCTTTGGGTTCAAGCTTATCCGGCTGTAACTTCTTTACATAGGCTTCGCAACTCCAAACTTTAAGGAACGACAATTTAGGTTTCTTCCCAAACCATAATTCATACGGTGTTGTTTCAACGGATTTAGATGGTGCCATGTTTAAAGTGAATGCGTGTAAGGTTCCCAACCTTTAATAAGGTAGAGATCCCTGTGTTTATAATGCTAGTCCCTGGATCAATAGCTAGCATCCACAGTTAAGATGTAATCTCAAGAAACAAAGGTCATAATACAACTTTACAACCAGGAATAACATAATTTTATTACATCTTACATAGCTCATTTGGCTATTACATTACATTGCAGCAGAATAACTATAAGCATGGGGTCCTTCATCTTCAAAGTGCCATAGGCAGACATGTTGGTTGTAGACTTGTAATCCTAATCATTAAACTTCACTAATATCAAACAAACCTGCAACATAACAAGTTACAGCCACAAGGGTCAATACATTTGAATTGTATTGGCAAGTGATACTATGGTAGTATAGTGGAGTCTATCATCTATATGCATTTGGCTAAGTGGAGTTTAGGCTTGCTTTGCTCAAAATAGATTTTTCCTTATCATTTGAAAATACTAAGTTTTTGCTTTGACAAAATCTTTCCCAAGGTATCTCCCAATAGACATTGGTGATCCTTTAATCCTTGTTCACCCACAAATTTTTACTTAGAAATTTGGATGAGGAGATTCTTGATAGCTTCCATGTCTTGATGCTCAAATTGTCCTTTACCAGGGACATGGCTAAGTACTTAGATTTTACACTCTGCAGAGGTGGTGCACTTTCCCCACAAGACTTGGTTTCACCAAGACAAGATCTTTCAGAAGCCTTCCCTTAGACCATAATGGACGCGTTCCAACCTATCAAACCCCTACCACCAACTGTCCATTTGGCTAAGTTATTGCAACCTATATGATCCAGGCAGAGCCCATAATGCCAAGTGGCTACACTTGAAGCTTCTCAACATTTGACATATCGAACCTCTTTGTTCCTGGGTGGCCATCCACAAGTGAGATACACTAGGGTAGTCCATAAACATGGGCCCTGTGTAACCACTCAACAAAAATCCATCCATGCAATACCATTCCTCCCAGGTGATTCATTCACTTAGTTGTTTTATTAAACAAAACACAAGTCCTCAGACTTAGAAATTTTTCCATAGCATGAATATATATTACTCCCTTGTTTCCTATTAACTAATCTAAGCATGATAGTAATAGGAATCTTAACTTAGGAAATTCTACTAAGGTTTCATCTAGTAGGATTTCCCATAGCATGGTTTATACTTAGCAAAAATTCCATGCAAGTTTTCCTTAGAAAAATCACTAATGCATAGTGAAAGTAATGGGACAAAGGTATGAAGCATCACTTGCCTTTTTGATAGAGTATAGGTTCACTTCTTGATCTTTGCAATGTTCACACACTTCAAGTCACTACAATTCAATCAAGCAAACAATAATTCAATCTACCATTCAAGCAATTCATCACATAAAATCATAAAACAACAATAATGCATGCAAGCATGCAAGAGATTGTTTTATTTTGAGAAGTGGTTTCTAATTGTTCATAAACATCTGGAAACACCTATTGGTCATTTTATAAAGTGGCAAAGTCATTTGCAAAAGGTTTCACTTTATAATTCATTTTTTTAAATCAAGTCATTATTTTATGTGGTTGAAAATGTTTTTAGCAAAGTAATGGTTTTATAGGGTTCACCAAATACATTTTAAAATCATCAAACTTGGTGTTTGGGGTCAGAGAGTTTAGAACAAAACATTTCCCAAAGGTTTTCTTCCAAAACCATTTTAATAAATAATCCATATTTTTATTTGACTAGGAATGGTTTAAATCCAAGATTCATTCTTTTGTTTCACCAAATACATTTTTGAAACCACAATTTGTTTCCTAGGGTCAGTAGGTTCAAAAAAAACCATTTGCCAAAGATTTTATCCCCAAAATCATTTTAGAGTAATTTTTATAACCTAAACAAGCATACAAAAGTTTCTGCAAAAACAAACATTTTACCAGAAGCTTTTTACTAAACAAAGTGCATGGTTGGCTAGGGCTTGTTTTTCTGAATCCATTGATATAAAGTTTGCAAAATTTGGACGTGTGGATTAAAAGTTATGGAATTTACAAAATCACATATCAATTTGATCTATTCTGTTTTAATTCAAATCGACACGGACACGTGGATCAATCCTACAGGCTGGTACCGGTTCGGTTGGATCAGACTCTAGGAGGCGTTGGATCAAGTCAGATCGAGCGGCACAGGTTGCGTACCTCTTCGGCGTTTAAGTGAATCTATCTTATCCCTTAGATCCAGATCGAACGGCTGATGCGCGACTGACCAGAGGTGGGCGGCGCTAGCGGCGGCAGACGGCGGCGGCGTGTCTGGCTACGACGGAGTCGATGTTACAGGAAGCGAGGAAGGAAGGGGAGATGCTTACCGTGTTCTTGGAGTGATGCTGAAGCTCAACCTGCTTGCAATTTGTCAAGGGGCGCACGGAATCAGTCGGGATTCCTCGCCGGAGTCAGTGACGGCGTCGGGCGGCTCTGGAGGTCGTCGAGGGCGACGCTACGAGTCACGAGGAAACAAACGGAGGACATGGTTAGCTTCATACGCAAGTAGCGGACACGCGTGTATCAAAAGGAGGGCAAGGGGGGTCTGGTCTCACCGGTAGGGTTCGTCGGAACGGAGGCAGACGGTGGCGACGATGGTGGTTGTCGTTGCCGACGTTCTGGTGTTCGTGCGGATGAATGGGAAGGACAGGGAGGTGCGCCAGAGGCTGGGGAGTGTGTGAGCTTGGTCGGGGAGGCAAGGGGCAAAGCGGTGCTACCGGAATTGGCCAGGAACCTCGTCGGAGACGGCGACGGTGCAGAAGAAATTGGAGACAGCCTGGGGGCTCTCTTGCAGCGGTGTCTGAGGGGAAAGGAAGAGGGAAGGGAGGTGATTAAATGGGCATGGTCACGGCGAGGTGTAACAGTGGCAGTAACGTGAATTTAATCGGCGGAATCAAAGGCAGCAACGGCCGGGCGAGAGGGCGGCGTGGTCAGCGGGGTGAAGACGATGACGACGTGGCGAGGGGGTCCGCTGTCAGCGTGAGGGAGAGTGTGGGGGTGGGGTCCACTGGTCGGCGTCTCTGCGGGTTTAAAGGCGGGTGCGAATTGTTTTCTGCGGGTGAGAGAGGGAGTGGGATGGTTGGTCCAGGTGGGCTAGGCTTAGTTGGGCTGGGTCCTTTTCTTATTTTTTGTTCTGTTTGTTTTTCTTTTTCTCTTTTCTTTTATTCTGTTTTGGTTTTGTTTAATTAATTCAAACACTTATTTGAATTCAAAACCTTGCCAAATTTTGTGTGGGTTTGAATACTGATTGGTAAAACATTCTGGAGTCATTTTTGGAACAAAATATTACTCCTTTTGGGATCTTTTAATTATTTAAAATAGGCTCTAGTTTTAAATCAAATAGGATTTAATAATAACTTTAAAACTCCATTTAAATTCAAATCATCACCAAACATTGGGTGAAGTTTAATTCTGTTTGTGAACATATTTCAAAGTCTAAAATAAAATAATTTTTATTCTTTTAGGATCCATTAATAATTAAATAATTGGACCTTAGCTATTAATTCAAAATAGGATTTATTTATTTTAAAATTCTATTTGAAATCTAAACCAAACCAAAACCTTTTCAGTAGGTTTTATTTGAATAAATAAAACACTTGGGAAAACTTATTTAAAATAAAATAATAAGTTTTAGTGTTTATTTAAAGTGGAAAAGCCTTTACTTTAATAAAATTGGATATTAATAAATTCTTATTAATTTATTTAAATAAACCTTTACCTCTTTTATCAAATAGAAATATTTTATCTCAAAAGCTTGGCCAAGATTAATTTGGCTCTTTAAAATAATCTTTATTTTTTTATTTCTACCTTTGCTTTTTGAAAAACCAAATCTTTTATTAAAGAATCCAAAATAGTAATTTCAATTATTAAAACCTTCGTTATTAATTATTTCCAAATATCTTTTATGATTATTTGTTCATCATTTGGTATGGGTTTTAGATAAGGGCTTTATTAGTTTTGGGAATTCAATTCCTTATCCTATTATATTCATAAGATTTTATTTATGGTTCCAATTTAAGTGAAACCAATTTATATGGTCTTATAATATTTCAATTTGTCTTTCTTGAACACTTGTGAAAGTTTGTTGACAAATTTTTATATGGATCAAATCCATAGGCTTGGAGATAACTTGGAATTGATTCTTATCCCATTAGGGTTTTAGGATTTGGATTTATTTTCCAAGTGTTTAAATTTCCAGATACATTCATTGAGGAATGCATTTCACTTGATTTGGATTTTGCTGAATTCAAACTTTAATTAAAGTTTGTTCAGGATGGGATTTTGATTTCCATTTAGAAAAGTTTCTTTTCACCCTGATTTTCAACAATAATTTTTATTTTGTTTATTTATTTTCACATTACAAGATTTGGAAAATCTTGGGATGTGACAGGCTACCACCCTTAAAATAAATCTCGTCCCGAGATTTGGGGAGTCTAGGATTACAAGTTGGCTCAAAGCATCTAGGATACTACCACCCTTAAAAATTTTCCAACTAGATTACATCTTGGCTTGCTTGGAGTCTTGATGTAACTTCTCTGGGCAGTTGTTTGCATAATGGCCTTGATTTTCACACTTGAAACATGTGACAAGGCTGAGATCCTTCATAGGCATTCTTGTGTTGTACTTCTTATTTTCTGGACAATGGGGTGCATAATGGCCTGGCTTTTTGCATTTGTTGCACATCACTTGGTTAATATCTTCCTTTTCCTTTGGTATCATTGCCTCTTGTTTATTTCCTTGGTTCTTCTTCTTTTCTGGGCATTCACTGGCATAGTGTCCCATCTCTTTGCAATTGTAACATTGCAACTGGCTTTTGTCCTTTTTCTTCTTTTTGGGTCTCTCCAAAGCTAGGAGTTCTTATAGTTCATGCTCTTCATACTCCACCACATAGGTGGGAAATCTTTCTCTCTTCTTGGGGCAGTTACTAGAGATATGACCTTCTTCTTCACAAGAGTAGCAACACTTTATGGTCACTTTGGATTTGGCCTTATGTGGCATGGTTCTGACTTTTCCTTCATTCATCTTGGTAGAAGTTGTTCCCTTATGGAGGTTTCCAAACATTTGATGCATTCCATCTTGCTTCATTTGTTGAACTATAGGATAGATGGGGCATTGAATAGGGGCATGATCATTTCCTTCACATAGGAAACAAGTCACTTGAGATGTGGGGCATTGATTAGTTGGATGTTTCTCTTCACAATTAGGGCATTGATGTCCATGATCCTTGGGAGTGTGATCCTTGTCTCCACAAATATTGCATGCTTGGGTTCCTTCTAGAATAACATCTTTGTCATGTTTGTTGTCATAAACTCCTTGGGAAGAGTTGTCTCCCATGTTTATCATTTGAGTAGTCAATTCTTGCAACAATTGGGATTGAACTTTAAAAATCCTTTGTATGGCTGGGTCTAGTCCATTGTTGTTGGCTAAAAGCTGAGTTGTCAATTGGCTCAACTAGGTTTGGTTTGCTAGTAGTTGTTCTCTCATGTTGTTCTCTTGGTTGTTGTTGTTGTCATCCTTGATGTTGGAGTTTCTTGGAGAAGTCATCTGTTTGGGTTGGGTTGGGATTAGAATGGGCAAAAGATTTCTAAGGGAATAATTCTAATCACACACATCACAATTCATACAAGCAATGTGCAAGCAATCACAAACAAACATTCCACTCAAACAACAAGTTGCAAGCATATTTTTAGGCAACCAAAAATGTTTTTGTTACACCACTTAAGTTGGTGGGTTTGACTTAAACTAAATATGGTGGTCCATCTATATGGTTCTCTTGTGGTCTTTCCATCTTTCTTGGTTGATTCTTCATATATAAGATCTTTGTATCCTTAAAGATTTTCTTGCATCTTGGTCTCAAAACTTCAAAATGATGATGGTTCCTTCTATGTTGTGTTTCCTTAGTCTTCAAGTCTTGAGTAATATTTCTTGTCTCACTTGTAGTCCTTAGTGATATCCAAGTTGATGTCCTTGGTGAAAATGTTGAAGATGTTGAAGTCATTAGAGTTGAAGATGTTGAAGTCATTAGAGTTGAAGATGTTGAAGTCATTAGAGTTGATGAAGTCCCTTGCACATGGTGAAGTCTTTGGCCATGGGGTAGGCTTTGTCCATCAAGTTTGAAATAGAAGAGATGTAGAATCAAAACCAAAATGGTTGAGGAAAGAGTTTACAAGATTGTTTGTAAATAAGTTTTGGAAAAAATACAACTCCTATTTTTCTAAGGGTTTTGTCCAATCCTAGGTTTGCAAATCCTACAGGCAACAAAATGCTCTGATACCATCTGTAAGGTTCCCAACCTTTAATAAGGTAGAGATCCCTGTGTTTACAATGCTAGTCCCTGGATCAATAGCTAGCATCCACAGTTAAGATGTAATCTCAAGAAACAAAGGTCATAATACAACTTTACAACCAGGAATAACATAATTTTATTACATCTTACATAGCTCATTTGGCTATTACATTACATTGCAGCAGAATAACTATAAGCATGGGGTCCTTCATCTTCAAAGTGCCACAGGCAGACATGTTGGTTGTAGACTTGTAATCCTAATCATTAAACTTCACTAATATCAAACAAACCTGCAACATAACAAGTTACAGCCACAAGGGTCAATACATTTGAATTGTATTGGCAAGTGATACTATGGTAGTATAGTGGAGTCTATCATCTACATGCATTTGGCTAAGTGGAGTTTAGGCTTGCTTTGCTCAAAATAGATTTTTCCTTATCATTTGAAAATACTAAGTTTTTGCTTTAACAAAATCTTTCCCAAGGTATCTCCCAATAGACATTGGTGATCCTTTAACCCTTGTTCACCCACAAATTTTTACTTAGAAATTGGGATGAGGAGATTCTTGATAGATTCCATGTCTTGATGCTCAAATTATCCTTTACCAGGGACATGGCTAAGTACTTAGATTTTACACTCTGTAGAGGTGGTGCACTTTCCCCACAAGACTTGGTTTCACCAAGACAAGATCTTTCAGAAGCCTTCCCTTAGACCAGAATGGACGCGTTCCAACCTATCAAACCCCTACCACCAACTGTCCATTTGGCTAAGTTATTGCAACCTATATGATCCAGGCAGAGCCCATAATGCCAAGTGGCTGCACTTGAAGCTTCTCAACATTTGACATCTCAAACCTCTTTGTTCCTGGGTGGCCATCCACAAGTGAGATACACTAGGGTAGTCCATAAACATGGGCCCTGTGTAACCACTCAACAAAAATCCATCCATGCAATACCATTCCACCCAGGTGATTCATTCACTTAGTTGTTTTATTAAACAAAACACAAGTCCTCAGACTTAGAAATTTTTCCATAGCATGAATATATATTCCTCCCTTGTTTCCTATTAGATAAGCTAAGCATGATAGTAATAGGAATCTTAACTTAGGAAATTCTACTAAGGTTTCATCTACTAGGATTTCCCATAGCATGGTTTATACTTAGCAAAAATTCCATGCAAGTTTTACTTAGAAAAATCACTAATGCATAGTGAAAGTAATGGGACAATGGTATGAAGCATCACTTGCCTTTTTGGTAGAGTATAGGTTCACTTCTTGATCTTTGCAATGTTCACACACTTCAAGTCACTACAATTCAATCAAGCAAACAATAATTCAATCTACCATTCAAGCAATTCATCACATAAAATCATAAAACAACAATAATGCATGCAAGCATGCAAGAGATTGTTTTATTTGGAGAAGTGATTTCTAATGGTTCATAAACATTTTGAAACACCTATTGGTCATTTTATAAAGTGGCAAAGTCATTTGCAAAAGGTTTCACTTTATAATTCATTTTTTAAAATCAAGTCATTATTTTATGTGGTTAAAATGTTTTTAGCAAAGTAATGGTTTTATAGGGTTCACCAAATACATTTTCAAATCATAAAACATGGTGTTTAGGGTCAGAGAGTTTAGAACAAAACATTTCCCAAAGGTTTTCTTCCAAAACCATTTTAATAAATAATCCATATTTTTATTTGACTAGGAATGGTTTAAATCCAAGATTCATTCTTTTGTTTCACCAAATACATTTTTGAAACCACAATTTGTTTCCTAGGGTCAGTAGGTTCAAAACAAACCATTTGCCAAAGATTTTATCCCCAAAATCATTTTAGAGTAATTTTATAACCTAAACAAGCATACAAAATTTTCTGCAAAAACAAACATTTTACCAGAAGCTTTTTACTAAACAAAGTGCATGGTTGGCTAGGGCTTGTTTTTCTGAATCCATTGATATAAATTTTGCAAAACTTGGACGTATGTATTAAAAGTTATGGAATTTACAAAATCACATATAAATTTGATCTATTCTGTTTTAATTCAAATCGACAGGGACACGTGGATCAATCCTATAGGCTGGTACCAGTTCGGTTGGATCAGGCTCTAGGAGGCGTTGGATCAAGTCAGATCGAGCGGCACAGGTTGCGTACCTCTTCGGCGTTTAAGTGAATCTATCTTATCCCTTAGATCCAGATCAGCAGATGATGATGCAACTCCACTGGATGGGCGCTTAGCGGCGACAGACGGTGGCGGCGTGTCTGGCTACAGCGGAGTCGACGTTACAGGAAGCGAGGAAGGAAGGGGAGATGCTTACCATGTTTGTGGAGTGATGCTGAAGCTCAACCTGCTTGCAGTTTGTCAAGGGGCGCACGGAATCAGTCGGGATTCCTCGCCGGAGTTAGTGACGGCGTCGGGCGGCTCTGGAGGTCGTCGAGGGCGACGCTACGAGTCACGAGGAAACAAACGGAGGACATGGTTAGCTTCATACGCAAGTAGCGGACACGCGTGTATCAAAAGGAGGGCAAGGGGGGTCTGGTATCACCGGTAGGGTTAAACGGAGGGCGCATGGCGGTGGCGATGGTGGTTGTCGTTCCGGCGTTACGTGTTCGTGCGGATGAATGGGAAGGACAGGGAGGTGCGCCAGAGGCTGTGGAGTGTGTGAACTTGGTCGGGGAGGCAAGGGGCGATGCGGTGCTGCCGGAATTGGCCAGGAACCTCGTTAGAGACGGCGGCGGTGCAGAAGAAATTGGAGACAGCCTGGGGGCTCTCTTGCAGCGGTGTCTGAGGGGAAAGGAAGAGGGAAGGGAGGTGATTAAATGGGCATGGTCACGGCGAGGTGTAACAGCGGCAGTAATGCGAATTTAATCGGCGGAATCAAAGGCAGCAACGGCCGGGCGAGAGGGCGGCGTGGTCAGCGGGGTGAAGACGATGACGACGTGGCGAGGGGATCCGCTGTCAGCGTGAGGGAGAGTGTGGGGGTGGGGTCCACTGGTCGACGTCTCTGCGGGTTTAAAGGCGGGTGCAAATTGTTTTCTACGGGTGAGAGAGGGAGTGGGCTGGTTGGGCCAGGTGGGCTAGGCTTAGTTGGGCTGGGTCCTTTTCTTATTTTTTTGTTCTGTTTGTTTTTCTTTTTATCTTTTCTTTTATTATGTTTTGGTTTTGTTTAATTAATTCAAACACTTATTTGAATTCAAAACCTTGCCAAATTTTGTGTGGGTTTGAATACTGATTGGTAAAACATTCTGGAGTCATTTTTGGAACAAAATATTATTCCTTTTGGGATCTTTTAATTATTTAAAATAGGCTCTAGTTTTAAATCAAATAGGATTTAATAATAATTTTAAAACTCCATTTAAATTCAAATCATCACCAAACATTGGGTGAAGTTTAATTCTGTTTGTCAACATATTTCAAAGTCTAAAATAAAATAATTTTTATTCTTTTTAGGATCCATTAATAATTAAATAATTGGACCTTAGCTATTAATTCAAAATAGGATTTATTTATTTTAAAATTCTATTTGAAATCTAAACCAAACCAAAACCTTTTCAGTAGGTTTTATTTGAATAAATAAAACACTTGGGAAAACTTATTGAAAATAAAATAACAAGTTTTAGTGTTTATTTAAAGTGGAAAAGCCTTTACTTCAATAAAATTGGATATTAATAAATTCTTATTAATTTTTTTTAATAAACCTTTACCTCTTTTATCAAATAGAAATATTTTATCTCAAAAGCTTGGCCAAGATTAATTTGGCTCTTTAAAATAATCTTTATTTTTTTATTTCTACCTTTGCTTTTTGAAAAACCAAATCTTTTATTAAATAATCCAAAATAGTAATTTCAATTATTAAAACCTTCTTTATTAATTGTTTCCAAATATATTTTATGATTATTTGTTCATCATTTGGTATGGGTTTTAGATAAGGGCTTTATTAGTTTTGGGAATTCAATTCCTTATCCTATTATATTCATAAGATTTTATTATGGTTCCCATTTAAGTGAAACCAATTTATATGGTCTTATAATATTTCAATTTGTCTTTCTTGAACACTTGTGAAAGTTTGTTGACAAATTTTTATATGGATCAAATCCATAGCTTGGAGATAACTTGGAATTGATTCTTATCCCATTAGGGTTTTAGGATTTGGATTTATTTTCCAAGTGTTTAAATTTCCAGATACATTCATTGAGGAATGCATTTCACTTGATTTGGATTTTGTTCAATTCAAACTTTAATTAAAGTTTGTTCAGGATGGGATTTTGATTTCCATTTAGAAAAGTTTCTTTTCACCCTGATTTTCAACAATAATTTTTATTTTGTTTATTTATTTTCACATTACAAGATTTGGAAAATCTTGGGATGTGACAATTCTACCTTAAAATAAATCTCGTCCCGAGATTTGGGGAGTCTAGGATTACAAGTTGGCTCAAAGCATCTAGGATACTACCACCCTTAAAAATTTTCCAACTAGATTACATCTTGGCTTGCTTGGAGTCTTGATGTAACTTCTCTGGGCAGTTGTTTGCAGAATGGCCTTGATTTTTCACACTTGAAACATGTGACAAGGCTGAGATCCTTCATAGGCATGCTTGTGTTGTACTTCTTATTTTCTGGACAATGGGGTGCATAATGGCCTGGCTTTTTGCATTTGTTGCACATCACTTGGTTAATATCTTCCTTTTCCTTTGGTATCATTGCCTCTTGTTTATTTCCTTGGTTCTTCTTCTTTTCTGGGCATTCACTGGCATAGTGTCCCATCTCTTTGCAATTGTAACATTGCAACTGGCTTTTGTCCTTTTTCTTCTTTTTGGGTCTCTCCAAAGCTAGGAGTTCTTCTAGTTCATGCTCTTCATACTCCACCACATAGGTGGGAAATCTTTCTCTCTTCTTGGGGTAGTTACTAGAGATATGACCTTCTTCTTCACAAGAGTAGCAACACTTTATGGTCACTTTGGATTTGGCCTTATGTGGCATGGTTCTGACTTTGCCTTCATTCATCTTGGTAGAAGTTGTTCCCTTATGGAGGTTTCCAAACATTTGATGCATTCCATCTTGCTTCATTTGTTGAACTATAGGATAGATGGGGCATTGAATAGGGGCATGATCATTTCCTTCACATAGGAAACAAGTCACTTGAGATGTGGGGCATTGATTAGTTGGATGTTTCTCTTCACAATTAGGGCATTGATGTGCATGCTCCTTGGGAGTGTGATCCTCGTCTCCACAAATATTGCATGCTTGGGTTCCTTCTAGAATAACATCTTTGTCATCTTTGTTGTCATAAACTCCTTGGGAAGAGTTGTCTCCCATGTTGATCATTTGAGTAGTCAATTCTTGCAACAATTGGGATTGAAGTTTCAAAATCCTTTGTCTTCTTGTTACGTTGATTCTCTACCTTACTTTGAAATTCCTTAAACTTCTCGAAAGTTTCGGACTTATGTTTCATGAAATAGATATACCCATATCTACTCAAGTAATCCGTGAAGGTAAGAACATAACGATAACCACAGCGCGATGCTACACTCATTGGTCCACACACATCGGTATGTATGATTTCCAATAAGTCCGTAGCTCGCTCCATCATACCAGAAAATGGAGTCTTAGTCATTTTACCCATCAGACATGCTTCGCATCTTTCAAGTGATTCGAAATCAAGTGATTCAAGAAGTCCATCGGAATGGAGTTTCTTCATACGCTTCACTCCGATATGACCAAGACGACAGTGCCACATATAGGTCGTGTTATCGCTCAATTTCAAACGTTTAGCCTCAATGTTATTTATGTGTGTATTACTACAATCGAGATTCAATAAGAATAGAACATCTATTAAAGGTGCATGTGCATAAAACATATTACTCATATAAATCGAACAACCATTATTCTCGGACTTAAACAAGTAACCATCTCGCAATAAAAAAGATCCTGATATAATGTTCATGCTCAACGCAGGCACCAAATAACTATTATTTAAGTATAAAACTAATCCCGATGGTAGATGAAGAGGTAGCGTGCCTACCGCGATCACATCAACCTTTGATCCATTTCCAATGCGCATCGTCACCTTGTTCTTTGCTAGCTTCCGTTTATTCTGCAGCACCTGTTTTGAGTTACAAATATGAGAAAACGAAGCAGTATCAAATACCCAGGCACTACTACGAGTACTAGTGAGATACACATCAATAACATGTATATAGGATATACCTTTCTTCTTGATGTTGCCGTTCTTCAAATCCGCCAAGTACTTTGGGCAATTCCGCTTCTAGTGACCTTACGCTATAAAGCACTCGATGTCGAGCTTAGGCCTAGCCTTGGTCTTCTTCGGCGGTGCGGCAACTTTCTTACCGCCCTTCTTGAAGTTTCCCTTTTGCTTAGACTTGCCTTTCTTGAATTTGGTGGTATTATTGACCAACAACACTTGATGCTCTTTCTTGATCTCCACTTCTGCAGAATTCAACATGGAGAAGAGTTCTGGCAATATCTTGTCCATGTTTTGCATATTGTAGTTCATCACAAAGTTCTTGTAACTTGGTGGTAGTGATTGGAGGACACGGTGAATCCCCAAAGAATTAGGAATCACTATACCCAAACTTTGGAGTTTGTTTGCGTGCCCAGACATCTTAAGCACATGCTCACTGACAGAGCTGCCCTCTTCCATCTTGCAGTTAAAGAACTTTTCAGAAGCCTCATAACTCACAACTACCCCGTGAGCCTCAAATATCATTTTGAGTTCACGGACAATATCATGTGGGTCATGGTTCTCAAACCTTTTCTGAAGCTCTATTTCCAACCCATACAAGATAGCACACTGAACTTTGTAGTACTGATTTTTCCGAGCGAGAAAAACATTCTTTACCTCATCGGTAGCATCAGCTGCAGGCGGGTCACCCAACAGTGCATCCAGCACATAGGTCAAATTACCAGCATTGAGGACAATCCTCAAATTGCGGAACCAATCCGCGAAGTTGCTTCCATTGTTTTTCAACTTTTATTTCTCTCGGAACGCATTAAAATTGATGCTAGGGGCCGCCATTGATCTACAACATATTTGCAATAGTATAGACTAAGTTTATGACAAATTGAGTTCTAATTAATAGTTAAATTAATCTAGGTGAACTCCCACTCAAAACAATATCCCTCACATTGTTTTAGTGATCACACGAACCAAATCCACCACATCAAAACCAATCATCACGAGAGTTGATGTAGCTTCAATGGCAAACAATCAACATGTTCATCATATCTACTATATGATTCATGCTTTACCTTTCGGTGATCCGTGTTCCGAGACCATGTCTATACATGCTAGGATTGTCAAGATCAAACCTTAGCTTCCGCATGAGCAAATATGGATTGCTCATGTTGTATACACTTGTAGAATCTAACACACCCGATCATCACGTGGTGCTTCGAAACAACAAGCTTTAGCAACGGTGCTTACTAAGGATGAACACTTTAAAACTTGAAATTTGTGTGCTTGAGGGATAATCTTATAATGCTACCGTTGTTAACTAAGCAATACAAGATGCATAAAGGATTAACATCACATGCAATTCATAATATGTGATATGATATGGCCTTTCTTCTTGTGCTTCCGATATCCATCTTTAAGCGCGAACATGATCTCCATCATCACCGGCATTGCGTCAAGGTCAATGGCATCGTTCCATGGTTGTCATCCAGCAGCTTCAACTATTACAATTACTTTGAATAGACACGCGGGTCTTAACAGAATTAAAGATAACCATATGGCTCCTGCCTGTTGCCAACTTACAATAAGGAACACTGCATACATCAAATATAATCACAATCATGGGCATATCACATCACAGCACACCCCTGCAAAACAAAGTTAGACGCCTCTAATTTTCTTTGCATATTTACGTGGTTTGGGGCTTTCAATAAGTGTCGCTCTAACTTACGAACAAGAACCACAACGTTGATGCTTGAACTATCAAGTGCCCGTTGTAAATTGGATCTATACTATGGTGGGAGAGCTAGGCACCCGCAAAGCCACTTATGCAATACAAGTTGCATGTTGAGCGTGGAGCAAGTCTCATGAACGATGTCATGTAAGGTTAGCCCGGGCCGCTTCATCCCTTCATACCGCAAGATGCAAAGTACACAAGAAGCAATTGATAATAAAAGCACCACCACCCACAATGATTCCAACTCTCAAAAATCACATTTAACCATACCTTTCAGAATATATAAAGATATATGAGTTTACTTACAAAAATAATGTTCAGGTAATAAAAGAATGCCACATGGGCAATTCTAGTCACTTTTTTATTTAAAATAAAAAGGTTAAACCTTATTAAATTGTGACACCACTTTAAATCACATTCCCATGGACTAAAATATGTGGTGATGACATGTGTCAACATGATCCCATGTTTGGTTTGGAGAATATTAAATCTTAAGTAGTTTTTTAATGAGTAGAAATTACTTTTCTAAAACTAAAATCTTTAAGACAAATGCTTTAGTCTTGTAATGTTAGTGATGATGCTAGATCATCTATAGAACCCTTGTGTGTGATGATTGAAAGTAGTTAATTATTGTTTGGTGATTGTGTACCTCGTATTTATTTATAGACGCTAGTACCGACCAAGGATACAAGGAAGAAGGAGGATACTACGAAGAAGAAGCCGAGGAGAACTTCAACCACTGCTCTGCACAAGGCAAGCCAATACTTGCAAGCTATTAACTTGGCAAGCTTATACTGATACTGATGCAAGCCTTACTAATAAAGCTGACCTATGCAAGCTAATACTTGCTTGTTACCATGCCAACTATATGCCTTCAGCATATGTGATCATACCCACTTGATACCCAATCCTAGTTTTACTTGCACGCTTTCTACTTTATTTTCTTTATCAAAGCTTTCTACTTTATTTTCTTTATCCTAGTTTTACTGAAGTAACTTGTAGATTCTAGGAAGATACTTGAAAGTTGCATAAAGATCATAAAATTTGGCCTAAGCTAGAAAACCTTTATGTCATCCTAAGGAAGGAGGGAGTACTTAGTTGAAACTCCACATGTTTACCACCCCTCATTAGTACTCACCCCCACTTGTAGATGCTAGTGCTAAGCATAAAATTTGATCAACTTTAGATGGGAATAACCTGGGCCGGGATGTAAGTTGATACAAGTGGGTATGATCACATACCTGCTTGATACAAGTTGCATGTTGAGCGTGGAGCAAGTCTCATGAACGATGTCATGTAAGGTTAGCCCGGGCCGCTTCATCCCATCATCCCGCAAGATGCAAAGTACACATGAATCAATTGATAATAAAAGCACCACCGCCCATAATGACCATTGTGTTCTACTCGTGCAACAGATCTACATATATACATGGCTCTGATACCACTGTAGGGGTTCGTAGCATGGAAAACAAAAAAATTCTACCGCATGCAAACAAACAAGCCAAGATCTATCTACTAGATTGTAGCAACGAGTCGATAGAAGAACTCACCCTCGAAGATTCCAAAGCGGTTAACGAGAGCAGATTCTCGTTGGTGATGTAGTCGTACTCTTGCCGATCTCAAGATAGCGTAGACGATCCTTCCGGCGCTGCATTTCGGCAGCGCTTCTGCAGTCGGTCACACGTTCGGTACTCGATGAAGTCCTTCCTCTCCCTTGTTCCAGTAGGCAGCGGAGGTTGTAGCACTCTCCTCGCGATTCCGGCAGCACGACGGTGTGGTACCGGAAGTAGAGGGGAGATCTCGCAGGGCTTCGCCTTAAGCCGGAGCGAGTATGGTGGACTATGAGAGAGGCCTTGGTGATCTAGGTTTCAGAGGGCACCAAGGGGCGGATCTTGTCCGGTGGCTAGGGCTTGGGGAAGCCCCAAGTCGGCGGCTAGGAGAAACCCTAGGGGCGGCGACAACTTGGACGTGGCCGGCTGTAGGGGTTCATAGCATGGAAACAAAAAAAATTCTACCGCATGAACACACAATCAAGATCTAATATATGATCAAGACAAGATCTATCTACTAGATTGTAGCAACGAGTCAATAGAATACTAACCCTCAAAGATCCAAAGCAGTTAACGAGAGCAGATTCTCGTGGGTGATGCAGTCGTACTCTTGCCGATCTCAAGATCGCGTAGATGATCCTTCTGGCGCTGCGTTCCGGCAGCACTTCCGCAGTCGGTCACACATTCGGCACTCGATGAAGACCTTCCTCTCCCTTGTTCCAGCAGGCAGTGGAGGTTATAGCACTCTCCTCGTGATTCCGGCAGCACGACGGCGTGGTGTCGGAAGTAGAGGGGAGATTTCGCAGGGCTTCGCCTTAAGCCAGAGCGAGTATGGTGGAGTATGAGAGAGGCCTTGGTGATCTAGGGTTTAGAGGGCACCAAGGGGAGGGCTTGGCCAGCGGCTAGGGTTTGGGGAAACCCTAACTCGCCGAGCTAGAGGAAGCCGTAGGCGGCGGTGACTTGGAGGAGGCCGGCGGCTAGGAGATTAGGGTTTGGGTGTGAGAGGTAGGGGCGCCCTACCCCTCCTTATATAGGTGGAGCATGGCTGGTTGGGAGGAGGGAGTCCTCCTCCAACTCGCCCTCCTTGTCCGGCGGGTGGAGGGAGTGGGACTTCCTCCCCAAGTAGGTTTCCTACTCTCTCTCTCCACCAAGCAAACTTGCCGTTTGACTTTTCAAATTGGCGTTTGACTTTCAAACTAGGATTTGATTTCTCCCTTTATTTTGCCCAGCCAAGTGACCTAGTACATGATGCAACCATTCCATATTGTCATGACACATTCATGTACCCTTCCCCTCCGGAGTGCCGGACCTTCCGGACCCTTCTAGAACATTCCCGCTGAAAACACCGGAATCATTCCCCAACTCCTAAACAGGACTTTCCTTATATGAATCTTATTCTCCGGACCATTCCGGATCTCCTCGTGATATCCCTGATCCCATCCGAGACTCCGAACAACATTCGGTCTCTTACTCATCATTCCATAACTACTCAACAACATCGAATCCTTAAGTGTGTCTCCCTACGGTTCGTGAATTATGCGGACATGATCGAGACACTTCTCCGATCAATAACCAATAGAGGAATCTGGAAATTCATATGGCTCCCACATATTTCTATGATTACTTTGCAATCGAATGAACCACTTACATACGGTACCAATTTCCCTTTGTCTCACGATAGTTTACTTATCCGAGGTTTTGATCGTCGGTATCTCTGCATACCTAGTTCAACCTCGTTACCGATAAGTACTCTTTTCTCGTTCCCATGATATGTGATCCCTTGTGAGCCAGTCACATGCTTGCAAGCTAATTGGATGACATTCCACCGAGAGGGCCCAGAGTATATCTATCCGTCATATGGATGGACAAATCCCACTCTTGATCCATGTGCCTCAACCCATACTTTCCAAACACCCAATGCCACCTTTATAGCCACCCAGTTACAGTGTGGTGTTTGATGTCATCAAAGCATCCTTCCGGTGATGGTGATTAACATGATCTCATGGTCGAAGGAATTAGGTTACTATGTATCAGAAAGCTTATAGCAATTGAACTATTAAAATGACTTGATCTTTATGCTACGGTTATCTATAGGAGTATGTCCATCATACCATTCTCCTAATGATATGACCCTGTTTTTAATAACATCTCTATGTTCATAATCAGGAAACCATGATCATATATTAACCAACAAGCTAGTTTAACAAGAGGATTTACTAGGGACTCTTTTATGTTTACAAATCACACAAGTATTAATGTTTCCGGTTAATACAATTATATGCATGGTATGTAAACATTTATCATAAGTATGAAGATATGATAATAACCACTTTATTATTGCCTCTTGGGTATATCTCCAACAGTCTCCCACTTGCACTAGATTCAATAATCTAGTTTCAAACCTTTGTGTATTCAACACCTATGGCTTTCTGGTGTTGTATGTACACGATTGCTAGTGGTCAACTGATCTCCGGATCTGACACTTCCAGGTCCGTGTGTAATTGCATGTCTTTGCGTCTCTACGCATCACTCATTCTCTAATGAGATGGTTTTGTACAAATTTGGTCCTTTGGTGTGACCTTTTAGTTATTTGGGGTTAAAACATGTTGATAATATTGTCGTACAATATATCTTCATAGTATTATCCCTGCTGTGAACTACACCTAGTTTGATAACAAACTTCTTGACACAAATGCCCTCTTTTTCTGCTATAAAAGTAGTTATATACTTAGCCTTTTGTTGTAGTATCTGTCACATTGTCTTAACTTTGGAACTCATCCAAATCCATTATGGAACTTACTTTCCATCACATTATGCCACCCTTAGTTTAGATTGTGATAAACTTATTTTGTACTTCGTGACAAAACTAGTATCAATGTAATACTTTTACAATGAACTAACCATCTATTTGTCACTTCTACAAAATAATATATTCTTAGTTCTTTTAAACGATCATAAGAATATCTTTATTATCGTCCAATAATCATCTTATGAATTATTCTGGTATATGCTCATAACATTTAGAGCATAGGACATTTCTGTATTTGTACACATCACATCATGATTGATAAAATACTCTTTGTGATTATATCTATCAAGTATCAAAAATACTTAAATCTTTATTCAATCCTTCCTGTGCAACAAGAACCTTTCTTGGAGTTTCTATATTGAACTCATTCAATATCTCGTCTATGTACTTCTGGCACAACCATATTGGCGTCACAATTTATCCATATAGACATTGATGCCAAATATTCGGGTTCTGCCTAAGCCTTTCATCGAGATGAAATTCTTATCCTTTGTTAATAAAAAGATACATCACTTACAATCAACAATATGTCTTCTACATAATGTATTAGAAATATGTCTTAGCGCTCTCACTTAATTTCTTGCAGGTGCAAGCATCTTCATCGTCTCCGATGAAATTAAACTCTTTTAACAGTTTCATCATAGTGAAGATTCCAACTCCGCGATGCTTACTTCAACCATTGAAGTTTGCATATGCTTTTATCATCCTTTGAATTAACAAAACCCTTTGGATCGTGTCATGCACACGTTTAGGTAACCATTCTTATAGAAGAACTTGTTTTTTTTCTTCAACTATCACATAACAAAATTATATGTAGTGGTTGCTACATTAATCCGTCTAGACTAAATATCGCTTAATGAAAGATCAGATCTTGTCATAGTCAACTCTTTGAACATTGTCGTGAACTCTTTCTCGACATGTCGATAATCTCATAGATGTGAAACATCCATGTCTATTTCTTTATAGATCCAAATATGACTGTAAGGTCTTGTACCTTTCCAGAGGGTCTTTCAAGTTCAAAGCTTAATCTCTCGTATATGGAACTATCATGGATTTTATGGCTTCAAGCCATTTGACGGAGTCAGGGCCCATCATCGCTTCTTTAAATGTAGTCGGATCATTATTGTCAAATAATGATTTAACTCTCAAATATTGGTATTTGATTCTTTACCCGACCTACTTGTTTCAATAGGAACTTAGACCTCTATGACCACAACCTTTGAGGAATGTGAGCCATAAGCATTGTTGTTGACTCCGGAACACTTTTCGGCGCTGCACAACTTTGCACATATAGCTAAGGTTCCTTTAACCTTATCAAAGTTCTATCATCCTCCCACTTAACATTTCACGGAAAATTCCTTCTCAAAGAAACTTGACGTTCTAAGCGACAAACACTTTTGTCTTCGATGTTATGGAGGAATACTCAACGATTCATACAAAGATATGTTCATCCGATTTTGGTTGCAAACATCTTTCTTATGCATAGCATACCAATTTTTAAGAAAGGACAACTTGGGTTTTATCCCAAACCATAACTTTATATGGTGTCAATTCAACGGATTATGATGGATCTCTTTTCAGTGGAAAAACGGTAGTCTCTAAAGCTTTTAATCTTTAAAATATATGGAAGTTTTATGAATTACACCTTTGATATTACCATGTCAAACAAGGTTTAATTACATATCTAGAACGCTCCATACTCTTATGGTGTTTCGAGAAATGCAAATCCACGGAACGATTCCTTAAATCTTAGGTGTTTTATGCTAAACTTGTAACTCAAATATCTTCCTTTATGATCTCATCATAAACTATTTATATTCTTGTTACAACGATTTTGCACTTCATCTTGAAAGTCTTTGAATTTTCAAATGTTTCATACTTTATCCTTATATATTCACTCAATTTTTTTGGAGAAAGCATATGAAGTTGAAATCCATCGCTCTTGACTACACATAATGGACTTCATACAACAATATGTACAAGTTCCAATAAACTAGTCATTCGTTCACTTTTGGCCTGTGAACGAAGTTTTAATTATCTCTAGGAAAGTTTCACAAGTGTCATTTGATCAAAATATCAAAAGACTCCAAAATTCCATCCACATGGAGTTTCTTCATGTTTTCTTTCCAATATAATTTAAACAGCGATGTCACTTCCTAAGTGATCTTTCTTATCAATTGTCTTTCGACATTTTTAGCAATTGTTTTATGGATGTGATTAATCCAACGAGATTTGTAAATCATCCATCTTTTATGGATTACGGCAATTAATTGAACAACCCTTTTGTTCTCATAATACCTGATAAAACAAATCTTGAAGGCAAGGTTTGATGTTAACGAGAAACACATCAACACTTTATTTGTTCTCGATGAACATCATCACATATTCTCTTGCTAGTTACTTAGGCCATTGTAGTTCATGAATTGTGTTGTTTCGTATGACGATTCACACCAATAAATTCAGTATCAAATACTTAAGAACCACATTGTTTAATAATCAAAGAATATAGCCATAACATGTATATCATCTATATACCTAAGCTGAACAATTCTAGTCTTTTCTTTTCTGCCATATATTTCTGAGATTCTCTTTCAGTATTTCCTTTTCTGTTTGAAAGAATCTATCAACATCAATAGTGGAGTCATACATATGACACATAGTCCAAAGGGTGTATAGTTAAATACCAATGTCTTTGGACTTGCACTTTGAAGTAGATCACCATCATCAAATGTTTGGTGTGCTTTCAAATTCCATTCTTTAGTAATCTCTTGGTGTAGTAAATATTTTACCTACATCAAATATTCACACTTCTCATGGGATTATTCATGATCAAGCTACTTTAGCTTATAACGGTGAATCGCGAGTATAATGTTGCTCTCCAAAACCTTTTGGAATATTAGGACAACTAGTGTCTCCAATCTTTTGTAAATTCTCATCAAATATGAGAACATAAACTTTGCCATATTATACTCTATCATGTTGTAACCAAAACATCATTTCCGATATCGCAATATCTTCCATACATGATGGTTTCTGAAACAACTCTTTCAACTCCTAGATTTCCTTGATGTTGAAACTATATTTTGAATATCAAGAATCATGGAGATAAACATGATACTTATATACTAACACTGGAATTGTTACTCTTGATTTAATACCAACTATTAAATTTCACAGAGTAATCGAAACTTACTGAAAGTTTGCAATGGGACTTTTAAACTTTGGATTAACACTTCAAAATAATACAATACCAGTTCGTAAAGTAACTAACCAGAATTCTATAGTTCTATCATCTCAATTATAACTAAGTTCAAGGTGGTAGACGGATGCCAATGACTACAACAACTATGCAAATTCACTTTGATTTAATTTATGAAAAATAGTGTTCAACTTTTAATCAAATTGTTGTTGAACTCCCACTCAAAACAATATCCCTCACATTGTTTTAGTGATCACATGAACCAAATCCTCCACATCAAAACCGATCATCACGAGAGTTGATGTAGCTTCAATGGCGAACAATCAACATGTTCATCATATCTACTATATGACTCATGCTTTACCTTTCGGTGATCCGTGTTCCGAGACCATGTCTGTACATGCTAGGCTCGTCAAGATCAAACCTTAGCTTCCGCATGAGCAAATCTGGCTTGCTCACGTTGTATACACTCGCAGAATCTAACACACCCGATCATCACGTGATCCTTCGAAACAACGAGCTTTAGCAACGGTGCTTACTAAGGATGAACACTTTAAAACTTGAAATTGTGTGCTAGAGGGATCATCTTATAATGCTACCGTCGTTAACTAAGCAACACAAGATGCATAAAAGGATTAACATCACATGCAATTCATAATATGTGATATAATATGGCCTTTCTTTCTTGTGCTTCCGATCTTCATCTTCAAGCACGAACATGATCTCCATCATCACCATCATGGCGTCAAGGTCAATGGCGCCGCTTCATGGTTGTCATCCACCAGCATCAACTATTACAACTACTTTGAATAATAGACACACGGGTCTTAACGGAATTTAAAAGGCAACCATATGGCTCCTGCCGGTTGCCAACTTACAATAAGGAACATTGCATACATCATATATAATCACAATCATGGCCATATCACATCACAGCACACCCCTGCAAAACAAAGTTAGACGCCTCTAATTTTCTTTGCATATTTTATGTGGTGTGGGGCTTTCAATAAGTGTCGTTCTAACTTACGAACAAGAACCACAACATTGATACTAGTATTATCAATCACCCGTTGTAAATTGAATCTTAACTATGTTGGGAGAAACAGGCACCCGCAAAGCCACTTATGCAATACAAGTTGCATGTCAAGCGTGGAGCAAGTCTCATGAACGATGTCATGTAAGGTTAGCCCGGGCCGCTTCATCCCACATTCCGCAAGATGCAAAGTACACAAGAAGCAATCGACAACAAAAGCATCAACGCCCACAATGACCTTTGTGTTCTACTCGTGCAACAGATCTACATATACACACGGCTCTGATACCACTGTAGGGGTTCATAGCATGGAAACAAAAAAAATCTACCGCATGAACACACAATCAAGATCTAATATATGATCAAGCCAAGATCTATCTACTAGATTGTAGCAACGAGTCAATACAATACTAACCCTCGAAGATCCAAAGCGGTTAACGAGAGCAGATTCTCGTGGGTGATGTAGTCGTACTCTTGCCGATCTCAAGATCGCGTAGATGATCCTTCCGGCGTTGCGTTCCGGCAGCGCTTCCGCAGTCGGTCACACGTTCGGTACTCGATGAAGACCTTCCTCTCCCTTGTTCCAGCAGGCAGCGGAGGTTGTAGCACTCTTTTCGTGATTCTGGCAGCACGACGGCGTGGTGTCGCAGGGCTTCGCCTTAAGTCGGAGTGAGTATGGTGGATTATGAGAGAGGCCTTGGTGATCTAGGGTTTAGAGGGAACCAAGGGGAGGGCTTGGCCGGCGTCTAGGGTTTGGGGAAACCCTAACTCGCCGAGCTAGAGGAGGCCCTAGGCGGCGGCGACTTGGAGGAGGCCGGCGGCTAGGAGATTAGGGTTTGGGTGTGAGAGGTAGGGGCACCCTACCCCTCCTTATATAGGTGGAGGGTGGACGGTTGGGAGGAGGGAGTCCTCCTCCAACTCGCCCTCCTTGGCCGGCGGGTGGGTTTCCTACACCACCAAGCAAACTTGTCGTTTGACTTTTCAAATTGGCGTTTGACTTTCAAACTAGGATTTGATTTCTCCCTTTATTTTGCCCAGCCAAGTGACCTAGTACATGTTGCAACCATTCCATATTGTCATGACACATTCATGTACCCTTCCCCTTCGAAGTGCTGGACCTTCCGGACCCTTCTAGAACATTCCCGATGAAAACACTGGAATCATTCCCCAACTCCGAAACAGGACTTTCCTTATATGAATCTTATTCTCCGGACCATTCCGGATCTCCTCGTGATATCCTGGATCCCATCCGAGACTCCGAACAACATTCGGTCTCTTTCTCATCATTCCATAACTACTCAAACAACGTCGAATCCTTAAGTGTGTCTCCCTATGGTTCGTGAATTATACGGACATGATCGAGACACTTCTTCGAACAATAACCAATAGAGGAATCTGGAAATTCATATGGCTCCCACATATTTCTACGATTACTTTGCGATCGAATGAACCACTTACATACGATACCAATTTCCCTTTGTCTCACGATAGTTTACTTATCCGAGGTTATGATCGTCGGTATCTCTGCATACCTAGTTCAACCTCGTTACCGATAAGTACTCTTTTCTCGTTCCCATAATATGTGATCCCTTGTGAGCCAGTCACATGCTTGCAAGCTAATTGGATGACATTCCACCGAGAGGGCCCAGAGTATATCTATCTGTCATATGGATGGACAAATCCCACTCTTGATCCATGTGTCTCAACCCATACTTTCCGAACACTCAATGCCACCTTTATAGCCACCCAGTTACGGTGTGGTTTTTGAGGTCATCAAAGCATCCTTCTGGTGATGGTCATAATCATGATCTCATGATCGAAGGAATTAGGTTACTATGTATCAGAAAGCTTATAGCAATTGAACTATTAAAATGACTTGATCTTTATGCTATGCTTATCTATAGGAGTATGTCCACCATATCATTCTCCTAATGATATGATATTGTTATTAACAACATCTCAAATGTTCATGATCAAGAAACCATGATCATCTATTAACCAACAAGCTATTATTATGAAGAGGCTTTACTAGGGACTCTAAATTAGTTTACAAATCACACAAGTATTAATGTTTCTGGTTAATACTGTTATAGCATGAATGTAAAAATTTATCATAAACACAAAGATATAATAATAACTACATTTATTACTGCCTCTAGGGCATATCTCCAATAGTACTGCGGTATCCAATTCTGTTATGTCTCGCAAAAATGGTAATCCTGGGATTGCGATGTATGGCATAACAGGCATCTGGGATTAAAAATCCGGGTGTTGACAAGTTGGTATCAGAACCATCCTGACCATAGGAGACCCTAGTTAGACTGGACGTTTGAATCAAAAACTTAGTTTCAAAACCAAAGGAAGCAAATATTTAAAAAAACTTATTCCCATTCTTATCACTTTGCTTCTTTCATGAAAATTCATGTTCCTCAAAAAATCTTGCAAAATACATAAAATATGAGACACTTGATCACTCTACTAACTTACTCATCCTATATTCTTATAGATGGACATGAAGTATAGCAAGTTTTATCAGTTGGGGAATGGAAGAGACCTTATCTTTGAGCGGGATTTGGACCAGCTTTCGGAACTTTTGGAGCGTCCGAACCTCGAGTTCTTCGGAGCTCAGCTCAATGATCAAGGAGGAGAAGATATTCAGTGGCTAATTGTTGCAAGTCTCCGAGAAAAGATTGAACCTCCCACTGCTGAGGGAATTCAGTTTACCTTAAGAGAGAACAACTGGCTCGCTGGACTTGCCAGGGCCATGCAGGAAGCTCTTGCCCGTCTGTGTGGGCAGAGTATCAACCAGATCAAGGGAACCCGCTTTGAGTTTTGCCCAAGGCGTGATGCTAATGGACAACCACTGGAAGCCCAATACCACCCCGAGCTGAAGACTCAATTGGACCACCTTAGATTCATGATGTACGATCGTCAGCAGGAACTGGACAATTGCCGTGACTACTCCAACCACAAGTCCGCCATCATCAAGATGAAGGATCAAACCATTGCCATGCTAGCAAAGGATCACAAGTCTCGCCGCCGTCAGCTCGACAAGAAGGAGCGCATCATTGCTCGTCTTTGACACCGTATCTCGAACTTGGAGGAGACCATCCACGAGAGAGACATGCAGTTGGAGGAAAGGGAGAATGCCGGAGAGGATCTTCGTGGAGACCCCTACTCCTATCTCAGCGATGATGATGATTTTCTGGAGGATCAGTCTATGGACTTCTTCACCGATGAGGATGATTTCTCCTTCATCAATGATGATGATCATGATGAGGATGACGACAACACTGACTCCAAGGAGTAGTAGCACTTGAGCACTAGCGTAGTGAGTAGCATTCGGTCCCACTGTATCATAGTTTCCAGAATGGTTCCTTAAACCATTTGTTTACCTTTGTTGTGGTGTGTGTTGTGTCGTGTGAATGAATGAATGAAAAGCAAGTTTCTAGAAAATCTGAGTCAAACTTTAAAAACTTTTCAAAGTCCCAGAACCTTAGAAATTTCCCTCTTTTCTCATGATATATCTCAATCTTCAGATGCCACGCGGAGGAAGTGGTTCATCCCCCGACCCGATGTTGCAGATCCTCCAAATGTTGGTTTCTGACCGCGAAGCTGAAAGAGCCGAATGTCAAGCCAACCTAGCCACCCTTCAGCAGATAGCCCAGCTGGCCCACAACAACCAAGGCCAAGGAAATCAGGATAACCATGGATCTAAGCTCAAGAATTTCTAGAATACCAACCCACCTGTTTTCACTAAGTCGGAAGAGCCTCTAGAAGCCGATGATTGGCTACAAACCATGAAAAATAACCTAGAAGTCGCCGGAGTAGAAGCCAACGAGAAAGTTCTGTTCGCCACCCACTATCTAGCCGGAGATGCAATAGCATGGTGGAACAGTGTTCGTGCAATGACCGGAGGACAAATGATGACCTGGGAAGAATTCAAGGTCAAGTTCAGCAGAACCCATGTGCCACCGGGTTTGATCAAGAGAATGAGAGATGAGTTCCGAGAACTGAAGCAAGGAAGGATGACCGTAGTGGAATACCATGACAAATTCTTATCATTAGCTAGGTATGCCCTGGATGAGATCGACATGGAAGTCAAGAAGAAAGAAAGATTCCTGAATGGTCTGCACAATGAGATGCAGACTGTGTTAGTCAATATCCCCTTTGATGATATTTAAGCCCTTGTCGACTCTGCCATCCAGATGGAAGGAAAGATGAACCAAGCCAATGAGAACCGCAAGCGTCGCATGATGCATCAGCCAGGAACCCATCAGACCCCAAAGTATCGCCCTAACCCATCCCCAGGATTTGCCCCGAGAACCAACAAACCCCCAATGAACCGTCCGCCTTATCCCAACTGTGGAAACCCTAGGCCCGGAGGAAATCACAACAACCCCGGCAACTCTAGCAATTTCAACCGTGCCCCACCCAAGTTCAACAACAATGCTACCGCCAACACCAACACTGCCCTGAGGACTGGAAGCAATGTTGTGCCTGTTGCAGCAAAGGACAAGTCACAAGTGACTTGTTATGACTGTGGAAATAAGGGTCACTACTCCAACGAGTGCCCCAACAAGAAGAATGCCGCAGCCCCCAATACCAATGCCCCAGCTCATCAGCAGCGTCGTGTTCAGCCCGGAAGAAGATTTGCCCCAGGGAATCCGCTCAACCGCAACGGCCGTCTTTTTCTCATGCATGCTAAAGAAGCTCAGGAAGCGCCAGACGTCGTGCTGGGTATGTTTTCTGTTAATTCAGTACTTGCTCAAGTGTTGTTTGATTCTGGTGCATCGCACTCATTTGTCACCGAAGA
This sequence comes from Avena insularis, assembly GCA_023614405.1. NCBI lineage: Eukaryota > Viridiplantae > Streptophyta > Magnoliopsida > Poales > Poaceae > Avena > Avena insularis. The sequence goes on along the minus strand of CM042693.1, from coordinate 267,196,506 downwards.
ATTTGCATGCACTAGTAAAATCCAACCAACCAAACTGAAGCATGTTATGATCGTTCAAATCCCCGGATCAACCACCAAGGCTAGGCAAATTTGCAAAGCCGTCCCTATCCGCATCCATGGCATAGATTTTTATGCTAATCTGATAGTACTCAGAACTAAAGGTTTGGAAGTAGTACTAGGAATGGATTGGATGTCCAAACATAAAGGATTGATTGACTGTGCCAAGAAAGCCATAACCATGACCAGTACAGCCAGAATATCAGTCGAGCATATATCTGAAACCTTACCTCGTCAATTCAAGTGTAACAAGAGTATAGCCCAACCTACCATTGAACAAGTCCGGATAGTCTGTGAATACCCCGATGTATTTCCAGATGTTTTGCCCGGTATGCCCCCAGATAGGGATATCGAGTTTATTATTGAACTAATCCTCGGAATAGGACCCATAGCTCAGAGACCCTATAGTATGAACCCGTCTGAACTAGAAGAACTGAAGAAGCAACTGGATGCCATGTTGGAAATTGGATTGATTCAACCAAGTGCGTCACCATGGAGATCACCTGTTTTGTTCGTAGACAAGAAAGATGGAGGTAACCGTTTGTGTACGGATTATCGGAAGTTGAATGATGTCACCATCAAGAACAAATACCCCTTGCCCAAGATAGAAGATTTGTTTGATCAGTTGACCGATGCCAAAGTGTTTTCTACGATTGATCTTAGAACTGGTTATCATCAACTCAAAATCCGTGCAGAGGATATTCCAAAAACTGTCTTTACCACCAGATATGGATTATACGAGTATACTGTCATGTCTTTTGGATTAACCAATACCCTCACTTATTTCATGAATCTCATGAATAAGATTTTTATGGACTTCCTGGATAAGTTTGTCGTTGTTTTCATCGATGACATTCTGATTTATTCCAAATCGTAAGAAGAACATGAGATACACCTAAGGACCATTCTTGGAACCCTTAGAGAGCATCAGTTGTATGCCAAGTTTAGCAAATGTGAATTCTGGTTACAGGAGGTAGGATTCCTCGGCCACATTGTATCAGCCGGAGGAATTGCCGTTGACCCTGCAAAGGTGAAAGATGTAGAAGATTGGCAAGCCCCAACCACTCAAACCCAAGTTCGTGCATTTCTCGGATTGGTGGGATATTACCGCAAGTTCGTAGAAGGATTCTCGAGTATCGCCAGACCCATGACCCAATTGCTGAAGAAGGCAAGAAGTTTGAATGGACCGACAAATGTGAAGCGAGTTTTCAAGAACTCAAAAGGAGATTGATTTCAGCCCCAATCTTAATCATGTCGGATATCACGAATCCCTTCGACGTGTATTGTGATGCATCCAAGATCGGTCTCGGATGTGTGCTAATGCAAGAAGGCAAAGTTATATCTTATCTATCTCGACAACTGAAACAACATGAGAAAAATTATCCAACCCATGACCTCGAACTCGCAGCCGTAGTTCTAGCCCTGAAGACATGGAGGCATTACCTGATGGGAAACCGTTGTGAGATTTATTCGGATCACAAGAGCCTAAAGTACATATTCACTCAGAAGGAGCTAAATATGAGGCAGAGAATATGGATTAAGCTAATCAAGGATTACGACCTAGACATTCACTATCACCCTGATAAAGCCAATGTGGTAGAAGATGCCCTTAGCAGATTGCCGTGCCGCTTGAACTCCATGATTTTGAAGGAGCAACCAAGTTTGCACAAAGAGATGGAAGATTTTCAAATAGAATTAGTGAGTGAAGGATTTTTGGCTAGCATAGAACTTCAGCCTACTTTGATCAGCCAGATCAAAGAGGCGCAGAAAGGAAATGCTAGTATCGAAGGAATCAAGCGTCGTATTGGTACAGGCAAAGTACCCGGCTTGACCGAAGACGAAGGAGGCGTTCTGTGGTACAAAGGACGCCTTTGTGTACCAGCAGATTCTGAGTTGAAAGAAGTTATTCTGAAGGAAGCTCATGATACTCTTTATTCTATCCACCCCGGAGGAACTAAGATGTATCAAGATTTGAAGGAGCAATTTTGGTGGCATAAGATGAAGAGAGAAATCGAAAGCTATATCTCCAAGTATGATATATGTCAGCGAGTCAAGGCAGGACATCAAAGACCCGCTAGATTGTTGCAACCATTGCAGATTCCGGAATGGAAATGGGATTCCGTTGGAATGGACTTTATCACCGGATTGCCTACTTCGTGTAGGGGAAATGACTCTATTTGGGTCATAGTGGACAGATTGTCCAAAGTCGCCCATTTCTTACCCGTCAAGACCACATATCAGCGTTCGAAGCTAGCGGAGTTATACATCGCTAGAATCGTTAGTTTGCATGGAGTCCCCAAGAACATCGTATCAGATCGAGGAACTCAGTTTACCTCGAGATTCTGGAAGAAAGTCCAAGAAGGTTTAGGAACCCGCCTAGATTTCAGCACTACATATCACCCTCAGATCGATGGACAAACGGAGCGAGTAAATCAAATACTCGAAGATATGCTAAGAGCATGTGTGTTAGAATATGGATCTAAATGGTAAGACTGTCTGCCGTTTGCAGAATTTTCATACAACAACAGTTATCAAACTAGTTTGCAAATGGCTCCATTTGAATTCATGTATGGAAGGAAGTGTCGCACCCCTTTGAACTGGTCAGAAGTAGGAGAGAGTCAGATTTTCGGACCTGACATCCTACAAGAAGCAGAAGAGAAGGTTCACAAGATTTGTGAGCACCTCAAGACAGCCCAGTCCAGACAGAAGAGTTACACCGACAAGAGACGTCGAGACCTCGCCTTCAACATAGGAGATTTTGTATATCTGAAAGTGTCGCCATTAAAAGGAATGCAGCGTTTCCAACTCAAAGGAAAGTTAGCCCCCGGATATATCGGACCCTTCAAGATTCTAAACCATCGAGGAGAAGTGTCGTATCAATTGGAACTGCCTGAAGAGATGCCAGCCGTGCACAATGTGTTCCATATCTCATTACTTCGCAAGTGCCTCGAAGTCCCACAGAAGACCGAAGTGTTCAAGAATATCGATCACCGGACTATAGAGATCAACGACGACCTGACCTATCCCGAAGTACCCATCCGTATTTTGGAAGAAGCCTTTAGAACTACCCGAACCCGAAGCATCAAGTTTCTCAAGATTCAGTGGAGCAACCACACCGAAGAGGAAGCTACCTGGGAGCGTGAAGATCACATCAGGACGGAGTTTCCTGATCTCTTCAAATCCTAGGTAATATTTTTTGTCCTTTTTCAAATCTCGAGACGAGATTTTGTTTAAGGGGGGAAGGTTTGTAACATCCCAAAAATACTAAACTTGGATCATCAAACTCTAATCATCAAAAATTACGATTAACAAAAACTTTTCTAAATAAAAATATGAAGGCATGCATGTGTGTATGCATTCCAATTTGGATACTTTTGAATTGCCTTGCTTGTGTGATTGTTTGCTTGTAAAAGGATTATTAGGTGAAATAAACATCATCTAAACAATCCCCACACTTTTCCCAAAGACAAATAAATCAAAACAAACAAAATAAGGGAATGGTCACTTTGGCCAATTTAACTCCCATGCCTACTTTGGCTGTCTCTAACTTTCAAAACTTAACAGAAACTTGTTTAGATCTTTGCACCCCTTGATATTACTCATAACAGAGTACCAAGGCCCACCTTGTGATCATCCAAAAACATTTTAATGCATAGTTTAAAGGACAGTTCAAAATTGAATCTATATCATATGGGAAGATCCCACTTTTTCAAAAACCACTCAAACAAGCTCAACTTTCAAAACCCAAGCATCCACAGACTCACCAGCACATGCCTAGCACACCCACCAAAAATCTTTTCAAAATTCAAAACTTGAATTCATGCGGCCATTTCATCAAACACCTTGCTGATCCAAATCAAACCAAATCAAAACACTATAGTGTGGAGTGTTTTGAGCCTAACTTATTCCCTCTATGGACACCACTAGCCTTTGTAGATCATCTAACGACCCTAACTAATCCCTAGCACCACTGTAAGCTTGGCAATATCATCAATGGTGAACATCCGAGAGCACCCATGTCACCCCAGCATGGACAGCAGGCTAGATGAAGAACTAGTCGTGCCAACCTTGTCTGGGAGGTAGCCCATGCCTCACCGCCCCCTCTCGACCAGCTCTGCCGAAAGCATGTGCGAACGCACTTTTCGACGCGTGCACACGCCGCCCCTCGACCGAAGCCCGTGCCCACCGCTTCGCCATGACCCAGGGAGCATGCCAGACATCCCCGTTCGCCGCCCCATGCCACACAGCCACCGCTCGCCATCGAAGATGCTGCCTCTACCGCGCAGAGCATCGCACGTTCCAGACCGTTTGCCACCGCCCCTACACGCGCATTAAAACCATAGAGCATCGCCAGGAGACCACCGATCGATCGCCACCGCCGCCATGCCTCTAGCAGCCCGTAGCCATGTCGCCACCGTCGCCTGCCCATCCCGTTCGGTCTCGTCGTAGAGACTATAAATAGAGACCACGCCCGCTCAAACTCTTCACACCATCTCACTCCCCTCTCCTCACTGATCGTTCCACCCCGTTCCTGGAGCAAGGCGAGCAGCGCATCGCCGGAATTTCACCGGAGCCCGCCGCTACTGGAGAAGAAGGGAGCCAGCGATTGGAGCCGCCCCAAGAGAAGCTGCCGGTACCAGGAGGTTCGCAGTCGTCGACTTCGTCGTTCGCCCGTATCGCCGACCCTCGGCTGAGACCCGGTGAGCCTCCCACGACCCCGACTGAGCCGCTAGGGTTCGAGCTCGCCGGTGACTAGTTTAGTGAGCCAAATTGAATGAAACCAATTTTGTTAGAAAGGTCTTGAAATGCTGAATCCAAGCCTGTTGGATTCAAATCATTTGGATCTGTAGATCACCCTTGGTAAAAATAACAAGGCAGAAGCTTTTCTGCATTCAAACATTTTTCAAATTGAAACCACAATAGCTTTTGAGTTGATTCCAACTCTCAAAAATCATATTTAACCATACCTTTCAGAATATATAAAAATATATGGGTTTACTTACAGAAATAATGTTCAAGTAATAAAAGAATGCCACATAGGCAATTCTAGTCACTTTTTTATTTAAAATAAAAGGTTAAACCTTATTAAATTGTGACACCACTTTAAATCACATTCCCATGGACTAAAATATGTGGTGATGACATGTGTCAACATGATCCCATGTTTGGTTTAGATAATATTAAATCTTAAGTAGTTTTTCAATGAGTATAACTTACTTTTCTAAAACTAAAATCTTTAAGACAAATGCTTTAGTCTTGTAATATTAGTGATGATGCTAGATCATCTATAGAACCCTTGTGTGTGATGATTGAAAGTAGTTAAGTATTGTTTGGTGATTGTGTACCTCGTATTTATTTATAGACGCTAGTACCGACCAAGGATACGAGGAAGAAGGAGGATACTACGAAGAAGAAGCCGAAGAGAACTTCAACCACTGCTCTGCACAAGGCAAGCCAATACTTGTAAGCTATTAACTTAGCAAGCTTATACTGATACTAATGCTAGCCTTACTAATCAAGCTGACCTATGCAAGCTAATACTTGCTTGTTACCATGCCAACTATATGCCTTCAGCATATGTGATCATACCCACTTGATACCCAATCCTAGTTTTACTTGCAAGCTTTCTACTTTATTTTCTTTATCAAAGCTTTCACTTTGATTTTACTGAAGTAACTTGTAGATTCTAGGAAGATACTTGAAGGTTGCATAAAGAGCATAAAATTTGGCCTAAGCTAGAAAACCTTGATGTCATCCTAAGGCAGGAGGGAGTACTTAGTTGTGTTGGAATTATGCCCTAGAGGCAATAATAAAGATGTTATTATTATAATTCTTGTTCATGATAAAGTTTATATTCCATGCTAGAATTGTATTAAGCGGAAACTTTAATACTTGTGTGGTTTGTGAACAACACCGTGTTCCTAGTACGCCTCTATGGACTAGCTCATTGATCAATGATGGTTAAGGTTTCCTAACCATAGACATGAGTTTTCAATTGATAATGAGATCATTTCATTGGAGAATGATATGATGTACAGACCCAAACTAAGCGAAGCAATTAGATCGTTTCATCGTGTTCATCTTTGCGAAGCTTTTCCTATGTCAAATATTGTATTCCTTAGACCATGAGATAATACAACTCCCTGGTATCGGAAGAAAGCTTTGAGGTCATCAAACGTCATCCTATGAAAGGGTGATCATAAAGGTGTCTCTCAGGTGATCGGAAAGTATCTGTTGGGTTGTATGTATCGAGATGGGATTTGTCCCTCCCAAGTCGGAGAGATATACTTCAGGCCCACTCGGTAATCGATATCAACACCGCTTGCAAGCATGTGGTTAAGGAGTTAATCACAAAGTGATATCGGATTACGGAACGAGTAAAGTACTTGCTGTGAACGAGATTGAACTAGGTATGACGGCAAGACGATCGAATCTCGGGCAAGTAAAATATCGCGAGACGAAGGGAATATATATATGGGATTGTTTGAATCTGGCATCGTGGTTCATCCGATATGATCATCGATGAATGTGTGGAGTCAATATGGGTGCGGACCCGCTGTTGATTATTGATAGAAGATCATGTCGCATATTCTCGAACCCAGGTCACACATAACGTGTCTCACGCTAGGATAGATTGGATAATTGGTTTATGAATTTTTGTTGAGTCTCGGATGGGATCCGGGACATCACGAGAGGTTCCGGAGTGGTCGGAGAATAAGATTCATATAAGGCAAAGCAGTTTTTGGAGTTTGGAATTGTTAAGTTAATCGGTATTGTACCTAAGCTTCTAGAACCTTCGGAAGGGGACCAACGTGGCCCCACCTTCCGGGAGGGGCATGGGCCTATGGGGAGTGTCCTGGCCGCATTGGGCCAGGGGCACAAGGCCCCATAGGGCCCAGCCAATCCTAGAGAGTTTAAATCGTTTAAACTAGAGATAGGGTTTCTAGAAGAGGGGAGAGTCCATGCCCCCCACTCCTTATCCTTTGGGCTTGGGGGAGGGGCTAGGGCTGCGCCCCCCCTCTATATAAAGAGGGGTGGGGGCGCACCAACCCCCTACACCTCTCCTCCAAACCCTAGCCGCCTTGCTAGCTTTCCTCTCCCATTTGTTTGTAGGCGAAGCCCTGCTGCAGAAATTCTCCACCATATACACCACGCAGTCGTGTTGTAGATCCAATCTATCTCTCCACCATACTTGCTGGTCCGAGGAAGGAGGAGACGTCGAGGTGCTGCACGTGTGCATCTCACGGAGGCACCGCCACTTGTGGTGCTAGATCGGATCGGATCGCGAGGAGGAGAAGCGAGTACGACTACATCACCCACGTTCCGACGAACGTTCCTGTCTTGAATCTTCAAGGGTATGAAGATCTAATCCAATCTCTCTCGTTGATTGCATCTCCTAGATTAGATCTTGGCTTTCCCTCTGTTCGCATCCATAGAAAATTTTGATTTACTATGCCGCGAAACCCTTCAAGTTGAAACTCCACATGTTTACCACCCCTCATTAGTACTCACCCCCACTTGTATATGCTAGTGCTAAGCATAAAACTTGATCAACTTTAGATGGGAATACTTGGTGAAAATGGTTATGAAAACCTTAGAATGATGGATCATTCTATTGAGATGTTTTGACATGTGTTTCCGAACACCAGATGATTTGGTGATGAAAATGTTGGAGGCATGAGCCTTAGCCCTTTATAGAACTAATGGTTGTCTGGATGCGATACCTTTCCAATTTTACCGTACAACCACAATACCCGAAGATTGGGTAGGGCTTGACTGGAAATTTATATACCTTAGTATTGGTTCCCTCACGGCCAAGGTCTGAGCTGAGGCTACCTTGTGAAGATTGTCCACCTGTGCAGTACCCAAGATGACAGTTGGTCATGGTTGGGAGGCCAAACTCACAGGAGAGGTGCTTATACTAGGGCGTGTAATTGAAAGGTTAGGATTTATTATCCGCATACTGAGTATGGTGAATTCAGGATTTGTTCCTAACGGATGTATCGAATGTTGTGGTGAAAGTGTACAATTTCTGCAGAGTGTCAAACTATTTGAATAGCCGCGTCCGCGGTTATGGACAGTTGGAGTGGCCATACTGTTCCCCCGTCAGATGTTTTCAAAATGACTTGTGAAATGAATCGGAGAACTTGAATTGACCACAACGGAGTTGTGACATGAGATACAAGTTCCCACCTAGTTGTTATAAAACTTCAACTAGCTTTCTGGCTTCTGAACTTAGTAGATGTAAATCTAGCTTTTTGCAAAACAACCCTAGAGCTTAGTGTCCTACTACACCCCCCCCCCCCTCCTTCACTTGTTAGTATTAGTTTGCGAGTACTTAAAGAGTACTCATGGCTTTGTCCCTGGCTATTCCCGTGGCCAGACTATGAAGAGGAGTACCAGGATGATGGACCCCAGGAAGATTACGACAACTAGGATCATCTCCCATCGTCAGCATTGCCTGTGACCCCAAAGATGGAGCTTCGCCTATGCTACCTTTATTATTACGTATTTCCGCTGCTTGAGTTGTATTAAGACTGGATCATGAGATCCTTATTTGTGTAAGACCTTATGTATGGTTTGTAATGGATGATGTACTACCAATTCTGTTATGTCTCGCAAAAATGATAATCCTGAGATTGCGATGTATGGCATAACAGACACCTGGGATTAAAAACCCGGGTGTTGACACCCTCTTGCTCATTTTCATGAGTGCATGCTCAATTGATCATATCTGAAATACTCCCTGCGGCCCATATTAATTACTCACATTTGTCTAGATTTGAGTGAATCTAGACACTGTTTAGTATATAGGTTCATTCAAATTTTAAAAAATCCAAGTCAATTAATATGGATCAAAGGGAGTAAATGAATAAAAATATTTAGTTACTTATTGCTTCAAATATTAGACAGTAGGCAGTTTCCAAAAGTAGTTTGATTTAGGCATAAGCTACTCTGGTCACATGACTTAAAAAATATTATTTCTTGATCCGACAATGACATATGTATGACTGGTCTTATTGATTGCACAATTCGCATCTATTGAAAACTTACAAAATTTGTAGTATATCTTGTCCCTTCTCAATTATCAAGAAAAGTAGCTGGTACTTTAAAAAAATAACATGTAGAAAGGTTTTCTACAAGCAATTTCCTGTATAATATAAATGACCACTAAACCTTGACTAACACCATCCACTGATAGGCCTGTTGGTAATTATGGAGAGATATCAGTTAAGAATTGGAAGGGCATCCAAGGTTTATTTCAATAAACCTATATTCAACTTTGTGTAAAATATAGGCTCCTTTCATCTGACTCCATAAGATAAAAAGCACAGAATAAAAACAACTATGTATGCCATAGTGTCACACATGTGCCATCCAAGAATTTTAGTGTAGGGCGTTTAACACTCAACAGAAATAGGGCATAAAGCGAAATGGACTTGAGTTTCCTTTTCACATTAGCAGGTTCACAAATAAAAGATTCTCTTATTTTAGGATGCAAGACCATCAGCCGGTGAATAGTACCTTCGGAGGGTCGAATTCTCTAATGAATTTATGGGTGGATCTAATACGTCTTAGGGTCTCCACTCTAAGATATGATGACATGACGCGTGAAAAAAACCCGGTGAATTCCACCTATCGATAACCCCCTGAGCCACTTCTTTCATATCAGCTAGCTTCTAAGTTGCCAGCGTAACCTCCTTTATGATAGGCGGAGTAAGAGTGGATCATTGGGAATCCCTTCACTAGTGCAAACAGCTCCATGCATCCCGGTTGGTACGGGGCTTTAATCCCGGTTGCCCAACCGGGACGGGGCAATCGGGACTAAAGCCCTAACCTTTAGTCCCGGTTGCCCCACCAACCGGGACAAAAGGGTGCACACGTGGCCGCTGCTCCGTGCGAGGGGGGAGGAGCTTTAGTCCCGGTTCGTAATACGAACCGGTAGTAATAACCTTCTGCTGCGGCAGAGATTTGGCCCATTTCTCTGCCGTGACAGAGAATTCATTTTGGCATATTTTGTTGCCGCGGCAGCATTTTCGCCACTTTTTGTGCCGCGGCAGAGAATTCATTTAGGTTGCCTTATTGTTTATTTAGTGTTTTGCACTTATCAATGAAGGAACCTTATATTACACAAGATCATCATGACAATATTACATTCAATACACGGATCGAGTTCATGCACTACATACAAAAGTTGCTATTCGATGCTACCGGCCAATTCCTTCAAAGTTGCTATTTTTACAATCCCTATTGTCTATACACAGCAGAATAGTATTCCCCTTTCGGGTTTAGGACTTCTGCATCCAAGAATCCCGCCAATTCCTCCTGAATTGCTCGTACGTGATCCTTTGGCAGAAGACCGTCCCGTAGACGTTCGATCTGATTTAAAAAAAGAGTCAGTCTATATGAATGAAACTAAACATAATTTGTTTGAAATTAAAAACTATAGAAATTGTTTACGTACGTGGAGTTTCTCTAAATTTCTGCCCTTCTCATCGCACGTCTGCCGGATGAACTCACAAACATAGTATCCACATAGATTGTTACCTGGTCCCTGCGTCAAGCACTTTACGAGAATCAAAATAATAATCAAGCATGATAATAACTGTATCAAAACTAGAATCAAAGAGATACGCGGATATAGCTAGTGGTGCTTACGTCTGGTGGTTGAAATGTAAGCTCCTCTTTCCAAACACCCCTAGCCTTGTTGGTGAACCGTTTCCAAGCGCTGCCCGGCGAAGAAAACGAATAAAAGAAGTTATTAATTACTTGATATCATAAAATTCACGAATGTTGCCAATATAGTGTCGTAATGATTAGAATTACCGCTGGAGAAGCATCTGCATGTCCTTCCACGTCTCAAGGGGTTTATGTTTCGAGTCCATGACTAGTACACGCCCTTTGTCAAGTTGAATGATTAACAGAATATAGTGGAAGATACGAATGCATAACTAATCAATTATATACTTAACATCGAGTAAGCGAAATAGAAAGTGTATACAAGACAATAACACTCACTCGAAGTGGTAAGGAAAAAGTATTTCCCTTTTGGTTTTTTAAAACCATAAAGCGTGTACTATATTATCCTCCGTATCCTGGGGGCTTATTTTGAGATTAGCTTCATGAACCCAATATGGGTCAATAAAGCCAATGTCATAGATTTGTCCTCTGCTGCATTCGATAATCTTCATTCTGCATATTACAGTATGATTATATACATGCAATAAACAAAGTGAGATAGCTGGACACTAAATTAATTACAGAATTAGTACTTATAGACAATAGGCACTGATGATCAATTTTTCCAAAGGCGTCTTGATTGAATAATTGAAATAGTTCATCAAATTCAATGGATATCATGTCATCCTTTTCTTTTCCATGATGCTTTTTTGTAACCCTCAGCACTATCCAGTTAGCCCCGGCCTTTGTGGCATGCATGTACCAGTTATGCAATCTTCGCATTTTTGTTGGAAGATTGTTTACCTCCTCAGGTTTGACGAGAGGTTTGCCGTACTGGTATTTGTATGCTACTTCACTCACGAGGAAGAACTCTAACTGGGATAAGTACTGGGCAATACTCATACCTTGAGAAGCGGCAGCTTCTCCGTATTGTGCAACTACCTCTGGATCATACTGCTCTTCGGCCCCATATTTGCTCGACCCCACATTGGTTTGGGAAATCACCTTGATTATCCCCTTTATATTAGATGAGAAGCCCGATGGCACCTTGATACTGTAAAGGACTTCAAAAAAGATTTCCTTCTCTGCTTTGGTAAGAGCATAGCTGGCACAACTTAAGTGACGCCCTTTATTCGTCTTGTTATGTGTATGCATGTTCTTTGGGTCTTTCATAATTGGTTGGTCCTCCCGTGCTTCAGGTGTATCTTTTGTCTTACCATACACGCCTAGGAATCCTAGCAGGTTCACGCAAAGATTCTTCGTCACGTGCATCACGTCGATTGAAGAGCGGACACGCAGGACTTTCCAATATGGCAGCTCCCAAAATATAGATTTCTTCTTCCACATGGGTGCGTGTCCTGTAGCGACGTCGTTCAGAACTGATTGACCGCCGGGACCCTTTCCAAAGATTACTTCTATTTCCTTGACCATACCAAATACATCATCACCAACAGGGAGTTCAGGCTTCTTCCGGTGATCTGCCTCACCTTTGAAATGCTTGCCTTTCTTTCTTACGGGATGATTGGTCGGAAGAAATCGTCGATTCGCCAGGTACACAACCTTCTTGCATTTATGCAAATATGTACCTTTAGTCTTATCTAAACAGTGGGTGCATGCCTTATATCCCTTGTTTGTCTGTCCTGAAAGGTTACTAAGAGCAGGCCAATCATTGATGGTTACGAATAACAACCCTCGTAGATCAAATGGCTCCTGTTTGTTCTCATCCCACGACGCATACTGGTTTGCCCCACAATTGTAAGAGTTCTTCAACTAATGGCCTAAGATACACATCAATGTCGTTGCCGGTTGCTTCGGCCTTGGATGAGCACCGGCATCATAATGAACTTACGCTTCATGCACAACCAAGGAGGCAGGTTGTAGATACATAGAGTCACGTCACGGGCAGTCTTGTGGCAACTCTGCTCCCCAAAAGGATTCATGCCATCCGTTTAGACCAAACCATAAGTTCCTTGCGTCACCTGCAAAGTCTGGGAAGTCTCTCTCGATTTTTCTCCACTGTGACCCATCAGCAGGGTGTCTCAACTTCCCGTCTTTCTTACGGTCTTCTTTGTGCCATCGCAACAACCTGGCATGCTCTTTGTTTCTGAACATGCGTTTCAACCTTGGTATTATAGGAGCATACCACATAACCTTAGCAGGAACCCTCTTCGGAGGGGCTCTCCTCAACATCACCAGGGTCATCTCGTCGATCTTATACCGCAACGCATTGCATACCGAGCATTTATCTAAATTCTCATACTCCTTACATGTAGAGGATGCAGTCATTAATGCATGCATGTATCTTTTGCACATCTAATCCCAGAGGACAGAGAGTCTTCTTTGCTTCGTAGGTACTCTCGGGAAGTTCGTTATGTTTTGGAAACTTCGGCTTCATTATTTTCAGCATCTTTTCAAATGAGGAGTCAGTTAGACCACACTCTGCCTTCCATCGCAACAATTCCAGTGTGGTACCGAGTTTTGTGCTGCCATCTTCACAATTTGGGTACAACAATTTCTTGTGATCTTCTAACATGCCCTCTAACTTCAACTTCTCATTTTCTATTTCACAGTCTCGCTTTGCATCAGAAATGACCCTACCAAGTTCATCAGCTGACTCATCTGATGCCCGTTCTTCACCTCTTTCCTCTCCATTATCTTCCATTGCAGTATCACTGTATTCAGGAAACATATGATGATAGTTGTTATCATCATCTTCTTCTTCACCATCTTCCATCATAACCCCTCTTTCCCCGTGCTTGGTCCAGCAATTATAGTTGGGCATGAAACCTTTCATAATTAGGTGGCAGCAAATGATTTTCGAGAAAGAGTACTCCTTGTTATTCCGACATTGAACACATGGACAACGTATAAAACCATTCTCTTTGTTTGCCGTAGCCACATCGATAAATTTATCCACGCCTTTCATATACCCGGCTACGCGCCGGTCACCGTACATCCATTCCCGACCGTTCATCTGCATCATATAAGTAAGTTTATCAAAAAAACAGGACATCATAAATAGTGAAATAACCAATTCACATCGACACATGAATTGTATCAATGACAGAGAAAAGATAAGATTGCTAACCTCGATCGAGGGAAATAAAGAGGAGAAAGCTCAAGTGCGTCTCGGACACCTTCTATATTTTTGTTCTATGAGAAATTGAACGGGATTATTCACTCAAACATTTCATCAAACACCTTCAATGCATGCATAGAAGAGAAAAAACTAGCACACCCCTCACACCTTTCAAAGAGAAAAAACAGAGTGAAGGCAGAGGGTGGGGCGTTGTATTTATAGAGGGTGGGAAAATACGTCCCGGTTGGAGCCAGCAACCGGGACTAAAGGTGTGTGCCACGCCACGTGGTTGTGGCCGAACCTTTAGTCCCGGTTGGTGGCTCCAACCAGGACGTATTCCCCTTTACCAACCGGGACGCATGCCCTCTGGCCCCGTGCCCGCTCGAACCGGGACACGTGCCAGCATTAGTCCCGGTTGGTGGCCCAACCAGAACTAATGCTCTGAGGGGGCGCGAACGGATGGCTCTTTTTCCACTAGTGCTTTGTGCCTGCATAAGCTTGATGTCAATAAAAATTATGAATTTAAAGACTAACTATATCAGTACCGGGGCAAAGTCACAGATAAGCAATATAGCATCCTGATTATGTTCTATATCAACAATGTGTGACATTAAAGGATATCATGATCAAGAATATTTTCCTCCCTAAGCTTCGGTCCTTTGAACTTCAACATAATTAAATTTATTCGGCAAGCTCCCAAACATAAACCAATCTATTCAAATTCAGAGTTGGATTAGAAGTTGCTTATTTCAAATGTGCATACAAGCCCGAAGCCAATTCAATGAAGTTGTGAACCAATCTCGAGTACAGATGTGAACATGTAGAGAATTAGAAAATGGGTTTCTATGGAACTGGATGGAACTGGTGGCGACTACTGCCGACTGTGGGACACTAGACAGCGAGTGTGTGGAGTAGGGCGGTCGCCGGGACTACCTCGGTCACGCTTGAGTGGCCTGCACATATAAAAAGCAAGGAACCTGTACGGCTTGACATAACAGAAAATATAATTTGACCTCGGTTTATACAGGCATCGTTGACAACTTTAACAAAGATTAGTAGGCATCGCAGTATCATGCACATGAGCAAATCGAGCTGTAGAACAAAGATGCTATAAATGGACAGATAGTTTAATAGACAGACTAAATATATCAGTAGTAGTAAAACTCTTTATTAAGCAACTTTATAGCATCAGTTAAGTCTGCACAAGAACACCATATGGTTACGGATATGAGTAGCCTGTCATAAGGTGAACTCAGAATAGCTTACCATTAGAACAAGCAAAACTTTACTTACATATGGAAAAGAGTATGATTTTCTTCAAGTTGTGAAAGTGACCGGCCAAGTAACCTGCACTTGAGCAAATCAATTCCAGTCCAACCCGTTTTTGCATCCATGTTTACCAGTTATGTGCTATGTTTCTTCATCATGTAGTAAGAGGATTCATCAATTAAATCATACTCACATCACCCCAAAAAATTAAATCCTGCTAGCATCCACTCAGTCACCTGATCGAATCTTACAGCACTTGCCAGGGAACATGAAGGTGTGGCGGATAGCAGGCTTACTTCAAGATCAGATGGAGGTGGTATCATTAGAGGCGGAGAAGTTTCTCCAGATACTCTGTGCCTAGGTCCTCCAGCTCCATCATACCCTCCAGAAACCGGGTGCCGATGTCCTTCGACTTACGGTCGATGCCACGCCCTTGCCACCTGTGCACAGAGTGCTGCATCTATGGATCAATATGAGAGCACAATTAGTAGAAATTAACTTGGCTAACCTCCGATTAAATACAATCACTAATGTAAAATCTAAATCTCAATGCCCCAAGCAACATGATCCCGAGATTCTAATATTGCACGGAAACAAAGAAGGAAACTCCTAACCTTGCACAAATGGAAGAACGAGGCTGAGAGGAAGAAATAGTGTACCTCAAGAAACTACAGATTAAACTGCCGACTTGGGAGCTACTGTCGCCCGCTCGCGCTCGAGTGCCGCCTGGGCATCGACGCCAGATTCAGCCCATCCAAAGGAGATCGAGGAGCCCTTCAAACTGCCCTCTCGTAGCGTGTGGAAACAATATCGGTGATGCACCTCGGTTAGGGCTCTCCCGTCGAGATCAAGACGATGGGGACAACGAGGTGCGGCGGGCTATAATGGCATGCGCTCGTCCTCCACGAAGTAGGGCTGATGCGGGGGTAGGAGAGAGGGAAATTGCGGTGGCTTTACTTATCGATCGCGATGCATCGAGGTCAGCGCTAATCGTGGATTGGCATATCAAACAAATCGCAGTGCCAGGTGAGGAGGGGTGGATGATGGACGAAACGGGCAACGTATCGATGGACGACGCACAGGCTACCAAATTACTCACACACTCCCGTTTAACCTAATACCAATCCAGAATAAGAATGCCAGGGATCGATCCAACGCAGGTGCCAGACCAACCTCCAATCAGATTGGGAATCATGACAATAGCAAAACGGGCGGGTCAGGTGTGCATGACAGAGAGATGGGAGGGGAGGGAAGGGGCGAAACCTGAGGAGGGTTGCGAGGAAGGCATGGCAGTGTCGGCCACCCTCACCCGCATTAAGCAGAGGCGGCCGCCGCTATCTCGATCCCGTCGCCCCAGGCAGTGCTTTGGCACATGTGGCGTGCGTCCGCCGGTATGGCCGCCTCCAGCACGACCATCACCACCATGATGGTCTTGATCTTGTCACTGCAGGACCTGTCTGCGTCTTTCGGCGACATATTTCCTCTCTTGCGTCCATCGGTGCTCGGTACTGGAGCAACGCGTGTTTGGGAACTCGACGGAGACCGCGGCCAGGACGGCGGCCACGCTCGGGTAGACGGCGAGTGTGTGGAGTAAGGCGGTCGCCAGGACTACCTCGGTCGCGCTTGAGTGTCCTGTATAGATCGCGCCTGTTACGCCAGTGAAGTCAAACTTCATCGTCGTGGGGCGGGTCGAAGCGGCGCCGATGGGGAGGAGTGTGGCGGTGTGGAACACCATGTGGATCGATGAGGGTTCCTGGTATTCGTTGGGCTTGGCCCATTTGGTCATGTGCGGGGCGAGCGAGGAGCATGAGTGCGTGACGAAGAATTTGACGTAGCGCGGAAGGGCAAAAAACGAAACAGCGAGATTATTTTTAGATAAGTAGAGATAGAGATAGAGATATACTATCAAATCCGTTGCAGCAAGAATTTCAGTCGACGAAAGACATCGAGGCAACAACAGCTTCTTAAGTTTCAGAGAGAAGTACACGGGAAAGAGAGGAAAGTTTAGGGAGGCAGTAGCTGGGAAAATGGATCGCTTGGTCTGCAGTGTCGGAGGAGTTGCCCGTCTAGCGTGGCACCGTCTCCACAAAATCGACCGCGTGACCTACTGCTAAATGCTTCTTCTTGCGGCAACTCGTGTCCAGCGCCATGTGTTGGTGCACAGACCACAAGCACGGGGAGGCTAGCTGAAGCAGTTATGGGTGCCCCCTCGTCCTTACCTCTAGGCGGCAGAGCTGGCACTGGTACAAAACACCCTATAGGTCCCGGTTGGTAAGGGGCATTAGTCCCGGTTGCCCAACCGGGACGGGGCAATCGGGACTAAAGCTCTAACCTTTAGTCCCGGTTGCCCCACCAACCGGGACAAATGGGGGCACACGTGGCGGCATCAGAGCGCGAGGGAGGGTGGAGTATTAGTCCCGGTTCGTAACAAGAACCGGGACTAATAACCTGTTGCCGCGGCAGAGATTTGGTCCACTTCTCTGCCGCGGCAGAGAATTCATTTTGGCATATTTTGTTGCCGCGGCAGCATTTTCGCCACTTTTTGTGTCGCGACAGAGAATTCATTTAGGTTGTTTTATTGTTTATTTAGTGTTTTGCACTTATCAATGAAGGAACCTTATATTACACAAGATCACCATGACAATATTACATTCAATACACGGATCGAGTTCATGCACTACATACAAAAGTTGCTATTCGATCCTACCGGCCAATTTCTTCAAAGTTGCTATTTTTACAATCCCTATTGTCTATACACAGCAGAATAGTATTTCCCTTTCGGGTCTAGGACTTCTGTATCCAAGAATCCCGCCAATTCCTCCTGAATTGCTCATACGCGATCCTTTAGCAGAACACCGTCCCGTAGACGTTTGATCTGATTTAAAAAAGGAGTCAGCCTATATGAATGAAACTAAACACAATTTATTTGAAATTAAAAACTATAGAAATTGTTTACGTACGTGGAGTTGCTCTAAATTTCTGCCCTTCTCATCGCACGTCTGCCGGATGAACTCGCATACATAGTATCCACATAGATTGTTACCTGGTCCCTGCGTCAGGCACTTTACGAGAACATAGTTCAATCAAAATAATAATCAAGCATGATAATAACTGTATCAAAACTAGAATCAAAGAGATGCGCGGATATAGCTAGTGGTGCTTACATCTAGTGGTTGAAATGTAAGCTCCTCTTTCCAAACACCCCTAGCCTTGTTGGTGAACCGTTTCCAAGCGCTGCCCGGCGAAGAAAACGAATAAAAGAAGTTATTAAGTACTTGATATCATAAAATTCACGAAATTTGCCGATATAGTGTCGTAATGATTAGAATTACCGCTGGAGAAGTATTTGCATATCCTTCCACGTCTCAAGGGGTTTATGTTTCGAGTCCATGACTAGTACACGCCCTTTGTCAAGTTGAATGATTAACAGAATATAGTGGAAGCTGCAAATGCATAACTAATCAATTATATACTTAACATCGAGTAAGCGAAATAGAAAGTGTATACAAGACAATAACACTCACTCGAAGTTGTAAGGAAATAGTATTTCCCTTTTGGTTTCTTGAAACCTTAACGCGTGTACTATATTATCCTCCGTATCCTGGGGGCTTATTTTGAGATTAGCTTCATGAACCCAATATGGGTCAATGAAGCCAATATCATAGATTTGTCCTCTGCTGCATTCGAGAATCTTTATTCTGTATATTACAGTATGATTATATACATGCAATAAACAAAATAATATAGCTGGAGACTAAATTAATTACCGAATTAGTACTTACAGACAATAGGCACTGATGATCGATTTGTCTAAGGCGTCTTGATTGAATAATTGAATTAGTTCATCAAATTCAATGGATATCATGTCATCCCTTTCTTTCCCATGATGCTTTTTTGTAACCCTCAGCACTATCCAGTTAGCCCTGGCCTTTGTGGCATGCAAGTACCAGTTATGCAATCTTCGCATTTTTGTTGGAAGATTGTTTACCTCCTCAGGTTTGACGAGAGGTTTGCCGTACTGGTATTTGTATGCTACTTCACTCACGGGGAAGAACTCTAATGGGATAAGTCTTGGTAATACTCATACCTTGAGCAGCGGCTTCTCCAGATATGCAACTACCTCTGGATCATACTGCTCTTCGGCCCCATATTTGCTCGACCCCACATTGGTTTGAGAAATCACCTTGAGAGGGGCGCAAGTCTGTTTTGCTTGTTCTCCGAGCTGGGCAACATATTTTCCCGCTTGCATCAGTACTGCTCTTCGAGGCTTTTTGTGTCGCATGTGACTTGAGAATAGAACGCTCATAGTCTGATGACAGCTTTGGCTCGGGTTGATGAAGATTCTTTAGCATTTTCAACACTTTGGCTTTTTCTTCTTTGGTGCTGGGGAACTCTGGCTCTTTCGGCCGCCTCAGCTTAGCGAAAAACGCTGTCGTTTCCGCATCAACGATCGCCGCAGTCTCCTCTTCAAGATCATAAGCTCTCTTGGGAGGAACCTTTGGTACTTTTGGAAGAGGCTCTTGTTTACGTTTCGGCGATCGCTTACGACGCACAGTAGCGGTACGCTTACGCTTTTTATCCTGAGGCGCCGGCGATGGCTCGTGCGGCGATGGCTGCACCGGAGATTGGTGAGGCGACGGAGCCGGGTGAGGCGACGAAGACGGCTGCCGCGGCGGCGACGACCTCGCTGGAGACGGGTGAGGCGGCGGCGAAGATGGCCTTGGCGTGTGATTTCGAAGCACGATACAATCCTTCGGCCATAGAATGGTGACGTTTTTTGCGTCACCCAAAGACGCGATCATCCCTTCACCAGCAGGGTAGTGAAGATCCAAAACCTCACGGTGGGCATGATTTCATCCACGCCGACAAGCGTAGCCCTCGGAACCGGACGACGGTGGTAAGTTGGTGTGGGTCCAATTGGTAAGGCATAGCCACGCCACCTTCATTGATATGTTCACAACTTTGACATGTAGCTCGTGTGTCATCTCTGTGATATCATCCGGGTAGCCAACAGGAGCCATCGTCGGTGCATCATCGTCATCGCCATTGTCATCACCCGGGACCTCGGTGGACGCCACACTGCTTTTTCGATTATTCGATAGGCCGGTAGCATCGAATGCAGTGTGCTGCTGAGATGGGCCGGTAGTACTTTGCTCTTTAAGTGCGTTAATTTCATCTTGTTGTTGCTTTAATCGTTTCAATTAAACGCATTCGCTCTTTCTGACTATCTGCTTCAACTGCCGCCCTATCCTTACTCCTCTGACGGCTTCTATCAGGATATTTCTTCCTCTCTTCGGGAAACTCAGTCCTCCATGGTTGGGAGCCGCTTGTGCCTCGTGTTCGTCCATCATGTTCCTTATTTCCAAGGGCGAGTGTGAGCTCATCATTCTCTCTATCGGGAATGAAGTCCCCATCTTTAACAGCCTTTACTGCTTTTCTGATCCTCTCGATTGGCAAGGGGTCTTATTTATGTCGTATGTTATATATACACCTCCCTTCCGAGTCCAATGTGCCCCCATGCCCGTAAAACCAATTCCTTGCACGTTCTACCCAATCGTCTGTCTCTGGGGTGATATTTTTAGCATGCAGTTCTTCCTCAAGTTTCTCCCACTTAGGAATGTCAGCCCTGTAGCCACCTTGCCCCATAGTATGGTGATACTTCTTGTTAGCAGCATTCAGCTTATTCTTTGCAGACATTTCCTTAGCTTTTTCTGATGTCTTGTATTCCACAAACTCAGCCCAGAATGGTTTTATCTTCTGAAACTGAGTTTTCTTGAAATCCGGAGTCTTCTCTTTCATGACATAGGCAAGGTGCAATATATTCTTCCAGTTGGTGAAACACTGGGCCATATTCTTCAAAGCCCACTCCCTGACCTTAGCCTCCATGGCTCTCCCATGTTGTAAGGCGTCCTCAACTGGATCCTCCGCATTTGGATCCAGCTCTATCTTCGGTAGTTTGAAATTAACCATGAGCCTCTTCCATAGTAAATCTTTGGCGTGGTTAGGGACAAATAAACATGTTCCCTCTTCATCCGCATTAGCAGGCCTATTCCAATTTCTAATGGTGATCGGGATTAAGTCCCTAACGATTACTCCGCATTGTGCCACAAATTTGATTGCGACAACTTCGAGTCGCTCGGTTGCCTCTTCGACATCTTCGATCCTGAACCTCTCATGGTCTTGCAACTTTTTGGTTGGGCCTCGTCTGCTTTTTTTAGTAGATTCCTTCGATCCGGAGGGCTAAAAGAAGAAAGATCGTCGTTACAATTTCTATATAGATAGCAGATGATTAATTAATGAATTGATTTATATTACATGCACCTCGCCGGAGCGGTCGTCTTCTCGATTACACAAGGCATCGCCTTCTCCTCATGAAGGCAACACCTTCAACCTCAAACAAGTTGTCTATTCCGGTAAAAAGAGGATCACCCTCACCGAAGTTGTTCAGAAACGTTGATACGTCTAAATTATCTTCCCCATGGATCAACTCTTCCTTTTCTTCGTCTCTGACGTGTGGGTCCATATTTTCTGCATAGGTGGAAAAACGAATAAGTCAAAGCGGCTAAAGGAGAAACTTAAGAATAAGTCAAAGCGGCTAACGAATATTTTCCGGATCGAAGCTGAAACCCTAATATATACATACACAATAATAAAAATGAAGAGAAACCCTAAACCCTAAGGCTATGAGAGGGGAACATGAGTATAAGGCTACAAAAGGTCTTCGATCTATCTATGGTCTTGATCTCGGTCTTCGATCTCGATCTCGATATCGTATTCTACCAAGAAGAACCAAATCACCGGAAAGAAAGGGAAACAATCAACACATGGCATCGATGAAATGCTCAAGCAATGATGATGATACGACAAGTTAATGTGCATTGGAATGTAACCCTAAAGCATGCTCGACAAGTTAATCGGGGTTCCGAGGGGCGCAAACCCTAACTCGAGGAACTCCGGAATCACCTGTTAGGGTTACTAGGGTGTTCTAATTAAACTTGTCATTTAATTAGATCTATCTATGGTCTTGATCTCGGTCTTCGATCTCGATCTTGATATCGTATTCTACCGAGAAGAACCAAATCACCGGAAAGAAAGGGAAACAATCAACACATGGAATCGATGCAATGCTCAAGCAATGATGATGATACGACAAGTTAATGTGCATTGGAATGTAACCCTAAAGCATGCTTGACAAGTTAATCGGGGTTCCGAGGGGCGCAAACCCTAACTCAAGGAACTCCGGAATCACCTGTTAGGGTTACTAGGGTGTTCTAATTAAACTTGTCATTTAAGTTGTTGAAAAATGCATGATTATATCATAGATAGATAGTTCTCATTTTTCTGAACATTTTGGTATATTATTTGTATTTTTCTGTATTACAGATTAAAAGTTATTGAATTTACAAGTTTTATTCAAATTCTGAAATTATTAAATCAAATGTTTAAACCTTTTGCACCATAGTAACAACTAGCCATAGTGGCTGACAGGTGGGGCCCGGAGCCACCTCAGCAGCCACGCAAGCAAAGGGGAAACAGAGGACGCGGAGCCACCTCGCCACGCAAGCAAAGGGGAAACAGAGGTGGGGCCCGGAGCCACCTCGCCGCCGCTGTCAAGGAGGACGCGGCCGCCGTGGCCGTGGACAAGGAGGACGCGGCGGTGGAGGAAACGGCGACGGCAGCACCACCCGATCGAAGCCTCCGCGCCCACCACCAGCAGCAGAGGGAGGGGACAGAGGCGCGAGGCGCGGCTGCCAGTGCGTGAGGAAGAGACGCGGGCGGCGGTCGTCGGGGAAGGAGATGCTACGGGAGGCCAGGACGGAGGCGGAGGCGTTAGCGGCAGCAGGCGACTGGCAGCGTCGTCGATGAGAAGCAGAGAAGAGAACCAGAGAAGAAAAGTTATATAAAGGGGAGGGGGTATACGTCCCGATTGGTGGCTCCAACCGGGACTAAAAGTGCATACGTCCCGGTTGGAGTCACCAACCGGGACCTATAGTCCAATTTTCAGCAGTGAAGGCGCTTGAGGCTCTTTAGTCCTCATTGGTGGCTCCAACCGGACGTATTCCCTGCTTTCAAATTTTTCAGTTATTTTCTCTGTTCTACTTATTTTTTATTTGGGGGTTTAAATTTGTAATGTTTTTTAAATGATAATTACTTTGGAATTTAGAAAAACTTTAAACATAAAAAGTGTTTGAATTTGAATAACTAATTCGAAACCATTTTCTGTTTTGAAAAATAATTAATGTAACCATTTAAACTATGAACCATTTAAAATTAATAATGAAATAACTTATATTTTTTAAATATTAATTTGGAATTTAGAAAAACTTTAAACATAAAATGTGTATGGATTTGAATAAATAATCCAAAACCAATTTCTATTTTTTAAAAATAATTAATGTAACCATTTAAAATTAATAATGAAATAACTTATATTTTTTAAATATTAATTTGGAATTTAGAAAAACTTTAAACATAAAAAGTGTATGGATTTGAATAAATAATCCAAAACCAATTTCTATTTTTAAAAAATAATTAATGTAACCATTTAAAATTAATAATGAAATAACTTATATTTTTTAAATATTAATTTCTAAATTAGAAAAACTTTAAACATAAAAAGTGTATGGATTTGAATAAATAATCCAAAACCATTTTCTATTTTTAAAAAATAATTAATGTAACCATTTAAAATTAAAAATGAATTAACTTATATTTTTTAAATATTAATTTGGAATTTAGAAAAACTTTAAACATAAAAAGTGTATGGATTTGAATAAATAATCCAAAACCATTTTCTATAATATGGGCACAACATCACAAACTATGTCGTGATTCAGCACATAACATCGGTCATTTGGACCGAATGTCATGAAACCTCGAACATGATAGGTCATTTTGTGAAGGTTTTTTCGAAACATGATCAATATACCAAGTCTGGTATTTTTCCTTTCAACTATGTAACAAAATATGACACCACGCGAAGGATTTTCATTGTTCGGATTTTTTTGAATTTATTATGCCCGTTTTGAATTATCTGAATAAATAATTCAAAACCATTTTCTGTTTAAAAAAATAATTAATGCAACCATTTAAAATATGAACCATTTACAATTAAAAATGAATTAACTTATATTTTTTTAATATCAATTTGGAATTTAGAAAAACTTTAAACATAAGAAGTGTATGAATTTGAATAAATAATCCAAAACCATTTTCTATTTTTAAAAAATAGTTAATGTAACCTTTTAAAATGAATTAACTTATATTTTTGAATATTAATTTGGAATTTGGAATATTAACTTCTATCCAAAACCTGTAGTACAAACCGGACCCACTTCCTGCCGATTCGGCAGACATTTGTCCTTTTTACCCGGGATGGACGAAAAGGTTTGAGATGTATCGGTTGGGAGATAGTACATGTAAGGTGGTCTAGTATTTTAGGAAAATGGGACGATAGCATTCTGAAATGGCATTTTGGTGGTTACTTCACAAAACGACCCGTTTTTTGCGCTCGGAAAATGGAAAAGGGCTTTTCCGTGCAACAAAAAGGAAAACTTCCTCCTGCAACATTGTTCTCCATACCAATGTCCATACACATGAATAATATGGGCACAACATCACAAACTATGCCATGATCCAGCACATAACATCGGTCATTTGGACCGAAAGCCATGAAACCTCGAACATGATATGTCATTTTGTGAAGGTTTTTTCGAAACATGATCAATATACCAAGTCTGGTATTTTTCCTTTCAACTATGTAACAAAATATGACACCACGTGAAGGATTTTCATTGTTCGGATTTTTTTTGAATTTATTATGCCTGTTTTGAATTATCTGAATTTCTAACTATGGTCGAACCGGTGTGCATGAAGATAGGGGACGAGCATCGTTAGAACTTGCATTGGATCTCTGAAGAAACCACATATTGCGAGTCTAAAAATGATTTTTTCAAAAAATCACGGGCGATAGATCATGTACCTATAGTACAAACCGGACCCACTTCCTACCGATTCGGCAGACATTTGTCCTTTTTACCCGGAATGGACGAAAAGGTTTGAGATGTACCGGTTGGGAGATAGTACATGTAAGGTGGTCTAGTATTTTAGGAAAATGGGACGGTAGCATTCTGAAACGGCATTTTGGTGGTTACTTCACAAAACGACCCGTTTTTTGCGCTCGGAAAATGGAAAAGGGCTTTTCCGTGCGACAAAAAGGAAAACTTCCTCCTGCAACATTGTTCTCCATACCAATGTCCACACACATGCATAATATGGGCACAACATCACAAACTATACCGTGATCCAGCACATAACATCGTTCATTTGGACCGAAAGCCATGAAACCTCGAACATGATAGGTCATTTTGTGAAGGTTTTTTCGAAACATGATCAATATACCAAGTCTGGTATTTTTCCTTTCAACTATGTAACAAAATATGACACCACGCGAAGGATTTTCATTGTTTGGATTTTTTTTGAATTTATTATGCCCGTTTTGAATTATCTGAATTTCTAACTATGGTCGAACCGGTGTGCATGAAGATAGGGGACGAGCATCGTTAGAACTTGCATTGGATCTCTGAAGAAACCACATATTGCGAGTCTAAAAATGACCCTTTTTTGCGCTCGGAAAATGGAAAAGGGCTTTTCCGTTTTTTAATATTAATAAATGTCTTGAGTGTTACCTAATAAATAGAGGGAAATGCCTATATAAAGAGAGGGTTCATCTTTAGTCCCGGTTGGAGAAACCAACCATGATCAAGGATTGCGTCAGAGTGGGCTAGGCAACACTAATAATAGGGGTGAGTGTCGACATTATGTCGTGCGGCTTGTACCTTGTCCCGGATGGTGTCACCAACCGGGACTAAAGATGAACCTTTAGTCCCGGTTGGAGACACCAACCAGGACTAAAGATGAGTCAATACTAATAGAGTAATATGCACCGGAGGTCCTAAAAGTTTGGACGAAACTGTATGTAAGTCCTAAAAGTTTCAACTTGTGTACCAAAGGTCCTAATTCTCAGTAAGTTGCGCAATGCAGGTCGTAATTCTCAGTTAATTGTGCACTGCAGGTCCTAATTCTCAGCTGCATCCCCTGCTACAGTGTACATGGATCTGAGAATTAGGACCTTCGGTGCACAAGCTGAAACTTTTAGGACCCGCATACATTTTCGTCCAAACTTTTAGGACCTTCGGTGCATTTTACTCATACTAATAATAGGGGTGAGTGTCGACATTATGTCGTGAGTGTCGACATTATGCCGAGCTGCTTGTACTATAAATAGGCATCCTTGTGAGTCCAGTCCTCCAGCCAGTTTGAGGCATCTCCAAGATGGTTTTGAGAGCGAGGACACCACTACGGCCAGTTTGGGGAGATGCCGAGCCCAGTCCTCGGCATCTCCTAGAAACTGGTCATAGAGGCACTCCTAATATGTTAAATTAGTTAGCTCGAGTATTGATCTAGTTAGAGAAGTTACAAGCTGCAAGATGGTTTTTGAGAGCGGGACACCACTGCGGCCGGTTGAGGAGATGCCGACGAGCCAGTCCTCCGGCATCTCCTAGAAACTGGTCATAGAGGCACTCCCTAATATGTGAAATTACTTAGCTCCGAGGCGTATTGATCTAGTTAGAGAAGTTACAAGCTGCAAGATGGTTTTCGAGAGCAGGGACACCACTGCGGTCAAGCCACAAACCGCGAAAGACATGAACTAGAGTTACATAATATGAGCATGAACTTCTTGGCATATGTCATTCCTTATGACCGCTTCAGACGTAACCATGGAGCATCTTCTTTACTTAACGGAATGCTTGGGTCAGTTTTCACTATGAAGGGCGGAATTTCATCAAACTTATTATAATCTTCTGACATGTCTATCTTGTCCTTGATTCCCACGATGTTTCTTTTCCCTGAAAGAACTATGTGACGCTTTGGCTCATCATATGATGTATTCGTTTGCATATTTTTTCTTTTTTTCGGTCTGGAGGACATGTCCTTCACATAGAAAACCTGAGACACATCATTGGCTAGGACGAATGGTTCATCTCTATAACCAAGATTGTTGGGATCCACTGTTGTCATTCCGTACAACTGGTCTATCTTTACCCCTTCCCCATTCAGGTTGACCCATTTGCAGCGAAACAAAGAGACCTTAAAAGAGACTCCATAGTCTAGTTCCCATATCTCCTCTATGTAACCATAATATATGTCCTTTTGTCCATTCTCGTCTATTGCATCAAAGCGGACACCACTATTTTGGTTGGTGCTCTTTTTATCTTGGGCGATCGTGTAGAATGTATTCCCATTTATTTCGTACCCTTGGAAATTCAATACAGTAGAAGATGGTGACGCGGCCAACAAGTATAGCTGGTCTCCAACAGTGGTGTCATTCAAGAGATGTGTCCGCATCCAACCACCGAAAGACTTCATGTGTTCATCTGTAATCAGTGATTCAGGCTTCCCCGGGTTTTGGGCGTAGAATATTCTTGTGTTCCTCGATATCTGAGCTGCCAAGGTGGAATTATGTAGACTGTAGTGTGCTTTAGTGAAAGAATCCCCATCCTACATATCATTGCTTTCTTTCCCAGCGTGCCTTTTCCACTTAGTCTTCCCTCATGCCGAGTCGAAAAACCAATCGGCTTAAGGTCGAATAAAGTCAACACAAAACTCAATGACCTCCTCTGTTCCATATCCCTTGGAGATGCTTCCTTCAGTCTAACGGTTATGAACATATTTCTTTAAGACTCCCATGAACCTCTCAAAGGGAACATATTGTGCAGAAATACGGACCGAGAATGGCAATCTCTTCCACTAGATGAACCAGAGATGCGTCATAATATTGAAGAAGGATGGTGGGAACACCAATTCAAAACTAACAAGACATTGTACCACATCATACCTTAACCTTGGTAGAATATCTGGATTGATTACCTTCTGAGATATTGCATTGAGGAATGAACACAGCTTCACAATGGGTACTCGAACATTTTTCGGTAGAAGCCCCCTCAATGCAATCGGAACCAACTGCGTCATAATCACGTGACAGTCATGAGACTTCAGGTTTTGGAACTTTTTCTCTGCCATATTTATTATCCCCTTTATATTAGATGAGAAGCCCGACGGCACCTTGATACTGTAAAGGACTTCAAAAAAGAGTTCCTTCTCTGCTTTGGTAAGAGCATAGCTGGCACGACTTAAGTGACGCCCTTTATCCGTCTTGTTAGGTGTATGCATGTTCTTTGGGTCTTTCATAATTTGTTGGTCCTCCCGTGCTTCAGGTGTATCTTTTGTCTTCCTATACACGCCTAGGAATCCTAGCAGGTTCACGCAAAGATTCTTCGTCACGTGCATCACGTCGATTGAAGAGCGGACACGCAGGACTTTCCAATATGGCAGCTCCCAAAATATAGATTTCTTCTTCCACATGGGTGTGTGTCCTGTAGCGACGTCGTTCGGAACTGATTGACCGCCGGGACCCTTTCCAAAGATTACTTCTGTGTCCTTGACCATACCAAATACATCATCACCAGCAGGGATTTTAGGCTTCTTCCGGTGATCTGCCTCACCTTTGAAATGCTTGCCTTTCTTTCTTACGGGATGATTGGTTGGAAGAAATCGTCGATTCTCCAAGTACACAACCTTCTTGCATTTATGCAAATATGTACCTTCGGTCTTATCTAAACAGTGTGTGCATGCCTTATATCCCTTGTTTGTCTGTCCTGAAAGGTTACTAAGAGCAGGCCAATCATTGATGGTTACGAATAACAACCCTCGTAGATCAAATGGCTCCTGTTTGTTCTCATCCCACGCATGTACACCTGGTTTGCCCCACAACTATAAGAGTTCTTCAACTAATGGCCTAAGGTATACATCAATGTCGTTGCCCGGTTGCTTCGGGCCTTGGATGAGCACTGGCATCATAATGAACTTACGCTTCATGCACAACCAAGGAGGCAGGTTGTAGATACATAGAGTCACGGGCCAGGTGCTGTGACTACAACTCTGCTCCCCAAAAGGATTCATGGCATCCGTACTTATACCAAACCATAAGTTCCTTGCGTCACCTGCAAAGTCTGGGAAGTCTCTCTCGATTTTTCTCCACTGTGACCCATCAGCAGGGTGTCTCAATTTCCCGTCTTTCTTACGGTCTTCTTTGTGCCATCGCAACAACCTGGCATGCTCTTTGTTTCTGAACATGCGTTTCAACCTTGGTATTATAGGAGCATACCACATAACCTTAGCAGAACCTCTTCCTTGGGGCTCTCCCTCAACATCACCAGGGTCATCTCGTCTGATCTTATACCGCAACGCATTGCATACCGGGCATTTATCTAAATTCTCATACTCCTTACCGCGGTAGAGGATGCAGTCATTAATGCATGCATGTATCTTTTGCACATCTAATCCTAGAGGATAGAGAGTCTTCTTTGCTTCGTAGGTACTCTCGGGAAGTTCGTTATGTTTTGGAAACTTCGGCTTCATTATTTTCAGCATCTTTTCAAATGAGGAGTCAGTTAGACCACACTCTGCCTTCCATCGCAACAATTCCAAAGTGTAGTGCAAGGTTTTGTCGCCATCTTCACAATTTGGGTACAACAATTTCTTGTGATCTTCTAACATGCCCTCTAACTTCAACTTCTCATTTTCTATTTCACAGTCTCGCTTTGCATCAGAAATGACCCTACCAAGTTCATCAGCCGGCTCATCTGATGCCCGTTCTTCACCTCTTTCCTCTCCATTGTCTTCCATTGCAGTATCACTGTATTCAGGAAACATATGATGATAGTTGTTATCATCATTTTCTTATTCACCATCTTCCATCATAACCCCTCTTTCCCCATGCTTGGTCCAGCAATTATAGTTGGGCATGAAACCTTTCATAATCAGGTGGCCGCGAATGATTTTCGAGGAAGAGTACTCCTTGTTGTTCCGACATTGAACACATGGACAACGTATAAATCCATTCTATTTGTTTGCCGTAGCCACATCGATAAATTTATCCACGCCTTTGATATACCCTACACGCTACGGTCACCGTACATCCATTCCCGACCGTTCATCTGCATCATATAAGTAAGTTTATCAAAAAACAGGACATCATAAATAGTGAAATAACCAATTCACACCGACACATGAATTGTATCAATGACCTAGAAAAGATAAGATTGCTAACCTCGATCGAGGAAAATAAAGAGGAGAAAGCTCAAGTGCGTCTCGGACACCTTCTATTTTTTTGTTCTATGAGAAATTCAACGGAATTATTCACTCAAACATTTCATCAAACACCTTCAATGCATGCATGAGAAAAAACTAGCACACCCCCTCACACCTTCCACCATTCGAAAAAACAGAGTGGAGGCAGAGGGGCTGAACAATGCATTTATAGAGGCGGGGTTTTAGTCGGTTGGAGCCACCAACCGACTAAAAGCGCCATCACGCCACGTGGCTGTGGCCAAACCTTTAGTCCCGGTTGGTGGCTCCAACCGGGACTAAAAACCCCTTACCAACCGGGACACATGCCCCCGGGCCCCGTGCCCGCTCCAACCGGGACGCATGCCGGCATTAGTCCCGGTTGGGGGCGCAACCTGGACAAATGCTCCGAGGGGGCGCGAACGGATAGGATGTTTTCTACTAGTGTGGGCAGCGACAGGAGACCAACTGGCACCGACGAGAGTAGGGTGACGCTCTGCATCGCCGTCTGCTATTGTAGTGCACGAGATGCAACCGATGGCCAGGATTGGGGGCGAGTACGGGGAACGACCATTCCTACGGCCAGTGTACGGCGGGCGGCGCGGGAACACGGATGTCAGCCAGTGACCGGTGGCGGGGAAGGAAAAGGTAGGCTCTCGCTAGGGGTTAGGGATGGGTCATACGGGAGGTGGAGAAGATTGGTCCCGGTTGGGTATTTTCCATGGGCGGCAGGGGCTTTACCGCTGGCGAGTGGCCTTGCCGGCGGCAGGGAGCTGCGGACGCGCATCTCAATCCCCGTGACTCCCCACCTCGCTAGCTCCCTCTCTCTCTCCCTCTCTTTCCTGACCAACGGGTGGCATGGTGGTTAATTTCTATCAAAACGGTCTTTTTTAGACGGACGGACCAAGCAAAATCACACATAGTTAGGACACTCCTCGGATGAGACGCTCAAGCCACATGTACTCACTACACTCAACCAGATGATAGAGGCCCAGTCAACTACTAAAGAATATAGCAGAAGTAGAATTACAGACATTGTTGCATAAAAATGGCTCGGTCATTTCAAATACTAAACCTGCTATGACGTGTGATGATGCTAAGCATGTCTTTCTTCCTTTCAGTTGTAAAGATCATCGATAGAACATCTTCGCCATGTTAAATGTGCAAATAAAAGAGAGGAAACCTAAGTTACTTATGATATTACCACGCAACGGCTATCTCCAAAAGAAAAATGAGTCACTAATGTGCCACCAAAAAAATTACTCCCTCCAACCCATATTAGTTGACTCCAATTTAGATGTATCTATCACAAAAACTTGTCTAGATACATCCAAATCAAAGTCAACTAATATGGGTTGGAGGGAGTACATATATTTGATTCTAGAATATATCAACGTGAGATGATATAATCTGGTTAGCATATGCAGGTAGAACAAATAACATGGGCACAAAAAGGCCCTCTGCAGTTTATGTGTGGCACTATTGGATATTTGCACTAAACAGTGATCAACATAGTGTAAAATCTTAGGAAGAGGTAAAACCAGCATAGAAATATTTGGTACCTTAATATATGTTGAGCTGCAAGATCTTCAAAGAACAGTCTTGATGGGCAAGGTGTACTTTTCTCTTGGGCGGCTTAGATTCTACATTGACTAAAGATAACCACAACACCAAGAAGAGGAGCTTATTGTCCAGCTTATTGCAGTATGAGAAAGGTAGATCCACCTGAAGATCAATAAACAGAAGTAAACATTATTTTTTACTGGCGGCGCTTGGCCGACGACGAAAAACGGCGGCGGTGCTCATAGACACACGTCGTGGGGATGATTCAGGAAGCAAACAAGGGAGGGGAGGGTACTGGCGGACTCCTAGGCTCACCGTGATGCTCGTGGAGGGCTCGAGGAGCTCGGAGGAGGCCGGAATCAGTGGCACGCTCGGCGGCCAGAGCGCGGGAGGGAGCTATCAATTGCGGCGCCTGGGGCTTCACCGGCTTGCGTGGTTTGACAAGGTGAATGAGGACTCCACGGCGGTCACGATGGTGGCCTCGGAACGATGAGGGGTGGTCGGAAACTGCGGGGCGCCAGCGATGTTTGGGGCTAGGGTTCATCGGTCAGAGAGAAATTAGGGATAAGAGGGGATCTAGGGTTCGTCCAAAGGAGCGAGGGGGTCTTATAGATGCTCAGGGAGGCGGTAGCGCGCATCGTGGCACCTGCGGGGATCCTGGCATGGCTGAACGGCGACGATGAAGACACGCAGCAGCTTCTGTTGGGCGTCCTTCTGGCTGGAGGTTAAAGAAAAGAGAAAGAAAGGTAAAGGGGTACCGGGCCAGGGAATTGGGCCAGGTGGGCCGAGTGGGCAGCGGGAAGGTGCGCTGGGCGGCAGAGAGCAAGGAAAGAGGAGCTGGGCTCGGCCCAGTTAGGCTTAGGGATAGTTTTTCTTTCTCAAAACCTTTTCTATTTCCTGTTTTGTATTTCCTCTTTGTATTTTTGTTTCAAATCTATTTTGAACCATTTCAAATTACCAGAACTTTTACAAATATTTAAAATAGTGTGGGGACCTTTATAACCATTTGGGTTCCATAACTTTTGTACTTTTCAAAATATTCAAAACCATTTGAACATATTTCAAATAAAGAGGGAAGCTAGGGTTTAGGGTTTTGTGATTATTTTCTTGCATGCATTTTAAATGATGATGCTCATGAATGCACATTCAAAACCTAATGTCTATTTAGTAAAACTAGGGTTGTTACAATTCTATCCCCCTTAAAAGAATCTTGACCCGAGATTCCTAGGTAGGAAGATAGAAGGAACAGGGTCACACTAAACTTCAACAGTCTTCTCGAAGAGGTTGATCCATGCCACCATGACTAGTGGACGAAGCGCTTCATAATCTTCAAGGTGGCTGCTCACACTAAGGAAGAGAGGGAAAAACACGAAACCACAAACTGAGTATCTCATGGTCAACTCATGGATAGATGTTTTGTGAACATCTCTAAAGCCAACAGACATGGAACACGCCAAGGTAACGGAGGAAACAAAAGGAGATGGTTTCAAGGTGACAGGTAACTGGTCTTCATAAGGATTGATACCATGAAACTTCAGAAGAGGGTAGACTTCTGAGGGAAGAAACTCCCAATAGAATATATAAAGAACACAGACTTCGAGAGGTGAACCTCTACTAAATAGCTTAAGTAGAGATTTACAGGTGAAAGAGATAGATACCAACAAAACCAAGTTGTTGAACTACTTTTGAAATAGAAGGGTCACTCTTTCATTCAACAGAAGTCCAAGACGGAAAGGTGTTTTAGTGGCGAGGACTCATAAGAATCACAAGAAACATGTAACAAAAGAAACTTCTGATTACTAGAATCATATTCACTTTTGTAACATAACTGCGGATGGTAGAAGGAACTATTTATTCATCTAGGACTACCAAAATCCTTGCCAAGATCATGATATCACTTTGCACCACCAAGATGAACAGTGCAGAAGATTCCTGATGACACGAGAATAAAGAAACTTCATTCTCAGACTCCAAATACTTGGCATAACATGATGCTTGCCAATGTAAAAGGGTCTAGAGGATCGACCGAGAGACATTTAGCAACTCTACTTTAAATATTATCCTTGATGTTTGAAACACCGGTAGCTGGCTACTGACAGGCCTTTAACCAGTCATCAAGTAAAGGTCATACTTCGGATACTAAGGAAACCATAAGATCAACTCCTATAGCAAATCATAGAAGATGCCTTATGAGGAGTGGTTGTGACTGCTGATTCAAGAGAGTGTGGCAATAAGTCTTCCGGCTAATTGTGCCAACCATTACATCAATTTTGTCAGAGTTACAATAGACCTATGTCATAACCTTGAGGAACACAAACCATCATTGCTGCTTGATATTCTGTTGGAATTATGCCCTAGAGGCAATAATAAAGCTATTATTATTATAATTCTTGTTCATGATAATGTTTATATTCCATGCTAGAATTGTATTAAGCGGAAACATTAATACTTGTGTGGTTTGTGAACAACACCGTGTCCCTAGTACGCCTCTAAGGACTAGCTCATTTATTAATGATGGTTAAGGTTTCCTAACCATGGACATGAGTTGTCAATTAATAATGAGATCATATCATTGGGAGAATGATATGATGGACAGACCCAAACTAAGCGAAGCAATTAGATCGTGTCATCTGTTCATCTTTGCGAAGCTTTTTCTTATGTCAAATATTGTATTCCTTAGACCATTGTAATGCCCCGGAAAATATTTCGAAATAAAATTGCTTGTTATTTTCTTTTTCGCATCATCATGACATCATCATGCATATTTTGTTCTAAAATATTTTCGACAAAAGCCTATTTTGTTTTCTAATTAGTCCCTCCTTTAATTTCAAATCAAAACCTGGTATTTTTCGAATATTTTATTTGTCTAAAAACTATTTATAAAAGCCTTTTTTAAAAAAAAAACTAAAATAAATAAATAAAAATAATTTTAGGGGGAGGCAGCCGGCCGGGCCAAACGGCCCAGCTAGCCACCTACGACCCCGTAAGAAAACCCTAGCCAATCCTAACCCTAATTCTATCCCCACACACACACCCGCGTCCGCCGCCAGCCACACACGCACCCGCTGCACACCACGCACGCAACCACTCATGCTGCACACCACACCCTGGACACGACCACACAAAACACAACGCACGCACTCGCCCGGTCCCACCACGACACAACCCGCACATGGCACAACGCACGCGAACTCCACGCACGGGACTGGGTCCTCAATCCTCGCCCCCCTACCCGTCTTCCTCCCAGAGAGATCGCGCCGCCACCCCTCCCCGAGCGCTCCTCCTCGCGGTTCCTTCCCTGCATCGCCGCCGGCCAACCTCCTCCGGTCGCCAGCAACTGAGGTCGCCTAAGCCACTCCGCCGCCATTCCCGACCTCTCCTCCCTCCGTCTGCTGCGCCGCCTCTTCGCAGGCCGCCACAGCCGCCACGCCTTCGATCGCTGCCGCCGCTGCTTGCTCTGCACTTCGCCACTCCTCTTCCGGGCATCGTCCGCATCCCCTCGCTGTCGCCACCTCTCCTCCGAGCAAAGCTGCTCCGCTGCCGCCAGCCCGTCGCCGCGGCTCTCGCCTTCTCGTGCACGGCCGCCTGAGCTCCTGTCCGACCGCGTCGTCACCGGCGCCCAGAAATCAGCGTCCGCGGCCCCCCGTTCTCCCCGCCATCGAGCACCTCGCCTCTGCTCCATGGCTCCCGCCTGTCGCCCCTACTCGAGCCTGCTCGGCCGCCTCTGTGGACGCCATGACGTCGCCCCTGATCCTCGTCTGCAAGCCCGCCGCGCGTACCTGTTCTCACTCTGCAGCGTCATCGACCCCATGACTCCATGCGTGCTTAGTGGACCAGGAGCAAGCCCAGCATGCCTCGCGTCCTGCAGGTCCACCATCGGGAGCCCCTATTTTTGCTGGTGTTCATGCTGTCATACCTTCGGACAAGGCCTTCCTTTTGATGTGGAATTGTGCAGCCCTCGAAGTCTATGGTAATCTGATGTGTGGTTGAGGTGTGGCGCGATGCTAACAAGATGGTGGTGTTGTACACTTTGCATCCTCGACTACAGTCCACAACATACCAGGATGAGGAGTGTGACAAGGTCATCATTGTTGTTCTCGACAAGTTCTTCCTACGACCACCGTTACCGGAACCAAGTACACCTTCGGTAATTGAAGCCGGAACTCCAAGGCCTACGTCACGGATCCGAAGGCTCCGATCTCGAGGATCCGTAGCCCGAGCCATGATCGCCTTCCCGGACGCCATGACCGTCTTCACGGATCCAATGGCCGAGACCCCGGAGGCCGAACCTATCGACCCCCTCGGTGAACACCAAGATCGTCGATCCGAGATGTGCGACCCCTATCCAAGACCCCTATCTTGTTATAATATATATAATATAACTTGTTGCATATTAAATCATTCATACTCGCATACATATTTATTTGTCTGGGGTACTTTGCCGATTCATCTCATAATTAAATATAGAGCCCATATGCTGGCGAATCTAGTCTAATATTGGCTCCATTTAAATTTGTGTAGCGAACCAATGATATAATTTTGTCTTGTTAATACAACATTAAATTGTGGGGTATCTAGATAACATAAACCACTTAATTAATTGTCGGGACCCTGGTTCTGCTTAATATTGCCTAGACGCATCGCACCTTTGCCATGTCATACATCATGCATGCATCATGCCCGATCTTC
Source organism: Avena insularis (assembly GCA_023614405.1). NCBI lineage: Eukaryota > Viridiplantae > Streptophyta > Magnoliopsida > Poales > Poaceae > Avena > Avena insularis. The sequence continues at coordinate 267,159,980 of CM042693.1, read as the reverse complement.
TGCCTTAGTATTAAATAGTGCATCCGGTGTTTCTTCTAGTGCTTTGCTTCTTCACGGATTAGGCCGATAAGTTGATGCGAGTGTCGACCCGGTCTTCGGGTGAGCCTTCAGCAATGTTTTCAGGCGAGCATTCTCCCCCTTCCACCTATTTTGCGTTCATAGTCTTTACTTCCTCCAATTGATCTATTGCTATCCTTATTGTCGATGCTTTAGTACCATTCCCTTTATTTACCTGCTCCACTATATTGCCTTGGTTATCCTATTGCCTTGTTTGATTAGCTAGCTTCGTCCTTGCGAGTCGTAGGCATGCTTAGTACCGCTCTCATACAGGTGAAACATGATACTCGAATATGGTTGATGATGAGATAATTAATCTGATGTTGTTGGTTATGGTTTCACCTAATGATAAGACCCCGGCAGGGACCACCTTTGGGAACTGCTTGAGCCGACCTAGGACCCGTTCGTTCTACGATACCAGTTCTGAGTTGATCGCGCTAACCAAACGTGGGGACCTATGGGATCCCCCCCTCAACTACCGGCGCTATTCGTATATCCAGAGGGTTACAAAATTGGTTTTCCATTTGGTGCATATGCATAATATGTCCTCGGACATGGGTGAGTTGATATGTCTTCGGACTTGATGTTTTGGTGGACTGCCATGGCTTGCATTGCATAAAATCGGAATATCGTGCCGGAGGTGGGATGGAGCTCTACAAGTTATCTTCCGATCATCACCCGGCCGTAGACTCAAACGCTGTGCCACCTGGAGAATCAGCTGTATCTCTTGTGTGGGTAAAACACAGTAGGTGATGCATCTGGATATGCGCGTAGTTATGGGACAGTTCTTGTTGTGAGATTCGGAAGGCACGCGTTATATGTTGCCTGAAGGGTTGAGCATGCGTTTGGGTACAGTAGTGCACCCCTGCAGGGTAAATCTTTTCGAGGAGTCGTGTGTCCATGGTTATGGACGCCTCAGGAGTACAGTGTCATGATCATAGACAACGCCACTAATATTTTGCCTCTTTAATAATATGAATAGTAATTAGCCTTATCAACTAAACACCTGCTTAACTAAATTGCCACTGTGTGTGTTCCGCAAGGGGACTTCCTCGACTGGTCTTCGAGGGGGAAATCTTCGGATGGGTTATGTTTGGTGTTATATTATTGTTACCGCATAGCGCTCTCTTATCTCGCTCTAATAGCCGAAGTTGTAGCGTGTCTCTATAAGTTAGATAGTGCAAGCTTCGCTGCCGCTGAGCCCACCATACCTATGTAGGCGAGGACCGCCGAATTCTAGTCTCGCCGTGTACTGGCCTCAGTACTGACCGCTCTCTTTCTGTTTTGCTTTGCCCTTTGTCGGCACCCTTTTGGCTTGACAGGTATGTGATTGACGACGTTAGCAAGGTTACCCTTCAGGCTTGGCCTGGGCAGGGTTGGACACCGCTTGGTTATTCTTCAGGACTCTTAGTCCCATTTGGATCTTGTCCGTACTCGGATACTATTTTGCTTTCTTCTTGAGTTGTATCTTCGTATTGTACCTTTTGTATTCTTGACTCCTTGAGTCGTTGTTGTATATATAAGTTCTTGTGGACTCTGTTGTAAACTACTATGATGTAACTACTTGTATTCAAATCCCACCCACACAAAAGTGTCTGGTGGGCGTCTTTGAATCGCTTCTATGCGGATTTTGGCGGGAAATGCTGAGATCTGCATAGACCCGATTCGGGGGCGTTACAAGTGGTATCAGAGCAAAGGTTTACGATACCCCACTGGTCCAGCCTGTAGGATAACCTAGCTAACGGCCAATGTCTAGTGTCAAAACTATTTTACTACAAATGCGTTGGATAGACCTGATTAGCTCTGATTTTACTCCTTACCTCCATTCTTTCTCTTCTTATCTTCGCGTGTTTTAATCTTCTCTCTTACCTTGATCAAGTCTAGGATTTCTCGTGGTTAGGTATTTTGTCGTATCTTTAGGGTTCTTCTCCCCTCCTTTTGTAATGGTGGTGCTATATCCGGATTTCGCTCTATGTAACCTCTCTTCCTGTGTTTTCCGGTGTCCTGCAACTTTCTGCGATAACATCATCTATCTAAATCTTTTGTTAATACCGATTGTCAAGATCTTCCGTCTGAATTTCGAGAGTCTGGTTGCATGATCCTTCTATTCATGTACAAAGTAATGCTTTGGGTGCGGGATGGAGTAGCTACCATACCACTACTCTTATCATTAGTTCTGGGCATTGAACAGGTGGATTAATGTGACTAATACTCCTTCCTTGGAAGTTAGAGATGATCTTGTGATCCTTTTCTTCGCCTTTGTTTTTCGGAGTGTTTTCTCGAAGAACGTGAACAACAAACCCCAATTGGTGGTGTCGACAACTCCAAGATGGAGCAAGAATTCTTGTTAGTGGTGTCGCAACCATTAACCCGACGCAAAAACATCCAATCATCAACCTCTTCCCCCCGGTGTCTTTGCTTGGATCTCGGGACGCGATCCTTGTTAGTGGTGTCGAGTTGTAATGCCCCGGAAAATATTTCGAAATAAAATTGCTTGTTATTTTCTTTTTCGCATCATCATGACATATCATGCATATTTTGTTCTAAAATATTTTCGACAAAAGCCTATTTTGTTTTCTAATTAGTCCCTCCTTTAATTTCAAATCAAAACCTGGTATTTTTCGAATATTTTATTTGTCTAAAAACTATTTATAAAAGCCTTTTTTTTAAAAAAAAACTAAAATAAATAAATAAAAATAATTTTAGGGGGAGGCAGCCGGCCGGGCCAAACGGCCCAGCTAGCCACCTACGACCCCGTAAGAAAACCCTAGCCAATCCTAACCCTAATTCTATCCCCACACACACACCCGCGTCCGCCGCCAGCCACACACGCACCCGCTGCACACCACGCACGCAACCACTCACGCTGCACACCACACCCTGGACACGACCACACAAAACACAACACACGCACTCGCCCGGTCCCACCACGACACAACCCGCACACGGCACAACGCACGCGAACTCCACGCACGGGACCGGGTCCTCAATCCTCGCCCCCCTGCCCGTCTTCCTCCTAGAGAGATCGCGCTGCCACCCCTCCCCGAGCGCTCCTCCTCGCGGTTCCTCCCTGCATCGCCGCCGGCCAACCTCCTCCGGTCGCCAGCAGCTGAGGTCGCCTAAGCCACTCCGCCGCCATTCCCGACCTCTCCTCCCTCCGTCTGCTGCGCCGCCCGCCTCTTCAGCCAGCCGCCAGCCACGCCATGCGCCCTTGCTTGCCTTCCTTTGCTGCTGACCGCATCTCCGGCCACTCCTCTTCCGGGCATCGTCCGCATCCCCTCGCTGTCGCCACCTCTCCTCCGAGCAAAGCTGCTCCGCTGCCGCTTGCGCCATGCTCTCGCCTTCGTGCGGCCGCTGAGCTCCTGTCCGACCGCGTCGTCACCGGCGCCCAGAAATCAGCGTCCGCGGCCCCCCGTTCTCCCCTCCATCGAGCACCTCGCCTCTGCTCCATGGCTCCCGCCTGTCGCCCCTACTCGAGCCTGCTCGGCCGCCTCTGTGGACGCCATGACGTCGCCCCTGATCCTCGTCTGCAAGCCCGCCACTGTTCTCCTTCTCACTGCGGCGTCATCGACCCCATGACTCCGTGCGTGCTTAGTGGACCAGGAGCAAGCCCAGCATGCCTCGCGTCCTGCAGGTCCACCATCGGGAGCCCCTATTTTTGCTGGTGTTCATGTTGTCATACCTTCGGACAAGGCCTTCCTTTTGATGTGGAATTGTGCAGCCCTCGAAGTCTATGGTAATCTGATGTGTGGTTGAGGTGTGGCGCGATGCTAACAAGATGGTGGTGTTGTACACTTCGCGTCCTCGACTACAGTCCACAACATACCAGGATGAGGAGTGTGACAAGGTCATCATTGTTGTTCTCGACAAGTTCTTCCTACGACCACCGTTACCGGAACCAAGTACACCTTCGGTAATTGAAGCCGGAACGCCAAGGCCTACGTCACGGATCCGAAGGCTCCGATCTCGAGGATCCGTAGCCCGAGCCATGATCGCCTTCCCGGACGCCATGACCGTCTTCACGGATCCAATGGCTGAGACCCCGGAGGCCGAACCTATCGACCCCCTCGGTAAACACCAAGATCATCGATCCGAGATGTGCGACCCCTATCCAAGACCCCTATCTTGTTATAATATATATAATATAACTTGTTGCATATTAAATCATTCATACTCGCATACATATTTATTTGTCTGGGGTACTTTGCCGATTCACCTCATAATTAAATATGGAGCCCATATGCTGGCGAATCTAGTCTAATATTGGCTCCATTTAAATTTGTGTAGCGAACCAATGATATAATTTTGTCTTGTTAGTACAACATTAAATTGTGGGGTATCTAGATAACATAAACCACTTAATTAATTGTCGGGACCCTGGTTCCGCTTAATATTGCCTAGACGCATCGCACCTTTGCCATGTCATACATCATGCATGCATCATGCCCGATCTTCTGCCTTAGTATTAAATAGTGCATCCGGTGTTTCTTCTAGTGCTTTGCTTCTTCACGGATTAGGCCGATAAGTTGATGCGAGTGTCGACCCGGTCTTCGGGTGAGCCTTCAGCAATGTTTTCAGGCGAGCATTCTCCCCCTTCCACCTATTTTGCGTCCATAGTCTTTACTTCCTCCAATTGATCTATTGCTATCCTTATTGTCGATGCTTTAGTACCATTCCCTTTATTTACCTGCTCCACTATATTGCCTTGGTTATCCTATTGCCTTGTTTGATTAGCTAGCTTCGTCCTTGCGAGTCGTAGGCATGCTTAGTACCGCTCTCATACAGGTGAAACATGATACTCGAATATGGTTGATGATGAGATAATTAATCTGATGTTGTTGGTTATGGTTTCACCTAATGATAAGGCCCCGGCAGGGACCACCTTTGGGAACTTCTTGAGCCGACCTAGGACCCGTTCGTTCTACGATACCAGTTCTGAGTTGATCGCGCTAACCAAACGTGGGGGCCTATGGGATCCCCCCTCAACTACCGGCGCTATTCGTATATCCAGAGGGTTACAAAATTGGTTTTCCATTTGGTGCATATGCATAATATGTCCTCGGACATGGGTGAGTTGATATGTCTTCGGACTTGATGTTTTGGTGGACTACCATGGCTTGCATTGCATAAAATCGAGATATCGTGCCGGAGGTGGGATGGAGCTCTACAAGTTATCTTCCGATCATCGCCCGGCCGTAGACTCAAACGCTGTGCCACCTGGAGAATCAGCTGTATCTCTTGTGTGGGTAAAACACAGTAGGTGATGCCTCTGGATATGCGCGTAGTTATGGGACAGTTCTTGTTGTGAGATTCGGAAGGCATGCGTTATATGTTGCCTGAAGGGTTGAGCATGCGTTTGGATACAGTAGTGCACCCTTGCAGGGTAAATCTTTTCGAGAAGCCGTGTGTCCACGGTTATGGACGCCTCAGGAGTACAGTGTCATGATCATAGACAACGCCACTAATATTTTGCCTCTTTAATAATATGAATAGTAATTAGCCTTATCAACTAAACACCTGCTTAACTAAATTGCCACTGTGTGTGTTCCGCAAGGGGACTTCCTCGACTGGTCTTCGAGGGGGAAATCTTCAGATGGGTTATGTTTGGTGTTATATTATTGTTACCGCATAGCGCTCTCTTATCTCGCTCTAATAGCCGAAGTTGTAGCGTGTCTCTATAAGTTATATAGTGCAAGCTTCGCTGCCGCTAAGCCCACCAGACCTCTGTAGGCAAGGACCGCCGAATTCTAGTCTCGCTGTGTACTGGCCTCAGTACTGACCGCTCTCTTTCTGTTTTGCTTTTCCCTTTGTCGGCACCCTTTTGGCTTGACAGGTATGTGATTGACGACGTTAGCAAGGTTACCCTTCAGGCTTGGCCTGGGCAGGGTTGGACACCGCTTGGTTATTCTTCAGGACTCTTAGTTCCATTTGGATCTTGTCCGTACTCGGATACTATTTTGCTTTCTTCTTGAGTTGTATCTTCGTATTGTACCTTTTGTATTCTTGACTCCTTGAGTCGTTGTTGTATATATAAGTTCTTGTGGACTCATGTAAACCATCGTGATGTAACTACTTGTATTCAAATCCCACCCACACAAAAGTGTCTGGTGGGCGTCTTTGAATCGCTTCTATGCGGATTTTGGCGGGAAATGCTGAGATCTGCATAGACCCGATTCGGGGGCGTTACAACCATGAGATAATACAACTCCCTAGTATCGGAAGAAAGCTTTGAGGTCATCAAACGTCATCCTATGAGAGGGTGATCATAAAGGTGTCGCTCAGGTGATCGGAAAGTATCTGTTGGGTTGTATGTATCGAGATGGGATTTGTCCCTCCCAAGTCGGAGAGATATACTTCGGGCCCACTCGGTAATCGATATCAACACCGCTTGCAAGCATGTGGTTAAGGAGTTAATCACAAAGTGATATCGGATTACGGAACGAGTAAAGTACTTGCTGTGAACGAGATTGAACTAGGTATGGATGCAAACGATCGAATCTCGGGCAAGTAAAATATCGCGAGACGAAGGGAATATATATATGGGATTGATTGAATCCTGGCATCATGGTTCATCCGATATGATCATCGATGAATGTGTGGGAGTCAATATGGGTTTCCAGACCCCGCTGTTGATTATTAATAGAAGATCATGTCTGCATATTCTTAAACCCGCAGGGTCACACACTTAACGTGTCTCGACGCTAGGATATATTGGATAATTGGTTTATGAGTTTTTGTTCGGAGTCTCAGATGGGATCCGGGACATCACGAGAGGTTCCGGAGTGGTCCAGAGAATAAGATTCATATAAGGCAGTGCAGTTTTTGGAGTTCGGAATTGTTCCGGGTTAATCGGTATTATACCGGAAGCTTCTAGAACCTTCCGGAAGGGGACCAACGTGGCCCCACCTTCCGGGAGGGGGCATGGGTCTATGAGGGAGTTCCCTGGCCGCATTGGGCCAGGGGCACAAGGCCCCATAGGGCCCAGCCGGCCAAGAGAGGTTTAAACTCGAGATAGACCTTCTAGAAGGGGGGGGTTCTTGCCCCCCACTCCTTATCCTTTGGGACCGCCGGTTTGGGCTTGGGGGAGGGGCTAGGGCTGCGCCCCCCCCTATATAAAGAGGGCAGGGGGCGCACCAACCTCTTACACCTTCCCCTCCAACCCTAGCCGCCCTGCTGCCCTCCTCTCTCCCTCCCGACTGCTTGTAGGCGAAGCCCTGCTGCAGAAATTCTCCACCAATTGCACCGCGCCGTCGCGTTGTAGATCCAACCCATCTCTCCACCATACTTGCTGGTCCAAGGAAGGAGGAGACGTCGAGGTGCCGCACGTGTGCATCTCACGGAGGCATCACCACTTGTGGTGCTAGATCGGATCGGATCGCGAGGAGGAGAAGCGAGTACGACTACATCACCCACGTTCTGTCGAACGTTCCGCTGTGCGAATCTTCAAGGGTATGAAGATCTAATCCAATCTCTCTCGTTGTTTGCATCTCCTAGATTAGATCTTGGCTTCCCCTCTGTTCGCATCCGTAGAAAATTTTGATTTACTATGCCGTGAAACCCTTCAGATTCAGCTTTGGTTAGGTGGAGAGATACTTCAGACTCAACATGTCCGAATAGAAAGGGTGCAACATTTACCACAAAGGTAAAGTCACTAGATTCTCAAGACATGGACTTCAATGTCAAGGTCCAAAAGATGATCTAGATTTCGGAAGCCATGTGATAGTAAATTACCAAAAGATAATTGCATCTACATGAAAACGAAACACAGCTGAATCCTTATTGGGAAACATTTAGGAGGATATCGAAGTTTGTAGGACTTCTTATCTTTCGTGAACAAATCAATCAGTGGCTTGGTGTGCTTAGAGGATACTATTGAATTATGAAGGTAACAAACTATCATTACAAGAATACTTCACACATGCTTGACCAACTTGGTATGATTCCCGAGGAAACAAAATAACTCTACTCAAATACACGACGACATCTTTCAACATTTTCACGTGAGCCAGAGAAGGTTACTTCTAGCATCCAGAACACATACTTCGAAATGGCACGTAGATGGTTCTCAAAAGTTTCCAACATTAATGCCAAATGTTCCATACTAATTTGATATAACATGGAGAAGATAAGAATGTTATCGATGGGCTCAATAACAAACTTATCTATACACTCCAAGAGGACGGACTCATATTTTGTATGAACAAGGCATAGCCATTGGTCAGACCAGAGGACATGAAGATGTACTTCAAGTGAAACATCACAAATGGGTACGTCATCAGGATAGTCCTTGGAACTGAGTTTGATTTGACGATAACTCAAATCAAATCAAAGGCAGGAAAGATAACATATCCATGAAGGACACGCTATCTTACTTCAACACGAGCAAAACTAGACATCCCTTTAAGGAGGAACAAAGTTGAATAGAACTTTTGTCTTACACTCTCCAAGTTGTTGTTTAAGCTCAACCAACTAGTTCAGGGTATCCAGTATGGATCCTTGGAGAAAGGAGCTGTTTATAGAACTTGCTTGCTCAAGAACTTTGATAACACGGTCATGTGGCAACATGGCGATACTTCTAGTAAGACATCCAGAATATCACGAACCACCGATATGTCACTTAGCTCGAGAGGAAACTTGCTTCATAAGGCAAGAATACGTAGTCTCAGAGCTTCAGTATGAACCTAACTCTTTGACTGAGGAGAATGCACCGGAAAAATGGACTTGGTAGCACAATCATCCTTTGCTTAGTGATAGATTAACCATCACGCTAGGAATGATACAAATTTTCTTGAAGTTCAAAGCAATAGGAATTGCTAAGAATCTTAGATGGCCACATCATTACACATGCACAACACTCATGAGTGCTAACATCTCAGAGGAAAGGTGGGTAAATGTGTAAAAGCATCACTTCATTAAGAGGGTCATCAATCTCAGCATGACCTCTTAGTATAGAAAGGGTGTGATACTTTAAGGTAGAACATAACATAAGCTAATCAACGCTTATTGATCTATGGATTACAACACTTTGACCTGGTCTTAGAAATGACGAGGTACTGGAGTTTGTTTCTCCTAGACATTCCGAGATGGTTTGTTTTGACGGACCACAAGAGTATCTTGCATCGGAATATACCATTGCATTTACTACTTGGCTACCAATTAGTAGACAAAGGTCAGAAAACAACAAGAGTAAGAAATAGCATGCTCATGATAGAATCCCGAGATGTGGATGCATAAGTCAACAATCTTCCGAGGACCAATGCAAAGAAGGGAAGGTGTGGTAGAGTCACGAGTATAGATGAGAGACTCACAAGGAGCACTCTTGTCGTGATCTATTTGGTTCCATTAAAGAACATCTTCCATAGCTACTGGTAGGGAAGTCCTTTATTGTCACTTGTCCAGTAGCGGCATTATCCACAAGCTTGAAGGGTATACTAGAAGGTACTAGACATCCTGAGGTAATGTGTGAACATTAACCACAGGGGTCAACAATGGATCTTGGGTTAAATGTCAGCTTCATGTACAAGATTCACAAACTAGAACCCAGCATAATCAGGGATCTTAGGTTCAAGACCGAGGGTTAAAACCTAGAGAAAGAAGTAACTACTACTTGAGTGACAATGCGTACACTACAAGATAGTAATCACGAGGTAGCTTCCAAGAGAAGAAACGACTTCTGAAGTACCCAAACAAATGAAAAGGAGGAACTCGAGGCGAAAGGAAACTTCGAGGCCTAGAACAGATCACTATGGGACCATAGACATGATGTTGTGGACCCATAAAACAGGGAGATTATGATAGAAAGAAATCTCTCAAAAGAAAGAGAACAAAGGGAAACAAGGAACACACAAAACTGACTCTAGAGAACTCAACGCTAGGTCAGATGGTTGAGAACCGGCATGCCTTAAGAGGCACCTAAGCTTTGAAGGAAGAGACGAGATAGCAAAACTTTTCCAATTCAACACAAGATAAGGTAACCCAAAGCTAGAGCGAAACTGGATAAGGAGAAAATAAGCATACCAGAGTTTTCACACATAATTTTCATCTTGGAAAATAGTTTTTACAAGCACTAGACTCAACATCGACCAATAGAAAGGTTTCCTACAGTCGGTACTGCTCTAATACCAAAACCTGTGACACCCCCGGGATTAAGGCTAGACAAATCCCATACCTTCATCTAAACATAAGCCTAACCTAATCTCGTAAGCGTACAAAGAGAAAATTGGTAACAGAACAGTGACCCTACGACACAAAATTTATTACAACGAGCTCATAACTGAGCAAAGAACCAAATATTACAAGCATAGGTCACTGACCACAAACATCAAACAACGGAAGGGAGATTATGCTATTAAGTATATCAAACTTAACAAATGGCCTAAGAGCCCTAAAGAATAACGATGACGTCCAATCCATAGATCCCAGACTGCCGACTGGGAACTCCAAACTACTCGTCAATGTCGATGCCGTGAAGAACTCATCTTCTATGGTAACACTTACTCTGCTGCAAAAGTATCAATGAAGCAAGGGTGAGTACAGGGTGTACTCCGCAAGACTTATGGATGGTGGAGTTATTTTGCATAAAGCCTTCTTTGTTTGTAAAAAAGGAGGGAGAAGAATCTCGACTAAACAGAATATTTTAAAAGGGGATAAAAGAGCGGTATCTCTAACTTTGATCATATCTTGATATCCACCGAAACATCATCAACTGAACCTATCTAGGACCACCCCCTCGTACCCATGAGGAAGCATCCTTAAGCACACGTTGATCAACTTGCCAAGTTTTACGATTAGGTTCATGTTCTCTATGATCTTTGAATCTGGTTTCCAAGTCGTCCATAACCGTGGACACGACATTTCCGAAAGATTTAACCCTGCAGGGGTGTACAACTTTACCCACACGTATCAATCTATTCTTCAAGCCAGTTAACACTAGCCCTCTTCCTGGGAAGGCCGGCAGAGAGTGGTTGACCACGACCTTTACCTTGCTTTCGACGAGACCATGAGTCACGCACTAGGGAGATGCCGCCATAACGGGTCAAGTCCCGAAGCCGGTCCCTAATGATGTGCGCAGGGTTCAAGATTACGGATGATGGGCATCTCTTGTTCCTGGCCACGCTTACCTACCTGTTATGAATGCACCTCCTTCACCTCCATTCAAGAACAACCAAGATGCGTATATCGAATGGAAAGCCCGAACTATGTAACTCATGGAATCTACTCGGCAAGTTAGTTGGTCGAGGGAGTTTCCAGGCCCCCGTGTGGCTGTACGCTCGTCTTGGTTCAAGAGGCAAGACCATCGGGTCCTAAGGGTGGCAAGTATGGGACTGCAAAAACCACAACCCACTATGGCCTCCCATACAAGACTTATCATGTTTAACTTTCATCTCTGATCATACCACATCATCCTGTCAAACTAAGTTCATTCGCAGCTCTGATTCATCAACCGGATGGACCAGCGGTAACAGCTAAGCATGGCTAAGCACAACAGATGTAACAGCTCTAGCAACGCTTCAGAAGCCAAACCCTAGTTATGCTAGGAGAAGTGGATCAGGTAATATAGGCTAAGAGGGAACATGCATCAGATAGGATTACTCCATCTATCAATAAAAGACTTTAGAATCGTATTCACATGGAAAGAATGTAATACTTTCAAAGCATAGGATTCATATATATGTGTGGGGCTTCGCTTGCCTTTGCCAGTTGATATCCGGAAAGCAGAGCTTCGGACATCTGGTACTTGACTTGGTTATAGTTGAGCAAGTATATGTCTTCGAGCTTCGACAGTGTTGACCTCAGTCTTCAGTCTTGGACTTCATCTCGATTCTGATATTGTATTCTGCCGGAGAAGAACCAAATAACAGAAAGGAAGGGAAATAATCAACACATGGCATCGATGCAATGCTCAATAAAAAATGATGATATGACAAGTTAATTTGTATTGAAATAAACCCTTAAAGCATGCTTGGTGATTTAATCGGGGTTCCGAGGGGTGCAAACCCTAACTCGGGAAAACCTCAGAGGCATATGAGAGGGGTTGTTTTGTTCTTCTAATTAAACTTGTTATGAAAGTTGGTTAACAATGCATGATTATATATCTATTGTGTAGCTCTTAATTTTCTGAACATTTTCATATATTATTTGTATTTTTCTGATTTAAACTGAATTAGTTATGAATTTCTCCATTTTTAATTCATTTTAAATCATTTTTGGAATATTATAAAACAATTAATATTTTGGAATTACTTTTAACATTTTACTAAAATAGAAAACATTTATGAATATGTTTATCTCACTTACATATGGACCCCACCTGTCAGGTATTTGTTAATTACAGAAAACAATTTACAAAATAATTAATAAAACAAAAAGGGACTTTATGATGCTATGCTGACATCATGCTGACGTCAGCAAAGGTGCTCTCTCAGATCGAGCACGGCGCAGGCAATTGAGGGCATGCGGGGATGCGGGAGCGGGTGCGCTGGATAGAGGGGAGCGAGGCTAGTCGAACCGTGGTGGCGCCACCCTCGAATGGTCGTCGGAGCTTGGCCAGCGACGAAAAACGGCGGCGGTGCTCATAGGCACACGTCGTGGGGATGATTCAGGAAGCAAACAATTGAGGGGAGGGTACTGGCAGACTCCTAGGCTCACCGTGATGCTCGTGGAGGGCTCGGGGAGCTCGGAGGAGGCCAGAATCAGTTCAGCGCACGGCTGCCGGAGCACGGGAGCGAGCTATCAATTGCGGTGCCTGGGGCTTCACTAGCTTGCGTAGTTTTACGAGGTGAACGAGGACTCCACGACGGTCACGACAGTGGCCTCGGAACAACGAGGGGTGGTCGGAAACTGCACGGCGCGGCGATGTCTGGGGCTAGGGTTCGTCGGTCAGAGAGAAATTGGGGATAAGAGGGGATCTAGGGTTCGTCCAAAGGCACGAGGGGGTCTTATAGATTCTCAGGGAGGTGGTAGTGCACATCGTGGCGCCGACGGGGATCCTGGCGTGGCTGAACGGCAACAATGAAGATACGCAGCAGCTTCTGCTCGGCATCCTTCTGGCTGAGGTTGAAGAAAAGAGAAAGAAAGGTGAAGGGGTACCGGACCAGGGAATTGGGCCAGGTGTACCGAGTGGGCCGCGGGGAGGTGCGCTGGGCAGCAGAGAGCAAGGAAAGAGGATCTGGGCTCGGCCCAGTTAGGATTAGGGATAGTTTTTCTTTCTGAAAACCTTTTATATTTCCTGTTTTGTATTTCCTCTTTGTATTTTTGTTTCAAATCTGTTTTGAACCATTTCAAATTACCAGAACTTTTACAAATATTTAAAATAGTGTGGGGACCCTTTATAACCATTTGGGTTCCATAACTTTTGTACTTTTCAAAATATTCAAAACCATTTGAACATATTTCAAATAAAGAGGGAAGCTACAGTTTAGGGTTTTGTGATTATTTTCTTGCATGCATTTTAAATGATGATGTTAATGAATGCACATTCAAACTCTAATGTCTATTTAGTAAAACTAGGGTTGTTACATAATGTGCCCATATTGTGCATGCATGTACATCTTGAGATGGCGAATAATGTTGCAGGAGGAAGTTTTCCTTTTCGTCAGACAGAAAATGCATTTTCTATTTTTTGAATGCCAAAAAATAGGGCGTTTTGTGAAGCAACCATCAAATGAGAGTTTCAAAATGGTTCCACCACATTTTTAAAAAATATTAGACCATGTTACATGGACAATTTCCGAACCGGGGCATCTCAAACCTTTCGTTCCACCCCTCGTGAAAAAGAATAATGTTTGCCAAATCGGTAGGTAGGAAGTGGGTCTGAATTGAACTAAATGTATATGATTTAATGCTCATGTTTTTTTGCAAAAATCATTTTTAACTTCACAGTATGATGTTTTATCAGAGATCTAATGAAATTTTGGCGAGGATCATCCCCGAGCTAACCTTCATGCCTCCGTTTTGACCATAGTTTGAAACGGGCATAATAAATTCCAGAACGGTCCAAACGAGGTAAATTCTTCACATGGTGTCTTATTATGTGACACATTTGCAAGAAAAAATACCAAACTTGGTATATTGCAAGTGTCTCAAAAAAACCTTCACAAAAATGACCTATCATGTTCGAGGTATCATGGCTTTCGGGTCAAACGACCAATGTTATGTCCAGAATCGTGGTATAGTTTGTGATAATGTGCCCATATTATACACGCATGTGCATCTTGGGATGACGAACAATGTTTTAGGATGAAGTTTTCCTTTTTGTGTTACAGAAAATGCATTTTCTTTTTTTCGATTGCCGAAAAATGGGGTGTTTTCTGAATTAACCACCAAATGTGAGTTTAAAAATGGTTCCAACACATTTTAAAAAAATATTAGACCATGTTACATGGACAATGTGTGAACCGGGGCATCTCAAACCTTTCGGTCCACCCCTCGTGAAAAAGAAAAATGTCTGCCGAATCGGTAGGAAGTGGGTCTAATTTGAACTACATGTACATGATTTAATGCTCGTGATCTTTTGAAAATATCATTTTTAGGTTCACAATATGATGTTTTATAAGAGATCTAATGAAAGTTTAGCGAGGCTCATCCCCTGGCTAGGAACCTTCATGCCCTCTATTTTGAACATAGTTTGAAACGAGTATAATAAATTCAAAAACAGTCCAAATGTCGCGTAGTGTCTTATTATGTGACATATTTGCAAGAAAAAATATCAAAATTGGTATATTGCAAGTATATCGAAAAAACCTTCACAAAAATGACCTATCGTGTTCGAGGTTTTATGGTTTTTGGGCCAAACGACCAATGTTATGGCCATAATCATGGCATAGTTCGTGATAATTTGCCCAAATTTTGCACGCATGTGTATCTTGGGATGACGAACAATGTTGCAGGAGGAAGTTTTCCTTTTTATCACATAGAAAATGCATTTTCTATTTTTCGAATGCCAAAAAATGGGGCGTTTTGTGAAGCAACCACCACATGAGAGTTTCAAAATGGTTCCACCACCTTTTTCAAAAAAATTAGACCATGTTACATGGACAATTTTTGAACCGGGGTATCTCAAACCTTTCGGTCCACCCCTCGTGAAAAAGGCAAATATCTGCCTAATCTGGACGAAGTGGGTCCGATTTGAACTACATGTATATGATTTAATTCTCATAATTTTTTGCAAAAAATCATTTTTAGGTTCATAATATGATGTTTTATCAGAGATCTAATGAAAGTTTAGCGATGCTTATCCCCTAGCTAGGAACCTTCATGCCTCCGTTTTGACCATAGTTTGAAACAGACATCATAAATTAAAAAACAGTCCAAATAAGGTAAATCTTTCGCGTGGTGTCTTATTATGTGACATATTTGCAAGTAAAAAATACCAAACTTGGTATATTACAAGTGTCTAGAAAAAACCTTCACAAAATGACCTATCATGTTCGAGGTTTTATGGCTTTCGGGCCAAATGACCAATGTTATGGCTAGAATTGTGGCATAGTTTTTGATAATGTGCCCATATTGTGTATGCATGTGCATCTTGGGAGGGCGAACAATGTTGCAGGAGGAAGTTTTCCTTTTCGTCGCATAAAAAATGTATTTTCTATATTTTTAATGCAGAAAAACGGGGTGTTTTGTGAAGCTACCACCAAATGAGAGTTTCAAAATGGTTCCACCACTTTTTCCAAAAATGTTAGACCATGCTACCTGGACAATGGAAGAACCAGGAAATCTCAAACCTTTCGGTCCACCCCTCGTAAAAAAGACAAATATCTGCCAAATTGGTAATAAGTGGGTCCGAATTGAACTAAATATACATGATTTAATACTCATAATTTTTTGCAAAAATCATTTTTAGATTTAAAATATAATTTTTTATCAGAGATCTACTATCTAAAAAGACAAAGCGGGTTTCGTTTTCTGCCGGTTGCCACTAAGTCTCGTCTTTCGTCGCGCCTCCGCTCCTCCATTGATCCTTCGCCGCGTATCACTCATGGGCCTGGCCCATTTCTCTGGTGAGGCACAACCTCAGGACCCGTCCTCTCCTGTCCCACTCATTTTCTCCAGCGCCGCCGCACCTAGGGACAACAAAGATCGCAACCTCACGCCGCCGGTCATCTCCCCAACGGGTCCTCCTTCTCTTTCATGGAGGAGAGATATCCCGCAACCACCTACCAGCTCACCCCCTGTAGCAGCGGCGTTTCCTACGGTCACGCCTCATCCGGACGACCGGCGTCACGTGCTCCGGCCTAGGTCATGGTCACCAGGGATTGGAGTATTCCCCGTGCCCATTTGCCTCCTCCTCAAGCCGTTCGATCTGTCGTCGTTCGATCTGCCGCCATCGTCGTTGTCCGTGCTCCTAGCATCGTCGCCGGCTGTTCTGAGGTTTCTGTGGTACTTCCTTTGAATCCAATCCAGGTTGCTTGCACATCGTGTCCAGTTCCATAACCTCGGTTCTGGAATAAGTGAGTGCCTCTGATGTTGCAATAAAAATAATCAACGACAATTTGTATTGTCAGTTGCAACTCCGGGGAGGCCCTACAGAGGTATTCCGGACATGGCTTTCTTTGAGTAAGACATAGATCAAAGGTAATTTATTTGGTACCTGCACACCCCATCGTGACTATGTGTCGCTTCTAGATCTTTCGGTTCATTTGATGAGATTTTATTAGATAATGGAGATGGGGATCTGTAGAGCAGCGGTGGCGAGAGGTTGGGTTCATGCCAATCTCAACTGATTGTGCAATGGGATCCTTTCAACTAAACGGTCATGAAACTTTAAACTGAACAAATCAATAGATTGCGCTGCATTGTCTCCACCTACGGCCTTGCTACTCACTGATCGGCTGCACCTGTTCATTACTTTTTTGTGGTTCAAGCTTTTTCTCTAAGGATGTATTACACGTAACCATGCATTCTTTTGAAATCTCCACGAGATGGTCAACAGCTCACAGTATCAATAATTTATGTGCTAATTTCTTCTGTAAATTTGGTTAATATTCTTACTGAAAATAATCTCATGCAGGTTATAACAAAGAGGAAACTTGATTCTTCACACATGAGAATATGTTCCAAACCTTAGGCTATTTCAGCTGCTCTATCGCCACTTCAACGACAATCTCTGCCGATTCACAGGGATAGTTCTCGGATATAGAAGAGTATCCTTCCAAAGCATGATTAGGCGCGTTGCAAAGTTTGCATCCACTTAAGGAGGCAGGTGTAGATCTTAAGAGCTACTAAAAAGCTTTTGTTGAGGTAAATTTCTGCTTTGCTAGGTTAAGTAACCATCAGAGATTGACTGCTGATATTTATCTACCTTGCCTTGCGAGTTTACCCATTCAAGTGTAATTGTATATATTTTTCACAAGAACCCCAAGAGTTCATTATCCTCTACTTTTTATATCGCCTCTATGGTTTGCTAGAGAGAATACGTGACAAGCACGGTCGAATATTAGATGCTCGTTGCTTGTTCACAGTTTTTGAGTCTTACACCATTGAAGTGCAAGCACTAATATATTGATTTACTTGTCGTAATCCAACTAGAGATTGAAAGTTCCTTCGGTGCAATGATTTTCAAGAATGTTCTATGACTCAGGCCATATTTTTTTATATGCCAACACTACTACACAAACTTTCATCATAGACCGTTTTGCAAAATACCTATGCATCTATCTAGAGTAGGAAAAATTCCATACTGACTGTTTTTGGGCTCCCATTTCACTTTGCAAATTACCTATGAAACTATCTAGGTTCAAAATTCCAGTTTTGACAATTTGTAGGTATTGAGATCAAACCTAGACCTAGGAAGAGCATTGTGTTTTGGATGCAAGAAAAATTGCCTTCCAAAGCAAATGGTATCACAGTGCTGACATCTGATGGTAAAATTGATGATTCAGAACTACCTCTTTCATTATTAATGTCTAAATTCATTGTATAACTATATTTTCCAACTATATTTTCTGGTAGTAGTTGTTGTGCTTTCAGTAAGCAAGTTTGACCAGTTGCTTTTGTATACGGTTGTCTGCAAGAAAAATGTATTTAACGTCTCAATAGATTGTATTTACTGGGAACAAACTTCCTGCTGCCATCATATTCCCACTTCATTTACTTTGTGTAGCTGACAAAATTGGGCAGCTATCTGGGCACATGTCTGCTTATATTTCATTGTCTCTACTCCCAAAAGACTTTAGATAGCAAGACTTTCCTCTGAATACTTGCAAAGTCTGCACCATCTGCAAGAAGGATGAATTTATCCAAGAGAATTAGAAGGGTTGTGATCATCTGATTTTGTTGCCCGGTTCACCATGAATAGTAAACCCTCTACCCAGATTTGGAGGTGGCTGGGGTTTGAGTTTGAGGGGGACAATGCCCCCCTTGGACGTACTTATTGTTTTTAGTTTGAACAGACATGATGACCAAAGACTACGATAGTTGCATAATGTTGACACCAATGAGTTGGTTATTTTCATGAGGAAAGATTTAAATCATGTTATAGGCCGAGGATGACTGAAAAGGAAATAGGTGTTACATGATATGTACTATATCGCATTCTTCAAACTAATATTAATAAATATTTTTCTCTCCGGTTGCAATGACTCCAAGCTGGGAGTTGTACTCCATGAGGAACTCGCCAAGATCCGGGACAATCTGTGTCTGAGCATATGCAGAACAAGCAGTTCTGGACAATATACTTCCTACTCGCTAGGAGCTACATCTTACCGTGAGCTCTTTACTTTGTGTTGATTTCAGCTATGTTTAATTGTGTATTGTGCAAGTCGAAGATCTCACTTAGCTTTATTGTAGTGACCACGCATAGTCCATGTTGTGCCTTACTATTCATAACTACCGCAATTCAGTGTCCAAACATAGTTATTTTCATTTCGCATAGTGACATTTGTGGTACTTGTATATAAATATTCAGCAAAAGGGTCTAGATCTTTTTGAGACCATCAGGTAAAGTGCAACCTCTATATCCTACAGGTTTTTTAGATCTCATCTTTGACTAATATTAGGTAGAGATTAGTTCTTACTGATTCTAAAACAACGACTTCATCAAAGTCGAGTCATTAAATCAGCTCTGGAAGTTAATGGACTCTTCTAAAGAGGAGAAGAGACAATTCATCAAAGTAATCAGCATTCTCATAACAGTAGAAGAAGGAATCACATCCTATGGTGTTCTCTGGCAGGAGACGATCAAGGTTTTACCAGTTCACCTTTTTCTTATTTTTTAATACATTGTCCGTTGCTTGTCTTAATCATTTTGTTTACAACTTTAATTTATTAGGCAGATGGAAGCTGAGGTCGAGAGGTTAACTGAACTTAAAACAAGTATGTAGACTGAAATAATTTGTTCCAAAGAGGACATAGCTAGAAGATATATGCAAGAATGCCACGTACAGAGTTAGAAGATATATGCAAGAATGCCACATCCCCTGATCAAACTAATACTCTAATCGATTCTGGTTTTAGTATTTCATACAGCTTTCTCAAGTACAATCTTCACCTGTTGTTAGTATAGGATCCTGGACAGCAAATGTTTTCCTTGGGATCATTGCTGCAACAACACGTGTATGTGCTCTCTTCCTCTCATATTACTCTATGTTTTCTCATATCCTCCCATTTTGTGTGTTAATTTCATTGTTATGAGTTGTTAGAAAATGTTTCTAACTTGTGATCTAGCATCTGTCGAGATAATTGTCAAATTGTGGCATTGTTATATGCAAAGATCTCCCTACCTCCCATCCCCGACCTCCTCCCTTTGGTTAATTTTTTGTGTTCATAAACTATTTTTTTAAATCAATTATGAGATGTGAAGTGGTAAACATCAACTTATAATGAAGTTTTTTGCATGAAAAAATATTCTCAGTTCCATCATCACTTGGTGAGGAAAAACGGACACGTGCTAGCTCAGTGAAAAGAGAAAGCAAGTTACAAATTGGTGTTCTTCAACAATTAACATAGTTTCTGATTAGTGCTACTACTATCAAATTCTTAGAATTTTTGTTTGCAATTCTGCTCAGAAAACTACCATATATACCTATATATGAGTTTTAAATTTTATTTTTGGATTGTTGTTTTGGTTATTTTGGTGGTTCAGAAGTTTTCAAATGACGTCTATGCATTAACACCTTTTCTTTTCTTGGTAGCTTCACATCCAGTATATCAGGAAATACAGGTAAGCCCTCCTCCCAAGGTACTATTTCCTTTGAGAGGGATCTTGTTGCTTGCACTTCCATTTCTAGCATTTGGATATGTGAATGCTGCATGCAAACACTAATAAGTTGGAATTCGGGAGACCTCAAATTTACTTGCTGTTTGAGTTTCAGAATATATGTTGGTTTAACTAGGGTTAGTTCCTAGGTCTAAATATTGGGAGTAGAGACAATGAAATATAAGCAGACATGTGCCCAGATAGCTGCCCAATTTTGTCAGCTACACAAAGTAAATGAAGTGGGAATATGATGGCAGCAGGAAGTTTGTTCCCAGTAAATACAATCTATTGAGACGTTAAATACATTTTGCTTGCAGACAACCGTATACAAAAGCAACTGGTCAAACTTGCTTACTGAAAGCACAACAACTACTACCAGAAAATATAGTTGGAAAATATAGTTATACAATGAATTTAGACATTAATAATGAAAGAGGTAGTTCTGAATCATCAATTTTACCATCAGATGTCAGCACTGTGATACCATTTGCTTTGGAAGGCAATTTTTCTTGCATCCAAAACACAAAGCTCTTCCTAGGTCTAGGTTTGATCTCAATACCTACAAATTGTCAAAACTGGAATTTTGAACCTAGATAGTTTCATAGGTAATTTGCAAAGTGAAATGGGAGCCCAAAAACAGTCAGTATGGAATTTTTCCTACTCTAGATAGATGCATAGGTTTTTTCTTGAACTACTATGTTACACTTTTCCATTTAGAAATCTGTGCAATGAATTATTTAGTTCATAATTACACAGAATTTTTTGTGACCCATCCATCTTTTCGAGGTGAGATATGCCCTTTCCTTATCTGTTAATTCAGTTAAATTTCTCATGCTCATTATGGACCTCTTCGGTGTCACCTCGACTGAACTGGGCCATCCTTTGTAGGTTTTCATTGATTTAATAGCTTAATCATTTTATCCTTTTATTGATTACGCAAGGAATGTTTATCTGGATTATGATGTGAACAATGATATTGTAGTAAAAGGTTGCTAACGTAGCCAGTGCTACGTCCATGGGAGATGTCAAGAATAGGCAACTTTGAGTAGTTGAGCATCATCGCATGCATTGATAAGTTCAGTAGCAATCTATACAATTGACTTATGTCTGTCTATATAGTGGAGTGTATTTGCGAAAGACTCTTACCAGTGGTACCATTTAACCAGCAACAGACCAGCAAGACTCTGTATCTTTTGTCTGTCTGTACATATTGCACCTGCTTTTCAAAGTGGCCGACGCCAATACAAAACTATAGTGATTGTGACTAAGCTTCACGTATGTCTAACACACGTTGAAGTGATCTAATTATTTGTTTGGTTTGTTTTATATAGTATCACATGTGCAACCATGTTTATTTAAATATATGTCCACTGGAAGATAAGATAAATAAAACTTGATGATTTGTAAATTCTCATGGGAGGAGGGGCTATGTATCTAATGGTATCCCTAGGAAGGAAATGCATTCTCGATCTACTATCTTGCCAAGCATATTCATACTACTGTTGCACATTGATTTACTTGCTATTACATATTATTCATTCTAACTAAATTCTTATTTCATTCTTAAATATATTCTCTAAAGAAAAAAACACCAAACTTAGAAGTATCAGCGGTATTTTGGAAGAAGGTTATGTTGATGTCATGCAAACGCTTGCTTGATCAAGTAAGTGGACATTTTCTTATTGTCTTTGGTAGTTTTATTTCCAGCAATGCAATTAATGCCACATGGAGTGGAAGGGTCGGCCGCCGCTGCTGAGGAATTCAATAAGGAGGACGAGCAGCAGCAGCAGATAGAGGTGGGATGCGAGGATGAGGAACAACAGTAGGGGGAGTAAGAGAAGGAGCAGGCAGTGATTGAGTAAGGAGGACGGGTCAAGAACCTTGGTGAGCTTGCCTGTTCAAAGAGAGATCCCCATCTTGTACTGTCTACATTTGTATTGTAAGGTTTTCCTTTTTATAAGACTGTCTTGCAGATCAATAGCTATTATGTAGAGTTTGCCAAGATTGGTTTCAAATTTCTAGATGTAGTTCTATGTGATGTGTTTGCACTGTTGGGTTTAGATGTCAAAACTATTGTATTGCTGGAAAATCTGCTCGCAAATGCAACCAAGGGTTTTTAGTATTTGTGTGTTTTGCAAGGAAATCTTAATGCATATTTTTCTCTCCCGTTGCAATGGCACGGGCATAGTGTCCTCACATTTGACTCTTATCACCATTCTAAACTACCACTTGTAGGCATGGAAACCGAGAAGTCGATATTGACTGTTTTCATAATAGCTTGATTTTTAGATGGGAAAAAGGCAAGAAACTATTACACTGTAGAGATAGACATTGATAGTTGCTTTATTATCATGTATATCGGTGGTTGTATAGGGTGGCCTGGCTAAAACGCAGACAAAGGAGGTATTGGCAGCGTCCATGGATGTGTTGGAGTTGGGTGTTTTCTGCTACATACCGCAGATGTGCCAACAAAAAGTAACTTCATGCGTTTTGACGGAACATATTTTGCTATCCCGTTGCAACATACGGGCATGTTTCCTAGTCTAATGAAAGTCTAGTGTTTCCTAGTCTAGTGAAAGTTTAGTGAGGCTCATCCCGAGCTAGCAACCTTCATTCCTCCATTTTGACCATAGTTTGAAACAGGCATAATAAATTCAAAAATGGTCCAAACAAGGTATATTCTTCGCATGGTGTCTTATTATGTGACATATTTGCAAGGAAAAATACCAAACTTGGTATATTGCAAGTGTCTCGAAAAAACCTTCACAAAAATGACCTATCATGTTCTAGGTTTCATGGCTTTCGGGCCAAACGACCAATGTTATGTCCAGAATCATGGCATAGTTTGTGATAATATGCCCATATTATGCATGCATGTGCATCTTGGTAAGGTGAACAATGTTTCAGGATGAAGTTTTCTTTTTTGTGTTACAAAAAATGCATTTTCTATTTTTCGATTGCCGAAAAATGGGACGTTTTGTGAATTAACCACCAAATGAGAGTTTCAAAATGGTTCCACCACATTTAAAAAATATTAGACCATGTTACATGGACAATGTCTGAACCGGGGCATCTCAAACCTTTCGGTCCACCCCTCATGCAAAAGACAAATGTCTGCCGAATCGGTAGGAAGTGGGTCCGATTTGAATTACATGTACATGATTTAATGCTCATGATTTTTTGAAAAAATCATTTTTAGGTGCACAATATGATGTTTTATAAGAGATCTAATGAAAGTTTAGCGATGGTCATCCCCTAGCTAGGAACCTTCATGCCCTCCGTTTTGACCATAGTTTGAAACGGGTATAATAAATTAAAAAATGGTCAGGTAAATCCTTCACGTGGTGTCTTATTATGTGATATATTTGCAAGAAAAAATACCAAACTTGATATATTGCAAGTATAACGAAAAAACCTTCACAGAAATGACCTATCATGTTCGAGGTTTCATGGTTTTCGGACCAAATGACCAGTGTTATGGCCAGAATCATGGCATAGTTTGTGATAATGTGCCCATATTGTGCATACAGGTGCATCTTGGGATGACGAACAATATTGCAGGAGGAAGTTTTCCTTTTCGTCGCATAGAAAATGCATGTTCTATTTCTCGAATGCCAAAAATGGGGCGTTTTGTGAAGTAACCACCAAATGAGAGTTTCAAAATGGTTCCACCACATTTTTCAAAAATATTAGACCATCTTACATGTACAATGTACGAATCGGGGCATCTCAAATGTCAACACCTGGATTTTTAATCCCAGATGCCTGTTATGCCATACATCGCAATCCCAGGAATACCATTTTTGCGAGACATAACAGATTGATACCATAGTTCATCATCCATTACACACCATACTAAAGGTCTTACAAATAAAGGATCTCATGATCCAGTCTTAGTACAATGAAAGCAGCGGAATAATATAATAATGGTAACGTGAGCGAGACTCCATCTTCATGGTCACAGGCAATGCTGACGATGGGAGATGATCCTAGATATCGTAACCTTCCTGCAGTCCATCCTCCTGATAGTCCTCTTCATAGTCCGGCCATGGGAATAGCCAGGCACAAAGCCATAAGTACTCTTTAAGTACTCGCAAACTATTACTAACAATTAAAGCTAGGTTTACCTTAACTAAGTTCAGAAGCAAATAAAACTAGTTTAATATTTTATAACACCTAAGTGGAAACTTAGTTTTCATGTTCACAACCTTGTTGTGGTCAATTTAAATTCATGATTCATTTCACAATTCATTTCGAAAACATCTGACGACGGAACAGTATGGCCCCTCCAACTGTCCATAACCGCGGACGCGACTATTCAAATAGGTTGACACTCTGCAGAGGTGGTACACTTTCACCACAATATTCAATACATCCGTCAGGAACAAACCTGAATTCACCATACTCAGTATGCAGATAATCAATCCTAACCTTTCAATTACAGTCCCTAGTATAGGCACCTCTCCTATGAGTTTGGCCTCCCAACCATGACCATCTGTCATCTTGGGAACTACACAGGTGGTTAATCATCACGAGGTAGCCTCAGCTCAAACCTCGGCCGCAAGGGAACCCATACTAAGGTATATAAACTTCTAGTCAAGTCCTACCCAAATTCGGGTATTGTGGTTGTACGGTAAAATTGGATTGGTATCGCATCCAGACAACCATCAGTTTTCTAAAATGGATAAGGCTCATGCCTCAACATTTTCATCATCAAAATTCATCTGGTGCTCATAGCACATGTAAAAACATCTCATTAGAATGACTCATAATTCTAAGGTTTTCATAATCCTTTTCACCAAGTGTTCCCATCTAAAGTGATCAAGTTTTTAAGCTTAGAACTGGCCACTAAAGTTGGGGATAAACACTAATGAGGGGTGATAATCAAGTGTGACTTATCTAAGTTCAATCTCATGCCTCAGGATGACATCAAGTTATACCTAACTTAGGTCAAGTTTTATGCTATTTATGCTACGTTCAATATCTTTCCAAAACTTCACAAGTTTACTAAGTAAACACACATACAAAGCTTTGATAAAGAAATAAAATATTAAAGCTTGCAAGTAAAACTGGGATTTAGGATACTCAAGATGGTCTAATTAAAGCATGCCTAATGCATTGCATAGGTTATCTAGCTTTCACAGTTGCAAGTGTTAGCTTGCTAGGATGGCTTGCCTTATGCAGTGCAGTGGTTGAAGTTCTCCTCTACGTCTTCCTCGTAGTATTCTCCTTCCTCTTCGTATCATTGGTCGGTACTAGCGTCTATAAATAAATACGAAGTACACAATCAACAAACAATACTTAACTATCTCTATTCATCACATAAAGGTTCACACTAGATGATCTAGCATCATCACAATCATCACAAGGTTTAAGACAATAGTCCTATTTATTTTATTTTAGAAAAGTAATTTCTACTCATTTAAAAACTACTTAAGATTTAATATTCTCCAATTAAAACATGGGATCATGTTAACACATGTCATAACCACATATTTCAATACTTGGGAATATGATTTAAAGTGGTGTCACAATTTAATAAGGTTTAACCTTTTTATTTTAATTAATTAAGTGACTAGAAATTCCTATGGGGCATTCTTTTATTACTTTTTCATTATTACTGCAAGTAAACCTAGATATTTTTATATATTCAGAAAGATATTATCAAATGTGATTTTTAGGAGTTGGAATCAACTCAAATACATTTATGGTTGAATTTCAAAAAATGTTTGAATGCATAAAAGTCTCTGCCTTGTTATATTTACTATAGGTGATCTATAAGTCCAAATGGTTTTAAACCAATGCGCTTGGATTAATAATTTCAATATATTTCTAGCAAAATTAGTTTCATGCAATTTGGTTTAGTAAAACTCTCTAAATTGAATTTTGAATCTACTGCCAAAACTAGGTTTGAAACTAAATAGATATATCTAAATTCAAACTAACTAGGTCACGCGGGAGAGCTAAATGGGCTGGCCCACTATGCACAGCGCGCACGCGGGATGGTTTAAGTCATGTCCCCACTCGTTAGTGAGACAGAGGGTGACGAAGGGGTATGGGGCGATTATGACCGTAGGATTAGATGTAAGATCAACGGCTCACGACCGTCGTCCTCAATGGAATAGGACATGATGGGGACTAAACCTAGAATGGCCAGTGGGGGTCTGGGGTGGCTCACCAGGGCTCACGCGATGGTCGGCGATGGGGGCGAACGACGAAGTCGACAACGGCAGTTCTCCTGGTACTGGTGGCTCCTCTTGGGATGGCTCCAATCGACGGCACCCTTCTCCTCTAGCAGCGGGAGGCTCCGTTGAAATTCCGACGATGCTGCTCTTGCCTTGCTCCGGGAAGAAGTGGGGACGATCAGTGAGAGGTGGGGATTGGAATGGTGTGAAGAAATCGAGCGGGCGAGGCCTCTATTTATACTGCGACGAGGGAGGCAACACGACATGGGCAGAGGTCGTCGAAGGCGACTGTACAGGCGGCTATCGATGTGGGTGGTTCTAGGGGACGGTGTGCGGTCTCCTGGCAGTCGTTGCTAGCTTAAAAGCTAGGCATCGGGCGGTGCGGTTTGGTCAGGAACGTGCGCTGCTCTGAGCGGTACCGAAGGCGAACTCCGCGGCGTGCGGCGACTACGGGGCACGGTCGATAAAACGAGCGTGTCTAGTGGTCTCCTGGGACAGTGGCGATCATGTAGGCGGGCGGCAAAGGCTCGAGGTGGTCAGGTTGAGTGAGAACGGAGCATGCACTGTGATGCACGTCGGCATGGTCGACAGAGGCGCGAGCATGGAGTTTTCAGCGGTTCCCTTCTCTGTCTTCGAGTTGGGGCTAGTCAGAGGGGGCAGTGAGGCACGGGAGGCATGGTAGACAAGGCTGGCGAGGATGTCTATGCTTCTAGCTTGCTGGCGATGGTGGGGGTGGCAAGTGTGCTCGGCATGGTGGCCATTGATGGCATGGTCGAGTTCACAGTGAGCTAGAGATGCTTAGGCAAGTTTAATGATCTACAGGGAGTGTAGTGAGAGCTAGAGAGGGAACAAGTTTGGCACGAATATTGCTCACAATAGTGTTTGTTGTTTAATTTGATTTGTGCGCAGAAGGTGTTTGATGAAATGGCTGAAAGAATTTCATATTTTAATTTTTGGATGAAACTTGTTGGATGCAATGGTCACATACTAGGTAGTCTCTGGTTGATTGTATTTGCCAAGGTGCAATGGTTTGGTTGGGTTTTGAGAAATGGTGATCTTCCCATATGAACTAGATTCAATTTATGTCATTTGAATAGGGTTGCCAAATGTATCTGTGGGTTTGCAAGGTGGGCTTGGGTTCACTTTTATTTGGTCTAGCAAGGGGTGAAAAGAATTGGATTTGTTTCTGATAGAAATCTTGGACTAGCAACACTCAAAGTGGTCTAGTGAGCAAGATTGGCAAAAATGACCATTTTCTTATATAGTTTGTTTTTGAAATTCTCTTCATGTGATTCTTCTTGTAAATGATTTAGATGATGTTGTTTTCATCTTTAAACTAATCCTTGCCATTCATAATAGTCAAAAAAGTTCATTCAAGCATTCAAGAATTCATCACATACACACATGCGTTCATAATGATTTTTAACAAAACTTTTTGTTAACCCTAAATTTGGGTGATTGGAATTGATAACCTTGATTAATATTTTTGGGATGTTACAAACCTTCCCTCCTTAAACAAAATCTCGTCCCGAGATTTGAGAAAAAGAAAACTAGGATTTAAAGAGATCTAGAAACTCTGTCCTAATGTAGTCTTCTCGCTCCCAGGTAGCTTCTTCTTCAGTGTGGTTACTCCACTGGATCTTGAGAAACTTGATACTCCGGGTCCTGGTGGTTCTAAAAGCTTCCTCTAGAATACGAATGGGTACTTGGGGATATGTCAGGTCATCGTTGATCTCTATGGTCCTGTGATCAATATTCTTGAAAACTTCGGTCTTCTCCGGGACTTATAGGCATTTGGGAAGTAACGAAATATGAAACACATTATGCACGACTGACATCTCCTCTGGCATTTCCAGTTGATACGATACTTCTCCTCGACGATTCAGAATCTTGAAGGGTCCGATATATCTAGGGGCTAACTTTCCTTTTAGCTGAAATCATTGCATTCCCTTCAAAGGTGTCACTTTGAGATACAAAAAATCTCCGATATTGAAGGCTAGATCTCGACGGCTCTTGTCGGCATAACTCTTCTTTCTAGATTGGGCGGTCTTGAGGTGCTCATGGATCTTGTGAAGTTTCTCTTAGGCTTCTCGTAGGATCTCGGGTCCGAAGATCTGACTCTCTCCTACTTCCGACCAATTCAAAGGGGTATGTCACTTCCTTCCAAACATGAATGCAAATGGGGCCATTTGCAAACTGGCTTGATAACTATTGTTGTATGAAAATTCTGCAAAAGGCAGACAGTCTTCCCATTTAGATCCATATTCTAACACATAGGCTCTCAACATATCTTCGAGTATTTGATTTACTCACCCCGTTTGTCCATCAGTCTGAGGGTGATAAGCTGTGCTGAAATCCAGTCTTGTTCCTAATCCTTTTTGGACTTTCTTCCAAAATCTCGAGGTAAACTGGGTTCCTCGATCCGACACGATGTTCTTGGGGACTCCATGCAAACTGACTATTCTAGCAATGTACAACTCTGCTAGCTTCAAACTCTGATAGGTGGTCTTGACAGGTAAGAAATGGGAGACTTTGGACAGTCTATCAACTATGACCCAAATAGAGTCATTTCCCCTACTAGATGTAGGCAAACCGGTGATACAATCCATTCCTACTGAATCCCATTTCCATTCCACTTACATCTGCAATGGTTGCAATAGTCCTGCATGTCTCCGATGTCCCTCCTTGACTCTCTGATAAATATCACACTTGGCTATGTAGCTTCCGATTTCTCTCTTCATCTTATGCCACCAAAATTGCTCCTTCAAATCCTGATACATCTTCGTTCCTCCAGGGTGGATAGAATAAAGAGTATCATGGGCTTATTTCAATATAGCTTGCTTCAACTCTGAATTTTCTAGCACACAGATTCGTCCTTTGTACCACAAAACTCCTTCTTCATCTTCGGTGAATCTGGGTACCTTTCCTGTAACAATACGACGTTTGATTCTATTGATACTAGCGTTTCCTTTCTGCGCCTCCTTGATATGACTAATCAAAGTGGGTTGAAGTTTTATGCTAGCAAAAAATCCTTCACATACTATCTCCATTCTGAAAACTTCCAACTCCTTGTGCAAACTTGATTGCTCCTTCAGAATCATAGAGTTCAAGTGACATGGCAATCTGCTAAGGGCATCTGCTACCACATTGTCTTTATCGGGTTGATAGTGAATGTCCAGATCATAGTCCTTGATTAGCTCTATCCATCTCCTTTGCCTCATATTCAGCTCCTTCTGGGTGAAAATATACTTCAGGATCTTGTGATCTAAATAAATATCACAACGGTTACCCATAAGGTAATGCCGCCATGTCTTCAAGGCTAAAACTACGGCTGCTAGTTCAAGGTCATGGGTAGGATAGTTCTGCTCATGCTGCTTCAGTTGTCGAGATAGATAGGATATGACTTTGCCTTCTTGGATCAGCACACATCCGAGACTGATCTTGGATACGTCAAAATGCACATCAAAAGGCTTCGTAATATCTGACATGATCAAGATTGGGTCTGAGATCAATATCTTCTTAAGCTCTTGAAATCTTGCTTCACATTTGTCCCTCCATTCAAATTTCTTATCTTTCTTCAACAATTGGGTCATGGGTCTTGTGATACTTGAGAATCCTTCTATGAACTTGCGGTAATATCCCGCTAATCCGAGAAATGCACGAACTTGGGTTTGAGTGGTTGGGGCTTTCCATTCTTCAACATCCTTAACCTTTGCGGGGCAATTCCTCTGGCTGACACAATATGTCCGAGGAATCCTACTTCCTGTAACCAGAATTCACATTTGCTAAACTTGGCATACAACTGATACTCCCTAAGGGTTCCAAGGATGGTCCTTAGGTGTAGCTCATGTTCTTCTTCTGATTTCGAATAGATCAGAATGTCATCGATGAAAACAACGACAAACTTATCTAGGAAGTCCATAAAAATCTTATTCATGAGGTTCATGAAATAAGAGGGGGCATTGGTTAATCCAAAGGACAAGACAGTGTACTCATATAGTCCATATCTGGTGGTAAAGGCAGTCTTTGGAATATCCTCTACGCGAATCTTGAGTTGATGATAACCAGTTCTAAGATCAATCTTAGAAAACACTTTGGCACCGGTCAACTGGTCAAACAGGTCTTCTATCTTCGGTAGTGGGTACTTGTTCTTGATGGTGACATCATTCAGCTTCCGATAATCCGTACACAAGCAGTTACCTCCATCTTTCTTGTCCACAAACAAGACAGGTGATCACCATAGCGATGCACTTGGTTTAATTAGTCCTATCTCCAGCATAGCATCCAGTTGCTTCTTTAGCTCCACTAATTCAGATGGGTTCATACTATAAGGTCTCTCGGCTATGGGTCCGGTTCCAGGGATTAGTTCAATGATAAAATTGATATCCCGATCTGGGGGCATACCGGGCAAAACATCTAGGAATACGTTGGGATATTCACAGACTACTCTGACTTGGTCAATGGTTGATTGGGCTAGACTCTTGTTGCACTTGAATTGACGGGGCAAGGTTTCAGATACATGCTCTACTGATATTCCGGCTGTACTGGTCATGATTATGGCTTTCTTGGCACAGTCGATTAATCCTTTATGTTTCGACATCCAATCCATTCCTAGTACTACTTCCAAATCTTTTGTTCAGAGTACTATTAGATTAACATAAAAATATATGCCATGGATTCGGATAGGTACGGCCTTGTGGATGGTCTCCCCTGCATTCTCCCTCTCCTCAAGCTGCATGTACCTCTCGTGGATGGTCTCCTCCAAGTCTGTCACTCTGTGACGAAGGCGAGCAATAATGCGATCCTTCTTGTCAAGTTGACAGCAACGATACTGGTGATCCTTCACAAGCATGGCATAGTTATAGGAGCGGGCATTGTCCAACTCCTTCTTCCGGTCGTACATCATGAAGCTAAGATGGTCCACTTGATGCTTTAGCTCTGGGTGACGTGGTACCTCTAGTGGCTGTCCCATAGCATCACGCCTTGGGTAATACTCTAGCGAGTTGGTACCTCCAGTGGACTCTGGGTGACGTGGTACCTCTAATTGATGCTTTGCCCACACAGATGGGAAAGAGCTTCCTGCATGGCCCGAGAAAGTCCTTCTAGCGAGTTGTTATCCCTTAAGGTGAACTGGATTCCCTCTGTGGTGGGGGCTTCAATCTTCCCTCTGAGACTTGCAACAATCAGCCATTGCAATTCTCCTCCTTCCTGATTGTTGAGCTGGGCTCCGAAGAACTCGGGTTGCAGGCACTCTAGAAGTTCCAAGAGTTGGTCCAAATCACGGTCAAAGATGAGATCTCCTCCATTGCCCAACTGATAGAACTTGCTATACTTCAGTCCATCTATAAGAATATAGGATGAGTAAGTTAGTAGAGTGATCAACTGTGTCAAATTTTATGTAAGTTTGCAAGATTTTTTGAGGGACATGAATTTTCATGAAAGCACCTAAGTGATAAGAATGAGAATAGGTTTTCATAAATACTCACTTCTTTTGTTTTGAAACTAAGTTTTTGGTTCAAGCGTCCATTCTAACTAGGGTATCCTATGGTCAGGATGGCTCTGATACCAACTTGTTAACACCCGGATTTTTAATCCCAGATGCCTGTTCTGCCATACATCGCAATCCCAGGAATACCATTTTTGTGAGACATAAAAGATTGATACCATAGTTCATTATCCATTACAAACCATAATAAAGGTCTTACAAATAAAAGATCTCATGATCCAGTCTTAGTACAACCAAAGCAGCGGAATAATATAATAATGGTAACATGGACAAGACTCCATCTTCATGGTCACAGGCAATGATGACGATGTGAGATGATCCTAGTTGTCGTAACCTTCCCGCGGTCCATCCTCCTGATAGTCCTCTTCATAGTCTGGCCACAGGAATAGCCATGGACAAATCCATGAGTACTCTTTAAGTACTCGCAAACTATTACTAACAAGTAAAGTGGTTTCAATTAGGAATCCTAAGCTCTAGGTTGTTTTGCAAAAAGTCAGGTTTACCTTAATTGATTTCAAAAGCAAAGAAAACTAGTTTAATATTTTATAACACCTAAGTGGGAACTTAGTTTTCATGTTCACAACCCTGTTGTGGTCAAGTCAAAGTCATGATTCATTTCACAATTCATTTTGAAAACATCTGAAGACGGAACAGTATGGCCACTCCAACCGTCCATAACCACGGACACAGCTATTCGAATACTTTGACACAGCTAAATTCAAACTAACTAGGTCACGCGGGAGATCTAACTGGGCCGGCCCACTGCGCACAGAGCGCGCGCTGGCTGGTTTAAGTGGTGTCCCCACTTGTCAGTGAGACAGTCGCGAAGGGGATGGGGCAATTATGACCGTAGGATTAGATGTAAGATCAACTGCTCACGACCGTCCTCCTCACCGGAATAGGAAACGATGGGGACTAACCCTAGCACAGCCAGTGGGGGTCTGGGCGGCTCACTGGGGCTCAGGCGATGGTCGATGATGGGGGCGAACAACAAAGTCGACGACGGGGTTCTCCTAGTACTGGTGGCTCCTCCTGGGGTGGGTCCAATCGACGGCGCCCTTCTCCTCCAGCAGCGGCAGGTTCTGGCAAAATTCCAGCGATGCTGCTCTCGCCTTGCTCCGGGAAGAAGTGGGGACGATTAGTGAGACGTGGCGAGTAGAATGGTGTGAAGAAATCGAGCGGGGGAGACCTCTATTTATACTACGACGAGGGAGGCAACACGGCATGGGCAGAGGTCGTCGAAGTCGATGGTACAGGCGGCTATTGGTGTGGCTGGTGCTAAGGGATGGTGTGTAGTCTCCTCGCGGTCATTGCTAGCTTAAAGGCGAGGCGTGGGGCGGTGTGGTTCGGTCGGGAACGTGCGCTGCTCTGAGCGGTACCAACGGCGAACTCCGCGGCATGCGGCAACTACGAGGCACGGTCGATGAAACGAGTGTGTCTAGTGGTCTCCTGGGATGGTGGCGATCGTGTAGGCGGGCGACGAAGGCTCGAGGTGGTCGGGTTGAGTGGGAACGACACGTGCATTGCGGCGCGCATCGACATGGTTGACAACAGCGTGGGCACGCTGTTTCTGGCGGTTCCCTTCTCTTTCTTTGAGCTGGGGCTGGTACAGAGGGGGAAGTGAGGCACGGGCAGCATGGTAGACAAGGTTGGCAAGGCTGGCTATGATTCTAGCTTGCTGTCGATGGTGGAGGTGGCAAGTGTGCTTGGCATGGTGGCCATTGATGGCATGGTCGAGTTCACAGTGAGCTAGAGATGCTTAGGCAAGTTTAATGACCTACTGGGAGTGTAGTGAGAGCTAGAGAGGGAACAATTTTGGCACAAACACTGCACACAATAGTGTTTGTTGTTTAATTTGATTTGTGCTCAGAAGGTGTTTGATGAAATGGCCGAAAGAATTTCATATTTGAATTTTTGGATGAAACTTGGTGGAAGCAAAGTTCACATACTAGGTATTCTCTGGTTTGGTTGGGTTTTGTGAAATGGTGATCTTCCCATATGAACTAGATTCAATTTTCAAATGTCATTTGAATAGGGTTGCCAAATGTTTCTGTGGGTTTGCAAGGTGGGCTTCGGTTCACTTTTACTTGGTCTAGCAAGGGGTGAACATATTTGGATTTATTTCTCTTAGAAATCTTGGACTAGCAACACTCAAAGTGGTCTAGTGAGCAAGATTGACAAAATTGACCATTTTCTTATATAGTTTGTTTTTGAATTTCTCTTCATGTGATTCTGCTTGCAAATGATTTATATGATGTTGTTTTCATATTTAAACCAATCATTGCCATTCATAACAATCAAACAAGTTCATTCAAGCATTCATCACATACACACATGCATTCATAATGATTTTAATTAACAAATTTTTTTGTTAACCCAAAATTTGGGTGATTGGAATTGATAACCTTGATTAATAGTTTTGAGATGTTACATCAAACCTTTCGGTCCACCCCTCGTGCAAAAAAAATGTCTGCCAAATCTGTAGGAAGTGGGTCCAAATTGAACTAAATGTACATGAGTTAATGCTCATGATCTTTTGCAAAAATAATTTTAGGTTCACAATATGATGTTTTATCACAGATCTAATGAATGTTTAGCGAGGCTCACCCCGAGCTAGGAACCTTCATGCCTCCGTTTTGACCATAGTTTGAAACGGGCATAATAAATTTCAAAAACGGACCAAACAAGGTAAATCCTTAGTGTGGTGTCTTATTATGTGACATATTTGCAAGAAAAAAATACCAAACTTGGTATATTGCAAGTGTCTCGAAAAAACCTTCACAAAAATGACCTATCATGTTCGAGGTTTCATGGCTTTCGGGCCAAACAACCAATGTTATGTCCAGAATCGTAGCATAGTTTGTGATAATATGCCCATATTGTGCATGCATGTGCATCTTGGGATAGCGAACAATGTTGCAGGATGAAGTTTTCCTTTTCGTCGCACAGAAAATGCATTTTCTATTTTTCAAATGCCGAAAAACGGGGCGTTTTGTGAATTAACCACCAAATGAGAGTTTCAAAATGGTTTCACCACAGTTTTAAAAAATATTAGACCATGTTACATGGACAATGTCCGAACCGGGGCATCTCAAACATTTCGGTCCATCCCTCGTGAAAAAGACAAATGGCTGTCAAATCGGTAGAAAGTGGTCAGATTTGAACTACACGTACATGATTTAATGCTCATGAGTTTTTGCAAAAATCATTTTTAGGTTCACAATATGATGTTTTATCAGAGATCTAATGAAAGTTTAGCGAGGCTCATCTCCTAGCTAGGAACCTTCATGCCCTCCGTTTTGACCATAGTTTGAAACGGGCATAATAAATTAAAAAAGGGTCCAAACGAGGTAAATCCTTCGCGTGGTGTCTTATTATGTGACATATTTGCAAAGAAAAATACCAAACTTGGTATATTGCAAGTGTATTGAAAAAAACTTCTCACAAATGACCTATAATGTTCGAGGTTTCATGGCTTTATGGCGAAACGACCATCGTTATGGCCAGAATTATGGCATAGATTGTGATACTGTGGCCATATTGTGCAAGCATGTGCATCTTGGGATGGAGAACAATGTTGTAGGAGGAAGTTTTGCTTTTCGTCGTATAGAAAATGCATTTTCTATTTTTTGAATGCCGAAATATGGGGCGTTTTGTGAAGCAACCACCAAATGAGAGTTTCAAAATGGTTCCACCACATTTTTCAAAAATATTAGACCATGTTACATGGACAATTACCGAACCGGCGCATATCAAACCTTTCGGTCCACCCCTCGTGAAAAATACAAATGTCTGCCGAATCGGTAGGAAGTGGGTCCGAATTGAACTAAATGTACATGATTTAGTGATCATGATTTTTTGAAAAAATCATTTTAGATTCACAATATTATGTTTTATCAGAGATCTAATAAACTTTTAGCGAGGCTCATCCCCTAGCTAGGAACCTTCATGCCCTCTGTTTTACCATAGTTTGAAACAGGCATAATAAATTAAAAAACGGTACAAACGAGGTAAATCCTTCACGTGGTGTCTTATTATGTGACATATTTGCAAGGAAAATACAAACTTGGTATACTGCAAGTGTCTCGAAAAAACCTTCACAAAAATGACCTATCATGTTCGAGGTTTCATGGTTTTCGGGCCAAACGACCAATGTTATGGCCAGAATCATGGCATAGTTTGTGATAATGTGCCCATATTGTGCATGAATGTGCATCTTGGGATGGCGAACAATGTTGCAGGAGGAAATTTTCCTTTTCGTCGCACAGAAAATGCATTTTCTATTTTTCAAATGCCGAAAAAGGGGCGTTTTGTGAAGCAACCACCAAATGAGAGTTTCAAAATGGTTCCAACACATTTTTCAAAAATATTAGACCATGTTACATGGACAATGTCCAAACCGTGGCATCTCAAACCTTTCGGTCCACCACTCGTGAAAAATACAAATGTATGCCGAATCGGTAGGAAGTGGGTCCGAATTGAACTAAATGTACATGATTTAATGCTCATGATTTTTTGCAAAAAATCATTTTTAGATTCACAATATGATGTTTTATCAGAGTTCTAATGAAATTTTAGCGAGGCTCATCCCCGAGCTAGGAACCTTCATGCCTCTGTTTTGAACATAGTTTGAAACAGGCATAATAAATTGAAAAACGGTCCAAACAAGGTAAATGCTTCGCGTGCTGTCTTATTATGTGACATATTTGCAAGGAAAAAACCAAACTTCGTATATTGCAAGTGTCCCGAAAAAACCTTCACAAAAATGACCTATCATGTTCGAGGTTTCATGGCTTTCGGGCCAAACGACCAATGCTATGACCAGAATCGTGGCATAGTTTGTGATAACATGGCCATATTATGCATGCATGTGCATCTTGGGATGGCGAAAAATGTTGTAGGAGGAAGTTTTCCTATTCATCACACAGAAAATGCATTTTCTATTTTTTGAATGCCGAAAAAGGGGCGTTTTTTGAAGCAACCACCAAATGAGAGTTTCGAAATGGTTCCACCACATTTTTCAAAAATATTAGACCATGTTACATGGACAATATACGAACCGTGCCATCTCAAACCTTTCGGTCCACCCCTCGTGAAAAAGACAAAAGTCTGCTGAACCGGTAGGAAGTGGGTCCGATTTGAACTACATATACATGATTTAATGCTCATGATTTTTTGCAAAAATCATTTTTAGTTTCACAATATGATGTTTTATCAGAGAGCTAATGAAAGTTTAGCGAGGCTTGTCCCCTAGATAGGAACCTTCATGCCCTTCGGTTTGACCATAGTTTGAAACGGGCATAATAAATTCAAAAACGGTCCAAACAAGGTAAATCTTTCATGTGGTGTCTTATTGTGTGACATATTTGCAATTAAAAATACCAAACTTGGTATATTGGAA
Organism: Avena insularis; assembly: GCA_023614405.1. Lineage (NCBI taxonomy): Eukaryota > Viridiplantae > Streptophyta > Magnoliopsida > Poales > Poaceae > Avena > Avena insularis. The sequence continues at coordinate 267,122,634 of CM042693.1, read as the reverse complement.
GTGTCTAGAAAATACCTTCACAAAAATGACCTATCATGTTCGAGGTTTCATGGTTTTCGGGCCAAACGACCAATGTTATGGCCAGAATCAGGGCATAGTTTGTGATAATGTGCCCATATTGTGCATGCATGTGCATCTTGGGATGGCGAACAATGTTGTAGGAGGAGGTTTTCCTTTTCGTCGCAGAGAAAATGCATTTTCTATTTTTCAAATACCGAAAAAGGGGCATTTTGTGAAGCAACCACCAAATGAGAGTTTCAAAATGGTTCAAACACATTTTTCAAAAATATTAGACCATGTTACATGGACGATGTCCGAACCGGGGCATCTCAAACCTTTCGGTCCACCCCTCGTGAAAAAAAACAAATGTCTGCTGAATCGGTAGGAAGTGGGTCCGAATTGAACTAAATGTACATGATTTTTTGCAAAAAATAATTTTTAGATTCACAATATGATGTTTTATCAGAGATCTAATGAAATTTTTGCGAGGCTCAACCCCGAGCTAGGAACCTTCATGCCTCCGTTTTGAACATAGTTTGAAACAGGCATAATAAATTCAAAAACAGTCCAAACGAGGTAAATGCTTCGTGTGATGTCTTATTATGTGACATATTTGCAAGGAAAAATACCAAACTTCGTATATTGCAAATGTCTCGAAAAAACCTTCATAAAAATGATCTATCATGTTCGAAGTTTCATGGTTTTCGGGCCAAAGGGCCAACGTTATTGCCAGAATCATGGCATAGTTTGTGATAATGTGCCCATATTGTGCATGAATGTGCATCTTGGGATGGCGAACAATATTGCAGGAGAAAGTTTTCCTTTTCGTCTCACAGAAAATGCATTTTCTATTTTTCAAATGCCGAAAAAGGGGCGTTTTGTGAAGCAACCACCAAATGAGAGTTTCAAAATGGTTCCAACACATTTTTCAAAAATATTATACCATGTTACATGGACAATGTCCGAAACGTGGCATCTCAAACCTTTCGGTCCACCACTCGTGAAAAAGACAAATGTATGCCGAATCGGTAGGAAGTGGGTCCGAATTGAACTAAATGTACATGATTTAATGCTCATGATTTTTTGCGAAAAATCATTTTTAAATTCATAATATGATGTTTTATCACAGATCTAATGAAATTTTAGCGAGGCTCATCCCCGAGCTAGGAACCTTCATGCCTCTGTTTTGAACATAGTTTGAAACAGGCATAATAAATTGAAAAACGGTCCAAACAAGGTAAATGCTTCGCGTGCTGTTTTATTACGTGACATATTTGCATGGAAAAAAACCAAACTTGGTATATTGCAAGTGTCTCAAAAAACCTTCACAAAAATGACCTATCATGTTCGAGGTTTCATGGCTTTCGGGCCAAATGACCAATGCTGTGACCAGAATCGTGGCATAGTTTGTGATAACATGCCCATATTATGCATGCATGTGCATCTTGGGATGGCGAAAAATGTTGCAGGAGGAAGTTTTCCTATTTGTCACATAGAAAATGCATTTTCTATTTTTTGAATGCCGAAAACGGGGCGTTTTTTGAAGCAACCACCAAATGAGAGTTTCGAAATGGTTCCACCACATTTTTCAAAAATATTAGACCATGTTACATGGACAATATCCGAACCGTGGCATCTCAAACCTTTCGGTCCACCCCTCATGAAAAAGATAAAAGTCTGCTAAATCGGTAGGAAGTGGGTCCGATTTGAACTACATGTACACGATTTAATGCTCATGATTTTTTGCAAAAATCATTTTTAGTTTCACAATATGATGTTTTATCAGAGAGCTAATGAAAGTTTAGCGAGGCTTATACCCTAGATAGGAACCTTCATGCCCTCCGGTTTGACCATAGTTTGAAACGGGCATAATAAATTCAAAAACGGTCCAAACAAGGTAAATCCTTCGTGTGGTGTCTTATTGTGTGACATATTTGCAATTAAAAAATACCAAACTTGGTATATTGGAAGTGTATAGAAAATACCTTCACAAAAATGACCTATCATGTTCGAGGTTTCATGGTTTTCGGGCCAAACGACCAATGTTATGGCCAGAATCAGGGCATAGTTTGTGATAATGTGCATGCATGTGCATCTTGGGATGGCGAACAATGTTGTACGAAGAGGTTTTCCTTTTCGTCGCAGAGAAAATGCATTTTATATTTTTCAAATACCGAAAAAGGGGCATTTTGTGAAGCAACCACCAAATGAGAGTTTCAAAATGGTTCAAACACATTTTTCAAAAATATTAGACCATGTTACATGGATGATGTCCGAACCGGGGCATCTCAAACCTTTCGGTCCACCCATCGTGAAAAAAACAAATGTCTGCTGAATCGGTAGGAAGTGGGTCCGAATTGAACTAAATGTACATGATTTAATGCTCACGATTTTTTGAAAAAATCATTTTTAGGTTCACAATATGATGTTTTATCAGAGATCTAATGAATGTATAGAGAGGCTCATCCCCGAGCTAGGAACCTTCATGCCTCCGTTTTGACCATAGTTTGAAACAGGCATAATAAGTAAATAAAAATGGTCCAAACAAGCTAAACCCTTCCCGTGGTTTCTTATTATGTGACATATTTGCAAGGAAAAATACCAAACATGGTATATTGCAAGTGTCTCAAAAAAACCTTCAGAAAAATGACCTATCATGTTCGAGGTTTCATGGATTTCGGGCCAAACAACCAATGTTATGTCCAGAATCATGGCATAGTTTATGATAATGTGTCCATATTGTGCATGCATGTGCATCTCGGGATGGCGAACAATGTTGCAGGATGAAGTTTTCCTTTTCGTCGCACAGAAAAGGCATTTTCTTTTTTTTGAATGCCGAAAAACGAGGCGTTTTGTAAATTAACCACCAAATGAGAGTTCCAAAATGGTTCCACCACATTTAAAAAAATATTAGACCATGTTACATGGACAATTTCTAAACCAGGGCACCTCAAACCTTTCGGTCCACCCCTCGTGAAAAAGACAAATGTCTGCTGAATCGGTCGGAAGTGGGTCTGATTTGAACTACATGTACATGATTTAATGCTCGTGATTTTATGAAAAAATCATTTTTAGGTTGACAATATGATGTTTTATTAGAAATATAATGAAAGTTTAGCGAGGCTCATCCCCTAGCTAGGAACCTTCATGCCCTCCGTTTTGACCATAGTTTGAAACGGGCATAATAAATTATAAAATGATCCAAACGAGGTAAAATCCTTTGCGTGGTGTCTTATAATGTGACATATTTGCAACAAAAAATATCAAACTTGGTATATTGCAAGTATATCAAAAAAACTTTCACAAAAATGACCTATCATGCTCGAGGTTTCATGGTTTTCGGGTCAAACAACCAATGTTATGGCCAGAATCATGACATAGTTTGTGATAATATGTCCATATTGTGCATGCATGTGAATCTTGGAATGGCGAACAATGTTGCAGGAGGAAGTTTTCCTCTTCATCGCACAGAAAATACATTTTCTATTTTTCGAATGCCGAAAAACGGGGCGTTTTGTGAAGCAACCACCAAATGAGAGTTTCAAAATGGTTCCAACACATTTTTCAAAAATATTATACCATGTTACATGGACAATTTCCGAACCGGGGCATGTCAAACCTTTCGGTCCACCCCTCGTGAAAAACAAAAATGTCTGCCGAATCAGTAGGAAGTGTGTCCGAATTGAACTAAATGTACATGATTTAATGCTCATGGTTTTTTGCAAAAATCATTTGTAGGTTCACAATATGATGTTTTATCAGAGATCTAATGAAATTTTAGCGAGGCTCATCCCTGAGCTAGGAACCTTCGTGCCTCCGTTTTGAACATAGTTTGAAACAGGCATAATAAATTCAAAAACGGTCCAAACGAGGTAAATGCTTCACGTGTTGTCTTATTATATGACATATTTGTAAGAAAAATACCAAACTTTGTATATTGCAAGTGTCTCGAAAAAATCTTCACAAAAATGACCATATCATGCTCGAGGTTTCATGGCTTTCGGGTCAAACGACCAATGTTATGACCAGAATCGTGGCATAGTTTGTGATAATGTGCCCATATTATGCACGCATGTGCATATTCGGATGGCGAACCATGTTGCAGGATGAAGTATTCCTTTTCGTCACACAAAAAATGCATTATATTTTTGGAATGCCGAAAAACGGGGCGTTTTGTGAAGCAACCACAAAATGAGAGTTTCAAAATGGTTCCACCATATTTTCCAAAAATATTAGAACATGTTACATGGAAAATGGATGAACCGGGGCATATAAAACCTTTCGGTCTACCCCTCGTGAAAAAGAAAAATGTCTGCCGAATTGGTAGGAAGTGGGTCCGAATTGAACTAAATATACATGATTTAATGCTCATGATTATTTGCAAAAATCATTTTTAGGTTCATAATATGATGTTTTATCAGAGATCTAATGAAAGTTTAGCGAGGCTCATCCCCGATCTAGGAACCTTCATGCCTCTGTTTTGACCATAGTTTGAAACGGGCATAATAAATTTAAAAAGGTCCAAACAAGCTAAATCCTCCGCGTGGTGTCTTATTATGTGACATATTTGCAAGGAAAATATCAAACATGGTATATTGCAAGTGTCTCAAAAAAACCTTCACAAAAATGACCTATCATGTTCGAGGTTTCATGGTTTTCGGGCCAAACGACCAATGTTATATACAGAATCGTGGCATAGTTTGTGATAATGTGCCCATATTGTGCTTGCTTGTACATCTTGGGATGGCGAACAATGTTGCAGGATGAAGTTTTCCTTTTCGTCGCACATAAAATGCATTTTCTATTTTTTGAATGCCGAAAAACGGGGGGTTTTGTGAAATAACCACCAAACGAGAGTTTCAAAATCGTTCCACCACATTTAAAAAAATATTAGACCATGTTACATGGACAATGTTTGAACCAGGACATCTCAAACCTTTCGGTCCACCCCTCATGAAAAAGACAAATGTCTGCCGAATCGGTCGGAAGTGGGTCCGATTTGAACTAAATGTACATGATTTAATGCTCATCGTTTTTTGAAAAAATCATTTTTAGATTCACAATATGATGTTTTATCAGAAATCTAATGAAAGTTTAGCGAGGCTCATCCCCTAGCTAGGAACCTTCATGCCCTCCGTTTTTTCTATAGTTTGAAATGGGCATAATAAATTTAAAAATGGTACAAATGAGGTAAAATCCTTTGCATGGTGTCTTATTATGTGACATATTTGCAAAAAATACCAAACTTGGTATATTGTAAGCATATAAAAAAACCTTCATAGAAATGACCTATCATGCTCGAGGTTTCATGGTTTTCGGGTCAAACGACCAATGTTATGGCCAGAATCATGGCATAGTTTGTGATAATATGTCCATATTGTGCATGCATATGCATCTTGGGATGGCGAACAATATTGCAGGAGAAAGTTTTCCTATTCGTCACACAGAAAATGCCTTTTCTATTTTTCGAATGCCGAAAACGGAGGGTTTTTTGAAGCAACCACCAAATGAGAGTTTCAAAATGGTTCCACCACATTTTTCAAAAATATTAGACCATGTTACAAGGACAGTGTCTAAACCAGGGCATCTCAAACCTTTCGGTCCACCCCTCGTGAAAAATATAAATGTTTGCCGAATTGGTAGGAAGTGGGTCCGAGTTAAACTACATGTACATGATTTAATGCTCATGATTTTTTGAAAAAATCATTTTTAGTTTCACAATATGATGTTTTATTAGAGAGCTAATGAAAATTTAGCGAGGCTTATCCCCTAGATAGGAACCTTCATGCTCTCTGTTTTGACCATAGTTTGTAACGGACATAATAAATTCAAAAATGGTCCAAACAAGGTAAATCCTTCGTGTGGTGTCTTATTGTGTGACATATTTTCAACTAAAAGAATACCAAACTTGGTATATTGGAAGTGTCTAGAATATACCTTCACAGAAATGACCTATCATGTTCGAGGTTTTATGGCTTTCGGGCCAAACGACCAAAGTTATGGCGAGAATTGTGGCATATTTTTTGATAATGTGCCCATATTATGTGTGCATGTGCATCTTGCGAGGGCGAAAAATGTTACCAGAGTAATTTTCCTTTTCGTCGCATAGAAAATGCATTTTCTATTTTTTGAATGCCGAAAAACGAGGCGTTTTGTGAAGCAACCACCAAATGAGAGTTTCAAAATGGTTCCACCACATTTTCCAAAAATATTAGAACATATTACATGGAAAATGGATGAACCGGGGCATATCAAACCTTTTGGTCCACTCCTCGTGAAAAAGACAAATGTCTGCCCAATCAGTAGGAAGTGGGTCCGAATTGAACTAAATGTATATGATTTGATGCTCATGATTTTTTGCAAAAATCATTTTAGGTTCAAAATATGATGTTTTATCAGAGATCTAATGAAAGATTAGCGAGGCTCATCCCCGACCTAGGAACCTTCATGCCTCCGTTTTAACCATAGTTTGAAACGGGCATAATAAATTTAAAAATGGTCCAAAGGAGGTAAATCCTTTGCGTGGTGTCTTATTATGTGACATATTTGCAAGGAAAAATACCAAACTTGGTATGTTGCAAGTGTCTCGAAAAAACCTTCACAAAAATTAGCTATCATGTTCGAGCTTTCATGACTTTCGGGCCAAACAACCAATGTTATGTCTAGAATCATGGCATAGTTTGTGATAATGTGCCCATATTATGCATGCATGTGCATCTTCGGATGGCGAACCATGTTGCAGGATGAAGTTTTCCTTTTTGTCACACAGAAAATGCATCTTCTAATTTTCGAATGCCGAAAACAGAGCGTTTTTTGAAGCATCTTGGGATGGCAAAAAATGTTGCATAAGGAAATTTTCATATTCGTCACACAGAAAATGCATTTTCTATCTTTCGAATGCCGAAAACGGAGCGTTTTTTGAAGCAACCACCAAATGAGAGTTTCAAAATGGTTCCACCACATTTTTCAAAAATATTAGACCATGTTACAAGGACAATGTCTAAACCTGGGCATCGCAAACCTTTCGGTCCATCCCTCGTGAAAAAGACAAATGTCTTCATGAAATATTCTCGGAATTGGACGGTACAAATGTCAAAGTCAATTACTTTCTATGGGGAACAAGAAGTTCAGAGGAGAGCCGGAGGGGCTGGCGGGGCAGACCCACCCAGCACGGGTCGTGGACTCAGCTTTGGCTAGGGTTTGGCCACCCTGGTTGCCTCCCGGACTCGCCCCTTCGCCTATAATAAGCCCCCGATGCAGAAACTCTCGGTACCCAATCAGAAATCCACGAAACCTTCTGTAGCCACCGCCACCATCATCCCTAGATCGGGGGATCCGAAGTTCTTCTCGGCACCCTGCCGGAGGTGAGATCATCCTGGAGGCCTTCTCTCTGGTATGATTCATGAGTAGTTGCACCTTGGACTATGGGTCCATGTAGTATCTAGATGGTTGTATCTTCTCCTTTGTGATTTCATGTAAAGATCTTGTGAGATCCATTCATGATCAAGATCTAATCTATTTGTAATCATGCATGTTGTGTTTGCGAGGATCCGATGGATATTTAAATTATTATGTTGGTTTGATTAATGGTTCTATATTTGTGATTCTATCATGTCTGTGTTGTTTGTGATCTTGCATGCTCTCCGTTTCTAGTGGTTATCTTGTCCAAGTAGTTGCTAGCGACTCCAAGAGGGAGTATTGATGCTCGATAGTGGGTTCATGCCTCTAGTTTCCAAGGGAAGTGACAGAAATCTCTTCGGTTGTAGATGTTTTGTTGCTACTAGGGAGAAAACAACGGTCTCTTGTTCATGGAATGTGTGGAATGTTTACCTTACACACTTTGCTTAAAGCAGTTGTCTGTTGCTTGCAACTTAATGCTGGAGGGGGTTCGGATGATAACCTGAAGGTGGACTTCTAGTCATAGATGCAGTTGGATTACGGTCTATGTATAATGTTGTATTGCACAATCAACCTCATAGGATCTTTCTAGCTAGTAATTGCATTATTATGCCTTGCTCAGTTCCTGTCAATTGCCTCGCTGTATTTTGTTTACCCTTCATGCCATGTTGTTTATCTAAGGAGAGCACCTATAGTGAACTATGGACCCCGGTCCAACCTTTACCATTGATACATCTTCCACTGTTACTTGTTTACTTTCTGCAAATCATTATCTTCCACACCATATGTTTAATCCTTTGTTACAACAAACCGGTGAGCTTGACAACCTCACTTATTCGTTGGGGCAAATTCTTGAGTTTGTGTTGTGCAGGTCTTCACGTTGCCAACAACACCTGTGTGACGTTTCCTTCCTCCTACTGGTTCGATAACCTCGGTTTCTTACTGAGGGAAACTTACTACCGTGCTGCTTCATACCTTGCTCTTGGAGTTTCCAACAAAGTGTTCCACGACAAGTATTGGGCGCCATTAATGTTTTATCAGAGATCTAATGAATGTTTAGCGAGGATCGTCCCCGAGCTAGGAACCTTCATGCCTCCGTTTCGACCATAGTTTGAAATGGGCATAATAAATTAAAAAATGGTCCAAGCAAGGTAAATGCTTCGCGTGATGTCTTATTATGTGACATATTTGCAAGGAAAAATACCAAACTTGTTATATTGAAAGTCTCTCGAAAAAACAATCCAAAAAATGACCTATCATGTTCGAGGTTTCATGGATTCCGGGCCAAACGACCAATGTTATGTCCAGAATCATCGCATAGTTTGTGATAATGTGCCCATATTGTGCACGCATGTGCATATTGGCATGGGTAACAATGTTGCATGATGAAGTTTTCCTTTTCGTCTTACAGAAAATGCATTTGCTATTTTTGAATGCCAAAAACGGGGCGTTTTGTGAATTCACCACCAAATGGGAGTTTCAAAATGGTTCCGCCATATTTAAAAAAAATATTAGACCATGTTACATGGACAATGTCCGAACTGGGGCATCACAAACCTTTGGGCCCATCCCTCATGAAAAAGACAAATGTCAGCCGAATCGGTAGGAAGTGGGTCCGATTTGAACTACATGTACAAGATTTAATGCTCATGATTTTTTTGCAAAAATCATTTTTAGGTTGACAATATGATGTTTTATCAGAGATCTAATGAATGTTTAGTGAGGCTCATCCCCTATCTAGAAACCTTCATGCCCTCCGTTTTGACCATAATTTGAAACGGGCATAATAAATTCAAAAACGGTCCAAACGAGGTAAATCCTTTGCGTGGTGTCTTATTATGTGACACATTTGCAAGAAAAAATACCGAACTTGGTATACTTCAAGTATATCAAAAAAACCTTCACAGAAATGACCTATCATGTTCGATGTTTCATGGATTTTAGGCCAAACGACAAATGTTATGTCTATAATCATGGCATAGTTTGTGATAATGTGCCCATATGGTGCACACATGTGCATATTGGGATGGCGAACAATATTGCAGGAGGAAGTTTTCCTTTTCGTCGCAGAGAAAATACATTTATTTTTAGAATGCTGAAAATGGTTTTTTTTGCAGCAACCACCAAATGAGAGTTTCAAAATGGTTCCAACACATTTTTCAAAAATATTGGACCATGTTACATGGACAATGTCTGAACCGGACATCTCAAACCTTTCGGTCCATCCCTCATGAAAAAGACAAATTTAAAAACGGTCCAAACAAGATAAATACTTCGTGTCGTGTCTTATTGTGTGACATATTTGCAATTAAAAGAATACCAACCTTGGTATATTGGAAGTGTCTAGAAAATACCTTTACAGAAATGACCTATCATGTTCGAGGTTTCATGTCTTTCGGGCCAAACGACCAATGTTATGGCGAGAATTGTAGAATAGTTTTTGATAATGTGCCCATGTTGTGTATGCATGTGCATCTTGGGAGGGCGAACAATGTTGCCGGAATAATTTTCCTTTCGGTCGCACAGAAAATGCATTTTCTATTTTCCGAATGCCGAAAAACGGGGCGTTTTGTGAAGCAACCACCAAATGAGAGTTTCAAAATGGTTCGACCACATTTTCCAAAAATATTAGAACATGTTAAATGGAAAATGGACGAACCGGGGCATATCAAACCTTTTGGTCCACCCCTCGTGAAAAAGACAAATGTCTGCCGAATCGGTAGGATGTGGGTCCGAATTGAACTAAATGTACATGATTTAATGGTCATGATTTTTTGCAAAAATCATTTTTAGGTTCAAAATATGATGCTTTATCAGAGATCTAATGAAAGATTAGCGAGGCTCATCCCCGAGCTAGGAACCTTTATGCCTCCATTTTGACCATAGTTTGAAATGGGCATAATAAATTCAAAAATGGTCCAAACGAGGTAAATCATTCACGTGGTGTCTTATTAGGTGACATATTTTCATGGAAAAAAACCAAACTTGGTATATTGGAAGTGTCTCGAAAAAACCTTCAGAAAAATGACCTAGCATGTTCGAGGTTTCATGGTTTTCGGGGCAAACGACTAATGTTATGTCCAAAATTGTGGCATAGTTTGTGATAATGTGCCCATATTATGCATGCATGTGCATCTTGGGATGGCGAACAATGTTGCAGGATGAAGTTTTCCTTTTCGTCACATAGAAAATGCATTTTCTATTTTTTGAATGCCGAAAAATGGGGCGTCTTGTAAATTATCCACCAAATGAGAGTTTCAAAATGGTTCCACCACATTTAAAAAAATATTAGACCATGTTACATGGACAATGTCTAAACTAGGGCATCTCAAACCTTTCGGTCCACCCCTCGTGAAAAAGACAAAATGTGTGCCGAATCGGTCGGAAGTGGGATCGATTTGAACTACATGTACATGATTTAATGTTCATGATTTTTTGAAAAAATCATTTTTAGATTCACAATATGATGTTTTATCAGAAATCTAATGAAAGTTTAGCGAGGGACATCCCCTAGCTAGGAACCTTCATGCCCTCCATTTTGACCATAGTTTAAAAAGGCATAATAAATTAAAAAATGGTCCAAACGAGGTAAATGCTTCGCGTGCTGTCTTATTATGTGAGATATTTGCAAGGAAAAATACCAAACTTGGTATATTGCAAGTGTCTCGAAAAAAGCTTCACAAAAATGACCTATCATGTTCGAGGTTTCATGGCTTTCGGGCCAAACGACCAATGTTATGACCAGAATCATGGCATAGTTTGTGATAACGTGCCCATATTATGCATCCATGTGCATCTTGGGATGGAGAAAAATGTTGTAGGAGGAAATTTTCCTATTCGTCACACAGAAAATGCATTTTATATTTTTCGAATGCCGAAAACGGGGCGTTTTTTGAAGCAACCACCAAATGAGATTTTCAAAATGGTTCCACCACATTTTTCAAAAATATTAGACCATGTTACATGGACAATGTCCGAACCGGGGCATCTCAAACCTTTCGTTCCACCCCTCGTGAAAAAGACAAATGTCTACCGAATCGGTAGGAAGTGGGTCCGATTTGAACTACATGTACATGATTTAATTCTCATGATTTTTTGCAAAAATCATTTTTAGTTTCACAATATGATGTTTTATCAGAGAGATATTGAAAGTTTAGCGAGGCTTATCCCCTAGATAGGAACCTTCATGCCCTCCGTTTTGACCATAGTTTGAAACGAGCATAATAAATTCAAAAACGGTCCAAACAAGGTAAATCCTTCGCGTGGTGTCTTATTGTATGACATATTTGCAATTAAAAGAATACCAAACTTGGTATATTGGAAGTGTCTAGAAAATACCTTCACAGAAATGACCTATCATGCTCGAGGTTTCATTGTTTTCGGGTAAAACGACCAATGTTATGGCCAGAATCATGGCATAGTTTGTGATAATATGCCCATGTTGTGCACGCATGTGCATCTTGGGATGGCGAACAATGATACAGGAGGATGTTTTCCGCTTCATCACACAGAAAATACATTTTCTTTTTTTCGAATGCAGAAAAACGGGGCATTTTATGAAGCAACCACCAAATGAGAGTTTCAAAATGGTTCCAACATATTTTTCAAAAATATTAGACCATGTTACATGGACAATGTCCGAACTGTGGCATCTCAAACCTTTCAGTCCACCCCTCATGATAAAGACAAATGTCTGCCGAATCGGTACGAAATGGGTCCGAATTGAACTAAATGTACATGATTTAATGATCATGATTTTTTGCAAAAAATCATTTTTAGGTTCACAATATGATATTTTATTAGAGATCTAATGAAATATTAGCGAGGCTCATCCCCGAGCTAGGAACCTTCATGCCTTCGTTTTGAACATAGTTTGAAACAGGCATGGTAAATTCAAAAACGGTCCAAACGAGGTAAATGCTTCGTGTGCTGTCTTATTATGTGACATATTTGCAAGGAAAAATACCAAACTTGGTATATTACAAGTGTCTCTAAAAAACCTTCACAAAAATAACCTATCATGTTCGAGGTTTCATGGCTTTTGGGCCAAACGACCAATTTTATGACCAGTATCGTGGCATAGTTTGTGATAACATGCCCATATTATGCAGGCATGTGCATCTTGGGATGGAGAAAAATGTTGCAGGAGGAAGTTTTCCTATTTGTCATACAGAAAATGTATTTTATATTTTTAGAATGCTGAAAAACGGGGCGTTTTGTGAAGCAACCACCAAATGAGGGTTTTAAAATGGTTTCACCATATTTTTCAAAAATATTGGACCATGTTACATGGACAATGTCCAAATCGGGGCATCTCAAACCTTTCGGTCCACCCCTCGTGAAAAAGACAAATGTCTGCTGAATCGGTAGGAAGTGGGTCCGATTTGAACTACATGTACATTATTTAGTGCTCATATTTTAGTTTCACAATATGATGTTTTATCAGAGATCTAATGAAGGTTTAGCGAGGCGTATCCCCTAGATAGGACCCTTCATGCCCTTCGTTTTGACCATAGTTTGAAACTGGCATAATAAATTCAAAAACGGTCAAAACTAGGTAAATCCTTCGTGTGGTGTCTTATTGTGTGACATATTTTCAATTAAAAGAATACCAAACTTGGTATATTGGAAGTGTCTAGAAAATACCTTCATAGAAATGACCTATCATGTTCGAGGTTTCATGGCTTTCGGGACAAACGACCAATGTTATGGCGAGAATTGTGGCATAGTTTTTGATAATGTGCCCATATTGTGTATGCATGTGCATCTTGGGAGGGCGAACAATGTTTCCAGAGGAATTTTCCTTTTCGTCGCATAGAAAATGCATTTTCTATTTTTCGAATGCCGAAAAACGGGGCGTTTTGTGAAGCAACCACCAAATGAGAGTTTCAAAATGGTTCCACCACATTTTCCAAAAATATTAGAACATGTTACATGGAAAATGGATGAACCGGGGCATATCAAACCTTTTGGTCCACCCCTCGTGAAAAAGACAAATGTCTGCCGAATCGGTAGGAAGTGGGTCCAAATTGAACTAAATGTACATGATTTAATGCTCATGACTTTTTGCAAAAATCATTTTTAGGTTCAAAATATGATGTTTTATTAGAGATCTAATGAAATATTAGCGAGGCTCATCCCTGAGCTAGGAACATTCATGCCTCTGTTTTGACCATAGCTTGAAACGGGCATAATAAATTAAAAAATGGTCCAAATGAGATAAATCCTTCGCATGGTGTCTTATTATGTGACATATTTGCAAGGAAAAATACCAAACTTGGTATATTCCAAGTGTATCGAAAAAACCTTCACAAAAATTACCTATCATGTTCAAGGTTTCATGGCTTTCAGGCCAAATGACAAATGTTATGTCCAGAATCATGGCATAGTTTGTGAAAATGTGCCCATATTGTGCATGAATGTGCATCTTGGGATGGCAAACAATGTTGCAGGATAAAGTTTTCCTTTTCGTCACACAGAAAATGCATTTTATATTTTTGGAATGCCGAAAAAGGGGTGTTTTGTGAAGCAACCACCAAAAGAGAGTTTCAAAATGGTTCCACCACATTTTTCAAAATATTTGACCATGTTACATGGACAATGTCCGAACCGGGGCATCTCAAACCTTTCGGTCCACCCCTCGTGAAAAAGACAAATGTGTGCTGAATCAGTAGGAAGTGGGTTCGATTTGAACTAAATGTACATGATTTAGTGCTCATGATTTTTTGCAAAAATCATTTTTAGGTTCACAATATGATGTTTAATACGTTGGAAACATATCTATAATTTTTTATGCTCCATGCTTGTTTAGTATCTACTTTGATTTACTTGTCTACACTTTGAGGTGGTTTTTACATGTTTTATGGTACTAACCTATTAACAAGTTGCAACAGTGCCAGATGCCTGTTTTCTACTGTTTTTGGTTTTAGAAAAGTTACTAAAGAAATATTCTCGGAATTGGACGGGACAAACGGCAAATTCAGTTACTTTCCATGGGGAATAACAAGTCCAGAGGAGAGCCGGAGGGGCTGGCCAGGGGGCCAGACCCACCCTAGGCGCGGGGTTGTGGACTCGCGCCTGGCTAGGGTTTGGCGACCCTGGTCGCCTCCTTCGCCTATAAGAAGCCCCTGATGCAGAAACACTCAGTACCCGATCAGAAATCCACAAAACCGTCTATATCCGCCGCCACCATCGTCCCTAGATCGGGGGGATCTGAAGTTCTTCCCGGCACCCTACCGGAGCGGAGATCATCCCAGAGGACTTCTCTCTGGTATGATTCGTGAGTAGTTCCACCTTGGACTATGGGTCCATGTAGTAGCTAGATGGTTGTATCTCCTCCTTTGTGCTTTCATGTATAGATCTTGTGAGCTCCGTTCATGATCAAGATCTTATCTATTTGTAATCATGCATGTTGTGTTTGCAGGGATCCGATGGATATTGAGATTATTATGTTGGTTTGATAAATGGTTCTATCTTTATGATTCTATCATGTCTGTGTTGTTTGTAATCTTGCATTCTCTCTGTTGCTAGTGGTTATCTTGGCCAAGTAGTTGCTAGCGACTCCAAGAGGGAGTAATGATGCTCGATAGTGGGTTCATGCCTCTAGTTTCCAAGGGAAGTGATAGAAATATCTTCGGTTGTAGATGTGTTATTGCTACTAGGAAGAAAACAACGTTCTCTTGTTCATGGAACATTTGTACTGTTTACCATACACACTTTGCTTAAAGTAGTTGTCTGTTGCTTGCAACTTAATACTGGAGGGGGTTCAGATGATAACCTGAAGGTGGACTTCTAGTCATAGATGTAGTTGGATTACGGTCTATGTATAATGTTGTATTGCCCAATCAACCTCATAGGATCTTTCTAGCTAGTAATTTCATTGTTATGCCTTTCTCAGTTCCTGTCAATTGCCCCGCTGTAATTTGTTTACCCTTCATGCCATGTTGTTTATCTAAGGAGAGCACCTCTAGTGAACTATGGACCCCGGTCCAATCTTTACCATTGATACATCTTCCACTTTTACTTATTTACTTGCTACAAACCATTATCTTCCACACCATACATTTAATCCTTTGTTACAGCAAACCGGTGAGCTTGACAACCTCACTGATTCGTTGGGGAAAAGTCTTGAGTTTGTGTTCTACAGGTCTCCACGTTGCCAGCAACACCTGTGTGACGTTTCCTTCCTCCTACTGGTTCGATAACCTCGGTTTCTTACTGAGGGAAACTTGTTGCTGTGCTGCTTCATACCTTGCTCTTGGGGTTTCCAACGAAGCGTTCCACGACAAGTATTGGGCGCCATCAAGCTAATTTCTGGTGCCGTTGCCGGGGAGGCTACGGACTTCTTCACTAGGGGAGTCCTTCACTTCCTTTATCTTTACTTTGTTTTTAGTTTGATTTGTTTCTTTTGATTGGTTCTGTTTGCCTCTTTCCAAAAAACCCAAAAAAAATTAGTCTAGTTTGGTTTGCTTCCTTTATTCAAAAACACAAAAAAATTAGTTCCTACTCTGGTTGCTGGTCTGTTATTGCCTTGCTTGGTCATGGTTTCTATCAATGGATGGTTTCTTTGAAACTAGTTCTTATTGGCAAGGTGGGTTCACGGAAGAACAAAGGTATTATTATAAGGAACACCGTTTGTCACAAAAAGGGAAAATCTTATGGGAACAAATTGATAAGTTGAATACAATTGCTAGAGACATGTGCTCTACTTATAATGTTACTTATTGCTTTGATAAGTCTTGTTGTTGTAGGAGGTATAAACACCTGTATTTTCAATTTGAGTATAGTGATAATGTTACCATATCTTCTTATGTTAAAGGAAATTATGAATTTTATGATGTGGAACAAATTGAAGAATTTATTGCTTTCAAGGGGGCATTTGAACTTGCTAGTTTTCTTGAAAATACTGATGATGCACCTTATGAATGTGAGGTTTATGAGATACTTAAATTTTGCTTTGATAATTACAAGGAAGACAATGGATATATTCTTGAATATTTTAATAAGTGTTTTCCACAAATGGAAGAGACTAATGCCTTGCAGGAGCCTATGGAAGAAGAAATTGTTGAAACCGGAAGCTCATTAGATGAAAAAGAGGAGGAGAGTGATGAACAAAAGGAGGAAGAATGGATCTGCCCATGCCTACCTTCTAATGAGAGTAAATCTTTACCTCTTACATTGTTTGATTGTCCCCCATGCTTACAAAGGGGGATGAATGTTATGTTCCTATGAATCCTTTTGAAATATCTATTTTGGATAAAACCTGTGGAGGTTTTAATCCCACTGTTTTTGAGCTTGATAGAAATTATGTGTTTGTAGATCATGAGAAGCATGCTTTATGTGATAGCTATATTGTTGAGTTTATTCATGATGCTACTAAAAATTATTATGAGATAGGAGAATTTTGTTGTAGAAGTTTTGATGGTTTTGAAACACCTCTCTTTGTGCTAAAAGTTTTGAAGTTACTCCCGTCTTACCTTCCTATGCATGTCACTTTGTTCTTCATGAATTTATTTGTGTACAAGATTCCTATGCATAGGAAGATGGTTAGACTTAAATGTGTTTTGAATTTGCTTCTTGATGCTCTCTTTGACTTCAATTCATAATTCTTATGTGAGTATCTTCTCAAGCTATCAAGCCTAACTTAAAGGCGTTAAACAAAAATACTTGTTGGGAGATAACCCAAGAGTTTCCTTTAGTCTTGGAAGTTATTGCAACTGTAATGACCTCTCCTTATCCTTTTTGTTTGCTTTTTGTGCCAATAATGACCTCTAATGAGAGGTAACTAAGATTTGGGGAGTTACTGTCCCAAAACAGATTTCTGTCCTCCACCAAAAACATTCGTGAGGAGGCTCTATAACTTGGACTGAGCTCAAAATTTACGAATAAATCCAAAAGTATGGTGCTAACTTTCTTTAGTTCAACACTTTTTGATATGAGCAACAGAAGATGTTCGAAAAAATTCATGTCTACCTGCTGGTCTGTTCTGACAGATTTATGCCATTATTTGCATTTGCTTCTTATTGATTCCTTTTAAGCTCTCTTCAGGTAAATTAAGTTTCTTTGAAGGAGTAACTTCAGTAGCTTGTGTTTTTAGTGAAAATCCTTGCTGTTCCAAAGCTTTGCCAGTGGTCTAATATCTTTTGAATAATCTAATGTTGCTAATGAAGATTGTGTGAAGTTTTGTATGAAGGAAACATTTCAGGTGTAGAGAAAGAATGATACAATGAGATGAAGGATGGAAAAAAGCCCAATCTTGGGGATGCCATCATGGTGTCACCCCAATAAATATCCAAGAGGTACAAGCGTCAAAGCTTGGGGATGCCCAAGGCATCCCCTTCTTCATCAATAAAAAGCTCAAGTTTGTCTAGACACTTCACTTTTATTGTTTCATGCATAGTTGTGTTGTTCTTGGATCGTCTTAGTTTTTGTTTGCTTTGCTTAGTTTGTTTAGGTTGCTTTATTAGTTTGGACCCCCGCTCTTGCTGTGTTGTTTTGCAAATAAGTTTGCTTGGTGTTTGGAAAGGAGTAGTAAGTTCTTGCTTGAAGTGCAAGAGGAGCTTGCATTAACCATGACTTAGACTTTAGCATGACATGATAGATGTTTTTTTGCATTATGCTTATTGATTATTGCTGTAGCATGTATTGTTCCAAACAATTGGGATTGATTAGTGTGCCTTGAAGAAATTATGCGTTGTTTTAGCATGCAAAAGCATAGTATTGTGGTATTCTCCTTTGATGTTTTGCTTAGGTTGACTTGGCACATTCTTACACCATGTTATGACTATGACAAGTCACCATTAGCATCTATGATCATTTAGTCCTTGACTTGTAGTACCACTCTTTGCTTTGATTAGTTTGCTTTGTTGCATTGCATAATTATAGCCATTATTGCTCTCTTAGTTGGTTGCTCCCAGTCTTTTGCTAGCCTCCACTTGTATGAGTAAGTTCCACTCATGCTTCCAAATCACAAGAAACCAAGTTATTCCAAAGTGTCCACTACAAACTACTATGCATGGTGTGTTACACCATTCCAAGTATATTCTTGTTTTCAACTATCTTCCAATTTAAAACTATTTTGTTATGTGAAAACTTAGTGATTAAAACCCTCATGTACTTGATGGCACATTTTATTCTTTGCCCCAAATAAACTTGAACCATTGAGGCAAATTTGTTGTATATGCTTGCAATTATAAGTTGGGATTAGCAGAACCGTGCTGTCACGGGGAACGTTTTCAACACTACACTTGTACTTTTTGTACTCCGTTGATATCATGCTCTATTGTCTATGGATGTTACCGGTGTGAAATAAAGTGGGAACTTGTAAGTTCATGGAGTTTGTATTCCGTGTTAGAGAAACGCCTCGGCTGCTAGCCTAAGTCATGCCTAGTCATAGTGGAAACTTGCAGCATCACTATAGTGACATCTATGAAGCATTCTTATTATAAAAAAAGAGACACATTGAGAAAAGAGGAAAGAGAGAAAAAAGCACCATATTCCCATGGTACATAAGAAGAATTGCTAAGATGCTCATTGTCTGCTTGCCTTGTCATTTTGGTTATCGGAAAGCACCTGTACCATGTGCAAGGGGTACCCCATTGGCGGTTCTCAATGATATGCAAATTCTTACAGTGACGAGAACTTGCCTAGGCCCTAAGTTGAGTATCCATGAGGTGTATCCCTCATAGTCAAGGCACATGAGATTGCCAACTTATACTTTGTCAAGCATATACTCCATCTTTGCCACTTTAACCTTAACTACTTCAAGATGCTTATGATAGGGGCAATGAGGGCTGAAAGCTAACAAGTACCATAATTTTTGGAACCTCTTTTTGAAACTTGTAATACCTGCTTCCTTTACAAAAAGGCCTTTGTTCCACCATTATTGAGTCTCCACCTTCTACATTTAGGCACCATTAAGAGAGCATAGTTGTCATTATGTGTGGAATGTTCCAAAGCTTATTAATTGATGCATATTGTGTTATTACTTGTTCATGTGCTATCTATTTCTAGTCACCCTTGTGAACTTTGAAGGTGTTCTATGCATATATTTGCTACTCTATGAGGGACAAGCTGATTGCCACTATGCTATGTTTTCTGCACGTGAAACAAAGAAATGTTTTTAAATGCATATTATTTATGATTTTTGTTTGTAGCTTGCCATGTTGCATGCATAGTTACTATGTCTTATTGTTAGAACTCCATCTTTCATGCACATGTTTAGAGTTCTTTGACCCATCTTTCAATGTTTGCAAATGGTTGGATCTTTATTGTGAGGGTGCATGTCACCTCAAAAATTATTATTTTATCACTTACCTACTCGAGGACGAGTAGGAGTTAAGCTTGGGGATGCTGATACGTTGGAAAAGTATCTACAATTTTTGATGCTCCATGCATGTTTAGTATCTACTTTTCTTTACTTGTCTACACTTTGAGGTGCTTTTTACATGTTTTCTGGTAATAACCTATTAACAAGTTGCAACAGTGCCAGATGCCTGTTTTTTGCTGTTTTTGGTTTCAGAAAAGTTAGTAAAGAAATGTTCTCGGAATTGGACGGGACAAACGTCAAAGTCAATTACTTTCCGTGGGGAACAAGAAGTCCAGAGGAGAGCCGGAGGGGCTGGCCAGGGGGATCAGACCCACCCTAGGCATGGGGTTAGGTGGACTCGCGCCTGGCTAGGGTTTGGCCACCCTAGTCGCCTCCCGGGCTCGCCCCTTCGCCTATAATAAGCTCCCTATGAAGAAACTCCCGGTATCCGATCAGAAATCCACGAAACCGTCTGTAGCCACCGCCACCATCGTCCCTAGATCGGGGGGATCTGAAGTTCTTACCGGCACCCTGCCGGAGGGGAGATCATCCCGGAGGCCTTCTCTCAGGTATGATTCGTGAGTAGTTCCACCTTGGATTATGGGTCCATGTAGTAGCTAGATGGTTGTATCTCCTCCTTTGTGCTTTCATGTATAGATCTTGTGAGCTCCGTTCATGATCAAGATCTAATCTATTTGTAATCACGCATGTTTGTGTTTGTGGGGATCCGATGGATATTGAGATGATTATGTTGGTTTGATTAATGGTTCTATCTTTATGATTCTATCATGTCTGTGTTGTTTGTGATCTTGCATTCTCTCTGTTGCTAGTGGTTATCTTGGCCAAGTAGTTGCTAGCGATTCCAAGAGGGAGTATTGATGCTCGATAGTGGGTTCGTGCCTCTAGTTTCCAAGGGAAGTGACAAAAATCTCTTCGGTTGTAGATGTGTTGTTGCTACTAGGGAGAAAACAACGGTCTCTTGTTCATGAACATGTGGACTGTTTACATTACACACTTTGCTTAAAGCAGTTTTCTGTTGCTTGCAACTTAATGCTAGAGGGGGTTCGAATCATAACCTGAAGGTGGACTCCTAGTCATAGATGCAGTTGGATTACGGTCTATGTATAATGTTGTATTTCACAATCAAACTCATAGGATCTTTCTAGCTAGTAATTGCATTGTTATGTGTTGCTCAGTTCCTGTCAATTGCCTCGCTGTATTTTGTTTACCCTTCATGCCATGTTGTTTATCTAAGGAGAGCACCTATACTGAACTATGGACCCCGGTCCAATCTTTACCATTGATACATCTTCCACTGTTACTTGTTTACTTTCTGCAAACCATTATCTTCCACACCATATGTTTAATCCTTTGTTACAACAAACCGGTGAGCTTGACAACCTCACTGATTCGTTGGGGCAAATTCTTGAGTTTATTTTGTGTAGGTCTTCACGTTGCCAGCAACACCTGTGTGACGTTTCCTTCCTCCTACTGGTTCGATAACCTCGGTTTCTTATTGAGGGAAACTTACTACTGTGCTGATTCATACCTTGCTCTTGGGGTTTCCAACGAAGCGTTCCACGACAAGTATTGGGATCCATCAATGTTTTATCAAAGATCTAATAAATGTTTAGCGAGGCTCATCCCCGAGCTAGGAACCTTCATGCCTCCGTTTTGACCATAGTTTGAAACAGGCATAATAAATTCAAAAACGGTCCAAGAAAGGTAAATGCTTCGCGTGATGTATTATTTTGTGACATATTTGCAAGGAAAAATACCAAACTTGTTCTATTGCAAGTTTCTCGAAGAAACCTTCCCAAACATGACCTATCATGTTCGAGGTTTCATGGATTTCGGGCCAAACGACCAATGTTATCTCCGGAATCGTCAAATAGTTTGTGATAATGTGCCCATATTGTGCATGCATGTGCATATTGGGATGGGGAACAATGTTGCAGGATGAAGTTTTCCTTTTCGTCTTATAGAAAATGCATTTTCTATTTTTCGAATGCCAAAAAATAGGGCGTTTTGTGAATTAACCACCAAATGAGAGTTTCAAAATGGGTCCACCACATTCTAAAAAATATATTAGACCATGTTACATGGACAATGTCCGAACTTGGGCATCTCAAACCTTTGGGCCCATCCCTCGTGAAAAAGACAAATGTCTGCCGAATCGGTAGCAAGTGGGTCCGATTTGAACTACATGTACATGATTTAATGCTCATGATTTTTTTTGCAAAAATCATTTTTAGGTTGACAATATGATGTTTTATCAGAGATATAATAAATTTTTAGCGAGGCTCATCCCCTATCTAGGAACCTTCATGCCCTCCGTTTTGACCATAGTTTGAAAACGGGCATAATAAATTCAAAAACGGTCCAAACGAGGTAAATCCTTTGCGTGGTGTCTTATTATGTGTCATGTTTGCAAGAAAAAAATACCAAACTTGGTATATTGCAAGTATATCAAAAAAACTTTCATAGAAATGATCTATCATGTTCGAGGTTTCATGGTTCTCAGGCCAAACGACAAATGTTATGGCTAGAATCATGGCATAGTTTGTGATAATGTGCCCATATTGTGCACGCATGTGCATATTGGGATGGCGAACAATGTTACAGGAGGAAGTTTTCCTTTTTGTCGCACATAAAATGCATTTTTGTATTTTTAGAATGCTGAAAAACGGGTGGAGCAACCACCAAATGTGAGTTTCAAAATGGTTCCAACATATTTTTCAAAAATATTAGACCATGTTATATGGACAATGTCTGAACCGGGGCATCTCAAACCTTCCGGTCCACCCCTCGTGAAAAAAACAAATGTATGCCTAATTGGGAGGAAGTGGGTCCGATTTGAACTACATTTACATGATGCTCATGATTTTTTGCAAAAATCATTTTTATGTTCACAATATGATGTTTTATCTTAGATCTAATGAAAGTTTATTGAGGCTCATCCCCTATCTAGGAACCTTCATGTCCTCTGTTTTGACCATAGTTTGAAACAGACATAATAAATTAAAAAACAATCCAAACAAGGTAAATCCTTCGGTTGGTGTCTTATTATGTGATATATTTGCAACGAAAAATACCAAAATTGGTATATTGCAAGTGTCTCGAAAAAACCTTCTCCCAAATGACCTATCATGTTCGAGGTTTCATGGCTTTTGGGCCAAACGACCAATGTTATAACCAGAATCATGGCGTAGTTTGTGATAATGTGCCCATATTGTGCAAGCATGTGCATCTTGGGAGGGCGAACAATGTTGCAGGATGAAGTTTTCCTTTTTATCGCATAGAAAATGCATTTTCTATTTTTTGAATGCCGGAAAAATGGGGCGTTTTGTGAAGCAACCTCCAAATGAGAGTTTCAAAATGGTTCCACCAAATTTTTGAAAAATATTAGACCATGTTTAATGGAAAATGTCCGAACCGGGCCATCTCAAACCTTTCGGTCCACCCCTCGTGAAAAAGAAAAATATCTGCCGTATCCGTAGGAAGAGGGTACGATTTGAACTACATGTACATGATTTAATGCTCATGATTTTTTGCAAAAATCATTTTTAGGTTCACAATATGATGTTTTATCTGAGATCTAATGAAAGTTTAGCGAGGCTCATCCCCTAGCTAGGAACCTTCATGCCCTCTGTTTTGACTATAGTTTGAAACGGACATAATAAATTAAAAAGGGTCCAAACGAGGTAAATCCTTCGCGTGGTGTCTTATTATATGACATATTTCCAAAGAAAAATACCAAACTTGGTATATGTCAAGTGTATCAAAAAAACCTTCTCACAAATTACCTATCATGTTCGAGGTTGCATGGGTATCGGACGAAACGACCAATGTTATGGCCAGAATCATGGCATAGTTTGTGATAATGTGCCCATATTTTACAAGCATGTGCATCTTGGGATGGAGAACAATGTTACAGGTGGAAGTTTTCCTTTTTGTCGCACAGAAAATGCATTTTCTATTTTTCGAATGTCGAATAATGGGGAGATTTGTAATGCAACCACCGAATGAGAGTTTCAAAATGGTTCCACCACATTTTTCAAAAATATTAGACCATGTTACATGGACAATGTCCAAACCGGGGCATATCAAACCTTTCGGTCCATCCCTCATGAAAAATACAAATGTCTACCGAATCGCTAGGAAATGGGTCCGAATTGAACTAAATGTACATGATTTATGTCTCATGATTTTTTTGCAAAAATCTTTTTTAGGTTCAAAATATGATGTTTTATCAGAGATCTAATAAAAGTTTAGCGAGGCTCATCCCCAAGCTAGGAACCTTCATGCCTCCGTTTTGACCATAGTTTGAAACAAGCATAATAAATTCAAAGACGGTACAAACGAGGTAAATCCTTCACGTGGTGTCTTATTATGTGACATATTTTCAAGGAAAATACCAAACTTGGTATATTGTAGGTCTCTCGAAAAAACCTACACCATAATGACCTATCATGTTCGAGGTTTCATGGTTTTCGGGACAAACGACCATTGTTATGGCTAGAATAATGGCATAGTTTGTGGTAATATGCCCATATTGTGCATGTATGTGCATCTTGGGATGGCAAAGAATGTTGCAGGAGGAAGTTTTCCTTTTCGGTGCATATAAAATGCATTTTCCATTTTTCGAATGCCTAAAAATGGGGCATTTTTTGAAGCAACCACCAAATGAGAGTTTTAAAATGGTTCCACCACATTTTTCAAAATTATGAGACCATGTTACATGGACAATGTCCGAAACGGGGCATCTCAAACCTTTCGGTCTATCCGTCGTGAAAAAGAAAAATGTCTGCCGAATCTGTAGGAAGTGGGTCCGAATTGAGCTAAATGTACATGATTTAATGATCATGATTTTTTGCAAAAATCATTTTTAGGTTCACAATATGATGTTTTATCAGAGATCTAATGAATGTTTAGCGAGGCTTATCCCCAAGATATGAACCTTCATGCCTCCGTTTTGACCATAGTTTGAAACGGGCATAATAAATTAAAAAAAATGATGCAAACAAGCTAAATCCATCGCGTGGTGTCTTATTATGTGATATATTTGCAAGGAAAAATACCAAACATGGTATATTGCATGTGTCTCAAAAAAACCTTCAGAAAAATGACCTATCATGTTCGAGGTTTCATGGCTTTCGGGCCAAACGACCAATGTTATGTCCAGAATCGTGGCATAGTTTGTGATAATGTGCCCATACTATGCATGCTTGTGCATCTTGGTATGGCGAACAATGTCGCAGAATGAAGTTTTCCTTTTCATCGCACAGAAACTGCATTTTCTATTTTTTGAATGCTGAAAAACGAGGTGTTTTGTGAATTAACCACCAAATGAGAGTTTCAAAATGGTTCCACCACATTTAAAAAAAATAGTAGAACATGTTACATGGACAATGTCTGAACCAGGGCATCTCAAACCTTTCGGTCCACCCCTCATGAAAAAGACAAATGTCAGCCGAATCGGTAGGAAGTGGGTCCGAATTGAACTAAATGTAAATGATTTTTTGCAAAAAACATTTTTAGGTTCACAATATGATGTTTTATCAGAGATCTAATGAAAGTTTAGCGAAGCTCATCCCCAAGCTAGGAACCTTCATGCCTCCGATTTGAACATAGTTTGAAACAGGCATAATAAATTCAAAAAGGTCCAAACGAGGTAAATGCTTCGTGTGATGTGTTATTATGTGATATATTTGCAAGGAAAAATAGTAAACTTGGTATATTGCAAGTGTCTCAATTTTTTTTTCACAAAAATGACCTATCATGTTTGTGGTTTCATGGCTTTCGGGCCAAACAACCAATGTTATGACCAGAATCATGGCATAGTGTGTGATAACGTACCCATATTATGCATGCATGTGCATCTTGGGATGGTGAAAAATGTAGCAGGAGGAAGTTTTCCTATTCTTCACACAGAAAATGCATTTTCTATTTTTCGAAAGCCGAAAACGGGGCGTTTTTTGAAGCAACCACCAAATGAGAGTTTCAAAATGGTTCCACCACGTTTTTCAAAAATATTAGACCATGTTACATGGACATTGTCCGACCTGGGGCATCTCAAACCTTTCGGTCGACCCCTCGTAAAAAATACAAATCTCTGCCGAATCGGTAGTAAGTGGGTCCGATTTGAACTACATGTACATAATTTAATGCTCATGATTTTTTGCAAAAATCATTTTTAGTTTCACAATATGATGTTTTATCAGAGAGATAATGAAATTTTAGCGAGGCTTATCCCCTAAATAGGAACCTTCATGCCCTCTGTTTTGACCATAGTTTTAAACGGGCAAAATAAATTTAAAAATGGTCCAAACAAGATAAATCCTTCGTGCTGTGTATTACTGTGTGACATATTTGCAATTAAAAGAATACCAAACTTGGTATATTGGAAGTGTCTAGAAAATACCTTCACATAAATGACCTATCATGTTCGAGGTTTTATGGTTTTCCGGCCAAACGACCAATGTTATGGCGAGAATTGTGGCATAGTTTTTGACAATGTGCCCATATTGTGTATGCATGTGCATCTTGGGAGGGCGAACAATGTTACCGGAGGAATTTTCCTTTTCGTCGCATAGAAAATGCATTTTCTATTTTTCGAATGCCAAAAAACAGGGAGTTTTGTGAAGCAACCACCAAATGAGAGTTTCAAAATGGTTCCACCACATTTTCCAAAAATATTAGAACATGTTACATGGAAAATGGACAAACCGGGGCATACCAAACCTTTCGGTCCACCCCTCATGAAAAAGATAAATGTCTGCCCAATCGGTAAGAAGTGGGTCCGAATTGAACTAAATGTACATGATTTAATGCTCATGATTTTTTTGCAAAAATCATTTTTAGGTTCAAAATATGATGTTTTATCAGAGATCTAATGAAATATTAGCGAGGCTCACCCCCGATCTAGGAACCTTCATGCCTCTGTTTTGACCATAGTTTGAAACGGGCATAATAAATTGAAAAATGGTCCAAACGAGGTAAATCTTTCATGTGGTGTCTTATTATGTGATATATTTGCAAGGAAAAATACCAAACTTGGTATATTGCAAGTGTCTCGAAAAATCCTTCACAAAAATGACCTATCATCTTCGAGGTTTCATGGCTTTCGGGCCAAACGACCAATGTTATGTCCAGAATCGTGGCATAGTTTGTGATAATGTGCCCATATTGTGCATGCATGTGCATCTTGGGATGGTGAACTATGTTGAATGATGAAGTTTTCCTTTTCGTCACACAGAAAATGCATTTTATATTTTTTGAAATGCAGAAAAATGGGTGTTTTGTGAAGCAACCACCAAATGAGAGTTTCAAAATGGTTCCACCACATTTTTCAAAAATATTGGACCATGTTACATGGACAATGTCCGAACCGGGGCATCTCAAACCTTTCGGTCCACCACTTGTGAAAAAGACAAATGTCTGCTGAATTAGTAGGAAGTGAGTCCTATTTGAACTACATGTACATGATTTAATTCTCATGATTTTTTGAAAAAAACATTTTTAGGTTCACAATATGATGTTTTATCAGAGATATAATGAAAGTTTAGCGAGGGTCATCCCCTAGCTAGGAACCTTCATGCCCTCCGTTTTGACCATATTTCAAAACATGCATAATAAATTCAAAAACAGTCGAAACGAGGTAAACCTTCACGTGGTGTCTTATTGCAAGGAAAAATATCAAACATGGTATATTGCAAGTATCTCGAAATAACCTTCACATCAATAACCTATCATGTTCGAGGTTTCATGGTTTTCGGGACAAACGACTAATGTTATGGACAGAATCATAGCATAATTTGTGACAATGTGCCCATATTGTGCATGCATGTGCATCTTGGGATGGCAAAAAATGTTGCAGCAGAAAGTTTTCCTTTTTCGTGGCACAGAAAATGCATTTTCTATTTGTCGAATGACGAAACATGGGGCGTTTTGTGAAGCAACCACCAAATGAGAGTTTAAAAATGGTTCCACCAATTTTTTCAAAAATATTAGACCATGTTACATGGACAATGTCCGAATAGGGGCATCTCAAACCTTTCGGTCCACACCTCATGAAAAAGAAAAATGTCTACCGAATCGGTAGGAAGTGGTTCCGAATTGAAGTAAATGTATATGATTTAATGCTCATGATTTTTGAAAAAATCATTTTTAGGTTCACAATATGATGTTTTATTACAGATCTAATGAAAGTTTAGTTAGGCTTATCCCCGAGCTACGAACCTTCATGCCTCCGTTTTGACCCACTACAAGGAATCTAGCTGTATATGACCCTTCATTTTCGTCACAGAATCGTCATAATATCCCGTTTATGACGATTCTATGACGATTTTAAGATCGTCGAAAGTTGGGTGTCGCAAATGAACTATAACGAAGTTTTTGGTAAAATCGTCATAACCGTCTATGACGATATTGGATCGTCATAACATCTATGACGATCTAATATCGTCACGAGCCATCTAGCCTAGCCAAGTCAGATCCTACGTGGCCGATCCTACGTGGAAAAATTGTGACAAAATTAAATCATCTTAAATCGAAATAAGCCCAGTCCATTTTGGTGGTCTGAACAGGCCAACAACAATTTCAACCTTTTTCTTCTTTAGGCCTGGCCCTTTAGTGAGCAATTTTCTTTGGGCTTCTGCCTTTCTTCTCTAGGCCTTGGCCTATTATCTTATATTTATTTTGGGCTATTCCAGCCCACGATTCATTGCATTTTATGGGCCTCAAGCCTTTTTACAATCATTTTCTTCATAACTTTCAACATTGATTTGATTTTTCATTTTACCACTAGACCCACTTATCAAATTCCAGTTTCCACATTTTGAAACCAAGTAACCAGTATTTTAATCAAAACTAATAACACGAGAAAATTTTCAAATATCAACAAAATTGGTCTATTACAACAATTACATGGTTCATCACACAAAAATGACCAATCAATCATAGTACAATCACAGTACAATATAATTAACTAGTCTTTGTTCAGTAGGACTTCCCGTTTCTTCACTTATTCAAGCTGGAGCACTGGTTGCTGGGCAAACTTCATTCCCAATATTCTAAACGTGCTCAATGCTGCACTCAACGCATATGAGGAGTAATCAGTAACAGTCGATCAACAATCAGGACCATAAGTAGGTGATGAAATATATAAGCATGCACCTGATCCTTGATGCGGCTGACATGGCAGACTGACCCGGGGCAAGGAAGGAATGCAATATCCTGGAAAGATGTAGTCTTTTATAAAATCTGGACTTCTTATGTATTGATCATACCTTTCTTCCGGAATTGAGGTGAACTGCATACCGAATAACCGATTACGTTAGATATACTTGCAAACAAAAACAAAATTAATCGATGATTCCACATGAAGATTAGTGTACGATTAATTGAAGTTCATATAGTAATAAGTAGGGACCTGGAGTACAAGTATGCCATCTGGTTCCAAACAGATCATAGTGCACGAGTTGTTAATTACTACAGTATAGAATACAAGAACAAGCCGTGCAACAACAGTGAGAACAAGAAAATATAAGCTACAACTAAAGAACCAGATCAGTATAATTACTAAAATTTGATTGTCCATAAAGAGTAGCGTGAAAATTACAGTTTAGATTTCAAAATCTCAGCTCCATTATTGGGCTTCCTCAATAACTACTAAAAAAATAAGTTATGGTAAGGACTGTGCAGAGACAGCAGGAATCTCCTAACTATGATCTTGACTAACAATGGGGACTAATCTAATACTGTACGAGGTTGCATGAAAAAATAGCTTGAAGAAACAAAGACTTCCATAAGGTGATCAATGCATGGAGATGGGTCGATGGAGTTACATGCGACTGTAATCTCAATGGCTAACTCGGTGTAACAGAACACCGACAGCATGGCCGACACGCCAGACACGATGTACAAGAGAACCACGCTCGGGTCGGACGCCTCCTTGGCCTCCTGCCCCGTGAGCACGAAGATCCCTGCCCCAATCACCGCACCGACGCCGAACCATGCTAGGTCCCATCAGTCTACGAATAAGCAAATCTTGTAATAAGCAGAAGAATTTAACAAAATTATATAGCTTGTAATAAGCTAATTGTATACAGAAATAGTCAAAATTACAATCATATGATGGGCATGGAACAAGATAACCATAGAAATGGTTGAATATAACGGTACTTCTTAAAATTACCATGTGATGCAAGGAACACAAAGAACATTTAACTATCAAGTATACAAGAGTATGCATGGCATTGTAATATAAGGATACCCACAATGAACATCAATACAGTAATTTCATAGTGTACTATCAGTAATTTAACTACCACTGCTTAGTATTGCTAACACAACGCAATGACATTAAAATGCTACACTGTACATGCCAAGATCACAGAAGCCAGACCATGATATTAAATAAACATGGTAGAAATCCGAACTAAGTATACATAACTAGAAAGGATTCAAAAATTGGACAGTGGATCTCAGTTGATAGATTATTAAAAGCAAACTAGTTTAAATGCTAATTCATCAAGCGGTTTTCAAGTCTATAGGCTTCAATGTTGTAGGAACTCACAGATCAGCACTGGAGGGAAATACTAAAATCCAAATCGATGGCAAATAAACAATAACCACTTTTGCCATGGTTACTCAACACAGAGATAAATAATGCCAAGCATTCTGAATGTACCATACCACACCCACCTATGAAAATTGCTAAATGACTCACATTAGCTCAATCCTATTATAGGATACAATTACAAAATATATTTAGAAATGATAATGCCATAGCATTCTACATGCACCAGACCATCCACCTGTCCAAATTGCTACTCACTTCACATTTTTCACTCCCACATATCCAAACTACAACTACTGTCCCACATATCAAATCTACAGGCTAAAGGCAAGACCCTTGGTCCCAAAAGAGAACATGGCATGCAGATTTAGCAGTAAATCACACCAGGTAGTAAACCTTTCAAGTGAAGGTTCAGAACAAGAACACGTTACCATCTAGAGATCCCTGCTACCGGAGGAGCTCTCGACGAGGTTGTGTCTGATCTCCGTATTGTGCCAGGGTTGGACAGAGAGGCACCATCTCACCGGCAAGCAAGACCACCACCGGTCTACGACCTCGCCGTAAGCACTGAAGACTAGTGGCAGTCTCCAGGGGAGCAGCCATGGCCGGGCAGACATATCCTAAGGAGAACATGAAATGAAGCATCAACACACTAAACTCGACAAAAAATAAAGCTCACGGTATTCATATATTGACTACATGCTCACAGTTACTTTTATCACAACAACTAGATCAATCTTATATCAACTCTGCTTTCATTGATCAGAGAAATACCAAAAACAATGTGTACAAGATAAAAAAAGAAACAAAACTGAATAGGAATCTTCTAGCCAGATGATATAAGTACAGAACATCAATATACACACAAGTAGTCCTAAATCAAAAGGAAGCCTAGATGTAAGTACAGAACATCATGGTATTGCCAGAACTAAACATGAAATTTGTTTCACTTACAAGTAGAGTCTAAGACATGTGTATACCAAGCAACAGAAGTTGGTCAATCAAGTGTATACTAAGAAGCATGTGTTAGGCAATTATGTGCATATGAACTGAACTGAAAAAAAAGCATTCACATATGAAACCCTAATCCCCCTGAACATGTGTAACCATGAGAAGAGCCAGCAGCCTCTGCGTCGCCACGGCAATAGCGATGGCCACCGCTGCTGTAGGCGCCCCTGCCACGACCATCTCGGTCCCATGCACCATTGTCGCCGCTGTCACCGCCATCTGCATAGGGATTAGAAAATCGAGTCAACAACCCGGTGGACAGCGAGGAGACAGCCAAATTTGGGGTATGACCCAGGCCTGGAACCCACCTCTGCCTCCTCGCCGTGCGGGGCACCACCGTCAGCAGGGGCACTGTCATCTCCATGGACCTCCTGCTCCTCTCCGGAGCACCAGGATCTCGGGCTAGGGTTTCTGCTGGAGGTGCGGTTTCGTGGCTCCGTGAGGTGGCATAGAGAGGGGGAGGAGGGGGGCTAGGAGATAGATTAAACTCTCGCCACGGGCGAGGTCAGGCAGCACGGCGGGGCCGCTCCCTCGATCTGGATGGTGTCGGGCGTAGGGGAGAAATCCCGTGACACGAGATGGGTGTCGACAGTGAGAGGGCGGAGGTGTCGCATGGGAAGGAGGGGCGCCGGAGGTGTCGGGTGGTCGGTGATGTGGCACCGGTGACATAGGAGATGGTATGGCGATGGAGGCGGCGCACGCGGGTGGGCGAGGGGGGAGACGAGGCGCGGATGGCTGAGGAGGGAGACGAGACGAGGGTGGGTGAGGTGTGGTTTGCGCGATGGGTGAGTGGGGTGGGATTGGGCCTGACCCAGACGCGTCGTGGTCCATGGGTACGCGTCGTGGTCCATGGGTCACGCGGCAAAATTGAACCTCCCAAGCGCCAAGGGACAAATTTTCGCTAGCTGCGAGTCTAAAATGAGTTCCACAACGTTGGATCCAGCACTCGTGGACGGTCAAGATCTGTTTCATGAGATGATCCGTGGGTACCCTCGTTTTGTACTCTGACTGGCTGGACAAGTGTACATAGTTTGAAATTGGCATAGATAGCTCCAAAAAATCAAAAAATGGAAGCCCTTCGCATTGCGTCATTTATATGACATAGTATCTAAAATAATATCTAGTCCTTTTCGTCGCACGGAAAAGCCATTTTCCATTTTCTGAGAGCCAAAAAATGGGGTGTTTTGTGAAGCAACCTCCAAATAGATAATTCAAAATGTTACCACATCATTTTTAAAAATTACTAGACCATCTTATATGGATAATGTCAAAACCGAAGGATCTCAAACCTTTCCGTCCACCACTGGTAAAAAGACAAATTCCTGCTAAATCGGTAGGAAGTGGGACCGATTTGAACTACATGTACATTATCTGATGCTTGTGATTTTTTGCAAAAATCATTTTGAGACTCACAACATGCTACTTCTTCAGAGATCCAATGCAAGTTTAGCGAGGCTCATCCCCTAGATAAGAACATTCCTGCCCATCGTTTTGACCAAAGTTTGAAACGGGCATAAGAAATTCAAACACGGTCCGAACAATGTAAAACCTTCGCGTGGCATCATGTTATGTGACATAGTTGCAAGTAAAAATACCAGACTTGGTATATTGATTATATCTCGAAAAGTCCTTCTCATAATGAGCTATCATGTCTGAGGTTTCCTGGCTTTCGGTCCAAATGATCAATGTTATGGAAAGAATCATGGAATAGTTTGTGATAATGTGCCCATATTGTGCACGCATGTGCATCTTGGGATGACGAACAATGTTGCAGTAGAAAGTTTTCCCTTTCGTCGCACGGAAAAGCTATTTTCTATTTTCCAAGTACAAAAAACAGGGCATTTTGTGAAGCATCCACCAAATAAATTTTATTAAATGCTACCACCACATTTTTAAAAAATACTATACCGCCTTACATTAACAATGTCACAATAGGGATATCTCAAACTTTTCCGTCCACCCCTGGTGAAAAAGATAAATTCCTAACGAATCGGTAAGAATTGGGTCCGATTTGAACTACATGTACATTATATGATGCCCATGATTTTTTACAAAAATGATTTTTAGACTCATAATATGCTATTTCTTCAAAGATCCAATGCAAGTTTAGCGAGGCTTAGCTCCTATCTAAGAACCTTCGTGCCCGCCATTTTGACCATTGTTTGAAACGAGCATAAAAAATTCAAAAACGGTCCGAAATATGTGAAACCTTCGCGTGGCGTCGTATTATGTGACATAGTTGCAAGGAAAAATAACATACTTGGTATATTGATTATATATCGAAAAGTCCTTTTAAAATGAGCTATCATGTTCGATGTTTCATGGCTTTCAGTCTAAATGACCAATGTTATGGAAAGAATCGCGGCATAGTTTGTGATAATGTGACCATATTGTGTA
Organism: Avena insularis; assembly: GCA_023614405.1. Taxonomy (NCBI): domain Eukaryota; kingdom Viridiplantae; phylum Streptophyta; class Magnoliopsida; order Poales; family Poaceae; genus Avena; species Avena insularis. The sequence goes on along the minus strand of CM042693.1, from coordinate 267,088,942 downwards.
CGCATGTGCATCTTGGGATGGGGAACGATGTTGCAGGAGGAAGTTTTCCTTTTTGCTGCACGGAAAATCCATTTTTCATTTTTTGAGCGCAAAAAACAGGGCGTTTTGTGAAGCAACCACCAAATGACAGTTTTAGAATGCTACCACCCCATTTTTTAAAAATAGTAGACCACCTTACATGGATAATGTCCTAACCGGGGTATCTCAAACCTTTCCATCCATCCCTGGTGATAAAGACAAATCTCTGCCAAATCGGTAGGAAGTGGGTCCGATTTGAACTACAGGTACATTATCCAATGCCCATGATTTTTTGCAAAAAATATTTTTAGACTCGCAATATTCTATTTCTTCAGAGATCCTATGCAATTTTAGCGAGACTCAGCCCCTAGCTAATAAACTTCGTGCCCACCGTTTTGACCATTGTTTGAACGAGCATTAAAAAATTCAAAAACGGTCCAAACTATGTGAAACCTTCGAGTTTTGTCATGTTATGTTACATAGTTCCAAGGAAAAATATCAAACTTGGTAAATTGATTGTGTCTCGAAAAAGCCTTCTCAGAAATGACCTATCATGTCTAAGGTTTTATGGCTTTCAGGTCAAATGGCCAATGTTATGGCTAGAATCAGGGCATAGTTTGTGATAATGTGACCGTATTATGCACACGTGTGCATCATGGGATGGCGAATAATGTTGCAGGAGGAAGTTTTCCTTTTTGACTCACGAAAAATCCATTTTCCATTTTCGGAGCGCAAAAACGGGACGTTTTGTGAAGCAACCACCAATTGAGAATTTTCGAATGCTACCACCCCATTTTAAAAAAATAGTAGACCAACTTACATGGACAATGTCCAAACCGGGATATCTCAAATCTTTCCGTCCACCCCTGGCGAGAAAGACAAATCCCTGCCGAATCGGTAGGAAGTGGGTCCGATTTGAACTACAGGTACATTATCTAATGCGCATGATTTTTTGCAAAAATGATTTTTAGACTCACAATATGCTATTTCTTCAGAGATCGACCAAAAGTTTTTCGTAAAACTTAACCCCTAGATGAGACTAGTCACTCCCTAGTTTCAAATTCATATTTTGAACTATGATATTATACCTACTATGGACTAATGTGGGATTAGTAAAACCACCATTTTTCATTAATAAAAGTATTGCTAATTAATACCCTAAGATGATCTACTAAATTTTATAAAAATTTAAAAACAAAAAACAATTATTTTGAACTTATTATGAAAAACCTACAAAAGAATTAAGAAAACAAAGAAATTATAACTGGACCAGCCGAGCTAGCCTGGTCCTATCTACCGCGTGCGGCACACTCAAGCTAATAGAGGTAGAGAACTCAGGACAGCACGACCCACCTTCCTTTCCTCGGAGGCCCATTGCGGTGGAGGACTCGGCCCAGGCGGAAAATGGAATAGTTATGATGATGCGTTGTATTAATACGACATGAAAGGTTTGTAGCTGTAGTGGTAAGCAGCGGGTTGTATGTGTGCGAGGTCGGCGGTTCGAATTGCTGGCTTGCTCCTTTTTTGCATATAACGTACAAGGTAATTGAGAATCTGGCTTCTGCTTGAAGAGTGTCCAATATGTTAGTAGTTCGGTCCCACTCACTAGTCACCTAACAGCTATTAACACATAAATATCACACGTAGTCAAAAATTGACACATAGACACGACACATAGGCGCAATTGCTGATATGGCCAACTATCAATTTTAACTTATCCTAATTGGAATGTTATGATGATTTTAAATCGTCGTAGTGAGACAGAAATAATGTTGTAGACTACATCCACTAGGTTATGACGATTTGACCTAATGAAACTATGATGTTTCTGAGCAAAATCGTTGTAATTTTCTAAGGTTTTGAACCTCCCAAACAGCCTACGACCATCTGGTGCAAAATCGTCATAACTTTATGACGATTTTGTCCACGGTCACTATTAGAAGGTCATAGAATAACACATTCCTTGTAGTGACCATAGTTTGAAACGGGCATAATAAATTCAAAAATGGTCCAAGGGAGGTAAATGCTTCGTATGATGTCTTATTATGTGACATATTTGCAAGGAAAATACCAAACATGGTATATTGCAAGTGTCTCAAAAAAAGCTTTCAAAAATGACCTATCATGTTCGAGGTTTCATGGCTTTCGGGCCAAACGGCCAATGTTATATCCAGAATCGTCACATAGCTTGTGATAATGTGCCCATATTGTGCACGCATGTGCATATTGGGAGGGGGAACAGTGTTGTAGGATGAAGTTTTCCTTTTCATCTTACAGAAAATGTATTTTCTATTTTTATGAATCCTAAAAAACGGGGAGTTTTGTGAATTAACCACCAAATGAGAGTTTCAAAATTGTTCCACCACATTTAAAAAAATATTAGACCATATTACATGGACAATGTATGAACCGGGCCATCTCAAACCTTTGGGCCCATCCCTCGTGAAAAAAAATGTCTGCTGAATCGGTAGGAAGTGGTTCCGATTTGAACTACATGTACATGATTTAATGCTCATGATTTTTTGAAAAAAATCATTTTTAGGTTCACAATATGATGTTTTATCAGACATCTAATGAAAGTTTAGCGACGGACATCCCCTAGCTAGGAACCTTCATGCCCTCCGTTTTGACCATAGTTTGAAACGGGCATAATAAATTCAAAAATGGTCCAAACGAGGTAAAATCCTTTGTGTGGTGTCTTATTATGTGACATATTTGCAAGTAAAAATACCAAACTTGGTATATTGCAAGTATATCAAAAAAAACTTTCACAAAAATGACCTATCATGTTCGAGATTTCATGGCTTTCGGGCCAAACGACCAATGTTATGATCAGAATCGTGGCATAGTTTGTGATAGCATGCCCATATTGTGCAAGCATGTGCATCTTGGGAGGGCGAACAATGTTGCATGATGAAGTTTTCCTTTTTGTCGCACAAAAAATGTATTTTCTATTTTTCGAAAGCCAAAAAAACGGGGGGTTTTGTGAAGCAACTACCAAATGAGAGTTTCAAAATGGTTCCACCAAATTTTTCAAAAATATTAGACCATGTTAGATGGACAATGTCAGAACCGTGGCATCTCAAACCTTTCGGTCCACCCCTCATGAAAAAGACAAATGTTTGCCTAATCGGGAGGAAGTGGGTCTTATTTGAACTACATGTACATAATTTAATGCTCATGATTTTTTTGCAAAATCATTTTTAGGTTCACAATATGATGTTTTATCAGAAATCTAATGAAAGTTTAGCAAGACTCAACCCCTAGATAGGAACCTTCATGCCCTCCGTTTTGACCATAGTTTGAAAAGGGCATAATAAATTCAAAAACGGTCCAAATGAGGGAAATACTTTGCGTGGTGGCTTATTATGTGACATATTTGCAAGGAAAAATACCAAACTTGGTATATTGCAAGTATATCAAAAAAACCTTCACAGAAATGACCTCTCATGTTCGAGGTTTCATGGTTTTTGGGCCAAACGACCAATGTTATGGACAGAATCATGGCATAGTTTTTGATAATGTGCCCATATTGTGCACGCATGTGCATATTGGGATGGCGAACAATGTTGCAGGAGAAAGTTTTCCTTCTCGTCACACAGAAAATGCGTTTTTGTATTTTTTGATTGCCAAAAAATGGGGCGTTTTGTGAAGCAACCACGAAATGAGAGTTTCAAAATGGCAACACATTTTTCAAAAATATTATACCAGGTTACATGGACAATGTTCAAATCGGGGCATCTCAAACCATTCAGTCCACCCCTCATGAAAAAGACAAATGGCTGCCTAATCGGGAGGAAGTGGGTCTGATTTGAACTACATGTACATGATTTAATGCTCATGATTGTTTGCAAAAATCATTTTTAGGTTTACAATATGATGTTTTATCAGAGGTCTAATGAAATTATAGCGAGGCTCATACCCTAGCTAGGAACCTTCATGCCCTCCATTTTGACCATAGTTTGAAATGGGCATAATAAATTAAAAAATGGTCCAAACAAGGTAAATCCTTCGCGTCGTGTATTATTATGTGACATATTTGCAAGGGAATATACCAAAATTGGTATATTGCAAGTGTCTCGAAAAAATCTTCTCAGAAATGACCTATCATGTTCGAGGTTTCATGGCTTTCGGGCCAAACGACCAATGTTATAACTAGAATCATGGCGTAGTTTATGATAATGTGCCCATATGGTGCAAGCATGTGCATCTTGGGAGGGTGATAAATGTTGCAGGATGAAGTTTTCCTTTTCGTCGCACAGAAAATGCAGTTTCTATTTTTTGAATGCCTAAGAAATGGGGCGTTTTGTGAAGAAACCACGAAATGAGTGTTTTAAAATGGTTCCACCACATTTTTCAAAAATATTAGACCATGTTACATGGACAATGTCCGAACCGGGACATCTCAAACCTTTTGGTCCACCCCTCGTGAAATATACAAATGTCTGCCGAATCTGTAGGAAGTGGGTCTGATTTGAACTATATGTACATGATTTAATGCTCATGATTTTTTTGCAAAAATAATTTTTAGGTTCACAATATGATGTTTTATCAGATATCTAAGGAAAGTTTAGCGAGACTCATCCCTTAGATAGGAACCTTCATGCCCTCCGTTTTGACCATAGTTTGAAACGGGCATAATAAATTCAAAAACGGTCCAAATGACTGAAATCCTTTGCGTGGTGTCTTAGTATGTGAAATATTTGCTAGGAAAAATACCAAACTTGGTATATTGCAAGTACATCGAAAAAACCTTCACAGAAATGACATCTCATGTTCGAGGTTTCATGGTTTTCGGGCCAAACGACCAATTTTATGGTTAGAATCATGGCATAGTTTGTGATAATGTGCCCATATTGTGCACACTTGTGCATATTGGGATGGCGAACAATGTTGCAGGAGGAAGTTTTCCTTTTCGTCGCACAGAAAATGCATTTTTGTATTTTTCGAATGCCAAAAATGGGGAGTTTTGTGAAGCAACCACGAAATGAGAGTTTCAAAATGGCAACACATTTTTCAATCATATTAGACCATGTTACATGGACAATGTCTGAATCGGGGCATCACAAACCTTTCGGTCCACCCCTCGTGAAAAAGACAAATGTCTGCCTAATCGGGAGGAAGTGGGTTCGATTTGAACTATATGTACAGGATTTAATGCTCATGATTTTTTGCAAAAATAATTTTTACATTCATAATATGATGTTTTATCAGAGATCTAATAAAACTTTAGCGAGGCTCATACCCTAGCTAGGAACCTTCATGTCCTCCGTTTTGTTCATAGTTTGAAATGGGCATAATAAATTAAAAAACGGTCTAAACAAGGTAAATCCTTCGCGTTGTGTCTTATTATGTGACATATTTGAAAGGAAAATACCAAAATTGGTATATTGCAAGTGTCTCGAAAAAACCTTCTCACAAATGACCTATCATGTTCGAGGTTTCATGGCTTTCGAGCCAAACGACCAATGTTATAAATAGAATCATGACGTAGTTTATGATAATGTGCCCATATTGTCCAAGCATGTGCATCTTGGGAGGGCGAACAATGTTGCAGGATGAATTTTTCCTTTTCGTTGCACAGAAAATGCAGTTTCTATTTTTCGAATGCCTAAAAATGGGGCGTTTTGTGACGCATCCACCAAATGAGAGTTTCAAAATGGTTCCACCACATTTTTCAAAAATATTAGACCATGTTACATGGACAATGTCTGAACCGAGCCATCTCAAACCTTTTCGTCCACCGCTCAAAAAAACACAAATGTCTTCCAAATCTGTAGGAAGTGGGTCCGATTTAAACTACATGTACATGATTTATTGCTCATGGTTTTTTTGCAAAAATTATTTTTAGGTTCACAATATGATGTTTTATCAGAGATCTAATGAAAGTTTAGCAAGACTCATCCCTTAGATAGGAACCTTCATGCCCTCCGTTTTGACCATAGTTTGAAACGGGCATAATAAATTCAAAAATAGTCCAAATGAGGGAAAACCTTTGCGTGGTGTCTTATTATGTGACATATTTGCAAGGAAAAATACCAAACTTTGTATATTGCAAGTATATCGAAAAAACATTCACAGAAATGACCTCTCATGTTCAAGGTTTCATGGTTTTCGGGCCAAACGACCAATGTTATGGTTAGAATCATGGCATAGTTTGTGATAATATGCCCATATTGTGCACGCATGTGCATATTGGGATGGCGAACAATGTTGCGGGAGGAAGTTTTCCTTTTAGTCACACAGAAAATGCATTTTTGTATTTTTCGAATGCCAAAAACGGGGAGATTTGTGAAGAAACCACGAAATGAGAGTTTAAAAATGGCAACACATTTTTCAATAATATTAGACCATTTTACATGGATAATGTCCGAATCGGGGCATCTCAAACCTTTCGATCCATCCCTCGTTAAAAAGACAAATGTTTGCCTAATCGTGAGGAAGTGGGTCCGATTTAAACTACATGTACATGATTTAATGCTCATGATTTTTTGCAAAAATCAGTTTTAGGTTCACAATATGATGTTTTATCAGAGATCTAATAAAAGTTTAGCGAGGCTCATACCCTAGATAGGAACCTTCATGCCCTTCGTTTTGATCATAGTTTGAAACGGGCATAATAAATTAAAAAACGGTCAAAACAAGGTAAATCCTTCGCGTCTTGTCTTATTATGTGACATATTTGCAAGGAAAAATACCAAAATTGGTATATTGCAAGTGTCTCGAAAAAACCTTCTCACAAATGACCTATCATGTTCGAGGTTTCATGGCTTTCGGGCCAAACGACCAATGTTATAACTAGAATCATGGCGTAGTTTATGATAATATGCCTATATAGTGCAAGCATGTGCATCTTGGGAGGGCGAACAATGTTGCAGGATGAAGTTTTCCTTTTCGTCGCACAGAAAATGCAGTTTCTATTTTTCAAATGCGTAAAAATGGGGCGTTTTGTGAAGAAACCACCAAATGAGAGTTTCAAAATGGTTCCACCACATTTTTCAAAAATATTAGACCATGTTACACGGACAATGTCCGAATCGGGCCATCTCAAACCTTTTGGTCCACCCCTCGTGAAAAACACAAATGTCTGCCGTATCTGTAGGAAGTGGGTCCGATTTAAACTACATGTACATGATTTATTGCTCATGATTTTTTTGCAAAAATCATTTTTAGTTTCACAATATGATGTTTTATCAGAGATCTAATGGAAGTTTAGCGAGACTCATCCCCTAGATAGGAACCTTCATGCCCTCCGTTTTGACCATAGATTGAAACGGGCATAATAAATTCAAAAATGGTCCAAATGAGGGAAATCCTTTGCGTGGTGTCTTATTATGTGACATATTTGCAAGCAAAAATACCAAACTTGGTATATTCCAAGTATATCGAAAAAACCTTCACAGAAATAACCTCTCATGTTCGAGGTTTCATGGTTTTCGGGCCAAATGACCAATGTTATGGCCGGAATCATGGCATAGTTTGTGATAATGTGCCCATATTGTGCACGCATGTGCATATTGGGACGGCGAACAATGTTGCAGGAGGAAGTTTTCCTCTTTGTCGCACAAAAAATGCATTTTTGTATTTTTCGAATGCCAAAATCCGGGCGTTTTATGAAGCAACCACGAAATGAGAGTTTCAAAATGGCAACACATTTTGCAAAAATATTAGACCATGTTACATGGACAATGTACTAACCGGGGCATCTCAAACCTTTCGGTCCACCCCTCGTGAAAAAGACAAATGTCTGCCTAATCGGGAGGAAATGGGTCCGATTTGAACTACATGTACATGATTTTTTTGCAAAAAAAATATTTAGGTTCACAATATGATATTTTTTGGAGATCTAATGAAAGTTTATCGAGGCTCATACCCTAGCTAGGAACCTTCATGCCCTCCGTTTTGACCATAGTTTGAAACGGGCATAATAAATTAAAAAATGGTCCAAACAAGGTAAATCCTTCGCGTCGTGTCTTATTATGTGACAAAATTGGTATATTGCAAGAGTCTCGAAAAAACCTTCTCACAAATGACCTATCATGTTCGAGGTTTCATGGCTTTCGGGCCAAACGACCAATGTTATAACTAGAATCATGGCGTAGTTTATGATAATGTGCTCATATTGTGCAAGCATGTGCATCTTGGGAGGGCGAACAATGTTGCAGGATGAAGTTTTCCTTTTCGTCGCACAGAAAATGTAGTTCCTATTTTTTGAATGCCTAAAAAATGGGGCGTTTTGTTAAGCAACCACCAAATGAGAGTTTCAAAATGGATCCACCACATTTTTCAAAAATATTAGACCATGTTACATGGACAATGTCCGAACCGGGGCATCTCAAACCTTTCAGTCCACCCCTCGTGAAGATGACAAATGTCTGCCTAATCGGGAGGAAGTGGGTACGATTTGAACTACATGTAAATGATTTAATGCTAATGATTTTTTGCAAAATTTATTTTTAGGTTCACAATATGATATTTTATCAGAGATCTAATGAAAGTTTATCGAGGCTCATACCCTAGCTAGGAACCTTCATGCCCTCCATTTTGACCATAGTTTGAAACGGGCATAATAAATTAAAAACGGTCCAAACAAGGTAAATCCTTCGTGTCGTGTCTTATTATATGACATATTTGCAAGGAAAAATACCAAAATTGGTATATTGCGAGTGTCTCGAAAAAACCTTCTCATAAATGACCTATCATGTTCGAGGTTTCATGGCTTTCGGGCCAAACGACCAATGTTATAACTAGAATCATGGCGTAGTTTATGATAATGTGCTCATATTGTGCAAGCATGTGCATCTTGGGAGGGCGAACAATGTTGCAGGATGAAGTTTTCCTTTTCGTCGCACAGAAAATGTAGTTTCTATTTGTCGAATGCCTAAAAAATTGAGCGTTTTGTTAAGCAACCACCAAATGAGAGTTTCAAAATGGATCCACCACATTTTTCAAAAATATTAGACCATGTTACATGGACAATGTCCGAACCGGGGCATCTCAAACCTTTCAGTCCACCCCTCGTGAAGATGACAAATGTCTGCCTAATCGGGAGGAAGTGGGTCCGATTTGAACTACATGTAAATGATTTAATGCTCATGATTATTTGCAAAAATCATTTTTAGGTTCACAATATGTTGTTTTATCAGAGATCTAATAAAAGTTTAGCGAGGCTCATACCCTAGCTAGGAACCTTCATGCCATCCATTTTGACCATAGTTTGAAACGGGCATAATAAATTAAAAAACGGTCAAAACAAGGTAAATCCTTCGCGTCGTGTCTTATTATGTGACATATTTGCAAGGAAAAATACCAAAATTGGTATATTGCAAGTGTCTCGAAAAAACCTTCTCACAAATGACCTATCATGTTCGAGGTTTCATGGCTTTCGGGCCAAACGACCAATGTTATAACTAGAATCATGGCGTAGTTTATGATAATATGCCCATATAGTGCAAGCATGTGCATCTTAGGAGGGCAAACAATGTTGCAGGATGAAGTTTTCCTTTTCGTCGCACAGAAAATGCAGTTTCTATTTTTCAAATGCGTAAAAATGGGGCGTTTTGTGAAGAAACCACCAAATGAGAGTTTCAAAATGGTTCCACCACATTTTTCAAAAATATTAGACCATGTTACACGGACAATGTCCGAACCGGGCCATCTCAAACCTTTTGGTCCACCCCTCGTGAAAAACACAAATGTCTGCCGTATCTGTAGGAAGTGGGTCCGATTTAAACTACATGTACATGATTTATTGCTCATGATTTTTTTGCAAAAATCATTTTTAGTTGCACAATATGATGTTTTATCAGAGATCTAATGGAAGTTTAGCGAGACTCATCCCCTAGATAGGAACCTTCATGCCCTCCGTTTTGACCATAGATTGAAACGAGCATAATAAATTAAAAAATGGTCCAAATGAGGGAAATCCTTTGCGTGGTGTCTTATTATGTGTCATATTTGCAAGCAAAAATACCAAACTTGGTATATTCCAAGTATATCGAAAAAACCTTCACAGAAATAACCTCTCATGTTCGAGGTTTCATGGTTTTCGGGCCAAACGACCAATGTTATGGCCAGAATCATGGCATAGTTTGTGATAATGTGCCCATATTGTGCACGCATGTGCATATTAGGATGGCGAACAATGTTGCAGGAGGAAGTTTTCCTCTTTGTCGCACAAAAAATGCATTTTTGTATTTTTCGAATGCCAAAATCGGGCGTTTTATGAAGCAACCACGAAATGAGAGTTTGAAAATGGCAACACATTTTGCAAAAATATTAGACCATGTTACATGGACAATGTACTAACCGGGGCATCTCAAACCTTTCGGTCCACCCCTCGTGAAAAAGACAAATGTCTGCCTAATCGGGAGGAAGTGGGTCCGATTTGAACTACATGTACATGATTTAATGCTCATGATTTTTTTGCAAAATTTTTTTTTAGGTTCACAATATGATATTTTTTCAGAGATCTAATGAAATTTTATCGAGGCTCATACCCTAGCTAGGAACCTTCATGCCCTCCATTTTGACCATAGTTTGAAACATGCATAATAAATTAAAAAACGGCCCAAACAAGGTAAATCCTTCGCGTCGTGTCTTATTATGTGACAAAATTGGTATATTGCAAGTGTCTCGAAAAAACCTTCTCACAAATGACCTATCATGTTCGAGGTTTCATGGCTTTCGGGCCAAACGACCAATGTTATAACTAGAATCATGGCATAGTTTATGATAATGTGCTCATATTGTGCAAGCATGTGCATCTTGGGAGGGCGAACAATGTTGCAGGATAAAGTTTTCCTTTTCGTCGCACAGAAAATGTAGTTCCTATTTTTCGAATGCCTAAAAAATGGGGCGTTTTGTTAAGCAACCACCAAATGAGAGTTTCAAAATGGATCCACCACATTTTTTCAAAAATATTAGACCATGTTACATGGACAATGTCCGAACCAGGGCATCTCAAACCTTTCAGTCCACCCCTCATGAAGATGACAAATGTCTGCCTAATCGGGAGGAAGTGGGTATGATTTGAACTACATGTAAATGATTTAATGCTAATGATTTTTTGCAAAAATCATTTTTAGGTTCACAATATGATATTTTATCAGAGATCTAATGAAAGTTTATCGAGGCTCATACCCTAGCTAGGAACCTTCATGCCCTCCGTTTTGACCATAGTTTGAAACAGGCATAATAAATTAAAAACGGTCCAAACAAGGTAAATCCTTCGTGTCGTGTCTTATTATATGACATATTTGCATGGAAAAATACCAAAATTGTTATATTGCGAGTGTCTCGAAAAAACCTTCTCACAAATGACATATCATGTTCGAGGTTTCATGGCTTTCGGGCCAAACGACCAATGTTATAACTAGAATCATGGCGTATTTTATGATAATGTGCTCATATTGTGCAAGCATGTGCATCTTGGGAGGGCGAACAATGTTGCAGGATGAAGTTTTCCTTTTCGTCGCACAGAAATTGTAGTTTCTATTTTTCGAATGCCTAAAAAATGGAGCGTTTTGTTAAGCAACCACCAAATGAGAGTTTCAAAATGGATCCACCACATTTTTCAAAAATATTAGACCATGTTACATGGACAATGTCCGGACCGGGGCATCTCAAACCTTTCAGTCCACCCCTCGTGAAGATGACAAATGTCTGCCTAATCGGGAGGAAGTGGGTCCGATTTGAACTACATGTAAATGATTTAATGCTCATGATTATTTGCAAAAATCATTTTTAGGTTCACAATATGTTGTTTTATCAGAGATCTAATAAAAGTTTAGCGAGGCTCATACCCTAGCTAGGAACCTTCATGCCATCCATTTTGACCATAGTTTGAAACGGGCATAATAAATTAAAAAACGGTCAAAACAAGGTAAATCCTTCGTGTCGTGTCTTATTATGTGACATATTTGCAAGGAAAAATACCAAAATTGGTATATTGCAAGTGTCTCGAAAAAACCTTCTCACAAATGACCTATCATGTTCGAGGTTTCATGGCTTTCGGGCCAAACGACCAATGTTATAACTAGAATCATGGCGTAGTTTATGATAATATGCCCATATAGTGCAAGCATGTGCATCTTGGGAGGGCGAACAATGTTGCAGGATGAAGTTTTCCTTTTCGTCGCACAGAAAATGCAGTTTCTATTTTTCAAATGCGTAAAAATGGGGCGTTTTGTGAAGAAACCACCAAATGAGAGTTTCAAAATGGTTCCACCACATTTTTCAAAAATATTAGACCATGTTACACGGACAATGTCCGAACCGGGCCATCTCAAACCTTTTGGTCCACCCCTCGTGAAAAACACAAATGTCTGCCGTATCTATAGGAAGTGGGTCCGATTTAAACTACATGTACATGATTTATTGCTCATGATTTTTTTGCAAAAATCATTTTTAGTTGCACAATATGATGTTTTATCAGAGATCTAATGGAAGTTTACCGAGACTCATCCCCTAGATAGGAACCTTCATGCCCTCCGTTTTGACCATAGTTTGAAACGGGCATAATAAATTAAAAAATGGTCCAAATGAGGGAAATCCTTTGCGTGGTGTCTTATTATGTGACATATTTGCAAGCAAAAATACCAAACTTGGTATATTCCAAGTATATCGAAAAAACCTTCACAGAAATAACCTCTCATGTTCGAGGTTTCATGGTTTTCGGGCCAAACGACCAATGTTATGGCCAGAATCATGGCATAGTTTGTGATAATGTGCCCATATTGTGCACGCATGTGCATATTGGGATGGCGAACAATGTTGCAGGAGGAAGTTTTCCTCTTTGTCGCACAAAAAATGCATTTTTGTATTTTTCGAATGCCAAAATCGGGCATATTATGAAGCAACCACGAAATGAGAGTTTGAAAATGGCAACACATTTTGCAAAAATATTAGACCATGTTACATGGACAATGTACTAACCGGGGCATCTCAAACCTTTCGGTCCACCCCTCGTGAAAAAGACAAATGTCTGCCTAATCGGGAGGAAGTGGGTCCGATTTGAACTACATGTACATGACTTAATGCTCATGATTTTTTTGCAAAATTTTTTTTTAGGTTCACAATATGATATTTTTTCAGAGATCTAATGAAACTTTATCGAGGCTCATACCCTAGCTAGGAACCTTCATGCCCTCCGTTTTGACCATAGTTTGAAACAGGCATAATAAATTAAAAAACGGTCCAAACAAGGTAAATCTTTCGCGTCGTGTCTTATTATGTGACAAAATTGGTATATTGCAAGTGTCTCGAAAAAACCTTCTTACAAATGACCTATCATGTTCGAGGTTTCATGGCTTTCGGGCCAAACGACCAATGTTATAACTAGAATCATGGTGTAGTTTATGATAATGTTCTCATATTGTGCAAGCATGTGCATCTTGGGAGGGCGAACAATGTTGCAGGATGAAGTTTTCCTTTTCGTCGGACAGAAAATGTCGTTCCTATTTTTCGAATGCCTAAAAAATGGGCCGTTTTGTTAAGCAACCACCAAATGAGATATTCAAAATGGATCCACCACATTTTCAAAAATATTAGACCATGTTACATGGACAATGTCCGAACCAGGGCATCTCAAACCTTTCAGTCCACCCATCGTGAAGATGACAAATGTCTGCCTAATCGGGAGGAAGTGGGTCTGATTTAAACTACATGTAAATGATTTAATGCTAATGATTTTTTGCAAAAATCATTTTTAGGTTCACAATATGATATTTTATCAGAGATCTAATGAAAGTTTATCGAGGCTCATACCCTAGCTAGGAACCTTCATGCCCTCCGTTTTGACCATAGTATGAAACGGGCATAATAAATTAAAAACGGTCCAAACAAGGTAAATCCTTCGTGTCGTGTCTTATTATATGACATATTTGCAAGGAAAAATACCAAAATTGGTATATTGCGAATGTCTCAAAAAAACCTTCTCACAAATGACCTATCATGTTCGAGGTTTCATGGCTTTCGGGCCAAACGACCAATGTTATAACTAGAATCATGGCGTAGTTTATGATAATGTGCTCATATTGTGCAAGCATGTGCATCTTGGGAGGGCGAACAATGTTGTAGGATGAAGTTTTCCTTTTCGTCGCACAGAAAATGTAGTTTCTATTTTTCGAATGCCTAAAAAATGGAGCGTTTTGTTAAGCAACCACCAAATGAGAGTTTCAAAATGGATCCACCACATTTTTCAAAAATATTAGACCATGTTACATGGACAATGTCCGAACCGGGGCATCTCAAACCTTTCAGTCCACCCCTCGTGAAGATGACAAATGTCTGCCAAATCGGGAGGAAGTGGGTCCGATTTGAACTACATGTAAATGATTTTATGCTCATGATTATTTGCAAAAATCATTTTTAGGTTCACAATATGATATTTTATCAGAGATCTAATGAAAGTTTATCGATTCTCATACCCTAGCTAGGAACCTTCATGCCCTCCATTTTGACCATAGTTTGAAACAGGCATAATAAATTAAAAATGGTCCAAACAAGGTAAATCCTTCACGTCGTGTCTTATTATATGACATATTTGCAAGGAAAAATACCAAAATTGGTATATTTCAAGTGTCTCAAAAAACCTTCTCACAAATGACCTATCATGTTCGAGGTTTCATGGCTTTCAGGCCAAACGACCAATATTATAACTAGAATCATGGCGTAGTTTATGATAATGTGCTCATATTGTGAAAGAATGTGCATCTTGGGAGGGCGAACAATGTTGCAGGATGAAGTTTTCCTTTTCGTCGCACAGAAAATGCACTTTCTATTTTTTGAATGCCTATAAAATGGGGCGTTTTGTTAAGCAACCACCAAATGAGAGTTTCAAAATGGATCCACCACATTTTAAAAAAAATATTAGACCATGTTACATGGATAATGTCCGAGCCGGGCCATCTCAAACCTTTTGGTCCATCCCTCGTGAAAAAGACAAATGTCTACCAAATCTGTAGGAAGTGGGTCCGATTTGAACTACATGTACATGATTTAATGCTCATGATTTTTTTGCAAAAATCATTTTTAGGTTCACAATATGATCTTTTATCAGAGATCTAATGAAACTTTAGCGAGACTCATCCCCTAGAAAGGAACCTTCATGCCCTCCGTTTTGACCATAGTTTGAAACAGGCATAATAAATTTAAAAATGGTACAAACGAGGGAAATCCTTTGCGTGGTGTCTTATTATGTGACATATTTGCAAGAAAAAAATACCAAACTTGGTATATTGCAAGTATATCGAAAAAACCTTCACAGAAATAACCTCTCATGTTCGACGTTACATGTTTTTCGGGCCAAACGACCAATGTTATGGCCAGAATCATGGCATAGTTTGTGATAATGTGCCCATATTGTGCATGCATGTGCATATTGGGATGGTGAACAATGTTACAGGAGGAAGTTTTCCTTTTTGTCGCACAAAAAATGCATTTTTGTATTTTTCGAATGCCAAAAAATGGGGCGTATTGTGAAGCAACCATGAAATGAGAGTTTCAAAATGGCAACACATTTTTCAAAAATATTAGACCATGTTACATGGACAATGTCCGAACCGGGCCATATCAAACCTTTCGGTCCACCCCTCGTGAAAAAGACAAATGTCTGCCGAATCGGGAGGAAGTGGGTCTGAATGGAACTAAATGTACATGATTTAATGCTCATGATTTTTTGCAGAAATCATTTTTAGGTTCACAATATGATGTTTTATCAGAGATCTAATGAATTTTTAGCGAGGCTCAGCCCCGAGCTAGGAACCTTCATGCCTCCGTTTTGACCATAGTTTGAAACGGGTATAATAAATTGAAAAATGGTACAAACGAGGTAAATCCTTCGCGTGGTGTCTTATTACGTGACATATTTGCAAGAAAAAATACCAACCTTGGTATATTGGAAGTGTCTCGAAAAAACCTTCACAAAAATGAGCTATCATGTTCAAGGTTTCATGGATTTTGGGACAAACAACCAATGTTATGTCCAGAATCATGGCATAGTTTGTGATAATATGCCTATATTGTGCACGCATGTGCATATTGGGATGACGAACAATATTGCAGGATGAAGTTTTCTTTTTTGTCACACATAAAATGCTTTTATATTTTTTGAATGCCGAAAAAGGGGCCTTTTGTGAATTAACCACCAAATGAGAGTTTCAAAATGGTTCCACCACATTTTTCAAAAATATTAGACCATGTTACATGGACGACGTCCGAACCGGGGCATCTCAAATTTTTCGGTCCACCCCTCGTGAAAAAGACAAATGTGTGTCAAATCAGTAGGAAGTGGGACCGATTACATGATAGAATGCTCATAATTTTTTGAAAAATCATTTTTAGGTTCACAATATGATGTTTTTTCAGAGATCTAATGAAAGTTTAGCGAGGCTCATCCCCTAGCTAGGAACCTTCATGCCCTCCGTTTTGACCATAGTTTGAAACGGGCATAATAAATTGAAAACCGGTCCAATCGAGGTAAATCCTTTGTGTGGTGTCTTATTATGTGACATATTTGCAAGAAAAATTACCAAACATGGTATATTGCAAGTATCTCGAAAAAACCTTCACAGAAATGACCTATCATGTTCGAGGTTTCATGGTTTTCGGGCCAAACGACCAATGTTTTGGCCAGAATCATGGCATAGTTTGTGATAATGTGCCCATATTATCCAGGCATGTGCATCTTGGGATGGCGAACAATGTTGCAGGAGGAAGTTTTCCTTTTCGTCACACAGAAAATGCATTTTCTATTTTTCGAATGCCAAAAAATGAGGAATTTTTTGAAGCAACCACCAAATGAGAGTTTCAAAATGGTTCCACCACATTCTTTAAAAATATTAGACCATGTTACACAAACAATATCCAAAATGGGCCATCTCAAAACGTTTGGTCCACCCCTCGTGAAAAACACAAATGTCTGCCGAATCAGTAGGAAGTGGGTCCGAATTGAACTAAATGTACATGATTTAATGCTCATGATTTTTTGCAAAAATCATTTTTAGGTCACAATATGTTGTTTTATCTGATATCTAATGAAAGTTTAGCGAGGCTCATCCCCGAGCTAGGAACCTTCATGCCTCCGTTTTGACCATAGTTTAAAACAGGCATAATAAATTCAAAAACGGCCAAACGAGGTAAATGCTTCGCGTGGTTTCTTATTATGTGACATATTTGTAAGGAAAAATACCAAACTTGGTATATTGCAAGTGTCTCAAAAAACCTTCACAAAAATGACCTATCATGTTCGAGGTTTCATCGCTTTCGGGCCAAACGACCAATGTCATGACCAGAATCGTGGCATAGGTTGTGATAATGTGCCCATATTGTGCATGCATGTGCATCTTGGGATTGCGAACAATGTTGCGGGATGAAGTTTTCCTTTTCGTCTTACAGAAAATGCATTTTCTATTTTTGGAATGACGAAAAACAGGGCATTTTGGGAATTAACCACCAAATGAGAGTTTCAAAATGGTTCCACCACATTTAAAAAATATATTAGACTATGTTACATTAACAATGTCCGAACTGGGCCATCTCAAACCTTTCGATCCACCCCTTGTGAAAAAGAAAAATGTCTGCCGAATCGGGAGGAAGTGGGTCCGAATGGAACTAAATGTACATGATTTAATGCTCATGATTTTTTGCAGAAATCATTTTTAGGTTCACAATATGATGTTTTTTCAGAGATCTAATGAATGTTTAGCGAGGCTCATCCCCGAGCTAGGAATTTTCGTGCCTCTGTTTTGACCATTGTTTGAAACAGACATAATAAATTCAAAAATGGTACAAACAATGTAAATCCTTCGCGTGGTGTCTTATTATGTGACATATTTACAAGAAAAAATACCAAACTTGGTATATTGCAAGTGTCTCGAAAAAACCTTCACAAAAATGACCTATCATGTTCAAGGTTTCATGGCTTTCGGGCCAAATGACCAATGTTATGTCCAGAATCATGGCATAGTTTGAGATAATGTGCCCATATTGTGCATGCGTGTGCATATTGGAATGGTGCACAATGTTTCAGGATGAAGTTTTCCTTTTCGTCTTACCGAAAATACATTTTCTATTTTTCGAATGCCGAAAAATGGGGCGTTTTATGAATTAACCACCAAATAAGAGTTTCAAAATGGTTCCACAAAATTTAAAAAAGACCTTTCGGTTCACAATATGATGTTTTACCAGAGATCTAATGAAAGTTTAGCGAGGCTCATCCCCTAGCTAGGAACCTTCATGCCCTCCGTTTTGACCATAGTTTGAAAAAGGCATAATAAATTAAAAAACAGTCCTAATGAGGTAAATTCTTTGAGTGGTGTCTTATTATGTGACATATTTTCAAGGAAAAATACAAAACTTTGTATATTGCAAGTATATCGAAAAAACCTTCACAGAAATGACCTATCATGTTCGAGGTTTCATGTTTTTCGGGCCAAACAACCAATGTTATGTCCAGAATCATGGCATAGTTTTAAATAATGTGCCCATATTTTGCATGCATGTGCATCTTGGGATGGAGAACAATGTTGTAAGAGGAAGTTTCCCTCTTCGTCGCATAGAAAATGCATTTTCTATTTTTTGAATGCCGAAAAACGGGGCGTTTTGTGAAGCAACCACCAAATGAGGGTTTCAAAATGGTTCCAACACATTTTACAAAAATATCAGACCATGTTACATGGACAATGTCCGAACCGGGGCATCTCAATCCTTTTGGTCCACCCCTCGTGAAAAAGACAAATGTCTGCCGAATCGGAAGGAAGTGGGTCGATTTGAACTACATGTACATGATTTAATGCTCATGATTTTTTGCAAAAATCATTTTTAGATTCACAATATGATGTTTTATGAGAGATGTAATGAAAGTTTAGCGAGGATCATCCCCTAGCTAGGAACCTTCATGCCCTCCGTTTTGACCATAGTTTGAAACGGGCATTGCAAGTGTAAATCCTTCGCGTGGTTTCTTATTATGTGACATATTTGCAAGGAAAAATAACAAAATTGGTATATTGCAAGTGTATCGAAAAAATCATCTCACAAATGACCTATCATGTTCGAGGTTTCATGGCTTTGGGGCCAAATGACCAATCTTATAACCAGAATCATGGCATAGTTTGTGATAATGTGCCCACATTGTGCAAGCATGTGCATCTTGGGATCACGAACAATTTTGCAGGAGGAAGTTTTCCTTTTCATCACACAAAAAATGAATTTTCTATATTTCGAATGACGAAAAATGGGGCCTGTTGTGAAGCAACCACCAAATTAGAGTTTCAAAATGGTTCCACCACATTTTTGAAAAATATTAGATCATGTTACATGGACAATGTCCGAACCGGGCCATATCAAACCTTTCGGTCCACCCCTCAAGAAAAAGACAAATGTCTGCCAAATCGGTAGGAAGTGGATCCGAATTGAAGTAAATATATATTATTTAATGCTCATAATTTTTTGCAAAAATAATTTTTAGGTTCACAATATGATGTTTTATCAGAAATCAAATAAAAGTTTAGCGACGCTCATCCCCGAACTAGGAACCTTGATGCCTCCGTTTTGTCCATAGTTTGAAATGGGCATAATAAATTCAAAAATGGTACAAACAAGGTAAATCCTTTGTGTGTTGTATTATTATGTGATATATTTGCAAGGAAAAAAATACCAAACTAAGTATATTGGAACTGGCTCGAAAAAACCTTCACAAAAATGACCTATTATGTCTGAGGTTTCATGGCTTTCGGGCCAAACGACCAATGTTATGTCCAGAATCATGGCATAGTTTGTGATAATGTGCTCATATTATGCACTCATGTGCATCTTGGGATGGCGAATAATGTTTCAGGATGAGGTTTTCCTTGTCATCTTACAGAAAATGCATTTTCTATTTTTTGAATGCCGAAAAACGAGGCGTTTTGTGAATTAACCACCAAATGAGATTTTTAGAATGGTTCCACCACATTTAAAAAAATTTAGACCATGTTACATGGAAAATGTCCCAACCGGGGCATCTTAAACCTTTCGGTCCATCCCTCGTGAAAAAGACAAATGTCTGCCGAATCGGTAGGAAGTGGGTCCGATTTGAACTACATGTACATAATTTAATACCCATGATTTTTTTGCAAAAATCATTTTTTGGTTCACAATATGATGTTTTATCAGAGATCTAATGAAAGTTTAGCGAGGCTCATCCCCTAGCTAGGAACCTTCATGCCCTCTGTTTTGACCATAGTTTGAAACGGGCATAATAAATTAAAAAACGGTCCAAATGAGGTAAATCCTTCGTGTGGTGCCTTATTATGTGACATATTTGCAAAGAAAATTTCCAAACTTGGTATATTGCAAGTGTATCAAAAAAACCTTCATAGAAATGACTTATCATGATCGAGGTTTCATGGCTTTCGAGCCAAACGACCAATGTTATGGCTAGAATCATGGCATAGTTTGTGATAATATGCCCTATTGTGCACGCATGTGCATATTGGGATGGAGAACAATGTTATAGGAGGAAGTTTTCCTTTTCGTCGCATAGAAAATGCATTTTCTATTTTTCAAATGCCGAAAAATGGGGCGTTTTGTGAAGCAACAACCAAATGAGAGTTTCAAAATGGTTCCACCATAGTTTTCAAAAATATTAGACCATGGGAGAATGTCTGAACCGGGGAATATCAAACCTTTCGGTCCACCCCTCGTGAAAAAGACAAATATCTACCGAATCGGTAGGAAGTGGGTCCGATTTGAACTACATGTACATGATTTAATGCTCATGATTTTTTTGAAAAAATCATTTTTAGGTTCACTATATGATGTTTTATCAATGATCTAATGAAATTTTAGTGAGGCTCATCCCCTAGCTAGGAACCTTCATGCCCTCTGTTTTGACCATAGTTTGAAACGGGCATAATAAACTCAAAAATGGTCCAAACGAGGTAAATCCTTCACATTGTATAATTTTATATGACAAGAAAGTTATGCACCTCTTAAAGATGAACCAAATTGATTTTTATATCATTTCAATCCGAAGTCATAAGAAAAGATTATAGGGAAATTAGTTGTTAGAATTTATGAAATAAAATAAAATCCCTCCACTCGTGTGGGCTAAAACTTCACAAGAGCCCATAGTTTTTAGTAAAATTGACTTGCTAATGTCTATTGGGATGTTGGCCTAGCTGGTAGTATATTCAGGAAAAAAAGAGAAGGCCATTTTCGTCGGGGGCCCAGGCCCAACATTGTTTCGGTATGTATAAAGGTTTTCGCGTGTTATGGAAACATAAAAGTTAGGCTGGTCCAGTGGTTCGGTTCCCTTGGTGTTAGGTAGTGGTCCTTTGTTAAGGTGAACGCAGTGTTGTTTGTTTGTTAGGGTGAACGCAGTGTTGTTTGTTTGTTAGGGTGAACGCAATGTTGTTCTAGTGGTCTTGTTCGTTGAGAGAGATTAACGGGTCGTGGAGTCGATTCCTCATGGGCTCATTTTTTTGCCATAATTTCTATCGCACTTGTTTAATATTAGAATGACGGGTAGACCCCACTAGTCAGTGATACTACAATAAAATACCAGATTCACTTGTAGACCCCACATAAATGGACATGACATATAGACGAACTGCTGAGGTGGCGGTCTAGTCACCCTCTTTATACTTTAAAATATATTTTTATTATATCATATTACCATCTAAATTGGTCGTAGTCTCCCAGATAACTCGCTTTAGACCAGTTTTATCCATCTATGACCTTTCCGTGCTAGGATATCATGGCCTTCTTGACCAAATTGGTCGTTATTTTTTAAGGTTTGGACCCTTCAATATTCCCTACGATGAATTGATTTAGAATGGTCATATATCTATGGCCAAAAAACCCATGGTCGTAAAAAAAAGGTCACTAGTGAGCAGATTTATTATAGCGGCAGGATAATCAGATGATGTGGGTAAAGTGTACAACCTCTTCAGAGTGTAAATCTATTCGAATAGCCATGTCCATAGTCATGGACGGTTGGGAAGGTTGTTGTAGAGTGGTGCTGGTTTTGGATTTCAAAAAGGACTTCGTAAAAGCAATGGCTTGGAATTTTTTTGACCATGAGATGGTCGGAAAATGGAGGAAAGGAGTTTGGTCATGTGATGACCGGAGGGAAAAGTAAATGGGTGACCCAATCCTAGTGTTTTCCAAAACTTTTCAAAAAGGTTTCCACAAAAGTTATACAAAAGTTTTCAACAAACATATAGACATGTTATATCTACAAGAGAAATATTGTATAAAAGAACCTCTTATGGAGCCTTCCTACCACCACAGCCATATTGCATATCCTTATTATTGTTATCTTAAGGTGGTTTGCGAGTACATTCAAAGTAATCATCGGCATTGTCTCTGGCTATCTACTTGGCCAGATTTTCAGATGATCGAGAGAAACACTAGAGATGCTGACGTCTATGCGAGTTAGACCGTCTTCCCAGTCAGTCGCCCATAGGTTAAGGCATGACATGGGATATGCGCTTCAAGACTTCCACCATTAATGTTGTGTCGCCATAATGGTACTTTTGTAAGTACTTGTACTTGTTATTCATGGATGTTGTAATGATACTCACGTCTCACTGATCATGGCAACGTGAATTATAGGCATAAAGGGGATTCTTAGAATGTAAATCCGGGGTCCCACACATGCATTTTAGAAAAGAAAAGGAGATCAAGAGCCCATGAACATTTTCTATTGAACAAATAGGCTTAAAATATGCATTATTTAAATCTGAATACTTTCAGAACAAAATAGTTCTGTAAAATTTTTGTAAACCTTACTACTATATAGGTAATGTTTCTAGCTTTTATTTTCCACTGGTTTGACCTTAAAATGATTTATAGAATAAAAGTTATATCCAGAGTACTAAATAAAGATATTTAATTATAGTTAATTATTTTGTACTATGACAAAATCAACTAATGGTACAGTGTTGTAGATTACAATTTTCTGAATCTATAGACACCTAATTTTCCAATTTTGTAGTTGTGGAAATTTTCTTATGAATTAAATACAATTAAAGAGATTTATATAATCTAGAAAATACTCACTGGACAAAGTGCATATTTTATTGCGGAATAAATTTCTACACATTATTCTGACTCAAAATATATCTCATTTGCATTTTTCTTACCAAAATTTATTTTTCTATGATTTTTACAATGTTGCACAAATTTCTGTCTATTTATAAAAATGGTTTACACAGTCAGCCGGCAATATGGCCACGCGGCGAGCTCTGACTGGATGGGCGCTGACTGGGTGTCGAGGCAGGCGCTGCTCAAGTGGAGGTCAGGTGGCTGCAATTCTTTGGCTGGTACCTGTTCGGGCAAGCTTCTAATCTGGAGCGTCCGTGGTGGATCCGACGAACGGGAAGTGAAGCTTCGGTGCTCATCGGCAATAGAGTGCGATGGCGGCATTGTGGTTCAGGTCATGTGTGGAGGACGAAGCTCCGGTGGTCGTAGGTGATGTTGAAGATGGTTTCTGTGTGAGGATCAAGGAGGGAGAGTCGGTGGTGTTGTTGGCGGAACCGATCGCTTCCTAGAACGACGAGGAGAGGTGATGTCTACGCACGCTTCTATTATTGTAGACAGTTTTGGGCCTCCAAGTGTAGAGGTTTGTAGAACAGTAGCAAGTTTCCCTTAAGTGGATCACGCAAGTTTTATCGAACTCAGGGAGGAAGTGGTCAGAGGTACCCCTCTCAAACAACCCTGCAATCAAGATACAAGAAGTCTCTTGTGTCCCCAACACACGCAATACACTTGCCAGGTGTATAGGTGCATTAGTTCAGCGAAGAGATAGTAAAATAAAGTGATATGGATAATTATAAATGGTAATTGCAATCTAAAATAAAGATGAAAGTAGGAAAACATGTAACAGGTCTAGTTGTAAAGGGTGTTTCAATGCTTAGAAACAAGGCCTAGGGATCATACTTTCACTAGTGTACACTCTTATATAAATATCTTCTCTTCATGATGCTACCCTGAACTACTCTCCGGTTGGACAACTCTAATCCACGGTAAGGCTACAAAAGCTCTCCTTAAAGTTCGCATTTCCTATCCAGGTAACCCCACACTGTCACCTTGAGCGCGTTCCAACAAACACCACAATTTCATAAAGATATCTAACTCAAAATATAACTCATGATAAGTATTTCTATAATCTGTAGCCTAAGTACCACACGGTGTGCACACTGTCAACTTCACACATGTGGGGACAACCAGAGATTACAATTAAAGAACTTGAGTAGCAGAGTAGATCTACTTGATTACAAAGCTCATGACCATAATAAGATCATGCATCGAGAGAGATGAACACATAGCTACCGGTAGAGCCCTTAGACTCGAGGGAGAACGAATCCGTCCTCATCATGGGAGTCAGCAACGGCGATGGAGATGACGATGGAGATCGATGGAGATGGCTCCGGGGGCAATTCCTCGTCCCGGAAGGGTGCCGGAACTTAGACTTCTGTCCCCCGAATATCCTCTTCGGTGGCGGCGGCATTACTAAACTTTTTGTGGAGATATGATCCACTTAGGGTCTTCGTCTCAGGGAGACGTATATATAGGCGAAAGGGCAATGTCGATGGACGCCTGAGGGGCCCACACCATAGGGTGGCACGGCCTAGGGTGGACCCGCGCCATCCCTAGGTGTGGTCACCTCATGGCTCCACTTCGTCTCTCCTTCGGGCTCCGTGTTGCGTTTGAAAAAATAGGAACTTTGGCTTTTGTTCCGTCCAATTCTGAGAATATTTCTTTACTAGATTTTCTAAAACCAAAAACAGCAGAAAACAAGCAACTGGCACTACGACATCTTGTCAATAGGTTAGTTCCAGAAAATGTATAAAAATACCTCAAAGTGTAGTCAAAACATAAGAAAGTCGATACAAAACAAGCATGGAGCATCAAAAAGTATAGATTCATTTACGACGTATCAAGCATACCCAATCTTATCTCCTGCTTATCCTCGACTAGGTAAGTGATAAAAAGAATAATTTTTGAGGAGACATGCACCATCACAATCTTGTCCAGGGTATTGCAAAGCATTGATAGATGGGATCATAGTAATCTAAACATGAGCATGAAATATGTAGTTCTAACAATAAGACATAGCAACTATGGTGTAACATGAAAAGGTACAAACAAAGGATCATGAATATCAATGCATTGAAAGATGTTTGTTTGTTTCACATATAGAAAACATAGCATATGTGGTATTCAGCTTGTCCCTCATGGAGTAGCTAAACATAAATGCATAGGAGACCTTCAAAGTTCATAAGGTTGACTAGATACAAATAGTTCAAGAACAAGCAATATCAACATTATGAATTAATCAATAAGTTTTGGGACAATGCACATAAAACTAAGAATGACAACTATGCTCTCTTACTTGGTGCATAAAGATATAAGGTGGAGACTCAACATAAATTAATAAGAAAGGCCCTTCACAGATGGAAGCAGGGATTTCAAGTTTCATAAAGATCTTCAAAAAATTATGGAACTTATTAGCTTTTAGCTCTCATTGACCCTATCATACGCATCTTGAAGTGATTAAGGTTAAAGTGAAACAAATATGAAGTATATGCTTGAAAAATCATAAGTTGGCAATCTCATATCCCTTGAGTACGAGGGTCGTTCCTCATGCTACTCAACTTTAGTCACAAGCAAGTTCTTGTCATTGTAAGTATATGTGTATCATAGAGAACCGCCAACAGGGTACCCCTTGCCCCATGACACAGGAGCTATCCTATATCAAAATGACAAGGCAACAAACAGTGAGCATCTCAGCGATCTTTTATTTACCATGAGCATGGTGCTTTTATATATATATATTTTCTGAAGATGCTTCATAGATTGCTCACTATGGTTATGCTGCAATTTTCCACCATGACTAGGCATGGCTTAGGCTAGCCGCCCAGGAGTTTCTCTAACACATATACAAACTCCATGAGCTTACAAGCTCCCCTTTTATTTCACACCGCCAACATCCGCAAATAAAAGATCATGATATCAATTGGATAATATGTACATGTGTTGAAAGCGTTCCCCATGTCAGCATGGTTCTGCTAATTCCCAACTTATAAGTGCAAGCATATATAATATAGATGATACAATGGTTCAAGCTTATTAGGTGCAAGCAATTAAAGTGTTCCATCAAGTTAGTGAGAGCTCTAATCCCTAATTTTCTCATAACAAGTTTAATTTGGAACATAGATAAAAACATGAATATGCTTGGAATGGTGTAACACACCATGCATAGGAATTTATAGTGGACTCTTTGGAATAACTTGGTTTCTTGGGATTTGGATGCATGAGTAGAGATTACTCAGTACAAGTGGTGGCTAGCAAAATACTGAGAGCGACCAACTAAGAGAGCAATAATGGCCATAATCATGCAGACGACAAAACATTATCAATTAAATCATAAAGTGGTATCACAAATCAAAAACTAAATGATCATAGAGGCTAAGGTGACTGGTTCATAGTCTTAACATGGTGTAAGCATGTGCCAGTCAACCCAAATAAACCATCAAAGGAGAATACCACAATACTATGCTTTTGTATGCTAAAACAACGCATAATTCTTTCAAGGTACATTAAGCAATATCAATTGTTTGGAACAAGTCATGCTACAGCAATAATCACTAAGCATAAGGTCAATGAAACATCTAGCATGACATGATAAAAAATTTCTAAGCTGAAAGCACCAGAAAACTAAAGCTAAACGCAGTGCTAGCAAAGGAGAACACTCACAGAACGATAAGAGTGAAAACTAGAGTGTTCTAGGCAATGAAAACAGAGTGTGTCTCTCTCCAAAAGAAGTGTGATATGATCCAGCCAACTTATTGCAGCAAACCAAACAAAATAATACTAAAAACAAAAGAAAATACGCTCCAAGAACAACACAATATTGAATTAAGCAATAAAAATAAAGTGTTTGGAAAGAAAACCTGAGATTTTTATTGATGAAGAAGGGGGTGCCTTGGGCAAACCCAAGATTTGATGCTTGTACCTCTTGATTATTTCTTGGGGTGACACAGGTGGCATCCCCAATCTTGAGATTTTGTCCATACTTCATCTCATCACATCATTCTCTCCCTACACTTGAAAAATTCCTTCATACAAAACTTCACACAATCTTCATTAGCAACATTAGTGTATTCAAGATAATAAGCCTTTGGTTTCAGTTTCAACTAAAGTAAATCATCCATTAAAACACAAGCTACTGTAGCAATTCCTTTTTTAAAATCTCAAGTGATCAAGGAGAACTCAAAAATAAACCGATTAAGAAGCAATTACAAATAATGGCAGAAATTTGTCAAAACAGACCAGCAGGTAAAAATCTATTTTTTCAAAGACCTTCTGTTGCTCAAATCGAAAAGTTTTGAACGAACGAAAGTTAGAAAACAACCTAGGTCATATGCTCAGAAAATTATACTTCAATCCTACATACAGGTATTTTTCACGAATGTTTATAGTGAAGCACAAAAATCTGTTTCTGGACAGCAACTTCCCCAAATCTTAATTATCTCTCATTAGAGATTATTCTTGGCACAAAAACCACACAAAAAGGATGAGGAGAGGTTATTATAGAAGAAATAACTTCCAAGACTCAACAAAAGAAAAACCTAATGAAATTTGGGTTATCTCCCAATTCGTACTTTTCTTTAACGCCTTTAAGTTAGGCTTGATAGTTTGAGAAGATGATCAGATAAGAAATATGAATTGAAGCAAAAGAGAGCATCAAAAAGCAAATTAAAAACACATTTAAGTCTAAACCACTTCCTATGAAAAATAATCTTGTAAATAAACAACTCATGAAAGCACAAAGCAACAAGCATAGGAAAGCAAAACAAGTGCAACTTCAAAATTTTCAACATAAAGAGGGGAAACTTAATATTGTTGAGATACATAAAATGATGTTTCCCTCTCTTATAATAACTTTCAGTAGCATCATGAATAATGTTAACAATATAACTATCACATTAAACATTATTATCATGAGCCACATGCATATAATAATTATTACTCTCCACATAAGCATAGTCATTCTTATTAATTGTAGTGGGAGCAAATTAAACAAAATAGCTGTCATTATTATTCTCATCACCATAGTCATCAAATATAGGAGGCATATTGTAATTATAATTAATTTCATACTCAATGTTAGGTGGACTGAAAATTTATATAAATCATTATACTCATCAAATATTGGAGCTATAGTATCATCATAGCAAATGTTCTCCTCTAAAGTAGGTGGACTAAAAATATCATATTCATCATTGTAATCATCATATATTGCAGGTATAGTATCATCATAAAAAAATTCTCCTCTAAAGCTGGGGAACTAAAAAGATCATTTTTCATAAAACTAGCTTCCCCAAGATTAGATGTTTCCATTGCATTAGCAATAATGGTGTTCAAAGAATTCATACTAATAACATTTTTATTAGCATGAAAATAAAGTTCCATAGGTTTTTGTAATTTTACCTTCAAACACTTCATATCCTAACTCAAGATAAATACTTTAAAGCTCTCTAAATTTTTCGTTGTTTTCCATTAAGCCAAACTAGTGAAAATAAAAAGCAAGAAACAAAAAGATATAATTGCAGAATCTAAAGGAAATAACTTCGAGCACTCACACACCAGCAATAGTACTAGAATATAGCTTAGTAGACAGAGTATGTGAGTAACTTTTACCTTACCTCCCCGACAACAACGCTAGAAAAGAGCTTGATGTCTACACACGCTTCTATTCTTGTAGACAGTGTTGGGGCTCCAAGTGTAGAGGTTTGTAGAACAGCGGAAAATTTTCCTTAAGTGGATCACCCCAAGGTTTATCAAACTCAGGGAGGTGGTCAAAGGTATCCCTCTCAAACAACCCTACAATCAAGATACAAGAAGTCTCTTGTGTCCCCAACACACCCAATACACTTGGCAGGTGCATATGTGCACTAGTTGGGCGAAGAGATAGTAAAATACAAGTGATATGGATGATTATAAGTGGTAATTGCAATCTAAAATAAAGATGGAAGCAAGAAAACATGTAACAGGTCTAGTTGTAAATGGTGTTTCAATGCTTAGAAACAAGGCATAGGGATCATAGTTTCACTAGTGGACACTCTCATATAAATATTTTATCTTCACGATGCTACCCTGAACTACTCTCCGGTTGGACAACTCTAATCCACGATAGGGATACAAAAGCTCTCCTTAAATTTCTCATTCCCCAACTAGGTAACCCCACACTGTCACCTTGAGGGTTAGATGGTTCCAACAAACACCACAATTTCATAGAGATATCCAACTCAAAATTTAACTCATGATAAGTATTTTTGTAATCTTTAGTCTAAGTGCCACACGGTGTGCACACTATCAACTTCACACACATCGGGATAAACGGAGATTAAAATTAAAGCACTTGAGTAGCAGACTAGATCTACTTAATTACAGAGCTCATGACCACAATAAGATCACGCATAGAGAGAGAGATGAACACATAGCTACCGGTAGAGACCTTAACATCGAGGGAGAACTACTTCCCCCTCATCATGGGAGTCAGCAACGGCGATGGAGATGGCGATGGATATGGCTCTGGGGGCAATTCCCTATCCCGGAAGGGTGCCGGAACAGAGACTTTTGTCCCCTGAATCTCCTCTTCGGTGGCAGTGGCGCTGTGGAACTTTTTGTGGAGATCTGATCCGCATAGGGTTTTCATCTCGGGGAGACGTATATATAGGCAAAGGGCAAGGTCGATGGACGCCCGAGGGGCCCACACCATAGGGTGGTGTGGCCTAGGGTGGACCCGCACCATCCCTAGGTGTGGCCACCTCGTGGCTCCACTTCGTCTCTCCTTTGGGCTCCATGTTCCGTCTGAAAAAAATAGGAACTTTGGCTTTACTTCTGTCCAATTCTGATAATATTTCTATACTAGCTTTTCTGAAACCAAAAATGGCAGAAAACAGGAAACTGGCACTACGACATCTTGTCAATAGGTTAGTTCCAGAAAATGTATAAAAATACCTCAAAGTGTAGAAAAAACATAAGAAAGTCGATACAAAACAAGCATGGAGCATCAAAAATTATGGATATGTTTACGATGTATCAAGAGGCGACCGGAGATGGCAAGCGACGATGCAGCTCTAGCGGCGGTTTGCGGGTGTGCTAGTGATCCTGTGAAGAGGGAGGTGGGTCAAGTCTACGCGGGTGAACAAGGAGAAGAGAATATGTTGGAAAGGGGATCGCGGGGCGATGCAGAACCTCAAGATCGAGCTCGATCTCAAGCAGCGGTGACGGTGAGATCGGAGAGCTCCAGATGGCAGCGGCTAGGGTTTCAAGAAGCAAAAAAAAGAACAGGCGTGATGTGGGAAAGTTTATAAGGAGGGGAGGGTGTGCAAGGAAGGCAAGAATCACGAACTGCTGCACATATTCATAGGGAAAACGGATCGGAACCATGGACAGGTCAGGCTCCAGCCAGAGGAAAATGCTGACATGCAGGCCCCACAGTCAGAGAGAGAGAGAGAGGAGAGGGAGTCCGGCGCGGGCTGCTGGTGGGCTAGCAATGGGCCGATGCTGGGCTTGCTAGGCGCTGCGTTCGCGCTAGTGTTGCGCGCGCGGGTGCGACAGGTGGAGGAGGGGAAAGGGGCGCCAGGTTAGGCCGGTACCGGGTAGATTAAGTTTGCTTTTTTTCCTTTTTAGTTTTTTCATTTTCTGTTTTCAGTTGTATATTTCGATTTGGAACTCCAAATGAGTTCACTTCAACTTGTAAATTGTTCTAAAATTCGAAGTAGTATTTTAGAACTACTAGGGAATCATATCATGTCCAATAAAAATATTCAAACATATATAATTTCAAATGAGCCCTAATATATGCAAGAAGGGTTTGAAATAGGGTTTTTTCACAGATGGTTTTTAATTTGAAATTTTTGTAAGATTCCATGATGGAATGCACATGAATTCTATGAACTTTCCCATTCTAAAATTCTAGGATGTGACACCTTTCTTGTTATTTCCACATTGAACACATTCAATATCTTATCTATGTACATTTGCCACAACCATATTAGTGTCTTAGTCTATCCATATACATATTGATGCCAAATATTCGGGTTTTGCCTAAGTATTTCATCAAAATAAAATTCTCAACCTGTGTCAATAAAAATATACACGATTTCCAATCAACAAGATGTCCTCCAAATAATATATTATATTAGAAATATGTCTCAGCGCTCCCACTTAATTTCTTCCAAACGCAAGCATCTTCATCTTCTCCGATGAAATTAAACCTTTTAATAGTTTCATTACGGTGAAGATTCCAACCCCGTGATTCCTCAAATATTAGGTGTTTTCTAAACTTGTAAATCAAATATCTTCCTTTATGATCAAATCATAAATTCTTTATTTTCTTGTTACAATGATTTTCCACTTCATCTAGAAAGTCTTTGAACATTTTCAAATATTTCACACTTCTTCATCATTAAGTAAATATACACATATATTCACTCAAATTTCCGGAGAGAGCATATGAAGTTCAAATCCATAATGGACTGCATACATCAATATGTTCAAATTCCAATAAGTTAGTCGTTCGTTCTTATTTGTCCCTTAAACAAATTTTCAATTATCTCCAGGAAAAGACTCATAAGCGTCATTTGATCAAAATCAAAAGACTCGAAAATTCCATCAACATGGAGTTTCTTTCCAATATAATTTAAATAGCGATGTCACTTCGTAAGTGATCTTTCAATCATTTGTCTCACGACATTTTTAGCATTAGTTTTTATGGACGTGATTTCTCCAACTAGACTTGTAAATCATCCATCTTATATGGAATAAAGTAATTATTTGAACAACCTTTTGATCTCATAATACTTGATCAAAATAACAATTATTAAAACAAATCTTGAAGGCAAGCTTTTGATGTCAATGAGAAATACAACAACACTTTGTTTGTTTTCGATGAACATCATCACATATTCTCTTGCTGATTACTTAGGCCATTGTATTTGATGACTTAAGTTGTCCTCTATGATATTTCACACTAAACAATTTGGTATCAATACCCAAGAACCACATTGTTTAGCAAGCAAAGAATATAACCATAACATGTATATCATCTATATACTTAAGCTAGACATTTCAAGTCTTTTCTTGTTCTGCCAATTCTTAGATTCTCTTTCAGCACTCCCTCGCCCTTAAAAGAATCTATCAACATCAATAGTGGAGCCATACACATGACACATAGTCCAAAGAATGTATAGTTAAATCCTAATACCTTTGGACTTGCACTTGGAAGTAGATCACCATCATCAAATGTTTGGCATTCTTTCAAGATCCATTCTTTAGTAATCTTTCAGTGTAGTAAAATTTTTACCTACATCTTCTATTCATCCTTATCAGGACAATTTTGATTATCAAGCTATTAGAGATTATAAAGGCGAATCGTGAGTATAATGTTACTTTACAAAATCTTTTTGTAGGACTAAGACGTCTAGTGTCTCCAACCTTCGCAAATTCTCAACCAATATGAGAACATATAATTTGCTAAATTATACTCTATCATATTGCAACCAAAACATTGTTTCATATATCATAATATATTCCACACATGATGGTTTCTGAAACAATTCTTTCAGCTCCTAGATAACCTTGATATTAAAACAATATTTTGAATATCAAGAATCATGGAGGCAAACATGATACATTAGATACTAACACTGGAATTGTTACTCTTGATTTAATACTTATTATTAACCTTCACGGAGTAAACAGAGTTTGCTGAAATTTTGCAATAGGACTTATAAGTTTTAGATTGACACTCAAAACAATATGATACCAGTTTGTAAAGTAAATATACAAAATTCTATAGTTCTACTACCTCAATTATAACTAAGAATAAGGTAGTGAAAGGATGCCAATGACTACCAAATTATGCAAATTCACTTTGATTTAATTTATGATAATTGAGTTCGACTAATCCAAATTAGAAATGAACTCCCACTCAAAACCAACATCCCTCTAGTTCTTTTGGTGATTACATCAACCAAATCCACTACACCAAGACTGATCATTACGTGAGTTGGTGCAGCTTCAAAGGCGCGCATTAGTATGGGCATCATATCAACCATATGACTCATGCTTTACCTTTCGATCCGCCTTCCGAGGCTATGTCTATACATGCTAGGCTCGCGAAGTAAGAACCTTAGTACCTGCGTGTGTAAAACTATGTTACACCTTTTGTATGCGAACGTTGAGTCTATCACACCCGATCATCATGTGGTGTCTCGAAATGATGAACTTTTTCAACGGTGCATACTAAAGGAAGAACACATTTTTATCTTGATATTTAAATGAGGGATCATCTTATAATACTACTAAAGCGCCAAACAAGCAATATAAGATGCAAACAAACATTATATGCTAAAAATGATATGATATGGTTCTTGCACTTGGTCATTATCTTGTTCATCATGGTATGATGTTTATCATTCCTATATGTGTAAGTCCAAGGTTTATGGAACTTACACTTTCCATATTATAATTTTCAATAGTATCAATCCATACTACAAATTATAATTCTACCTTATCATAGTACTTTCCTGGCTAGACGCCTCTAATTTACCTTTTACATGTTTTACGTGGCCTACGGATTTCAGAGATAGAACCATTTCTTACCTACGAACATGGAACCACACGGATGATAATCAAATTATTGGCAACTTGTTGTAAATCAGATATTTACTATAGTAGAAGAGACAGACACCCGCAAGCCACTTATACAAAACTAGTTGTATGTCAAGCGTGGAACAGGTCTCATGTGCGAGGACATGTAAAGTTTGTCTCGGCCGCTTCATCCCACTATGCCACCAATTTACAATATACACATAAGAAGCAATAATGTGACCATTAGAGACCAGATACTCATATGATTACTACCCGTGCAAAGCATCTACGCATAGATCCAGCTCTGATACCACTGTTGGGTTCGCACCATAAAAAACAAAAATCTTCCTACGATGTGAACAACTGAGAACCAAGATCTATCTATCTCGATACAAGCAACGGGTGGATAAACATCCATAGATAACTTACCCTCGAAGACCAACAAAGCGTTACGAGATTGATTCTCCTGGATGATGTAGTCGTTCACTTGCCGATCTCAAGATCGTGATGAAGTTCAGCCGACCTAGCAGGTCCAGCACCGCAAAGTAGTGGTGCATCCGTGATCACACACACATCCAGGTACCCCGACAACCTCCGAGGCCTCGCTTCAGCAACCAGCCGAAGCATCAAATCCTTGCTCCAGAAAAAGCCATCAGGAACATGTATCTCGGTGATTTGAGACCATGGGTAAAATCTAGAGGGGGAGAGCGATCCTTCACGAGGAGGTGTGAGATGACAGGAGGAGAGGGGGGACTTTTATAGGAAGAGGGGGGAATCCACCTCCCATGGCATGGCAACCAAGGTGGTTCCCCCACCTCTCCAGTCATTCATGTGGGTGGATCTCCCACTCATATAAACATTCCTCCACTCACATAAAAACCCCTCCACTAAAAAATCCACTCACATCCATTAAATTTCCACCAAATTTAATGCAAGCTATCATTTAATAAAACTATTTTATTTATTTTATTCACAATTTTTTTAATTGCATTAATTAACAAAAATTCACATAAAACCCCTTGAAATATTTCAGTATCACATGCAGAACTAGTTTTAGCAATTTCACCTGAAACAATTCTGGTTTTCACTGAAATAATTCTAGATCTTTATTTTTATTTATCTAGCATTTCATTTGCTCCAAATGGTTTCGGTATCCCTTAAGTGTGTCACCCTACGATTCACAAATAATGCAGACATGATCGAGACCCCTCTCCGATGAATAATCAGCAGCAGGACCTATAGATCCGTACTAACTCTCACACATTTAACAATGACTTCTTGTGATCATGTGAACCTTAACATTTTAACTAAATCCCTTTGTCTCGCGATATTTTACATGTCCGAGATTCGATCATCGGTATCCCCATACCTAGTTTGATCCCGTGACATGACATTATAGTGATCCCCATCACTTTCTTGCAAACTATAAGAATATGATATCACCTAGAGGGCCCAGATTATATCTCTCCATCATTTGGATGGTAAAATCCCAATCTTGATCCATGAGTCTCTACATAACACTATCGGAGTATCTGAACCCACCTTTATAGTCACCCTGTTATGGTGTGATGTTTGATGTTATCAAGATGCTCTTTTTATGTTTGTGATTGACATGATCTCATGGTCTAAGGACTAAAGTTACTTGTAATGATGTTATAGCAATTTAAACATAATGAATTTGATCGTATTACTATACTTCAGATAAATGTCCATCACATCATTCCCCTTAATGTGACCTCGTTATTAACAACATCCAATGTCCATGATCAGGAAACCTTGCTCATCATGTTAATCAACGAGCTAGTTTCTATGAGAGGCATAACATGGAACACTTTCTTTGTTTATTAAATACACATTTATTAACAATTCCTTCTAATATAATTATAGCATGTAAAATAAACATTTATCATAAACACGAAATAAGGTAATAACCATTTTATTATTCCCTCTCGGGCATATTCCCTTCAAAGCAACCCTCGGGGTTCGAGGATCCCAACTTCCCAAACCATGTATACAAGCTTGATACGACACTCTATGGGCTTAAACAAGCTCAACGCACTTGGTATTAGCACCTTAGAGAGTTGTTGTTAGACCGTGGGTTTGAGGTTCGGAAAATTTAGCCCACTCTTTTTACTCAGAAGGTTAATGGGGAGCTTTTCGTATGCCAAATATATGTTCATGATATTATCTTTGGTTCATTTAACAAGGATCCCAATGATGAATCCTCAAAGCTTATGACTAATAGGTTTAGGATGTCTATGATGGGAGAGTTGAGGGTATTCCTTGGTTTTGACATCAAGCAAGTGATAGGAGGAACCTTCTTCAATCAACCCAAGTATACTCAAGACATGCTCAAGAGGTTCAAAATGAAAGATATAAATGGAGCTCCTACTCCCATGGCAACCAAGACTCATCTTTAACTCAATACAAATGGTAAAGATGTGGATCAAAAGGTATACTGGTCCATGATTGGTTCTTTTCTTTACCTTTGTGCATCTAGACCCGATATTGTGTTAAGTGTAGGAGTGTGTGCAAGATATCAAGTGGCTCCTAAAGAAAGCCACTTAATTGTAGTCAAAATAATCTTTCGATATTTGGTTCATACCCCACACTATGGTATATGGTATCCTAGGGGCTCAACATTCTCTCTTTGTGGGTACACGGATTCGGATTGGGCTGGTGACAAGGATGATAGGAAATCAACCTCCAGGGCTTGCCAATTTCTTGTTAGGTCCTTGTTGTGTTGGTCTTCTAAGAAGCAAAATTGTATATCTCTCTCCACCGCCTAAGCCGAATATGTGTCAGCTGCTAGTGCTTGCACTCAATTGCTATGGATTAGGAAAACTTTAAAGCAATACGGTGTCCACTGTGAAAAAGTTCCTCTTTTATGTGACAATGAAAGTGCTATCAAGATTGCCTATAACCCGGTGGATCATACAAGGAGAAAACATATTGAAATTCGTCATCACTTCATTAGAGATCATGTTGCTTGAGGAGATATTAAGCTATCCTATGTTTCTACCAAAGACCAACTTGCAAATATATTCACGAAGCCACTTGATGAAGCAAGATTTTGTTATGAGGAATGAAAAAAATATCGTAGATTCAAGGAGCTTGACTTGATCACCTTGCATACTCACCTATGTCTTGATCCTTATTTGGTTTAGGTGTAGGCATGGAAATAGGGGGATTGTGGTCCTAATACATTGGGCTATCCTTCCCCCCATAATGCCAACATTGAGAAAATAAATTCTCATAATATCATTTTGTGACATGTGAGCTTCATTGATGAGTAGTGGCTATGAACCCAAGGATAATTATTCGCGGTGTCATTGCCTTAAACTCTTACATGGTGGCCTCAACCACCATTTCTAGGAAAAAGCCTATAGGATACATGCTTATAGGAGGCTCATCCCCAAACATGCGCCTCCACTAAATACACGAGACGCATGACTAAACAGTGCGCCTCCTGTATATTATTACTTGAGTCACATGTTTAAACGGTTCGTCCCCTATATCGCATGTACGGACTAGATCTAGCTGCCCCCACTAACTCGAGGCACATCGTATCTATATGTGACTCGCGTAGTTCAAATACTTGAGGTGCATATGGGTCAGATGCACCTCGAGTAAGTTGTGTAAGACTAGTTGTGGTAAGTCGCGTGGGCCAGTCGCATAGTTCATTGACTCCGGTTCATTTTACGTAGTGGTTTAAACTATTTTTTATAGTTCATATTAATTTTAGGATATTTTTATAGTTCATATTTGTTTTTTAGTTCCAAAAAAAGTGGCTAGCAGCAAGATTCGAACCTGGGTTGCCAAAAGGGAATGGGTGTCTGGCCACTGAGCTAGCAATCATTTTGTGTAAACACTGCTTGTGTAGACTATTTGACTAGGGCATGGAAAGTTATAAAAGTCGCATCTTAAAGAATGTGACTCGCGTAAGTTTGCACTATTTTCGACCCAATAGCCCAGCGTGCATCTAGTGTTCCCCTTTATTTCTCTGTTCTCTCAAGCTACTGCTCGTCGCTGCTCGTCATCGTCTGATTCGCCTGCCCGCCGCCCAAAGAAGGTACGCCTGCCCACCGCTTCTCTGTATCGAAGAAGAAGTAGTGTCCGCCTGCCTGTCGCTTCTCTGCATTGAAGAAGGAGGAACCGTCCATCACCGAACC
Organism: Avena insularis; assembly: GCA_023614405.1. NCBI lineage: Eukaryota > Viridiplantae > Streptophyta > Magnoliopsida > Poales > Poaceae > Avena > Avena insularis. The sequence goes on along the minus strand of CM042693.1, from coordinate 267,051,098 downwards.
ATGCATGCCATTGAGTCCACAAGTGAGCCGCCCCTCTCCCTCCCCTGCATGTTTAGGTTTAGGATTTGGTTTCGTTTAGGTTGAATTGCTAGTTGTAGCTCCCCGACATCACAAAACTCTACTCATCCTAGAATGAGGTTGGATTTGATTTGTGTATTACTTAGCATGATTTTTAAATGTTCCAATGTTAGTCTACCTAGTATTATTATTCACTGATATTTCCCCATTGGGTTGCAATCCTAATCAAAATCTACTAATCCTAGTATGAGGTTGGTGTCATCTATTGTATTCTATACCTGGTGGAATTGTAACTAGATTGTTGTATCACTTGATTAGATAGTTTAACCACACTGTTTTCGATGGTAAACTTATCTTACCACGATGGTAATAATTTGCATATAAATGATTCATGGATAATGTTATCGAGGAAGATGATTATTTAAACTGTGACAAAATAAAAATGTGACATAGTTAGATTGATACTACTGTGAAGCCTCCATTTGGATGGTACACAATGGTAGCATCTATTATGTGATGTTCTACCAGTGGATAGTTAGGACGATGAGGATAGCTTATGATGATGTTGACATGATGGAAAAATGCTATGGTCTATTGCACTTGTGACTACACTCAGTAGGCTTTTTATTTGTGTTCCCAAGGGTGAAATAAAAATGGATGCTAGATCTATTTGATATTATAATCTTGGCAATATTCTCTATTGAACTTATATGTGCATTTTGAATAAGAATAGTCATATCTAGTGCTTGAGCTTATGATTTGGATTACCCTTTTGTGTGGTAGCATTTGCTACAAAGATGATCTAGAATTGTTTTTATTTCTTTGCATCAATAGAAAAGAGGTGCTTGACCAAGCTTTTACTGTTGTGTTCTACATTGTGGTGCCTCTTTTAAGAGTATGCAGAGAGGAACAATATATTGTTGGCTTTGACTGCTTGGTTAGCTAAAAAGAAAAACTTATGTGTGGCTGCCAATAATTCATGGTCTTAGGCTGAATTATTTTGGTATATAAGAACATATATTGGCTTTTGTTCCCCTTTTAGCTCAATGATGAGATTTTCAAGTGGAGTAATCCCTTGCCAGTCATGCAAAGGCTGAGGCACTAATTATTTTTGTATATAAGAACAAATCCTTTTGATATGACTGCTTAAGTCTCTGTTTGTGTTGCTTAAGTCTTTGTTTTTGTGTTGCTTGATGTTTGCATACATGGATGTCGAGAATGCGAAATGTTGAAGTCATCGACATTAGTTCTGATGATGACGCGGCTAACTGTGAAGCCGCGGATGCTATGAAGCGCACTCTCCGTGAAGCTGCGGCTGCTAGGAAGCGCGCTGCTCGTGAAGCCGCGCTGCTGCTAGCAAGCGTGATGCTACTAAGCGGCGTGTTGTTGCTCATGAAGTCAGAGTTATTTCCATTCGAGATAATCGTCTATGTACATGTTGTTGCATGCTAAATATGTCTCTTCTATGTATATGTCTATGAAATGCTAAGTATGTATCTTCTATATATATGTCGATTACATGCTAAGTATATATGTATCTTCTATGTATATGTATCTTACATACTAAGTATGTGTCTCTTACATGTAGGCACGAGAGTAAAGGCAATGAAATTCAACTTTGATAAATGTTGTGTATTTGCGAACCGTGTGGCTTTGGACGGTTCACAAGTTGACTTTCTGAAGGAGGTAGCTCGCGACAGACCAACAAGACAAATCTATTTTTTCACTATTCAGGATAAACATATGGAGGCGATGAGGAAAAATGGTATGCATTTCTATCAATCACCTCCAGTTCTGTGCACACAAGACACATCTGTGTTTGTTGTTTTCATGCCTCGATCACCTCCATTTCTGTGATTAATGTTCCTTTTGTTTCTTTCATGCAGTACTTTGAAAGGAAGTACAACTTTTCCTTCATCAAGAAATACCTGAACTTGCCAATAAACATCCAGTTTTTTTGGAAGGAGAGAAGCATTGCTAAAGTGAGAGTCATATTTGGCATAGGAAGCAAAGTAGGAGTCCAGATCACCACCAACTAGAATAGGGTGGTGAAGAAGACCAAGATGAAAGAGGGTGAAGTCTTCCTATTCTGGTTCCATGGGCCCTCGAAGTACGGTCTCAAGTTGAACTTTCTATAGTCGGACATCTGTAGTGAACTTCAAGTTGTACTGTCTGATTACTTTTGATGTCCTTTCTTATTATGTAGCGAACTTCATGTTCTTATGGATAGTTTGGAGAATATAAATATAAGCCTTTATTATGCGTTAGAGTTGGTCAATTATACTATGTTTTTGCCAATTGCAACTTTCTGGAAATTCTGTGATGTGTATTTTGGACTGTATAATAACTGTGTATTGTATAACTATGTATTGTGTATTCTAGACTGTATTGTGGTTTTATAAAATTTAAATTTTGAAATTGCTATTTGAGGCGCATATGTATACTTATGCGAGTCGCATTAGGGATGCGCCTTGTATAAGCTAAGTACGCGAGTCGCATTATTGATATGCGCCTCGCATATGCAGCTTATACGAGTTGCATTAGGGACGCCCCTCGCATAAAAAATACTTGAGTCGCGGCGCTCGAGGCGCATCCCTAATGGGAACCTAATGGCTTTTCATATGCGCCTCGAGTAGGCTTTTCCCTAATAGTGCATCGCCCTCTTCTTTACGAAGAGTTGGTTCTTGGTTTGGTTTATTTTGAGCTTCATTTGACATTTTCTTTGCTTTTACTGTTTCTTGGTTATTCACGGTACAATATCTTATCCCAAGCCTTATTCCTTCATAAAAGCCATACTCTCTATCATATATGTTCCCTCACTATTCAAACTGGTTGTTTTGGTCGAAGAGGGACGGAGATTCCGGTGTGCAAACACCGGAGTCTCCGGCCAGTCCGAAGTCTCCGGTCTACAGGAACGGAATCTCCAGTCTGGGTCGGTTTCTGGCTTTCACTTAAGGGAGGCCAGGGTGAAAGAGGCACATAAATATTTCTTCCACCCTGACCTCCCCACTGATACCCGATGCCTCCTCCTCCAAAACCGCCGCGCCGAGGCCCTTGAGGCCATTGGGATCCACCGTGCCGCCGGCCAACTCCACCCTCTCCACCCTTGGTCCCTTCCCCACTAGTGGAACCACTCTAGTGGACATATCTGGTACCTCTTCTCTCCTCATGAACTTAGGGTTCATACCCTTCGTGTATTTTGGAGTTTTGTACTGATTTTCCCATTGGAAACACTTGTATGTGTCCACGCTATCACATTAGTCTTGAATCCTTGCCTGATCTGTTAGATGTAATACCGCCCGCAGCCTCCATGTGCAACCTGTGTCTCTAGACCGGAGATTCCGGTCCTTCATGCCCAATATTCCGGTCCATACCAGAGTTTCTGGACCTTTAGGATGGAGATTCGGTCCAGGCCGGAGATTCCGGGGTTGCACAATAGAGACTCCGGTGTGGATTATATATAACATACCCCGCAAAGTTTTGAGGGTCGCCATGCTATCATACTTCGTCTATATTCACAGGTGGCTCTGGTTCTCGTCGTCCACCTCGCATCAAGGCCAATTCAAGAAGAGTTGACCCACAATTTGATGAGGCTGTTGGACGGTATGTACTTCCCCATCTAACCAGAGGCAACAAGCCAGTGATGTTGCTTTTATGAGGAGGGAGCATGAGAGCACTGAGGAAGAAAGTTAGGCAAATGGGCGAAGTATGACAATTTGCAGTCCTTGGCCCATATGTCTAAGAAGGAATACCGAGATCTGCGCAAAATGAAGTTCTACAACATTCCTAGAACTAGCGATGGTCCATGTTATTGGCAGAAGCTCACCAAGTCCCTAGTTTTTCCTCAAAAGTATATGGATCTCAAGTATATGTGTGCCAAATCATACTTTGCTGATGCAATATGGATTACTGAGAAGCTTGGATTGCATGGGCTCATGGAGCTCCGTCCGGACTACAGTGTCACACTTGTGCGGCAATTCCATGCCACTATGGTGTTTGGGTCTTATCAGACTAGGATCATGACTTGGATGATATGCAATTTCTGCTACACGTCAACCTTCTTTGATTTTGCCAATGTCATTCAAGAGACCTTCCAGGGTGTTGATGTTCATGTTGGGCACCGTATGCATGATGCGGCACTTGGTGAGAACAAGAACAAGATGGCACCACTTTATGGAAGCAAGGGGATTGTTGGTGAGTCCAAGGGTCTCAAGCCCATCTCCAACCTATGGTTGAGGATCTTTCGCCAAAACCATTTCCCCTAATGCTAGGAATGATGATGCCATTAGGTGTGGCCTGGTCAACTTACTTCACCGTTCTCACAAGGTATACTTTGCAGGTCTCGATGCTGAAGGATATGGTACAGACATCATGGACTTCATCTTTTAAGAAATGTATCACGCCATTCTCTACAAGAAGTCTCCCCCATTGCACCACTCGTGATGAGAATCATCAAAAAACATCCACACGGTTCACCGCTTGACATGCCTCCTAACTGTAACATCCCAAAAATATTAATCAAGATTATCAAGTTCTAATCACCCAAGTTTAGGTTTAAAAAAAACTTTTTTTATTAAAATTAATATGAATGCATGTGTGTGTGATGAATGCATGAATGATTGAGATTTCCATGTTTGGTTGATATGAATGCTAAGGATTGGTTTAAATATGAAAACAACAACATCTAAATCATTTCCAAGCAGAATCAAATGAAGATAAAATCAAATATAAACAATATAAGCAAATGGTCATTTTGACCAAAGTTAACGACTAGACCACTTTGAGTGCTCCTAGCCCAAGTTTTCCAACATAAACAAATCCAATTCTTTTCACCCCTTGCTAGACCAAGTAAAAGTGAACCCAAGACCACTTTACAAACCAACAGAAACATATTGTAAATCTATTCAAATGATAATTCAAAATTGAATCCTTAATAGGTACTAAGATCACCATTTCTCAAAAACCACTCAAACCAGTTCACCTTGCCAAACCTAAGAAACCAGTGACTACCAAGCATGTGAGCAGAGCACTCACAAAAATTCATCAAAAAATTCAAAACTAAATTTCATGCGTCCATTTCATCAAATAGATGGTGAGCATAGTAAACTGCTGCCTAACTTCTACTGTTTTGAGCAGTGTTTCATCAAACATTTGGCCTCAACTTACTCCCCATGTCTCCCCCAGTGACTACCAGTGCATTGAACAAGCTAGCCCTCTACCCTTGCACCAGTGCCATGCCACCTGAAGCCACCCTTGCCGGACGACCATGGCCATCACGCGGGATGCAGCGCCACGCCCATCCACGATGTCCAAGAGGCATGCCACCATCCACCACGACCCCCTGTCCAACCCTCGAGCACAGCCAGGCCCTGGACCCCTGATAACAACCGCGCCAATTTCTCTGTCACCATGCCGAGAGCGCGCCAAAGCGCCACAACCGACACGCCACATGCCGAGAGCATGCCAGAGTGCTGCAGCCTGCACTCATCGCGACACCAGCTAACCCCTAGACATGTCCGTTTGCTGCCGCGCGACCAGTAGCACTTGTGCATCGTTGAAAACAGTGTCGATGCCGTGTAGAGCGTCGACCTATTCCAACCGTTCTCGACCACCCCTTGCCACACCATTAAGCCATTGAGGATCTCCAGGAGACACCACATCGGCCTACGCCCTTCGCCATGCCATTACCTCACTGCACCGTCATCACCAACGAGCTCTCCCATGCCGCACTAGCCCTCTCCCTCGGCTATAAAAGGAGGCCACCCCGCCTCAATTCTTCACACCATCTCACTCCCCACTCCTCACAAACCACCCCTGACCCTTCCCCAGAGCAAGGCGAGCTCCGCATCGCCAGAATTTGGCCGGAGTCTGCCGCTGTAGAGGAGAAGCGAAGTCGTTGATGTATGGGTTCGTAGCATGGAAAACAAAAAAAATTTACCGCATGCAAACAAACAAGCCAAGATCTATCTACTAGATTGTAGCAACGAGTCGATAGAAGAACTCACCCTCGAAGATTCCAAAGCGGTTAACGAGAGCAGATTCTCGTGGCTGATGTAGTCGTACTATTGCCGATCTCAAGATCGCGTAGACGATCCTTCCGGCGCTGCGTTCCGGCAGCGCTTCCGCAGTCGGTCACATGTTCGGTACTCGATGAATACCTTCCTCTCCGCAGGGGTCCCTCACATTGTTTTAGTGATCACACGAACCAAATCCACCACATCAAAACTGATCATCACGAGAGTTGATGTAGCTTCAATGGCGAACAATCAACATGTTCATCATATTTACTATATGATTCATTCTTTACCTTTCGGTGATCCGTGTTCCGAGACCATGTATGTACATGCTAGGCTCGTCAAGATCAAACCTTATCTTCTGCATGAGAAAATCTGGCTTGCTCACGTTGTATACACTTGCAGAATCTAACACACCCGATCATCACGTGGTGCTTCAAAACAACAAGCTTTAGCAACGGTGCTTACTAAGGATGAACACTTTCAAACTTGAATTTTGTGTGCTTGAGGGATCATCTTATAATGCTACCATCGTTAACTAAGCAATACAAGATGCATAAAGGATTAACATCACATGCAATTCATAATATGTGATATGATATGGCCTTTCTTCTTGTGCTTCTGATCTCCATCTTCAAGCACGAACATGATCTCCATCATCATCGGCATTGCGTCAAGGTCAATGGCATTGTTCCATGGTTGTCGTCCACCAGCTTCAACTATTACAACTACTTTGAATAGACACACGGGTCTTAACAGAATTAAAGACAACCATATGGCTCCTGCCGGTTGCCAACTTACAATAAGGAACATTGCATACATCAAATATAATCACAATCATGGCCATATCACATCACAGCACACCCCTGCAAAACAAAGTTAGACGCCTCTAATTTTCTTTGCATATCTTACGTGTTTTCGGGCTTTCAATAAGTGTCGCTCTAACTTACGAACAAGAAACACAACGTTGATGCTTCAAATATCAAGTGCCCGTTGTAAATTGGATCTATACTATCAAGTGCCCGTTGTAAATTGGATCTATACTATCAAGTGCCACTTATGCAATACAAATTGCATGTTGAGCGTGGAGCAAGTCTCATGAACGATGTCATGTAAGGTTAGCCCGGGCCGCTTCATCCCATCATACCGCAAGATCCAAAGTACAAAAGAAGCAATTGATAATAAAAGCACCACCGCCCATAATGACCATTGTGTTCTACTCGTGCAACAGATCTACATATAGACACGGCTCTGATACCACTGTAGGGGTTCGTAGCATGGAAAACAAAAAATTTCTACCACATGCAAACAAACAAGCCAAGAACTATCTACTAGATTGTAGCAATGAGTCGATAGAAGAACTCACCCTCAAAGATTCCAAAGCGGTTAACGAGAGCAGATTCTCGTGAGTGATGTAGTCGTACTATTGCCGATCTCAAGATCGTGTAGACGATCCTTCCGGCGCTGCGTTCCGGCAGCGCTTCCGCAGTCGGTCACACGTTCCGTACTCGATGAAGACCTTCCTCTCCCTTGTTCCAGCAGGTAGCGGAGGTTGTAGCACTCTCCTCGTGATTCCGGCAGCACGACGGCGTGGTACCGGAAGTAGAGGGGAGATCTCGCAGGGCTTCGCCTTAAGCCAGAGCGAGTATGGTGGACTATGAGAGAGGCCTTGGCGATCTATGGTTTAGAGGGCACCAAGGGGCGGAGCTTGGCCGACGGCTAGGGCTAGGGGAAGCCCCAAGTCGGCGGCTAGGAGAAACCCTAGGGGCGGAGGCGACTTGGAGGTGGCCGACGGCTAGGGTTAGGGTTTTTGGGTGTGTTGGGTGTGAGCGAGAGGGGCAACCCTGCCCCTCCTTTTATAGGTGCGAGGGCGCGGCTTGGGAGGAGGGAGTTCTCCCGCAAGTCGGCCTCCTTGGATGGCGGGTGGAGGGAGGAGACTTCCTCCCCAATTAGGTTTCCTACTCTCCCTCCACCAAGCTAACTTGCTGTTTGACTTTTTCAAATTGGCGTTTGACTTTCAAACTAGGATTTGATTTCTCCCTTTATTTTGCCCAGCCATTTTAACTAGTACATGATGCAACCATTCCATATTGTCATGACACATTCATGTACCCTTCCCCTCCGGAGTGCCGGACCTTCCGGACCGTTCTAGAACATTCCTGGTGAAAACACCGGAATCATTCCCCAACTCCAAAACAAGACTTTCCTTATATGAATCTTATTCTCCGGACCATTTCGGATCTCCTCGTGATATCCCGGATCCCATCCGAGACTCTGAACAACATTAAGTCTCTTACTCATCATTCCATAACTACTCAACAACATCGAATCCTTAAGTGTGTCTCCCTACGGTTCGTGAATTATGCGGACATGATCGAGACACTTCTCTAATCAATAACCAATATAGGAATCTGGAAATTCATATGGCTCCCACATATTTCTACGATTACTTTGAGATCGAATGAACCACTTACATATGATACAATTTTCCCTTTGTCTCACGATAGTTTACTTATCCGAGGTTTTGATCATCGGTATCTCTGCATACGTAGTTCAACCTCGTTACTGATAAGTACTCTTTTCTCGTTCCCGTGATATGTGATCCCTTGTGAGACAGTCACATGCTTGCAAGCTAGTTGGATGACATTCCACCGAGAGGGCCTAGAGTATATCTATCCGTCATATGGATGGACAAATCCCACTCTTGATCCATGTGTCTCAACCCATACTTTCCGAACACTCAATGCCACCTTTATAGCCACCCAGTTATGGTGTGGTGTTTGATGTCATCAAAGCATCCTTCCGGTGATGGTGATAAGCATGATCTCATGGTCGAAGGAATTAGGTTACTATGTATCAGAAAGCTTATAGCAATTGAACTATTAAAATGACTTGATCTTTATGCTACACTTATCTATTAGGAGTATGTCCACCATATCATTCTCCTAATGATATGATCTTGTTATTAACAACATCTCAAATGTTCATGATCAAGAAACCATGATCATCTATTAATCAACAAGCTAGTATTATGAAGAGGCTTTACTAGGGACTCTAATTTAGTTTACAAATCACACAAGTATTAATGTTTCTGGTTAATACTGTTATAGCATGAATGTAAAAATTTATCATAAACACAAAGATATAATAATAACTACATTTATTACTGCCTCTAGGGCATATCTCCAACAGTCTCCCACTTGCACTAGAGTGAACTAATCTAGATTACATGGTAATATACCGAACACCCATGGTAGTTTGGTGTTGGTCATGTTTTGCCCTCGGGAGAGGTTTAGTCAATGGATCCGCCACATTCAGATCTGTGTGTACTTTGAAAATCTTTATGTCACCATCTTGGACATGTTTTCAAATAGCGTGAAAACGTAGCTTGATGTGCTTCAGCTTCTTGTGTGACCTTGGTTCTTGCGCATTGGCTTGGCGCCCATGTTATCACAGTAGATAGACATTGGGTCCAGTGCACTTGGAACCACACCGAGCTCTAGAATTAACTCCTTCATCCATATCGCTTCTTGTGAAGCCTCCGAAGCAGCTATGTATTCCGATTCAGTTGAAGATCTCGCCACAACGCTTTGCTTTGCACTCCTCCAGCTAACTGCTGCACCATTCGAAGTAAATACGTATCCAGATTGAGATTTAGAATCATCCGGATCGGTGTTCCAACTAGCATCGGTGTAACCATTAACAACGAGCTGTTCATCACCTCCATAAGAAAGAACCATATCCTTAGTTCTTCTCAAGTACTTAAGGATGTTTTTTACCGCTGTCCAATGATCCAATCCTGGATCACTTTGATATCTGCTAGTTAAACTAACATCATATGCAATGTCAGGTCTAGTACATAGCATGGCATACATTAGAGAACCTATGGCTAAGGCATAGGGAGTCTTACTCATCCTTTCTCTATCTTCTGCCGTTGCTGGATTTTGAGTTTTACTCAAGGTCATATTGGGCAACATGGGCAAGAACCCTTTCTTGCTATCTTCCATTCCAAACCTCTTTAGAACTTTGTCCAAATATGTACTTTGTGACAATGATATTAGGCGTCTCAATCTATCTCTATAAATCTTTATGCCTAATATGTAAGCTGCTTCGCCAAGATCTTTCATTGAAAAACTATTATTCAAATATTCCTTGACATTATTAAGAAGGTCTACATCATTCCCAATCAACAATATGTCATCTACATATAGTATTAAGAATGCTACAGAGCTCCCACTCACTTTCTTGTAAATACAAGCTTCTCCATAATTTTGTATAAAACCAAAGCTTTTGATTACCTTATCAAAACATTGATTCCAACTTCGGGATGCTTGCTTCAATCCATATATCGACCGTTGAAGTTTGCATACCTTGTTAGCATCTTTAGGATCGACAAAACCTTTGGGTTGCGTCATATACAACTCTTCATCAATGTCTCCATTGAGGAACGCTGTTTTGACATCCATCTGCCATATTTCATAATCGTAATATGCAGCGATTGCTAACATAATCCTCACAGACTTTAGCTTCGCTACTGGTGAAAAATTCTCATCATAGTCAAGTCCTTGAATTTGTCGAAACCCTTTTGCGACAAGTCGCGCTTTATAGACAGTAACATTACCATCAGCATCTGTTTTCTTCTTGAAAATCCATTTGTTCTCGACAGCCTTCCGGCCATCTGGTAAGTCCACCAAAGTCCATACTTGGTTTTTGTACATGGATCCAATCTCGGATTTCATGGCTTCTTGCCATTTGTTGGAATCTGGGCTCATCATCGCTTCCTCATATGTCACAGGGTCATCGGTGTTGTCCACCAACATGACACTCATAACGGGATCATACCAATCAGGAGTGGTACGAGTTCTCGTTGACCTGCGAGGCTCTGTAGCAACTTCAACCGAAGTTTCATGATCATCATCATTAGCTTCCTCTCTTATTGGTGTAGGTGCCACAGGAACTATTTTTGGTGCTGCGCTACTCGCAAGTTCGAGAGAAGGTTCAACAACCTCGTCGAGTTCTACTTTCCTTCCAGTCACTTCTTTCGAGAGAAATTCCTTCTCTAGAAAGGATCCATTCTTGGCAACGAAGATTTTGCCTTCGGATCTATGATAGAAGGTATACCCAATAGTTTCCTTTGGGTATCCTATGAAGACGCATTTTTCCGCTTTGGGTTCAAGCTTGTCCAGCTGTAACTTCTTTACATAGGCTTCACAACCGCAAACTTTAAGGAACGACAATTTAGGTTTCTTCCCAAAACATAATTCATACGGTGTCGTTTCAACGGATTTAGATGGTGCCCTATTTAAAGTGAATGCGGTTGTTTCTAATGCATAACCCCAAAACGATAGCGGTAAATCTATAAGTGACATCATAGAACGAACCATATCTAAGAGAGTTCGATTACAACGTTCGGACAAACCATTACGCTGTGGTGTTCCCGGTAGTGTCAATTGTGAAAGTATTCCACATTTCTTTAAATGATCTCCAAACTCGTAACTTAGATATTCACCTCCACGATCAGAACGTAGAAATTTAATTTTCTTGTTACATTGATTCTCTACCTCACTTTGAAATTCCTTAAACTTCTCGAAAGTTTCGGACTTATGTTTCATGAAATAGATATACCCATATCTACTCAAGTCATCCGTGAAGGTAAGAACATAACGATAACCACCGCGCGATGCTACACTCATTGGACCACACACATCGGTATGTATGATTTCCAACAAGTCCGTAGCTCGCTCCATCATACCAGAAAATGGAGTCTTAGTCATTTTACCCATCAGACATGCTTCGCATCTTTCAAGTGATTTGAAATCAAGTGATTCAAGAAGTCCATCGTAATGTATTTTCTTCATACGCTTCACTCCAATGTGACCAAGACGACAGTGCCACATATAGTTCGAGTTATCGCTCAATTTCAAACGTTTAGCCTCAATGTTATTTATATGTGTATTACTACAATCAAGATTCAATAAGAATAGACCATCTATCAAAGGTCCATGTGCATAAAACATATTACTCATATAAATCGAACAACCATTATTCTCGGACTTAAACAAGTAACCGTCTCGCAATAAACAAGATCCCGATATAATGTTCATGCTCAACGCAGGCACCAAATAACAATTATTTAAGTATAAAACTAATCCCGATGGTAGATGAAGAGGTAGCATGCCGAACGCGATCACATCAACCTTTGATCCATTTCCAACGCGCATCGTCACCTCGTTCTTCGCTAGCTTCTGTTTATTCTGCAGCACCTGTTTCGAGTTACAAATATGAGCAACCAAACCAGTATCAAATACCTAGGCACTACTACGAGTACTAGTGAGATACACATGAATAACATGTATATCGAATATACCTTTCTTATTGATGTTGCCGTTCTTCAAATCCGCCAAGTACTTTGGGAAATTCCGCTTCCAGTGACCCTCTTGCTTGCAGTAGAAGCACTCAGTATCAGGCTTAGGCCCAACCTTGGTCTTCTTCGCTGGTGCGGGAACTTTCTTACCGCCCTTATTGAAGTTTCCCTTTTGCATAGACTTGCCTATCTTGAATTTGGTGGTCTTATTAACCAACAACACTTGATGCTCTTTCTTGATCTCCACTTCTGCAGATTTCAACACGGAGAAGAGTTCTGGCAACGTCTTGTCCATGTTTTGCATATCGTAGTTCATCACAAAGTTCTTGTAACTTGGTGGTAGTGATTGGAGGAGACGGTGAATCCCCAAAGAATTAGGAATCACTATACCCAAACTTTGGAGTTTGTTTGCGTGCCCAGACATCTTAAGCACATGCTCACTGACGGAGCTGCCCTCTTCCATCTTGCAGTTAAAGAAATTTTCAGAAGCCTCATAACTCTCAACTATCGCGTGAGCCTCAAATATCATTTTGAGTTCACGGACAATATCATGTGGGTCATGGTTATCAAACCTTTTCTGAAGCTCCGATTCCAAACCATACAAGATAGCACACTGAACTGTGGAGTACTGATTCTTCCGAGCGAGGAAAACATTCTTTACCTCATCGGTAGCATCAGCTGCAGGCGGGTCACCAGCGGTGCATCCATCACATAGGTCAAATTACCAGCATTGAGGACAATCCTCAAATTGCGGAACCAATCCGCGAAGTTGCTTCCATTGTTTTTCAACTTTTCTTTCTCTAGGAACATATGGTAGGGGCCTCCATTGATCTACAACATATTTGTAATAGTTTAGACTAAGTTTATGACAAATTGAGTTCCATTAATAGTTAAATTAATCTAGGTGAACTCCCACTCAAAACAATATCCCTCACATTGTTTTAGTGATCACATGAACCAAATCCACCACATCAAAACCGATCATCACGAGAGTTGATGTAGCTTCAATGGCGAACAATCAACATGTTCATCATATCTACTATATGATTCATGCTTTACCTTTCGGTGATCCGTGTGCCGAGACCATGTCTGTACATGCTAGGCTCGTCAAGATCAAACCATAGCTTCCGCATGAGCAAATCTGGCTTGCTCACGTTGTATACACTTGCAGAATCTAACACACCCGATCATCACGTGGTGCTTCGAAACAACAAGCTTTAGCAACGGTGCTTACTAAGGATGAACACTTTAAAACTTGAAATTTGTGTGCTTGAGGGATCATCTTATAATGCTACCGTCATTAACTAAGCAATACAAGATGCATAAAGGATTAACATCACATGCAATTCATAATATGTGATATGATATGGCCTTTCTTCTTGTGCATACGATCTCCATCTTCAAGCACGAACATGATCTCCATCATCACCGGCATTGCATCAAGGTCAATGGTGCCGTTCCATGGTTGTCGTCCACCAGCTTCAACTATTACAACTACTTTGAATAGACACACGGGTCTTAACAGAATTAAAGACAACCATATGGCTCCTGCCGGTTGCCAACTTACAATAAGGAACATTGCATACATCAAATATAATCACAATCATGGCCATATCACATCACAGCACACCCCTGCAAAACAAAGTTAGACGCCTCTAATTTTCTTTGCATATTTTACGTGGTTTGGGGCTTTCAATAAGTGTCTCTCTAACTTACGAACAAGAACCACAACGTTGATGCTTGAACTATCAAGTGCCTGTTGTAAATTGGATCTATACTATGATGAGAGAGACAGGCACCCGCAAAGCCACTTATGCAATACAAGTTGCATGTTGAGCGTGGAGCAAGTCTCATGAACGATGTCATTTAAGGTTAGCCCGGGCCGCTTGATCCCATCACACCGCAAGATGCAAAGTACACAAGAAGCAATTGATAATAAAAGCACCATCGCCCACAATAACCATTATGTTCTACTCGTGCAACAGATCTACATATAGACACGGCTCTGATACCACTGTAGGGGTTCGTAGCATGGAAAACAAAAAATTTCTACCGCATGCACCCAAACAATCCAAGATCTATCTACTAGATTGTAGCAACGAGTCGATAGAAGAACTCACCCATGAAGATTCCAAAGCGGTTAACGAGAGCAGATTCTCGTGGGTGATGTAGTCGTACTATTGTCGATTTCAAGATAGCGTAGACGATCCTTCCGGCGCTGCGTTCCGGCAGCGCTTCCGTAGTCGGTCACACGTTCGGTACTCGATGAAGACCTTCCTCTCCCTTGTTCCAGCAAGCAGCGGAGGTTGTAGCACTCTCCTCGTGATTCCGACAGCACGACGGCGTGGTACCGGAAGTAGAGGGGAGATCTCGCAGGGCTTCGCCTTAAGCCGAAGCGAGTATGGTGGACTATGAGAGAGGCCTTGGGGATCTATGGTTTAGAGGGAACCAAGGGGCGGAGCTTGGCCGACGGCTAGGTCTTGGGGAAGCCCCAATTCGGCGGCTAGGAGAAACCCTAGGGGCGGCGGCGACTTGGAGGTGTCCGGCGGCTAGGGTTAGGGTTTTGGGGTGTGTTGGGTGTGAGGGAGAGGGGCAGCCCTCCCCTCCTTTTATAGGTGGGAGGGCGCGGCTTGGGAGGAGGGATTCCTCCCCCAAGTCGGCCTCCTTGGCCGGCGGGTGGAGGGAGGAGACTTCCTCCCCAAGTAGGTTTCCTACTCTCCCTCCACCAAGCAAACTTGTCGTTTGACTTTTTGAAATTGGCGTTTGACTTTCAAACTAGGATTTTATTTCTCCCTTTATTTTTCCCAGCCATTATACCTAGTACATGATGCAACCATTCCATATTGTCATGACACATTCATGTACCCTTCCCCTCCGGAGTGCCGAACCTTCCGGACCCTTCTAGAACATTCCCAGTGAAAACACCGGAATCATTCCCCAACTCCGAAACAGGACTTTCCTTATATGAATCTTATTCACCGGACCATTCCGGATCTCCTCGTGATATCCCGGATCCCATCCGATACTCTGAACAACATTCAGTCTCTTACTCATCATTCCATAAGTACTCAACAACATTGAATCCTTAAGTGTGTCTCCCTACGGTTCATGAATTATGCGGACATGATCGAGACACTTCTCCGATCAATAACCAATAGAGGAATCTAGAAATTCATATGGCTCCCACATATTTCTACGATTACTTTGCGATCGAATGAACCACGTATATACGATACCAATTTCCCTTTGTCTCATGATAGTTTACTTATCAGAGGTTTTGATCGTCGGTATCTCTGCATACCTATTTCAACCTCATTACTGATAAATACTCTTTTCTCGTTCCCGTGATATGTGATCCCTTGTGAGCCAGTCACATGCTTGCAAGCTAATTGGATGACATTCCACCGAGAGGGCTTAGAGTATATCTATCCGTCATATGGATGGACAAATCCCACTCTTGATCCATGTGTCTCAACCCATACTTTCCGAACACTCAATGCCACCTTTATAGCCACCCAGTTACGGTGTGGTGTTTGATGTCATCAAAGCATCCTTCCGGTGATGGTGATAAGCATGATCTCATGGTCGAAGGAATTAGGTTACTATGTATCAGAAAGCTTATAGCAATTGACCTATTAAAAATTACTTGATCTTTATGCTACGCTTATCTATAGGAGTATGTCCACCATATCATTCTCCTAATGATATGATCTTTCTGTTAAGAACATCTCAAATTTTCATGATCAAGAAACCATGATCATCTATTAATCAACAAGCTAGTATTATGAAGAGGCTTTACTTGGGACTCTAATTTAGTTTACAAATCACACAAGTATTAATGTTTCTAGTTAATACTATTATAGCATGAATGTAAAAATTTATCATAAACACAAAGATATAATAATAACTACATTTATTACTGCCTCTAGGGCATATTTCCAACAGTTGATTAGAGGCACCCCAGGAGCCGCCGCGACCACCGTTCGAACCGCCGTCATCGACAATGTCGTTCGCCCCCATCGCCGACCCTAGTTGGAGCCCTGGTAAGACGCCGCGTACCCCCACCGTCGCCGTTAGGGTTTGGTCTCGTTGGAGCAGTTCGACGAAGACGACGAACGTGAACCGTAGATCCTAGTATAATCGTAAGGCTCAGATTGAAAGATACCGCTTCATATAGCTAAAGTTGCTGACGCGTGGGACCTCTCTGGTAGCAGCCCTTTGTGCGCGTGCTATGGAATTGGGCCGACCCACTTTAGTTCCCGTGCTCAGCCCAGTAATTCAAATATAGATTTTCCAATTTAGATCAAACCTAGTTCTGTTAGTAGATTCAAAAATCAATTCAGAGAGATTCACTAAACCAAATTGCATGAAACCAATTTTACTAGAAAGGTATTGAAAATATTAATCCAAGCCCTTCAGATATAAACCATTTGGAATTATAGATCACCTAGAGCAAAAATAACAAGACAGAGACTTTTCTACATTCAAACATTTTTCAAAAATCAACATAAATGCTTTTGAGTTGATTCCAACTCTCAAAAATCACATTTGGCAAGATCTTTCTGAATATATAAAAATATTTAGGTTTATATGAAGTAATCTTGGACAAGTGTTAAAAGAATGCCCCATAGGCACTTCTAGTCACTTTGATTATTTAAAATAATAATTTTAAACCTTATTAAATTGTGACACCACTTTAAATCACATTCCCAAGTATTAAAATATGTGGTGATGACATGTGTCAACATGATCCCATATTTTTATTAGAGAATATTAAATCTTAAGTAGTTTAGAATGAGTAGAAATTACTTTGCCAAAAAAAAGACTAGTTAAGTATTGTTTGGTGATTGTGTACCTCATATTTATTTATAGATGCTAGTATTGACCAAGGATACGAGGAGGAAGAGAACTACTACTACAAAGAAGAAGAGAACTTCAATCACTGCACCAATCAAGGCAAGCTAATAATTGCAAGCCCCACAATACAAGTTAACTTTGCAAGTTAGATAACCTATGCTATGCATTAGGCATGCTTTGGTTATGAAACCTTGATTATACCAAATCCCAGTTTTACTTGCAAGCTTTATTCTTTTATTTCTTTATCAAAGATCTTTATTACTTTTACTTAGTGACTTGGAAGTTTTTGGAAAGATATTATATGTAGCATAAAGAGCATAAAACTTGGCCTAAGTTAGTTAGAACTAGATGTTATACTGAGGCATGCGATTAGATTTGGATAAGTCACCTTTTATTAGCACCCCTCATTAGTGATTACCCTCGATTTTAGTGGCTAGTGCTAAGCATAAAAGTTGATCACTTTAGATGGGAATACTTGGTGAAAATGATTATGAAAACCTTAGAATGATGAGTCATTCTAATGAAATGTTTTGACATGTGTTATGAACACCAGATTATTTGATGATGAAAATGTTGAGGGATGAGCCTTAGCCCTTTATAAAACTGATGGTTGGGTTCGCATGCGATACCATTCCAATTTTATCGTACAACCACAATACCAAAATTTGGGTAGGGCTTGAGTGGAAGTTTATATATCTTAGTATGGGTTCCCTTGCATAAGAGGTTAGAGGTAAGGCTACCTCGTGATGATTGTCCACATTTGCAGTTCCCAAGATGACAGATGGTCATGGTTGGGAGGCCAAACTCATAGGGGAGGTGCCTATACTAGGGTGTGTAATTGAAAGGTTAGGATTGATTATCCGCATAATGAGTATGGTGATTCAGGATTTTTCCTGACGGATGTATCGAATGTTGTGGTGAAAGTGTACTACCTCTATAGAGTGTCAAACTATTCGAATAGCCGCGTTCGCGGTTATGACAGTTGGAGTGGCCATATTGTTCCATCGTCAGATGTTTTCAAAATGACTTGTGAAATGAGCTATGACTTTGACTTGACCACAACAGGGTTGTGAACATGAAAACTAAGTTCCCACTTAGGTGTTGTAAAACTTTAAGTTAGTTTTCTTTACTTCTAAACTCAGTTAGAGATAAACTTGGCTTTTTGCAAATAAACCTAGAGCTTAGGATTCCTACTCGATCTACATTACTTGTTAGTATTAGTTTGTGAGTACTTAAAGAGTACTCATGGCTTTGTCCCTGGCTATTCCTATGGCCAGACTATGAGGAGGACTACCAGGATGATGGACAGCAGGAAGTCTATGACAACTAGGATCATCTCCCATCGTTAGCAATGCCTGTGACCCCGAAGATGGAGCTTCGACCATGCTACCATTATTATATTATTCCGCTACGTTGATTGTATTAAGACTGGGTCATGAGATCCTTTGTTCGTAAGACCTTTATTATGGTTTGTAATGGATGATCAACTATGGTAATCCTAGGATTGCGATGTATGGCATAACAAACATCTGAGATTAAAAATCCAGGTGGTGACACTAACCTTGTGGAGCATGCCCTTGTGTCTCTCCAAAAGAAAGGGAATATGGGGCCAGCTCCTAGGCCGTCGTATGCAAATGATGAGGATGAGATTTCTGAGACTGAGCAAGCTCCCTTATGGCACTGTGTCAACGTGGAGCGCTTCATCGGAAAACCTCAAGAGCAAGGTATGATGCAGCACAGCAGAAAGTCTTCCCTCAGTAAGAAACCAAGGTTATCGAACCAGTAGGAGGAAGGAAATGTCTCAAAGGTGTTGCAATCAATGTGGAAACCTGCACACCACAAACTTAAGACTTTGCCCCAAATAACAGTGAGGTTGTCAATCTCACCGGTTGCTGTAACAAAGGATTAACTATATGGTGTGGAAGGTGAAAGTGGTTTGCAAAAAGAAAACAGTAACAGTGAAAGATGTATCAATGGTAAAGATTGGACCAGGGTCCATAGTTCACTAGAGGTGTTCTCCTTAGATAAACAAACATGGCATGATGGGTAAAAAAATTACAGCAGGGCAATTGACAGGACAGAGCAAGGCATAACAATGCAATACTAGACATAAAGCTATGAGAATCAATTGGGAAATACAACAAGATACATAGACCGCCATCCAACTGCATTTGTAAGACCTTTATTAGGGTTTGTAATGGATGATGAACTATGGTACCAATCTGTTATGTCTCACAAAAATGGTAATCCTGGGATTGAGATGTATGGCATAATAGGCATTTGGGATTAAAAATCCGGGTGTTGACAAGTTGGTATCAGAGCCATCCTAACCATAGGTGACCCTAGTTAGAATGGACTATTGAATCAAAAACTTAGTTTCAAAACAAAAGAAGTGAGTATTTATGAAAAAATATTTGTATTCTTATAACTTAGATTATTTCAAGAAAATTCATGTTCCTCAAAAATTCTTGCAATCCTACATAAAATTTCACACACTTGATCACCTCACTAACTTACTCATCTTACATTCTTATAGATGGAAGTCAAGTATATCAAGATCTACCAGTTGGGAAATGGAGGAAAGATCATCTTTGAGCGCGATTTAGACCAACTCTCGGAACTTCTTGAGCACCCGCACCCCAAGTTCTTTAGAGCAAAGCTCAATGATCAGCATGGAGGAGAACTACAATGGCCGATCATTGCAAATCTCCGAGGCAATATGGAGGCAGCCACCTCAGAGGGGATCCAATTTAGCTTTAGGTAGAACAACTGGATAGACGGACTCGCCAGGGCTATGCAAGAGGCTCTTGCCCGTATGTGTGAGCAAAACATCAACCAGATCAAGGGCACTCGTTTTGAGTACTATGCAAGGCGTGATGCTATGGGACAGCCATTGGAAGTACCGGGCCACTTGGAGCTGAAGCATCAAGTGGATCTTCTCGACTTCATGCTATATGACAGGCAGAAGGAATTGGACAATGCCCGTTCTTACGCCAACCACAACTATGCCATTGCAGTCAGTAAGGACCAGGCCCTCGCCATCCTTGCTATGGAGCGCAAGTCATTTCGCCGTCTCCATGACAAGAAGGATCACATCATTGCTCGCATTCGTCACAAAGTTCCAGACTTGGAGGATACCATCCATGAGCGAGACATGAAGCTTGAGGAGAGGGAGAATGCAGGGGGAGATATCCGTGGAGATCCCTACTCCTACCTAAGTGATGATGATGACTACCTGGAGGACCAAGCCATGGACTTCCACACTGATGATGATGATTCCGCCTTCATTAATGATGAAGAAGCCACCGATTCTGATGAGTAGTAGCACTTGAGCACTATTGTAGGTGTGAGTTGTATCCGGTCCCACTGTATCGTAGCTTCACAGAATGGTTCTTAAAACCATCTGTTACCATAGTTTGGTGTGTGTTTGTACCGGGTGCTATGAATGAATGAAAAGCATGTTGCTAGTTGGAAAAACCAGAGTCAAACTCAAAGTTTAAAAGCTTTTCAAAAAAAAATCTACGAACCTTAGAAATTTCCCCCTTGTCTCATGATCTATCTAAATCTTCAGATGCCTCGCGGAAGAAGTAGCTCATCTCAGACCCAATGCTGCAACTCCTGCAAATGTTGGTTTCTGACTATGAAGCTGAAAGAGCCGAATGTCAAGCCAATTTATCCACCCTTCAACAGATAGCTCAGATGTACAATAATAATCAAGGCCCTGGAAACCAGGACAACCATGGATCCAAGCTCAAGAACTTCTAGAACACCAATCCACCAATTTTTAGTAAGTCTGATGAGCCATTAGATGCGGATGACTGGCTGCAGGCCATGGAAAACAACCTAGAAGTCGCAGGAATGGAGTCCAATGAGAAAGTACTCTTTGCCACCCATTATCTAGCAGGTGATGCAAGAGCTTGGTGGAATAGCATTCACACCATGAATGGACGACAAATGATGACTTGATGGATTCAAACTCAAGTTCAGCCAAACCCATGTGCTACCGGGTTTGTTCAAGAGGATGAGAGATGAGTTTAGAGAATTGAAGCAAGGGAGGATGACAGTAGTTGAGTACCGTGACAAATTTCTGTCATTAGCTAGGTATGCACCAGATGAGATTAACATTAAATCCAAGAAGAAGGTGATATTCTTGAATGGTCTGCATGATGAGATGCAGAGGGTATTAGTCAACATTCCTTTCGCTGACATTGAAGCCTGAGTGGATTCAACAATCCAGATGGAAGTCAAGATCAACCAAGCCAATGAGAATCGCAAACGTCGGATGATGAATCAACTAGGATCCCACCATACCACTAAGTATCGCCCCAACCCATCTGCAGGATATGCCCCGAGAAACAATAGACCCCCGATGACCCGTCCGAACTATCCCAACCATGGAGGAGGAAACCCAAGGCTCGGAGGAAACCACAACAACAACCCCGACAACTCCAACAATTCCAATCATGCACCGCCCAAGTTCAACAACACCAATACTTCCCCAAGGACTGGAAGCAATGTTGTGCCTGTTGCAAAAAAGGACAAGTCTCAGGTTACTTGTTTTGAATGCAGAGTCAAGGGTCACTACTCCAATGAGTGCCCCAAGAAGCTTGCAGCAGCTACCAATGTGAATGCCCCAGCTCAGTAGCAGCGCCGTGTTCAGCCTGGAAGGAGGTTTTCCCTAGGGAACTCACTCAACCGTAACGGCCATCTGTTTCACATTAATGCCGAAGAAGCCCAGGAAGCGCCAGATGTCGTGCTGGGTATGTTTTATATTAACTCAGTACTTGCAAGAGTGTTGTTTATTCTAGAGCATTGCACTCATTTGTTACACAAGAATTTGCATGCACTAGTAAGATTCAACCAACAAAATTGAAGCATGTTATGATAGTTCAAAATACCTGGTTCAACCACCAAAGCTAGACAAATTTGCAAGGCCGTACCTATCAGAATCCATGGAATAGATTTTTAGGCTAATCTAATAGTACTTGGAACAAAAGGTTGGAAGTAGTTCTAGGAATGGATTGGATGTCAAAACATAAAGGATTAATAGACTGTGCCAAGAAAGCCATAACCATGACTAGTAACACTAGAGTATCAGTAGAGCATGTATCTGAAAGTTTGCCCCGGCAATTCAAGTGCAACAAGAGTCTAGCCCAACCAACCATTGACCAAGTCCGAGTAGTCTGTGAATACCTCGACGTATTCCCAGATGTATTGCCCGGTATGCCCCCAGATCGGGATATCGAGTTTATCATTGAACTAATCTCTGTAGCTGGACTCATAGCTCAGAGACCTTATAGTATCAACCCGTCTGAATTAGTGGAGCTAAAGAAGCAACCAGATGCTATGCTGGAGATAGGTCTGATTCAACCAAGTGCGTCGCCATGGAGATCACCTATTTTTTTTGTGAATAAGAAATATGGAGGTAAGCGTTTGTGCACGGATTATCGGAAGCTGAATGATATCACCATTAAGAACAAGTACCCACTAACGAAGATAGAAGATCTGTTTGACCAGTTGACCGGTGCCAAAGTGTTTTCTAAGATTGATCTTAGAACAGGTTATCATCAACTGAAGATTCTTGCAGAGGATATTCAAAATACTGCCTTTACCACCATATATGGACTGCATGAGTACACGATCATGTCTTTTAGATTAACCAATGCCCCCTCTTATTTCATGAAACTCATGAATAAGATATTTATGAACTTCCTAGATAAGTTTGTCATTGTTTTCATCGATGACATACTGATCTATTCCAAATCAAAAGAAGAACATGAGCTACAACTAAGGACCATCCTTGAAACCCTTAGGGATCATCAGTTGTATGCCAAGTTTAGAAAATGTGAGTTTTCGTTATAGGAAGTAGGATTCCTCGGACACATCGTGTTGGCAGGAGGAATTGCTGTCGACCCTGCCAAGGTTAAGGATGTTGAAGAATGGCCAGCCCCAACCACCCAAACCCAGGTTCGCACATTTCTCGGATTAGCCAGATATTACCGCAAGTTCGTAGAAGGATTCTTGAGCATCGCAAGACCCATGACCCAATTTTTGAAGAAAGATAAGAAGATTGAATTGGATGGACAAATGTGAAGCAAATTTTCAAGAGCTCGAGAAGAGATTGATTTTAGCCCCAATATTGATTATGCCGGATATCATGAAGCCTTTTGATGTGTATTGTGACGCATCCAAGGTTGGTCTCGGATGTGTGTTAATGCAAGAAGGCAAAGTCACATCCTATCTATCCCAACAACTGAAGCAACATGAGCAGAATTACCCTACCCATGACCTTGAACTAGCAGCCATAGTTTTAGCCTTGAAGACATGGCGGCATTACCTCATGGGTAACCACTATGAGATTTATTCGGATCACAAGAGTCTAAGTATATTTTCACCCAGAAGGAGCTAAATATGAGGAAAAGGAGATGGATAGAGTTAATCAAGGACTATGATCTTGACATTCACTATCACGCCGACAAAGCCAATGGGTAGAAGATGCTCTTAGCAGATTGCCGTGTCGATTCAGCACCATGATTCTGAAGGAGAAACAAAGTTTGCATAAGGAGTTGGAAGATTTCAGAGTGGAGCTAGTTAGTGAAGTATTTTTGGCTAGCATAGAACTTCAAACCACTTTGATCAGTCAGATCAAGGAGGCGCAAAAAGGAAATGCTAGTAACAACGGAATCAAACGTCGTATCGGTACAAGGAAGGTACCCGGATTCACCGAAGATGAAGAAGGAGTTTTGTGGTACAAAGGACGTATCTGTGTACTAGCAGATTCCAAGTTGAAGCAAGATATTTTGAAAGAAGCCCATGATACTCTTTATTTAATCCACCCCGGAGGAACCAAGATGTATCAGGACTTGAAGGAGCAATTTTGGTGGCATAATATGAAGCGAGAAATTGGAAGCTACATAGCCAAATGTGATATATGTCAGAGAGTCAAAGCAGGACATCAGAGACCCGCAGGACTTTTGCAACCATTGCAGATTCCGGAATGGAAATGGGATTCTGTAGGAATGGATTTTATCACCGGTTTTCCTACATCTAGTAGGGGAAATGATTCTATTTGGGTCAGAGTGGATATACTGTCCAAAGTAGCCCATTTATTACTGGTCAAGACCACTTATCAGAGTTCTAAGCTAGAAGAGTTGTACATCGCTAGAATACTTAGTTTGCATGGAGTCCCCAAGAACATTGTGTCGGATCGAGGAGCTCAGTTTACCTCAAGGTTTTGGAAGAAAGTCCAAGAAGGATTAGGAACCAGACTGGATTTCAGCGCAGCTTACCACCCACAGACTGATGGACAAACGAAGCGAGTAAACTAGATACTCAAAGACATGTTGAGAGCTTGTGTGTTGGAATATGGATCTAAATGGGAGTACTGTCTGCCTTTCGCAGAATTATCATACAACAATAGTTACCAAGCCAGTTTGCAAATGGCCCCATTTGAATTTTATGTATGGAAGAAAGTGTCGTACCTCGTTGAATTGGTCGGAAGTAGGAGAGAGTGAAATTTTCGGACCCGACATCCTAAGAGAAGACGGAGAGAAAGTTCACCAGATCCGTGAGCACCTCAAGACCGCCCAATCCAGATAGAAGTGTTATGCCGACAAGATACGTCGAGATCTAGCCTTCGCTATCAGAGATTTTGTGTATCTGAAAGTATCACCCTTGAAAGTAATGCAACGTTTCCAACTCAAAGGAAAGCTTGCCCCCATATATATTGGACCCTTCAAGATTTTGAATCACTCAGGAGAAGTATCCTATAAACTGGAACTGCCGGAGGAAATGTCAGCCGTGCATAATGTGTTCCATATATCGTTACTTCACAAATGCTTAGAAGTCCCGGAGAAGACCGAAGTTTTCAAGAATATTGATCACAAAACCATAAATATCAACGAGGACCTAACATATCCTGAAGTACCCATTCATATTTGGAAGAAGCCTTGAGAACCACCAGGACCAGGAGTATCAAGTTTCTCAAGATCTAGTTGAGTAACCATACTGAAGAAGCTACCTGGGAGCGAGAAGATTACATTCGGAATGAGTTTCCTGATCTCTTTAGATCCTAGTTTTCTTTTTCTTAAATCTCGGTACGAGATTTTGTTTAAGGAGGGAATGTTTGTAACATCCCAAAAATATTAATCAAGATTATCAAGTTCTAATCACCCAAGTTTAGGGTTAACAAAAACATTTATTATTAAAATTAATATGAATGCATGTGTGTGTGATGAATGCATGAATTATTGAGATTGCCATGTTTGATTGATATGAATGCTAAGGATTGGTTTAAATATGAAAACAACATCATCTAAATCATTTCCAAGCATAATCAAATGAAGATAAAATCAAATATAAACAATATAAGAAAATGGTCATTTTGACCAAAGTTAAACACTAGACCACTTTGAGTGTTCCTAGCCCAAGTTTTCCAACAGAAACAAATCCAATTATTTTCACCCCTTGCTAGACCAAGTAAAAGTGAACCCAAACCCATGTTAGAAACCAACAGAAACAGATTGCAAATCTATTCAAATGACAATTCAAAATTGAATCCTTCATAGGTACTAAGATCACCATTTCTCAAAAACCACTCAAACCAGTTCACCTTGCCAAAACCAAGCAACCAGAGACTACCAAGCATGTGACCAGAGAACTCACCAAAATTCATCAAAAAAATTCAAAACTAAATTTCATGCGGCCATCAAACAAATGTTGAGCATAGTAAACCACTGCCTAACTTCTACTGTTTTGAGCAGTGTTTTATGAAACATTTGGCCTCAACTTACTCTCCTTGTCTCCCCAGTGACTACCAGTGCATTGAACAAGCTAGCCCTCTACCCTTGCACCAGTGCCATACCACCCGAAGCCACCCTTGCCAGCGAACCATGGCCAGCACGCAGGAGGAACCGCCACGCCCGTCCATGATGTCCAGGAGGCAGGCCACCATCCACCGCCACCCCCTGTCCAACCCTCGAGCACAGCCAGGCCCTGGGCCATTGAGAAGAGCCGCGCCGATTTCTCTGTCGCCATGCCGAGTGCGCCTCAGCCGACATGCGCGTACACGCCGCGCCTCGCCCTCACAGTGCGTGCCTACACTCACCGCGACACCAGCTAACCCCTAGACATGCTTGTTTGTCGCCGCGTGACCAGTAGCACCTGTGCATCGTCGAAAACGCCATCGGTGCCGTGTAGAGCATCGACCTGTTCCAACCATTCTCGACCACCCCTTGCTGTGCCATTAAGCCCTTGAGGATATCCAGGAGACACCGCACCAACCTACGCCCTTCTCCATGTGATTAGCTCACTACACCGTCGTCACCGCCGAGCTCTGCCCTTGCCGCACTGCCCCACTCACTCGGCTACAAAAGGAGGCCACCCCCATCTTAATTCTTCACACAATCTCACTCCCCACTCCTAACAGACCACCCCTGACCCTTCCCTAGAGCAAGGCGAGCTACGCATCGCCGGAATTTGGCCGGAGTCTGCCACTACAGAGGAGAAGCGGACTCATTCATTGGAGCCACCGCAGGAGCCACTGCGACCACCGTTCGAACTGCCGTCATTGACAACGTCGTTCACCCCATCGCCGACCCTAGCTGGAGCCCTGGTAAGCCGACGCATACCCCCACCGTCGTCGATAGGGTTCGGTCTCGTCAGAGAAGTTCGACGGAGACGATGATCGTGAACCGTAGATCCTAGTCTAATCGTAAGGCTTAGATTGAAAGATACCGCTTCACGTAGCTAGAGACGCTGATGCGTGGGACCTCTCTAGTAGCAGCCTGCTGCGTGCATGCTGTGCAGTTGGGCCGGCCTAGTTTAGTTCCCGCGCTCAACCCAATAATCCAAATATAGATTTTCCAATTTAGTTCAAACCTAGTTCTGTCAATAGATTCAAAAATAATTCAGAGAGATTCACTAAACCAAATTGCATGAAACCAATTTTTCTAGAATGGTATTGAAATTATTAATCCAAGCCTGTTGGATTCAAACCATTTGGAATTATAGATCACCTATAGCAAAAATAACAAGACAGAGACTTTTTTGCATTCAAATATTTTTCAAAAATCAACCATAAATGCTTTTGAGTTGATTCCAACTCTCAAAAATCAAATTTGGCAAGATATTTCTGAATATATAAAAATATTTAGGTTTACATGCAGTAATCTTAGAGAAGTGTTAAAATAATGCCCCATAGGCACTTCTAGTTACTTTGATTATTTAAAATAATAATGGTAAACCTTATTAAATTGTGACACCACTTTAAATCACATTCCCAAGTATTAAAATATGTGGTGATGACATGTGTCAACATGATCCCATATTTTAATTGGATCATATTAAATATTAAGTAGTTTTCAATGAGTATAAATTACTTTGCCAAAATAAAATAAATAAGACTAGGTCTTTATTTTAGATGATGATTGTGATGATGCTAGATCATCTAGTGTGAACTTTTGTGTGCAAAATAGAAGTAGTTAAGTATTGTTTGGTGATTGTTTACCTCATATTTATTTATAGACGCTAGTACCGACCAAGGATAGGAGGAGGAAGGGAAATACGAAGAAGAAGAAGAAGGAGAGAACTTCAATCTCTCCACCAGTCAAGGCAAGCTAATACTTGCAAGCCGCATAATACAAGTTAACTTTGCAAGTTAGATAACCTATACAATGCATTAGGGATGCTTTGGTTATGCAACCTTGATTATACAAAATCCCAGTTTTACTCGCAATATTTATTCTTTTATTTCTTTATTAAAGATCTTTATTACTTTTACTTAGTGACTTGGAAGTTTTTGGAAAGATATTATAGGTATCATAAAGAACATAAAGCTTGGCCTAAGTTAGTTATAACTAGATGTTATACTGAAGAATGAGATTAGATTTGGATAATTCACCCTTGATTAGCACCCCTCATTAGTGATTACCCTCAATTTTAGTGGCTAGTGCTAAGCATTAAAGGTGATCACTTTAAATGGGAATACTTGGTGAAAATTATTATGAAAACCTTAGAATGATGAGTCATTCTACTAAAATGTTTTGACATGTGTTCTAAACACCAGATGATTTGATGATGAGAATGTTGAGGCATGAGCCTCGGCCCTTTATAAAACTGATGGTTGGGTTCGGATGCGATACCATTCCAATTTTACCATACAACCACAATACCCGAATTTGGGTAGGGCTTGACTGGAAGTTTATATATCTTAGTATGGGTTCCCTTGCGGAAGAGCGTTTGAGATGAGGATACTTTGTGATGATTTTCCACCTATGTAGTTCCCAAGATGACAGATGGTCATGGTTGGGAGGCCAAACTCATAGGGGTGGTGCCTATACTAGGGTGTTTAATTGAAAGGTTAGGATTGATTATCCGCATACTGAGTATGGTGATTCAGGATTGTTCCTGGAGGATGTATCGAATGTTGTGGTGAAAGTGTACTACCTTTGTAGAGTGTCAAACTATTCGAATAGTCGTGTTCACGGTTATGGAAATTTGGAGTGGCCATACTGTTCCATCGTCAGGTGTTTTCAAAATGACTTGTGAAATGAACTATGACTTTGACTTGACCACAATAGGGTTGTGAACATGAAAACTAAGTTCCCACTTAGGTGTTGTAAAACTTTAAGTTAGTTTTCTTTACTTATAAACTCAATTAGAGATAAACCTGGCTTTTTGTAAATAAACCTAGAGCTTAGGATTCCTAACCGATCTTCACTACTTGTCAGTATTAGTTTGCGAGTACTTAAAGAGTACTCATGGCTTTGACCCTGGCTATTCCTATGGCCAGACTATGAGGAGGACTACCAGGATGATGGACAACATGAAGTATATTACAACTAGGATCATCTCCCATCGTCAGCATTGCATGTGACCCTGAAGATGGAGCTTTGACCATGCTACCGTTATTATATTATTCTGCTATGTTGATTATATTAAGACTGGATCATGAGATCCTTTATTTGTAAGACCTTTATTATGGTTTGTAATGGATGATGAACTATGGTACCAATCTATTATGTCTCCAGAAAATTGTAATCCTAGGATTGCGATGTATGGCATAACATGCATCTGGTATTAAAATTCCGGGTGTTGACACTTACCTTGTGGAGCATGCCCTTGTGTCTCTCCAAAAGAAAGGAAATATGGGGCCAAATCCTAGGAGGTCGTATGCAAGTGATGAGGATGAGATTTCTAAGACTGAGCGAGCTCCCTGATGACGCTACATCAACGAGGAGTGCTTCATCGGGAAACCCCAAGAGCAAGGTATGATGCAGCACAATAGCAAGTCTTCCCTCAGTAAGAAACCAAGGTTATAAAACTAGTAGGACGAAGGAAACGTCTCAAAGGTGTTGCAAGCAATGTGGAAACCTACACAACACAAACTAAAGACTTTGCCCCAACTAACAGTGAGGTTGTCCATCTCACCAGTTGCTTTATCAAAGGATTAACTGTATGGTGTGGAAGGTGAAAGTGGTTTGCAAAAAATAAACAGTAACAGTGGAAGATGTATCAATGGTAAAGATTGGACCGGGGTCCATAGTTCACTAGAGGTGTTATCCTTAGATAAACAAACATGGCATGCTGGGTAAACAAATTACATTAGGGCAATTGATAGGACTGAGCAAGGCATAACAATGCAATACTAAACATAAAGATCCTATGAGATTCGATTGGGCAATACAACAAGATACATAGACCACCATCCAACTGCATCTATGACTAGAAGTCCACCTTTGGTTTATCATCTGAACCCCCTCCAGTATTAAGTTGCAAGCAATAGACAACTTCTTTAAGCAAAGTGTGTAAGGTAAACAATCCACTTATTCCATGAACAAGGGACCGTTGTTTTCTCCCTAGAGGGAACAACACATCTACAACCTTAGAAATTTCTGTCACTTCCCTTGATTAAATAGAGGCATGAACCCACTATCGAGCATAAATACTCCCTCTTGGAGTCACTAGCAACTACTTGGCCAAGATAGGTACTAACAACGGAGAGCATGCAATATCGCAAAAAACACAGACATGATAGACTCAATAAGACTAAAACATTAATCAATCTAACATAGTAATCTCTATATCCATCGGATCCCTTCAAACACAACATGCATGATTACAAATAGATGAGATCTTGATCATGAACGGAGCTCACAAGATCTAGACATGAAAGCACAAGGAGGAGATACAACCATATAGCTACTACATGGACCCGTAGTTCAAGGTGGAACTACTCACGCTTCATACCGGAGGCTGGCATGATGAAGAAGAAGGCCTCTAGGATGATCTCCCCTCCGGCAGGGTGCCGGGAAGAGCTTCAGATCCCCCGATCTAGGGATGATGGTGGCAGTGGCTACAGACGGTTTCATGGAATATTGAATAGGTCCTTAGGGTTTAGGCATTGGGGGCTTCTTTTAGGAGAAGAGGCAATGCTGGGAGGCAGCCAGGGGGCCCACACCCTACCTAGGAGTAGCCTAGGGTGGGCCCAAGCCTAGGGGTGCAGCCGCCCTGTGGCGCCCTTCCGTCTCTCCTCTGGACTTCGTGTTCTCCTCGGTGAAATATTGAGTTTGGCTTTTGTCCCGTCCAATTCCGAGAATATTTACTTACTATATTTTTTGGAACCAAAAATAGTAGAAAATAGGCAACTGACACTATGGCAACTTGTTAATAGGTTAGTACCAGAAAACATATGAAAAGCACCTCAAAGTGTGGACAAAGCCAAGCAAAGTAGATACTAAACAAGCATGGCACATCAAAAATTATAGATACGTTTCCGCTGTATCAAGCATCCCCAAGCTTAACTCCTGCTCATCCTCGAGTAGGTAAGTGATAAAAGAATAATTTTTGAGGTGACATGCACCACCAAAACCATGATCAAACCATTTGCAAGCATTGAAAGCTGGGATCAAAGAACTATAAACATGTGCATGAAAGATGGAGTTCTAAAAATAAGAAAAAGTAACTATGCATGCAACATGAAAGGCTGCAAAGAAAGATCATGAATAACATGCATTGAAAAATGTTTGTTTGTTTCACATACAGAAAACATGGCATAGTGGCATTTAGCTTGTCCCTCATGGAGTAGCAGATATATGCATAGGACACCTTCAAAGTTCATAAGAGTGACTAGATACAAATAGCACAAGAACAAGCAATATCAACAATATGCATCTATCAATATGTTTTGGGACACTACACAGAGAACTAAGAATGGCAACTATGCTCTCTTAACTAGTACCTAAAGGTAGAATGTGGAGACTCAATATAATAGTGGAAGAAAGTCCCTTCATATAGGGAAACAGGGATTTCAAGTTTCAAAAAGTGATGAGGTTTAATCTCGTCAATGCCCATTGTTATGAGCTTGGGTTTTGGAGAATATGGGGGCGCTGGAGATCGCGGAACGGTTAACAAACAAGCAACCAGGGGACACGATATTTACCCAGGTTCAGGCCCCCGGAGGGAAAACCCTACTCACTGCTATGCGCTCTTGATTCTGGCAGAACCGAAGGATTCTGAGGGTCTTGTGAGATGCAATCTGGCGTGGAGGTGTCTATGTGGTGGAAAGGATTGGTCTTCTCGCCATACCCTCCTAGCCTTTAAATAGAGTTTAGGCAGGTCTCGGGCACAGACCGAGTCGGTTACAAGTTTTAGGGTTCACCCCTTTGAATATTCTATCTGTCCTAGTCTTGCTCTCCAAGGATCCGAAGATGTCTTGGGCTTGGGCCACCCGAAAATCTCCACGGGCCGCGTATATTCTTGTGGGCCTTCCTTGGGATGGACCAGGTATGCTAATGTCATGTACCCGCAGGGTATAACCATGTCATTATCCCCCAAGTGTTCAGTCGAATCACAGGTTCGGCTGAGGACTCTTTAATCTTTCGGGTGCAGCTGTTTCTATTCAGAAAAGAGTGTGTAGGGATTGTTGATGTGTCTGCCTTACTCTCCTGACGGATCAGGGTTAGTTAACTATCTTAGGACAAAACAACATGATCTTATTCAGATTCAAGTCCCTAGACTCAAACTCGAGACAGATGCTGGCGTAATTCGACTTAGGCCATTGAGGTCTTATATGAGTCGAATCCCAGTAATTTTCGAATGATGTACCTAACGCGTCCGTCGGGATTTTCATTACGCCAATTAGCATGGATTTTTACTAGCAGAGCGTAGTCAGGTGCGTTACCAAGCCATCAAATGGTATCTGTAGGTATTATCTTTGCATCGTAGACACATCATCCAAATTTTTATCACCGCGGAGGTGTTTCGGGTGGCCAAGGAGGATGTTACTCACTTTAGCGTTGATTGGGGAAAAGTTGCCAAAAAGTTTTTGCATTTTGATTCGAAGGATCGCAGTCGAAGAATTCATAGGGTGTGCGACAAGTGATCCCTATGGGAGTAGCCCCTCGAGTGTCTGTTCGAGTCGTAGACTCGAGCAGAGACTTTAACTCAGTCGTTGTTAGCTTCAGGTCCGTAGGACACACTTTTTTCGGATGCTTGAATCAACCCTCCCTATGGGAGTAGCACCCGATTCCATAGTGGAGTCATAGACTCGACGTAGGACTCGAAGAAATGATTAATGTTGTAGTACCTTATTTGTGCCTCGGGTGCGCGGCCATCGCTCCTGATAGGAGTAGCCCCTAAGTAGTTGCTCAAATCGTAAATTCAAGTGAGTACTTTTGTCAGGAGAAGATTTCTAATCGTTGCTAGTGTGGTTTTGATGACGTTAGTGCTGACGATCGGTGACCTCAAACGTGTGCGGCGCCAGAGGTGAAGTGACTGGACAAACGTGGGTCCCACTTTCTGACTTTGAGTTGACTGGTCACGCACGACGTGGCGAGAATTACGGCATCTCCTCGGTTTTCGTGTGTAGTGGACGGCGTGCGAGTAATGGTTCTCTGTTGTGTTGACATGTGGACGGTAGGATCTGATCCTGGCGTTAGGGCTTCTAGATGAACGGTCTCTGTTCATCGTCTTCGTCTTTATAATTGTGGGGAACACTGTAGTTTGTTTTCACCTGAGTCATTTGCGTTCTACTGCCTCCATTTTCTTGAGCATTTCCCTTTGCGCGCTGGACGCTCTCAGATCATTTCCTTCCTTGTTCTTGCGTGCACATCGTCGCTGTCGACGTGCCACAATGGTGAAATCGAAGAAGGCTTCCACCATAGAGGGCACCACTGCTGCTGCCGTCGGCAATAAGGGCACCGCCGCCGCCCGTGTCACCGAAGGTGGGTGGCAGCGCACGGAGACGCGCGAGGGCGACCTGCGCAAGCTTCAGGAGCGGGGTTTAATCCCGCAAGATAAGGAGGCCGTCAAGATCCCCGACAATGAGGTAACTCCCCGTCCACCCGCAGGGTTTCGGGTGATGTTCGTCGCTTTAATTATTCACGGCCTTTCTTTCCCAGTCCATGACTGTCTTCATGGATTGTTGTTCTTCTATGGCATCCAACTCCACCATCTTTCGCCCAATTCTCTTCTCCACACCGGCTGCTTTGTTGCTTTTTGCGAGTGCTGGCTCGGTATCGAGCTGCAATTTGGCCTCTTCCAAAAGCTTTATTTCGTGAAGAGGCCATCCTGATCCGACGGAGTTTATCCGATCGGCGGCTGTGTCATTTCTCTTCGATCTACTATTCTTTTCTTCTCTTTCTCTATGTCTGAGTCCATCCAATACTGGCGGAGTAAGTGGTTTTATATCCACAACTCCACAGTGGACAGGCAAAGTTTCGGCCTTGCGCCTTTCAACTCGCCCCAGGAGATCTTGAAGAAGAGATCCTGGAAGAATCATATCCTGGAGGGCGAGATGGAGGAGGTAGAGGAGCTCTACCGTCGAGTGGAGGCCCTCCAGGTGGTTGCGGAGAAAGAGGTGAATGGTGTGGACATCATCCGCACCTTCCTCAAACGTCGGGTGCAGCCGCTCCAGGCGAGCGCACATCCGATGTTCCTTCACTCTGGCCGCCACGACCCGACGAGAGTTTCGGCTGAAGAGCTCTCCAGGGTGGCCTCGATAGGGTTCTTTGGCCACTGCTGAAGTACAAGTCCGACGAGGACCTTCCGGGGAAGTCGCTGACGCCCTCGTTCAGTGCCGTGAGACCAGTTCCGCATGTGTAGATTTGCGATGTGCGCGTATCCCCTTATTTCCGAGTGCTTTTCTTGTAATTGCTTGTACTGACTGTTATGTCTTCATTGTGCAGGAGATCAAGGTGGATGGCATGGTGCCTTTGCTACCCGAGAGGTTTCTGATTGCTCCAGAGAACGAAGTTGTGGACTCGTCTGAGCTTCCATGAGCGCGATGTGAGGAGAAGCCCCGAGGCGGCGAGGCGGACCGAAATCAGGCACGGAGCTCGAGCGAATCTTTGGATGCCTCGACTCCACCGACGCCTAGGGACCCGTTATTCCTTGTTCGCCATAACGGAGGTGATAGTGCTTCTTCCTCGCCTATCCCAGTCGTGCCTGTGCGGGCTATGGCATCGCAGCCGCCGGCCAAGAGGAAGAAGGAAGAGAAGAAAGGGAAGAGGGCGCTGCCTGTTTTTGGCTTGAGCAACATGAACTCGTAAGTATATTCGAATGCATTTCGCTACTTTCTTGTCTTCTTCTTTTCATGCTTTTAATTGGTGCCTTTCTTGCAGACACTCCTCTGAGGGCTCTTTTAGTGAGGCCACTCAGGAAGCCGTGGGGGAGTCAAAACTGATGCCCCCTCCTTCGCAGACGGTGGACACCTCTAGGGGTGTTGCTCCGAACCCCTCTCTGCAGGAGGCTCGAGTGATCATCGCCCAGAAGAATGCACCGACACCTTCAAAGTCTCCGTCTGAGCATGTAAGTTTTTCTCTCTCTTGCTGTAGGGGTATCCCCCAGGCCTTATTTTTTGGATGATCTGCTTATCTTGTCTCCTTCTGCGTGTTGGGCCACGTAGAGATAAAATGTCAACACCCGGATTTTTAATCCCAAATGCCTGTTATGCCATACATCGCAATCCCAGGATTACCATTTTTGCGAGACATAACAGAATCGGATACCACAGTACATCATCCATTACAAACCATACATAAGGTCTTACGCAAATAAGGATCTCATGATCCAGTCTTAATACAACTCAAGCAGCGGAAATACGTAATAATAAACGTAGCATAGGCGAAGCTCCATATTCGGGGTCATAGGCAATGCTGACGATGGGAGATAATCCTAGTTGTCGTAACCTTCCTGGGGTCCATCATCTTGGTACTCCTCTTCATAGTCTGGCCACGGGAATAGCCAGGGACAAAGCCATGAGTACTCTTTAAGTACTCGCAAACTAATACTAACAAGTGAAGGGAGGGTTTTTGTAATAGGACAGTAAGCTCTAGGGTTGTTTTGCAAAAAGCCAGATTTACATCTACTAAGTTCAGAAGCCAGAAAGCTAGTTGAAGTTTTATAACAACTAGGTGGGAACTTATATCTCATGTCACAACTCCGTTGTGGTCAAGTCAAGTTCTCCGATTCATTTCACAAGTCATTTTGAAAACATCTGACGCGGGAACAGTATGGCCACTCAAACTGTCCATAACCGTGGATGCGGCTATTTGAATAGTTTGACACTCTGCAGAGATTGTACACTTTCACCACAACATTCGATACATCCGTTAGGAACAAATCCTAAATTCACCATACTCAGTATGTAGATAATCAATCCTAACCTTTCAATTACACGCCCTAGTATAAGCACCTCTCCTATGAGTTTGGCCTCCCAACCATGACCAACTATCCTCTTGGGTACTTCACAGGTGGACAATCTTCACAAGGTAGCCTCAGCTCAGACCTTGGCCGTGAGGGAATCAATACTAAGGTATATAAGTTTCCAGTCAAGCCCTACCCAATCTTCGGGTATTGTGGTTGTACGGTAAAATTGGAATGGTATCGCATCCAGACAACCATCAGTTTTATAAAGGGCTAAGGATCATGCCTCAACATTTTCAACACCAAATCATCTGGTGTTCGGAAACACATGCAAAACATCTCAGTAGAATGATCCATCATTCTAAGGTTTTCATAACCATTTTCACCAAGTATTCCCATCTAAAGTTGATCAAGTTTTATGCTTAGCACTAGCATCTACAAGTGGGGGTGAGTACTAAGGAGGGGTGATAAAAAAGTGGAGTTCCAACTAAGTACTACCTCCAGCCTTAGGATGACATCAAGGTTTTCTAGCTTAGGCCAAATTTTATGCTCTTTATGCAACCTTCAAGTATTTTCCTAGAATCTACAAGTTACTTCAGTAAACTCTAAGTGAAAGCTTTGATAAAGAAAAAAATGTAGAAAGCTTGCAAGTAAAACTAGGATTGGGTATCAAGTGGGTATGATCACATATGCTGAAGGCATATAGTTGACATGGTAACAAGCAAGTATTAGCTTGCATAGGTCAGCTTGATTAGTAAGGCTTGCATCAGTATCAGTATAATCTTGCTAAGTTAATAGCTTGCGAGTATTGGCTTGCCTTGTGCAGAGCAGTGGTTGAAGTTCTCCTCGGCTTCTTCTTCGTAGTATCCTCCTTCTTACTCATATCCTTGGTCGGTACTAGCGTCTAAAAATAAATACGAGGTACACAATCACCAAACAATACTTAAATACTTTCAATCATCACACACAAGGGTTCTATAGATGATATAGCATCATCACTAACATTACAAGACTAAAGCATTTGTCTTAAAGATTTTAGTTTTAGAAAAGTAATTTCTACTTATTGAAAAACTACTTAAGATTTACTATTCTCCAAACCAAACATGGGATCATGTAGACACATGTCATCACCACATATTTTAGTCCATGGGAATGTGATTTAAAGTCGTGTCACAATTTAATAAGGTTTAACCTTTTTATTTTAAATAAAAAAAGTGACTAGAATTGCCTATGTGGCATTCTTTTATTACTTGAACATTATTTCTGCAAGTAAACCCATATATTTTTATATATTCTGAAAGGTATGGTTAAATGTGATTTTTGAGAGTTGGAATCAACTCAAAAGCTATTGTGATTTAAATTTGAAAAAAGTTTGAATGCAGAAAAGATTCTTCCTTCTTATTTTTACCAAGGGTGATCTACAAATCCAAATGATTTGAATCCAACGGGCTTGGATTCAGCATTTCAAGACCTTTCTAACAAAATTGGTTTCATTCAATTTGGTTCACTGAATCGAGCTGGGTTGATTTTTGAAACTAGGTATAGAACTATGTTTGAATGAAAATGGAAAAATCCAAATTCAAACGAGTGGGCTGCGCGGGAAGAGAAAATGGGCCGACCTGCTAAGCACAGCTCTTACGCGGGCTGGTTAAGTCGCTGTCCCCACGCGTCAGTGAGACAGGGGATGCGAAGCGGTACAGGGCAACGTGGTGCGTTGGATTAGAAGTAAGATCTACGGCTGAGGGTCGTCGTCGACGATGAACTAGTCACCGGTGAGCTCGAACCCTAGCGGCTCAGTGGGGGTCGTGGGAGGCTCACCGGGGCTCAGGCGAGGGTCGGCGATGCGGGAAAACGACGAAGTCGACGATGGTGAACCTCTTGGTACCGGCAACTTCTCCTGGGCGGCTCCAATCGCTGGCTCCCTTCTTCTCCAGCAGCGGCGGGCTCCGGTGAAATTCCGACGATGCGCTGCTCGCCTTGCTCCAGGAACGGGGTGGAACGATCAGTGAGGAGAGGGGATTGAGATGGTGTGAAGAGTTTGAGCGAGGGTGGCCTATATTTATAGTCTCGACGACGAGACCGAACGGGATGGGCAGGCGACGGTGGCGACATGGCTACGGGCTGCTAGAGGCATGGCCGGCGGTGGCGGTCGATCGGTGGTCTCCTGGCGATGCTCTATGGTTTTAATGCGCGTGTAGGGCGGTGGAAAATGGTCTGGAACGTGCGATGCTCTGCACGGTAGAGGCGGCGTCTTTGACGGCGAGCGGTGGATGTGCAACATGGGGTGGTGAACCGGGATGTCTGGTGTGCTCCCTGTGTCATGGCGAAGCTGTGGGCATGGGCTGCGGTCGAGGGGCGACGTGTGCACGCATGTCGGGTGCGGTGCCCTGGCACATGCTCGGCATGGTCGACAACGGCATGGGCGCGGTGTTCCTGGCGGTTCTGGCTGCTGTCTGCGAGGCAGGGCTGAAAGTTTTGAAAGTTAGAGACAGCCAAAGTAGGCATGGGAGTTAAATTGGCCAAAGTGACCATTCCCTTATTTTGTTTGTTTTGATTTATTTGTCTTTGGAAAAAGTGTGGGGATTGTTTAGATGATGTTTATTTCACCTAAGAATCCTTTTACAAGCAAAGAATCACACAAGCAAGGCAATTCAAAAGAATCCAAATTGGAATGCATACACACATGCATGCCTTCATATTTTTATTTAGAAAAGTTTTTGTTAATCCTAAATTTTGATGATTAGATTTTGATGATCCAAGTTTAGTATTTTTGGGATGTTACAAACCTCCCCCTTAAACAAAATCTCGTCCCGATATTTGAAAAAGGACGAAAAAGATTACCTAGGATTTGAAGAGATCGGGAAACTCCGTCCTGATGTGATCTTCGTGCTCCCAGGTAGCTTCCTCTTCGGTGTGGTTGCTCCACTGAATCTTGAGAAACTTGATGCTTCGGGTTCGGGTAGTTCTGAAGGCTTCTTCCAAAACACAGATGGGTACTTCGGGATAGGTCAGGTCATCGTTGATCTCTATAGTCCAGTGATCGATATTCTTGAACACTTCGGTCTTCTCTATTACTTCGAGGCACTTGCGAAGTAATGAGATATGGAACACATTGTGCACGGCTAACATCTCTTCGGGCAGTTCCAATTGATACGAAACTTCTCCTCAATGGTTCAGAATCTTTAAGGGTCCGATATATTTGGGGCTAACTTTCCTTTCAGTTGGAAACAGTGCATTCCTTTTAATGGCGACACTTTCAGATATACAAAATCTCCTATGTTGAAGGCGAGGTCTCGACGTCTCTTGTAGGCGTAACTCTTCTGTCTGGACTGGGCTGTCTGGAGGTGCTCACGAATCTTGTGAACCTTCTCTTCTGCTTCTTGTAGGATGCCAGGTCCGAAAATCTGGCTCTCTCCTACTTCCGACCAGTTCAAGGGGGTGCGACACTTCCTTCCGTACATGAATTCAAATGGGGCCATTTGCAAACTAGTTTGATAACTGTTGTTGTAAGAAAATTCTGCAAACGGCAGACAGTCTTCCCACTTAGATCCATATGCTAACACACATGCTCTCAACATATCTTCGAGTATTTGATTTACTCGCTCCGTTTGTCCATCGGTCTGAGGGTGATATGTGGTGCTGAAATCTAGGCGGGTTCCTAAACCTTCTTGGACTTTCTTCCAGAATCTCGAGGTAAACTGAGTTCCTCGATCTGATACGATGTTCTTGGGGACTCCATGCAAACTAACGATTCTAGATATGTATAACTCTGCTAGCTTCGAACTCTGATATGTGGTCTTGACGGGTAAGAAATGGGCGACTTTGGACAATCTGTCCACTATGACCCAGATAGAGTCATTTCCCCTACTAGAAGTAGGCAATCCGGTGATAAAGTCCATTCCAACGGAATCCCATTCCCATTCCGGAATCTGCAATGGTTGCAATAATCCAGCGGGTCTTTGATGTCCTGCCTTGACTCGCCGACATATATCACACTTGGCGATATAGCTTCCGATTTCTCTCTTCATCTTATGCCACCAAAATTGCTCCTTCAAATCTTGATACATCTTAGTTCCTCCGGGGTGGATAGAATAAAGAGTATCATGAGCTTCCTTCAGAATAACTTCTTTCAACTCAGAATCTGCTGGTACACAAAGGCGTCCTTTGTACCACAGAACTCCTCCTTCGTCTTCGGTCAAGCCGGGTACTTTGCCAGTACCAATACGACGCTTGATTCCTTCGATACTAGCATTTCCTTTCTACGCCTCTTTGATCTGGCTGATCAAAGTAGGCTGAAGTTCTATGCTAGCCAAAAATCCTTCACTCACTAATTCTATTCGAAAATCATCCATCTCTTTGTGCAAACTTGGTTGCTCCTTCAAAATCATGGAGTTCAAGCGGCACGGCAATCTGCTAAGGGCATCTGCTACCACATTGGCTTTACCAGGGTGATAGTGAATGTCCAGGTCGTAATCCTTGATTAGCTCAATCCATCTTCTCTGTCTCGTATTCAGCTCCTTCTGAGTGAATATGTACTTCAGGCTCTTGTGTTCCAAATAAATCTCACAACGGTTTCCCATCAGGTAATGCCTCCATGTCTTTAGGGATAGAACTACGGCTGCGAGTTCGAGGTCATGGGTTGGGTAATTTTGCTCATGTTGTTTCAGTTGTCGAGATATATAAGATATAACTTTGCCTTCTTGCATTAGCACACATCCGAGACCGATCTTGGATGCATCACAATACACATCGAAGGGCTTCGTGATATCCGACATGATTAAGATTAGGGCTGAAATCAATCTCCTTTTGAGTTCTTGAAAACTCGCTTCACATTTGTCGGTCCATTCAAACTTCTTGTCCTTCTTCAACAATTGAGTCATGGGTCTGGAGATACTCGAGAATCCTTCTACGAACTTGCGGTAATATCCCGCCAATCCGAGAAATGCACGAACTTGGGTTTGAGTGGTTGGGGCTTGCCAATCTTCTACATCTTTCACCTTTTCAGGGTAAACGGCAATTCCTCCGGCTGATACAATGTGGCCGAGGAATCCTACCTCCTGTAACCAGAATTCACATTTGCTAAACTTGGCATACAACTGATGCTCTCTAAGGGTTCCAAGAATGGTCCTTAGGTGTAGCTCATGTTCTTCTTCCGATTTGGAATAAATCAGAATGTCATCGATGAAAACCATGACAAACTTATCCAGGAAGTCCATAAAAATCTTATTCATGAGATTCATGAAATAAGCGGGGGCATTGGTTAATCCAAAAGACATGACAGTATACTCGTATAATCCATATCTGGTGGTAAAGGCAGTCTTTGGAATATCCTCTCACGGATTTTGAGTTGATGATAACCAGTTCTAAGATCAATCTTAGAAAACACTTTGGCACCGGTCAACTGATCAAACAAATCTTCTATCTTGGGCAAGGGGTATTTGTTCTTGATGGTGACATCATTCAACTTCCGATAATCCATACACAAACGGTTACCTCCATCTTTCTTGTCCACGAACAAAATAGGCGATCTCCATGGTGACGCACTTGGTTGAATCAATCCAATTTCCAAAATGGCATCCAGTTGCTTCTTCAGTTCTTCTAGTTCAGATTGGTTCATACTATAGGGTCTCTGAGCTATGGGTCCTGTTCCGGGGATTAGTTCAATAATAAACTCGATATCCCGATCTGGGGGCATACCGGGCAAAACATCTGGAAATACATCGGGGTATTCACAGAATATCCGGACTTGGTCAATGGTAGGTTGGGATATACTCTTGTTGCACTTGAATTGACGAGGTAAGGTTTCAGATATATGCTCGACTGATATTCTGGCTATACTGGTCATGGTTATGGCTTTCTTGGCACAGTCAATCAATCCTTTATGTTTGGACATCCAATCCATTCCTAGTACTACTTCCAAACCTTTAGTTCCGAGTACTATCAGATTAGCATAAAAATCTATGCCATGGATGCGGATAGGGACGAATTTGCAAATTTTCCTAGCCTTGGTGGTTGATCCGGGGATTTGAACGATCATAACATGCTTCAGTTTGGTTGCTTGGATTTTACTAGTGCATGCAAATTCTTCGGTGACAAATGAGTGCGATGCAACAGAATCAAACAACACTCGAGCAAGTACTGAATTAACAGAAAACATACCCAGCACGACATCTGGCGCTTCCTGAGCTTCTTTAGCATGCATGATAAAAAGACGGCCGTTGCGGTTGAGCGGATTCCCTGGGGAAAATCTTCTTCCGGGCTGAACACGACGTTGCTGCTGAGCTAGGGCATTATCATTGGGGGCTGCGACATTCTTCTTTGGGCACTCGTTGGAGTAGTGACCCTTATTTCCACAGTCATAACAATTCACTTGTGACTTGTCCTTTGCTGCAACAGGCACAACATTGCTTCCAGTCCTCGGGGCAGTGTTGGTGTTGGCGGTAGCATTGTTGTTGAACTTGGGTGGGGCACGGTTGAAATTTCTAGAGTTGTCGGGGTTGTTGTGATTTCCTCCAGGCCTATGGTTTCCACGGTTGGGATAAGTCGGACGGTTCATCGGGGGTCTGTTGGTTCTCGGGGCAAATCCTGGGGATGGGTTAGGGCGATACTTTGGGGTCTGATGGGTTCCTGGCTGATGCATCATGCGACGCTTGTGGTTCTCATTGGCTTGGTTGATCTTTCCTTCCATATGGATGGCAGAGTCGACAAGGGCTTCAATATCATCAAAGGGGATATTGACTAACACAGTCTCCATCTCATCGTGCAGACCATTCAGGAATCTTTCTTTCTTCTTGGCTTCCGTGTCGATCTCATCCGGGGCATACCTAGATAATGATAAGAATTTGTCACAGTATTATACTACGGTCATCCTTCCTTGCTTCAGTTCTCGGAACTAATCTCTCATTCTCTTGATCAAACCCGGTGGCACATGGGTTCTGCTGAACTTGACCTTGAATTCTTCCCAGGTCAACATTTGTCCTCCGGTCATTGCACGAACACTATTCCACCATGCTCTTGCATATCCGGCTAGATAGTGGGTGGCGAACAGAACTTTCTTTTTGGCTTCTACTCCGGCAACTTCTAGGTTATTTTCCATGGTTTGCAGCCAATCATCGACATCTAGAGGCTCTTCCGACTTAGTGAAAACAGGTGGGTTGGTATTCTAGAAATTCTTGAGCTTAGATCCATCGTTATCCTAATTTCCTTGGAATTGGTTGTTATGGGCCAGCTAGGCTATCTGCGGAAGGGTGGCTAGGTTAGCTTGACGTTCGGCTCTTTCGGCTTCGCGGTTAGAAACCAACATTTGCAGGATCTGCAACATCGGGTCCGGGGATGAACCACTTCCTCTGCGTGGCATCTGAAGATTGAGATAGATCGTGAGAAAAGAGGGAAATTTCTAAGGTTCTGGGACTTTGAAAAGTTTTTAAAGTTTGACTCAGATTTTCTAGCAACTTGCTTTTCATTCATTCATTCACACGATACAACACACACCACAACAAAGGTAAACAGATGGTTTTACGAACCATTCTGGAAACTACAATATAGTGGGACCGAATGCTACTCACTACGCTAGTGCTCAAGTGCTAC
Organism: Avena insularis; assembly: GCA_023614405.1. Taxonomy (NCBI): domain Eukaryota; kingdom Viridiplantae; phylum Streptophyta; class Magnoliopsida; order Poales; family Poaceae; genus Avena; species Avena insularis. The sequence goes on along the minus strand of CM042693.1, from coordinate 267,007,613 downwards.
TACTCCTCGGAGTCAGTGTAGTCGTCATCCTCATCATTATTGTCGTCATTGATGAAGGAGAAATCATCCTCATCAGTGAAGAAGTCCATAGCCTGATCCTCCAGAAAATCATCATCATCGCTGAGATAGGAGTAGGGGTCTCCATGAAGATCCTCTCCGACATTCTCCCTTTCCTCGAACTACATGTATCTCTCGTGGATGGTCTCCTCCAAGTCCGAGATACGGTGGCGAAGACGAGCAATGATGCGCTCCTTCTTGTCGAGCTGACGGCGGCGAGACTTGCGATCCTTTGCTAGCATGGCAATGGTTTGACCCTTCGTCTTGATGATGGCGGACTTGTTGTTGGAGTAGTCATGGCAATTGTCCAGTTCCTGCTGACGATCGTACATCATGAAGCTAAGGTGGTCCAATTGAGTCTTCAGCTCGGGGTGGTATCGGGCTTCCAGTGGTTGTCCATTAGCATCACGCCTTTGGCAAAACTCAAAGCAGGTTCCCTTGATCTGGTTGATACTCTGCCCACACAAACGGGCAAGAGCTTCCTGCATGGACCTGGCAAGTTCATTGAGCCAGTTTTTCTCTCTTAAGGTAAACTAAATTCCCTCAGCACTGGGAGGTTCAATCTTTCCTCGGAGACTTGCAACAATTAGCCATAGCAAATCTTCTCCTCCTTGATCATTGAGGTGAGCTCCGAAGAACTCGGGGTGCGGACGCTCTAGAAGTTCCGAAAGCTGGTCCAAATCCCGCTCAAAGATAAGGTCTCCTCCATTCCCCAACTAATAAAACTTGTTGTACTTCACGTCCAGCTATAATAATATAGGATGAGTAAGTTAGTAGAGTGATCAAGTGTGTCAAATTTTATGTATTTGGCAAGAGTTTTTGAGGAACATGAATTTTCATGAAAGAAGCAAAGTGATAAGAATGGGAATAAGTTTTTGTAAATATTTGCTTCCTTTGGTTTTGAAACTAAGTTTTTGAATCAAACGTCCAGTCTAACTAGGGTCTCCTATGGTCAGGATGGCTCTGATACCAACTTGTCAACACCTGGATTTTTAATCCCAGATGCCTGTTATGCCATACATAGCAATCCCAGGATTACCATTTTTGCGAGACATAACAGAATAGGATACGATAGTACATCATCCATTACAAACCATACATAAGGTCTTACACAAATAAGGATCTCATGATCCAGTCTTAATACAACTCAAGCAGCGGAAATACGTAATAATAAAGGTAGCGTAGGTGAAGCTCCATCTTTGGGGTCACAGGCAATGCTGACGATGGGAGATGATCCTAGTTGTCGTAACCTTCCTGGGGTCCATCATCCTGGTACTCCTCTTCGTAGTCTGTCCACGGGAATAGCCAGGGACAAAGCCATGAGTACTCTTTAAGTACTCGCTAACTAATACTAACAAGTGAAGGGAGGGTTTTTGTAATAGGACACTAAGCTCTAGGTTTGTTTTGCAAAAAGCCAGATTTACATCTACTAAGTTCAGAAGCCAGAAAGCTAGTTGAAGTTTTATAACAACTAGGTGGGAACTTGTATCTCATGTCACAACTCCGTTGTGGTCAAGTCAAGTTCTCTGATTCATTTCACAAGTCATTTTGAAAATATCTGACGGGGGAACAATATTGCCACTCCAACTATCCATAACCGCGGACGCGTCTATTCGAATAGTTTGACACTCTGCAGATATTGTACACTTTCACCACAACATTCGATACATCCGTCAGGAACAAATCCTGAATTCACCATACTCAGTATGTGGATAATCAATCCTAACCTTTCAATTACACGACCTAGTATAAAAACCTCTCCTGTGAGTTTGCCCTCCCAACCATAACCACTGTCATCTTGGGTACTGCACAGGTGGACAATCTTCACAAGGTATCCTCAGCTCAGACCTTGGCCGTGAGGGAACCAATACTAAGGTATATAAGTTTCTAGTCAAGCCCTACCCAATCTTCAGGTATTTTGGTTGTATGGTAAAATTGGAATGGTATCGCATCCAGACAACCATCAGTTTTATAAAGGGCTAAGGCTCATGCCTCAACATTTTCATCACCAAATCATTTGGTGTTCGGAAACACATGTCAAAACATCTCAGTAGAATGATCCATCATTCTAAGTTTTTCATAACCATTTTCACCAAGTATTCCCATCTAAAGTTGATCAAGTTTTATGCTTAGCACTAGCATCTACAAGTGGGGGTGAGTACTAAGGAGGGGTGATAAAAAAGTGGAGTTCCAACTAAGGACTACCTCCTGCCTTAGGATGACATCAAGGTTTTCTAGCTTAGGACAAATTTTATGATCTTTATGCAACCTTCAAGTATCTTCCTAGAATTTACAAGTTACTTCAGTAAAATCTAAGTGAAAGCTTTGATAAAGAAAAAAAGTAGAAAGCTTTCAAGTAAAACTAGGATTGGGTATCAAGTGGGTATGATCACATATGCTGAAGGCATATAGTTGGCATGGTAACAAGCAAGTATTAGTTTGCATAGGTTAGCTTGATTAGTAAGGCTTGCATCAGTATCAGTATAAGCTTACTAAGTTAATAGCTTGAAAGTATTGGCTTGCCTTGTGCAGAGCAGTGGTTGAAGTTCTCCTCGGCTTCTTCTTCGTAGTATCCTCCTTCTTCCTTGTATCCTTGGTCGGTACTAGCATCTATAAATAAATACGAGGTACACAATCACCAAACAATACTTAACTACTTTCAATCATCACACACAAGGGTTCTATAGATGATCTAGCATCATCACTAACATTACAAGACTAAAGCATTTGTCTTAAAGATTTTAGTTTTAGAGAAGTAATTTCTACTCATTGAAAAACTACTTAAGATTTAATATTCTCCAAACAAAACATGGGATCATGTTGACACGTGTCATCACCACATATTTTAGTCCATGGGAATGTGATTTAAAGTGGTGTCACAATTTAATAAGCTTTAACCTTTTTATTTTAAATAAAAAAAAGTGACTAGAATTGCCCATGTGGCATTCTTTTATTACTTGAACATTATTTCTATAAGTAAACCCATATATTTTATATATTCCGAAAGGTATGGTTAAATGTGATTTTTGAGAGTTGGAATCAACTCAAAAGCTATTGTGGTTTAAATTTGAAAAATGTTTGAATGCAGAAAAGCTTCTGCCTTGTTATTTTTACCAAGGGTGATCTACAGATCCAAATGATTTGAATCCAACGGGCTTGGATTCAGCATTTCAAGACCTTTCTAAAAAAATTGGTTTCATTCAATTTGGTTCACTGAATCGAGCTGGGTTGATATTTGAAACTAGGTACAGAACTGTGTTTGAATGAAAATGGAAAAATCCAAATTCAAACGAGTGGGCTGCGCGGGAAGAGAAAATGGGCCGGCCTGCTAAGCACAGCGCTTACGCGGGTTGGTTAAGTCGCTGTCCCCATGCGTCAGTGAGACAGGGGTTGCGAAGCGGTACGGGGCAACATGGTGCGTTGGATTAGAAGTAAGATCAATGGCTGAGGGTTGTCGTCGATGATGAACTAGTCACCGGCGAGCTCGAACCCTAGCGGCTCAGTGGGGGTCGTGGGAGGCTCACTGGGGCTTAGGCGAGGGTCGGCGATGCGGGCGAACGACGAAGTCGACGACGGCGAACCTCCTGGTACCGGCAGCTTCTCCTAGGGCGGCTCCAATCGCTGGCTCCCTTCTTCTCCAGCAGAGGCAGGCTCCGGTGAAATTTCGGCAAAGCGCTGCTCGCCTTGCTCCGGGAACGGGGTAGAACGATCAGTGAGGAGAGGGGAGTGAGATGGTGTGAAGAGTTTGAGCGGGGGCGGCCTCTATTTATAGTCTCGACGACGAGACCGAACAGGATGGGCAGGCGACAGTGGCGACATGGCTACGGGCTGCTAGAGGCATGGCCGGCGGTGGCGATCGATCGGTGGTCTCCTGGTGATGCTCTATGGTTTTAATGCGCTTGTAGGGGCGCGGCAGAGGCGGCGTCTTCGACGGCGAGCGGTGGTTGTGCGGCATGGGGCGGCGAATGGGGATATCTAGCTTGCTCCCTGGGTCATGGAGAAGCGGTGGGCACGGGCTGCGGTCGAAGGGCGGCGTGTGCACGCGTGCTGGGTGCGGTGCTCTTGCACATGCTCGGCATGGTCGGCGATAAAGGGTAGGCATTTCCGGTTCTCTAGCCGCCGTAGGCAGGGCTGGTCGAGAGGGGGTGGTGAGGCATGGGCTACCTCCCAGACAAGGTTGGCACGGATAGTTCTTCCTCTAGCCTTCTGTCCACGCTGGGGTGACATGGGTGCTCTCGGCTGTTCACCATTGATGACATTGCCAAGCTTACAGTGGTGCTAGGATTTAGTTAGGGTCGTTAGATGATCTACTAAGGCTAGTGGTGTTCAGAGAGGGAACACGCTAGGCTCAAAACACTGCACACTATAGTGTTTTGATTTGGATCAGCAAGGTGTTTGATGAAATGGCCGCATGAATTCAAGTTTTGAATTTTGAAAATATTTTTGGTGGGTGTGCTAGGCATGTGCTGGTGAGTCTGTGGATGCTTGGGTTTTGAAAGTTGAGCTTGTTTGAGTGGTTTTTGAAAAAGTGGGATCTTCCCATATGATATAGATTCAATTTTGAATTTTCCTTTAAACTATGCATTCAAATGTTTTTGGATTATCACAAGGTGGGCCTTGGTACTCGTTTATGAGTACTATCAAGGGGTTCAAAGCTCCAAACAAGTTTCTGTTAAGTTTTGAAAGTTAGAGACAGCCAAAGTAGGCATGGGAATTAAATTGGCCAAAGTGACCATTCCCTTATTTTGTTTGTTTTGATTTATTTGTCTTTGGGAAAAGTGTGGGGATTGTTTAGATGATGTTTATTTCACCCAAGAATCCTTATAAAAGCAAAGAATCACACAAGCAAGGCAATTCAAAAGAATCCAAATTGGAATGCATACACACATGCATGCCTTCATATTTTTATTTAGAAAAGTTTTTGTTAATCCTAAATTTTGATGATTAGAGTTTGATGATCCAAGTTTAGTATTTTTGGGATGTTACATAAAACAAAACTTTTTTCTCTAACATGGTGATCCCAAGATCTAGCTGAGGTAGAAGGCCACGAGGTTTACCACTAGACGCGATTCTTGGATTCTTGATGAAGCGTCGATTGATGCAGTGTAGTCCTTTGCAATCTGATCGTCATGGTGCTGATCGTACAACACCTCTGCTGGTATCCACATGTGCAAGGAGGAGCACTTGCGGCGAACTGCTAGGTTTGTTACGACGACATGACTGATGTGGAGCTAGGGTTTCCAACTCATGGAATGACCTAACTGATCAACGATTAGCCCTTCTGGGTTGCGGTGCTCCACTATATAGGGAGTGAACGTGGGCTCCACTATCGTGGCCCATTAACTAAAGCCCATATAACACTAGTAACCATGAGTCCAACTCACTAACTCCGTCCTAATCCGGCTTGGGTCCAACCCAACCAGATTACCGGTTCAAATCCAATCCGAACTTGCTCCTGCTCTTAAGTGTGTGACCTGGCAGGCTCATGGCTACTCAGACACGATTGGAGTCCGACTCACAATCGATCAGTCAGCAGCGGCTCCTAGCAGAACGTGCCGACTCCCAAGTACCAAAGAGTCATGATGACTTGCCTTTCCAATGTGACTTGCTTCCGAGTCCCTTTTGCTTCACGATATACCTTGTCAGACTATAGGGAATATATGTCATCCCTTAAATAGTCCGACTCTCTTCTCGATCCAATATAAGTGATTCACCCAACTAACTCTTAGTCGATCTCCTCGGTTAACACTTAACCGAGTCGTGCATGGACATGCTCTCCGAATCATATCTCACAAGAGGGCCCCGAGAATATCTCTCCGAGTGGAGGGAAAAAATCCCACCTTGGTTATAAACATCACGCAACTTGATTCTCAGTCGACCCAAACTCTGCCTTTATAACTACGCAGTTACGGATCAGCATTTGACAGAACCTAAGTCGGCGATCCTCAACTCGGACTATGCAACAACCTCATGTATAAGGATTACATTGATTGAGATATACAAATGACAACTTGTTCGTTGTACCTCAATATGGGTCAGTCCGACTCGCTAAACTCGTTAGTCGAATCTATGTAAGTCGGAATGGCATCTCCATGCCCATGACAAGTGGAACCGAGTCATCAAGCCGACTTTCACATTGGTCTAAGTTGTGTGTCCATCACAACCTCAATGACCAAGGACATTTAGTACAAACAACATGAATGCATAGTTTCACAACCTAATCACATATTCAATGATACACATCAGATGTTCATACAAGGACAACTTTATATCTTTATGAATACAGTGGGAAATCTCATCATACATGATTTCCTCTAGGGCATATTCCCAACAGTCTCCCACTTGCACTAGAGTCAATCTTCTGACATCACATGTCTAAGCATCTAATTCCCATGGCTCTCAGATGCGCCTCATGCTTTTGGCTGTGGTAAAGGCTTTGTCAACGAATCTGCAATATTTGCATCCATGTGTACCTTGCATAACTTGATATCACCCTGATCCACGAACTGGCGAATCAGGTGGTACCGCATGAGTATGTGCTTGTTCTTCTGGTGTTGTCTAGGTTCCTTGGCTTGTGCAATAGCACCATTGTTGTCACAATACACATCTAACGGATTGGACGAGCCCTGAACCACAACAAGATCCATGAGGAAATTCCTCATCCAAACATCTTCCTTTCTTTGCCTCCGGCGACAATATACTCAGCCTCTATTGTAGATGCAGACACAGTCTCTTGCTTGGAACTCGTCCAGCTCACAGCACCTCCGTTTATAATAAACATGTATCCAGATTGCGAACGAGAATCATCAGAGTCGGTAAGATAAATCGCATACATGTAACCCTTTACACTGAGTTCATCTTCACCACCATAAACCAAAAACATATCCTTAGTCCTTCTCAAGAACTTTAGGATATTTTTATCCACTGTCCAGTGGATTTATCCAGGATCATCCTGGTATCTGCTCACAACACTTAGAGCATAGGAATCATCTGGCCTGGTACAAATCATGGCATACATGATGGATCCGACTGCAGAAGCATATGGAATCGCATTCATCCGACTTCGCTCATCAGTTGTCGAAGGACACTGAGTCTTGCAAAGTTTTACACCATGGGACATCGGTAAGAACCCCTTCTTAGATGATTCCATGTTGAACTTCTTCAACACTTTGTCCAAATAAGTACTCTAACTGAATCCAATGAGCCTCCTTGATCTATCTCTATAAATCCGGATTCCGAGGATGTATGTTGTCTCACCCAAGTCTTTCATTGAGAAACTCCTTTCCAATGATTCCTTGGTTTCTTGCAACATCTGACATCATTTCCAATCAGTAATATGTCATCCACATATAAGATTAGAAAGTTTACTTTGCTCCCACTAAACTTCTTGTATAAACAAGAATTATGATCACTCTAGATGAAGCCAAACTATTTGACTACCTCATCAAAGCAAATATTCCAACTCTGAGGTGCTTGCTTCGACCCATAAATGGATTTATGAAGTTTGCATACCTTGTCAGCATTAGCCGGATCGACAAAACCCTCGGGTTGTATCATATACACGTCCTCGGTTAAATTCCCGTTAAGGAAAGCCGTTCTGACATCCATCTTCCATATCTCATAGTCGAAATAGGCTGCTATAGCTAACATGATCCGAACTGATTTAAGCATTGCTACGGGCGAGAAAGTCTCATCGTAATCAACTCCTTGAACTTGTCGGAACCCCTTCGTGACAAGACGTGCTTTATAGACGGAAACATTTCCATCCATATTGGTTTTCTTCTTAAAGACCCATTTGCACTCGACGAGTCTTGCACCGTCTGGCAGATCAACCAAGTTCCAAACTTGATTTTCATCCATGGACTTCAAGTCGGATCTCATGGCTCCAAGCCATGACTCGGAATCAGATCCCACCATCGCTTCCGAATAATTTGCCGGCTCATCACTTTCTAATAGTAATACATCACGAACACTTCGTAATATTGCCGATCTTCGTAGTACGGGTGCTGCTGCCGGCTCAGCTACCACGACCGGCTCAACCTCCAAGGTTTTTGCCGACTCACTACTAGCCAGTTCCTCTTGAATTTCTTCGAGCTGCACCATGCTCCCACTTACACCCTGACTGAGAAACTCTTTCTCAAGGAAGACACCGTTTCGAGCGACAAACACTTTGCCCTCTTCTCGTTTGTAGAAGTAGTAACCCAAGGTTTCCCTTGGATACCCCACGAAAATACACTTATCCGACTTGGCTGTAATCTTGTCCGACTGGAGTCGCTGGACAAATGCTTCACAACCCCAAATCTTAAGAAAATACAAACTTGGCTTTTTGCCGGTCCACATATCATGCGGTGTCTTCTCTACCGATTTTGATGGTACTCTATTTAGTGTGAACGCCACTGTTTCTAGACAATAACCCCAAAATGATAAATGCAGATTTGTCCGACTCATCATTGACCGTACCATGTCCAACAAGGTCCGATTCCGCCTTTCCGAAACACCATTCCTTTGTGGCGTTCCTAGCGGAGTAAGTTGAGGAACTATTCCACAACTTTTCAGATGGACATCAAACGCATGGCTCATTTACTCGCCTCCTCGGTCCGACCGAAGAAACTTTATTTTCTTGCCGAGTTGATTCTGTGATTTATTCTGGAATTCTTTGAACTTTTCAAAGGCTTCCAACTTATGTTTCATCAAGTAGATATATCCATACCTACTCAAATCATCAGTGAAGGTAATGAAGTACTCATAACCACCTCTGGCTGTCGTGCTCATTGGTCCACATACATCACTATGTACTAGTCCCAACAAGTAGGGCGCCCTTTCGCAACTCTTTGCAAAAGGTGTCTTGGTCATTTTGCCGAGTAGGCAAGATTCGCATGTCTCGAACGACTCCAAGTCGAACGAAGTTAGGAGTCCATCATCATGGAGCTTCTTCATGCATTTCCAACTCATATGACCAAGCCGACAGTGCCAAAAGTAAGTCATATTAAGATCATTTGGTTTCAACCTTTTAACATTTATGTTATAAACCGACTCACCATCAAGATTCAAAATAAATAACCCATCCTGGACGGGTGCAAAGCCATGAAACATATCATTCAAATACAAAGAACAACCATTATTCTTGATATTTGACTCATAGCCTTGCCTCATCAAACATGAAGCAGAAATAATGTTTCGACTGAGCACTAGAACATAATAACAATTATTCAGTTCCATAATGAATCTGGAAGGTAAATGAAGCTGCATCGTGCCGAATTCCAACGCAGCAACTCTTGCTTTGTTGCTGACTCGAATATCAACCTCGCCTCTTGCTACGCTCCTAGTTCTTACCAGTCCCTGCAACAAGTTGCAGATGTGAATAACTGATCCGGTATCATATACCCAAGAACTATTAGGTGCATCAGCAAGATATATGTTTATAACATTGAAAACAAGTGTACCTGAGTCGGAAGTCATACCTCCACTCTTGGCTTTGTCAGCCAAATACTTGTTGTAGTTCCTCTTCAAGTGGCCATCCTCCTTGCAATAGAAGCAAGTGGATCCGGCTGAAGGAGATGGCTTAGTCCCTGAGGAAGCGCTTGGGACCGGGTCCTGAGCCTTCTTTCCTCCTGACTTAGCCTTCTCCTTAGTCCAAGAACTCTTCTTGAACTTAGACTTATTCTGCACCATCAACACTTGACTGGCGCCCTTCTTGAGATCCGCCTCTGCCTGCTTGAGCATCCCATGCAATTCAGTGAGCTTCTTATCCATACCATGCATGTGGTAGTTCGAAATGAAGTGCCATATGCACTAGGAAGAGAGTTCAGAATTATATCCGTAGCGAACTCTTCGCTTATGGGGTAGCCAAGCCTCTCTAGAGACCGCACGTAACAAACCGTTTTGATCACATGCGGACTCAGTGGACCACCATCCTTAAGCTTGCAACTCAGCAAAGCCTGAGAGACTTGATACCTCTCAGTCTTCGCCTAAGCCTAGAACATACTTTTGAAGCTTTTGATCATATCGTAGGCCTCAACATTCTCGAACTGCTTTTGCAAGTCCGGTTCCATGTGAGCAAGCATAAGACAGTTAATATCTGTGGACTCATCCTTAGCCCGACGGTAGGTATTGGTTGCAGCGACAGTCGCATTCTCATTCGGCTCATCTGGAAGTGGGTTGTCTAGGACATGGTCCTTCTTTTCTTGTTTGAGAACAATTCTCAGGTTTCTATACCAGTTGGTAAAATTAGTGTCATTAAGTTTATCTTTCTCAAGAATGGTTCTCAATGCAAAACCGGATATCTGAGAGTGACTGCTACTTGGTGCCATGATCTACAACAGAAAATATGCAAAACACTGAAGACATGTATTCATAAAAGAGCAAGCATATTAAACATTTTAATATTTTATGCTCCCACTATAACCAACACCCCTCCGATGGTTACTTAGTGATTTAGGACTCTAAATAAGCAAGTCATATAGTGAGCTTTAGCATCACCACTAGCTGCCAAGTGATCTAGGTAGACAACTCCTTGTCAATCACATCTCATACGACTCCTGTTGGACAGGTGGCATCACATGCCCCGTCTCCCATCCGAATTTTCCCTGATTCCCACAACCGTTGTGATAGACCCGTCTAGCTTACCGAGTGTTTCCGCAACAAGAGTCTGGCTCGAACCCACCTAGTCGGAAAGAATTGGCAGCACCACAATTTTATGAGCCCACTACCAAAAATGTCCGACTTGTGATGGTGCAAACACTGGCGGGAAAATCGACTAGACCTTCTTTGAGGGAATGGATTTTACCGACTATCTAATAGAGGTAAAACAGAGACATAACAATAGCACAAAATAAAGCAGTTATAATGTGAAATGGTATGGCTCCCTTCATGGAGATCTCCATCTCCACAAAGCCTGTAATCCGACCAGTGCCAACTCTTGTCACTTGCCGTCTTACACCATGTCACCGACTTGTACATCGCCTTGCAAGCCATCCGGGTTCTCCAAATAGATACACTAGCTTAGTAAAGTAAATTACATGGAGAATCCGACACGCAGGTTGTTATACAATAAAAATGACATCACCTAGGCTCCAGCCGGCTGACAAAAACCGTGATTTGCAGATCACGTATGGATTACACACATACATCACATGCACATTAACCATACCATTCACAACTTCCTGCAGAAACAAGTTATGCATAGATACAATATCTACCGGCGCTATGAAACTCGCAACGACATCTAAGGCGCTACGTGTCACAATCTACCCTGATGGCGGAAACCGACCGGTAGGGGTATGTCATTCCATGACCTCAGTAGTATGATCATGGAAATTAGATCTACCATTCCCTGAGTACAGTTGATCCAATCAACCTCATAAAAACCGATCTATCTCATAGATCGACCACCAAATAGCACATATATCTCATTTACAGCCAACCGCATATCACATATGCGAGATCTCGATCATAAAACCAGAAGCTATCGCTCTGATACCACTATTGGGCCACGTAGAGATAAAACAAAAAAAATCTCTAACATGTTGATTGTAAGGTTCCCAACCTTTAAGAAGGTAGAGATCCCTGTGTTTACAATGCTAGTCTCTGGATCAATAGCTAGCATCCAAAGTTAAGATGTAATATCAAGAACAAAGGTCATAATACAACTTTATAACCAGGAATAAAATAATTTATTACATCTTACATAGCTCATTTGGCTATCTCATTACAATGGAGTAGAATATAACAATAGCATGGGGTCCTTCATCTTCAAAGTGCCACAGTCAAACATGTTGGTTGTAGACTTATAATCCTAATAAACACACATTTCTCTAACATCAAACAAACCTGCATCATAATAGGTTACAGCCACAAGGGTCAATACATTTGAATTCTATTGGCAAGTGATACTATGGTAGTATAGTGGAGTCTATCATCTATATGCATTTGGCTAAGTGGAGCTTAGGTTTGCTTTGCTCAAAATAGATTTTCCTTATCATTTGAAAACACTAAGTTTTTTGTTTGACAAAATCACCCAAGGCATATCCCAATAGAAATTGGTGATCCTTCAACCCTTGTTCAACCACAAGTTTTTATCTTAGAAATTGGGATGAGAAGATTCTTGATAGCTTCCATGTCTTGATGCTCAAATTGTCCTTTACTAGGGACATGACTAAGTACTTAGATTTTACACTCTACAGAGGTGGTGCACTTTCCCCACAAGACTTGGTTTCACCAAGACAAGATCTTTCAGAAGCCTTCAACCTATATGACTTGGTTTCACTTAGACCAGAATGGACGCGCTCCAACCTATCAAACCCCTACCACCAACTTTCTATTTGGCTAAGTTATTGCAACCTATATGATCCATACAGAGCCCATAATGCCAAGTGGCTGCACTTGAAGCTTCTCAACATTTGACATCTCAAATCTCTTTGTTCCTGTGTGGCCATCCACAAGTGAGATACACAAGGTAAGCCATAGAAATGGGCCTTGTGTAACCACTCAACATAAACCATTCCTTTGATTCCACCCAGGTGATTCATTCAGTTAGTTGTTTTATTAAACAAAACACAGGTCCTTGACTTAGAAACTTTCCATAGTATGAATATAATCCACCCTTGTTTTCTACTAGCTAAGCTAAGCATGATAGTAGTAGGAATCTTAACTTAGGAAATTTCTACTAAGGTTTCATCTACTAGGATTTCCCATGGAATAGTTTATACTTAGCAAAAATTCCATGCAAGTCTTACATTTAGAAATAGCACTAATGCATAGTGAAAATAATGGGACAAAAGTATGGAGCATCACTTTCCTTTTTGGGAGAGAATATAAGTTCACTCCTTGATCTTTCAATATTCACAGTCTTCAAATCACTACAATTCAATCAAGCAAGCAATATTTCATACTACCATTCAAGCAAACATCACATGAAATAATAGAAACAAGGTAATGCATGCAAGCATGCTAAAGATTGTTTTATTTATAGAAGTGGTTTCTAATAGGTTATAAACATTTTTATTTGACTAGAAATGCTTTAATTCAAAGATTTATTCTTTTGCCTCAAAAAATATGTTTTTGATACCACAAATTGATTTCTAGGGTCAGTAGGTTCAAAACAAACCATTTGGCAAAGGTTTTATCATTAAAATAATTTTAGAACAAATTTTATATCCAAAATATGCCTACACAAGTTTGTGCAAAAACAATCAATTTAACAGAAGCAATTTACTAAACAAATGGCATGGTTTAAAATTAATTGTCTTGCTGATTCCATTGATATAAAGTTTGCAACATTTGGACGTGTGGTTTGAAAGTTATGAATTTTACAAAATTGAACATCTAATAGATCAATTTCTGTTTTTATAACAAACTCTGGGCCACGTGGCTGCTTGCTACTGGCTGGTACCGATTCGTTCGGATCACGCACTGAGGACCGTTGGATATAATGCGAATCGCACGACACAGATGCTCTCATACCCTTTCATTTAAGTTGTTCTGTCTATGCCACAGGATGAGGATCTAATGGCTCACACGTGTTCGACCAAAGGTTGGCGGCGCTGGCGGCGGCGAGTGGCGGCGCGCGGTCAGACGATGCAGTCGCCGGTGATTTAAGAAGCAAGGGAGACAGAGGAGTAGCTCACCTGACTCGCCACGACATACTGATGCTCAGCGTGTTCGCGAGGAGGCAAGGGGCGCACGGGGTTGGCAGTAATCGCTTGCCGGAGTTGTCCCTGGCGTCGGGCTTCTCTGTCTGTTGTCGTTGGTGAAGATACGGTTCTTTCTAGAGGAAAAGGAGGCTTCCATTAGACGCGCAAAGATGTGGCGAGTACGGGAGTGTCAATGAGAAGGGGAGGCACGGTCGGAGTTTACCTGGAGAGCTCGTCAGATAAGTGAGAGACGGCGGCGACGTGCAGTGGTCGTCCTTGCCGACGTTCTAGGATAAGCGCGGGCAGGTTGGGGGTATTGGGAGACGCGTACGGTGATGGCGAGCAAGCTAGAGTGGTCGAGGGGGCAAGGGGCGACGAGGAGTGGCCGGAATCGTCGTCGGAGCTTGTCGGAGGCAGCGATGGTCTAAGCGGAAATCAGGGCAGCCTGGGGGCTCTCGAGGTGTGGCGTCTGGGGGGGAATGGAGAGGAGGAGAAGGCGGTTAAGATGGCGTGGTCGCAGGGGAGATTAATTGCTGCGTTAACGCGAATTGATGCCGATAATTTCCGCCAGAAACGGCCGGGGAGAGGGACGAGGTCAGCGCGCGGGGTGGAGAAGATGACTGGCAAGCGGGACCGTTTCGTCAGCGAGAGAGGAAGAGGGGAGGTGGGGCCTTCTAGTCAGTGGGGGGCGGGTCAAATTCTTTGTGCGAATCGTTTTTCTCGCGGGGAAGGGTAATTGGGCTAACTGGGCCAGACTGGGCTTGGCTGGGTTGGGCTGTTTTGTTTCCTTTTTTTTTCTTCTGTTATTTTTCCTTTTCCCAATTCTTTTATTTTGTTTGGATTTTGTTTAATCAATTCAAGCATCCATTTGAATTCAAATTTCAACCAAACTTTGTGTGTATTCAAATACTGATTAATAATTGATTTTAAAGTCAATTTTGGAATAAATCTTTTATTCTTTTTAGGGTCTTTTAATTATTTAAAATAGGCCCTTGCATTTATTCAAATAAGATTTAATAATGTTTTCAAACTCCATTTGAATTCTAAATATTTCCAAATCTTTTCAGTAGGTTTTATTTATTTAATTGGGTGTCAAATACTTCACTTTAAATTATTTGGAATATTTTTAATATGATTTATTAATCATTTAAAATTGGGTATTTGTCTTTATTCCAATGAAATTAAATATAGTTTTAATTCCATAATTTTTATTTAGAAGAGTTCTTTGATGTTATTTAAGTTAATTAAACAACTTTTATTCCACTTGGGTAAATTCCAATATTATTTTCCCATGATTTAATTAATCATTTCTTAATAGGGATTTTATCTTTATTCAAAATAGAAATAGAATTTGGTTAATGCCACTTTATTTTATTTGGAAAATTCTTTATCCATTTATTTTATTTGGATATGGATTATAATTATTCCATTTTCTTATGGATTAGGTCAAGATTAAATTTGGTCTTTAAATATTCTTTATTTAATATTTCTTTCTTTATCTTATAAAATCCATATTTTTTTATTTATAGATCCAAACTTGGTGATTCCAATTTGTAAAATCTTATTTAATATTTTTTTATCCTTTTAAATCTCTTTAGGATTATTTGCTCACCATTTGGTATGGATTTTTAGGTAGGTGCTTTATTAGCTTTGGAAATTCAATTTCCTTATCTTATTAAATTCATAAGATTTTATCTATGGCTCCAAATTGAATGAAATCAATTTCTATGGTTTTATAATATTTCTATTTGTCATTTCTTGAATCATTTATAAATGTTGGTTGACCAAATTTTATATGGATCAAAACCATGGTCTTAGAGATATCTTGAAAATGATTTTCTTCCATTAGGGTTTTAGGGTTTTGGTTTATTTCTCAAGTGTTTAAATTTCCAGATGCATTTATGAAGATTGCATTCCACTTGATTTGAATCTAGTTAGATTCAAATCTTAACCAAAGTTTGTTCAAGATGGGATTTTAAGTTTCCATTTAGAAATAAAAAGTTTCTTTTCACCCTAAATTTCAACAATTATTTATTTTGTTTATTTATTTTTCACATTACAAGATTTGGAAAATCTTGGGATGTGACAGGCTACCACCCTTAAAATAAATCTCGTCCCGAGATTTGGGAAAGATAGGGGTTACAAGTTGGTTCAAAGCAACTAGGGTACTACCACCCTTAAAAAATTTCCAACTAGATTACTTCTTGGCTTGCTTGGGATCTTGATGTATCTTCTCTGGGTACTTGTCTGCATAATGGCCTAGCTCTTTGCATTTGAAACACATCACTTGGCTATTATCCTTTTTCTTCCTTGGTATCAATTCCTCTTGTTCATTTCCTTGGTTCTTCTTCTTTTCTGGGCAATCACTGGCATAGTGTCCCATTTCTTTGGAATTGTAACATTGCAACTGGCTTATGTCCTTGTTGCTAGGGTTGGGGCATTTCTTCTTCTTCTTTGGTCTCTCCAAAGCTAGGAGTTCTTCTAGTTCATGCTCTTCATATTTCACCTCAAAGTTGGGAAATATTTCTCTCTTCTTGGGGCAGTTACTAGAGATATGACCTTCTTCTTCACAAGAGTAGCAACACTTTGTGGTCACTTTGGATTTGGCCTTGTGATGCATGGTTTTGACTTTGCCTTCATCCTTCTTGGTAGAAGTTGTTCCTTCATGAGGGTTTACAAACTGTTGTTGCACTCCATCTTGTTTCCTTTGTTGAACTATGGAATAGATGGGGTATTGGATAGGGACATGATTATTTCCTTCACATAGGAAACAAGTAGCTTGAGATGTGGGGCATTGATTAGTTGGATGTTTCTCTTCACAATTGGGGCATTCATCTTCATGCTCTTTGGAAGTGTGATCCTTGTCTCCATAAATATTACAAGCTTGGGTTCCTTCTAAAATATCATCCTTGACATCCTTGTTGTCATAAACTCCTTGGGGAGGGTTGTCTCCCATGTTGATCATTTGATTTGTCACCTTATGCAAGAATTGGGTTTGGGTTTGGGTTTCCAAAAACCTTTGCATGGTTGGATCTAACTCACTGGTGTTGGCTAAAAATTGAGTTGTTACTTGGTTCAACTGGGTTTGGGTTACTATGAGTTCTCTCATGTTGATCCATTGGTTGTTGTTGTCACCATTCTTGATGTTGGAGTTCCTTGGAGTAATCATCTCTTTGGGTTGGATTGGGATTAGGATAGGCAAAAGATTTCTAAGGAATTAATTCTAATCACACACATCACAATTCACACAAGCAATGTGCAAGCAATCACAAACAAACATTCCATTCAAACAACAAGTTTCAAGCACATTTTTAGGCAACAAAATATTTTGTTACACCACATAAGTTGGTGAGTTTGGTTTGATCTAAATATGGTGGTCCAACTATATGGTTCACTTGAAATCGTTCCATCCTTCTTGGTTGTTTCTTCTTGAACAAGGTATTTGTATCCTTGGAGAATTTCTTGCATCTTGGTCACAAAACTTCAAAGGTGATGATGGTTCCTTCTAAGTTGTGTTTCCTTAGTCTTCAAGTCTTGAGCAATATTTCATGTCTCACTTGTAGTCCTTAGTGATATCCAAAGTTGAAGTCCTTGGTGAAAATATAGTTGAAGTCTTTGGTCATGGTGGAGGCTTTATCCATCAAGTTGAAATAGACAAGATGTAGAATCAAAACCAAAAAGGTTGAGGAAAGAGTTTACAAGATTTTTTTTGTAAACAAGTTTTGGAACAAATACAACTCTTATTTTTCTAAGGGGTTTTGTCCAATCCTAGGGTTACAATACTACAAGCAACACAAGGCTCTAATACCATCTGTAAGGTTCCCAACCTTTAATAAGGTAGAGATCCTTGTGTTTACAATGCTAGTCCCTGGATCAATAGCTAGCATCCACAGTTAAGATGTAATATCAAGAACGAAGGTCATAATACAACTTTATAACCAGGAATAAAATAATTTATTACATCTTACATAGCTCATTTGGCTATCTCATTACAATGCAATAGAATATAACAATAGCATGGGGTCCTTCATCTTCAAAGTGCCACAGTCAAACATGTTGGTTGTAGACTTGTAATCCTAATCAACACACACTTCTCTAACATCAAACAAACCTGCAACATAATAGGTTACAGCCACAAGGGTCAATGCATTTGAATTGTATTGGCAAGTGATACTATGGTAGTATAGTGGATTCTATCATCTATATGCATTTGGCTAAGTGGATCTTAGGCTTCCTTTGCTCAAAATAGATTTTCCTTATCATTTGAAAACACTAAGTTTTTTGTTTGACAAAATCACCCAAGGCATATCCCAATAGAAATTGGTGATCCTTCAACCCTTGTTCAACCACAAGTTTTTATCTTAGAAATTGGGATGAGGAGATTCTTGATAGCTTCCATGTCTTGATGCTCAAATTGTCCTTTACCAGGGACATGGCTAAGTACTTAGATTTTACACTCTGCAGAGGTGGTGCACTTTCCCCACAAGACTTGGTTTCACCAAGACAAGATCTTTCAGAAGCCTTCCCTTAGACTAGAATGGACGCGCTCCAACCTATCAAACCCCTACCACCAACTGTCCATTTGGCTAAGTTATTGCAACCTATATGATCCAGGCAGAGCCCATAATGCCAAGTGGCTGCACTTGAAGCTTCGCAACATTTGACATCTCAAATCTCTTTGTTCCTAGGTGGCCATCCACAAGTGAGATACACAAGGTAAGCCATAGAAATGGGCCTTGTGTAACCACTCAACACAAACCATTCCTTCCATTCCACCAAGGTGATTCATTCACTTAGTTGTTTTATTAAACAAAACATAAGTCCTTGACTTAGAAACTTTCCATAGTATGAATATAATCCACCCTTGTTTTCTACTAGCTAAGCTAAGCATGATAGTAGTAGGAATCTTAACTTAGGAAATTTCTACTAAGGTTTCATCTACTAGGATTTCCCATGGAATAGTTTATACTTAGCAAAAATTCCATGCAAGTCTTACATTTAGAAATAGCACTAATGCATAGTGAAAATAATGGGACAAAAGTATGGAGCATCACTTTCCTTTTTGGGAGAGAATATAAGTTCACTCCTTGATCTTTCAATATTCACAGTCTTCAAATCACTACAATTCAATCAAGCAAGCAATATTTCATACTACCATTCAAGCAAACATCACATGAAATAATAGAAACAAGGTAATGCATGCAAGCATGCTAAAGATTGTTTTATTTATAAAAGTGGTTTCTAATAGGCTATAAACATTCTAAAACACTTATTGGTCATTTTATAAAAGTGGCAGGACTATTTGCAAAAGATTTTATCTATAAACTCTTTTTAAATCAAAGCATTATTTTATGTGGTTGAAAATGCCTTTAGCAAAGCAATAAATTTTATAGGGTTCACCAAATACATTTAATTTTAAAACTTGGTGTTTGGGGTCAGAGAGTTTAAATCAAAACATTTTCCCAAAGGTTTTCCTCCAAAAAGTATTTTTAACATATAAACAACATTTTTATTTGACTAGAAATGCTTTAATTCAATGATTTATTCTTTTGCCTCACAAACTATGTTTTTGATACCACAAATTGATTTATAGGGTCAGTAGGTTCAAAACAAACCATTTGCCAAATGTTTTATCATTAAAATAATTTTAGAACAAATTTTATATCCAAAATATGCCTACACAAGTTTCTACAAAAACAATCAATTTAACAGAAGCAATTTACTAAACAAAGGGCATGGTTGAAAAGTACTTGTCTTGCTTATTCCATTGATATAAAGTTTGCAAAATTTGGACGTGTGGTTTGAAAGTTATGAATTTTACAAAATTGAACATCTAATAGATCAATTTCTGTTTTTATAACAAACTCTGGGCCACGTGGCTGCTTGCTACTGGCTGGTACCGATTCGTTCGGATCACGCACTGATGACCGTTGGATCTAATGAGAATCGCACGACATAGATGCTCTCATACCCTTTCGTTTAAGTTGTTCTGTCTACGCCACAGGATGAGGATCTAACGGCTCACACGCGTTCGACCAAAGGTTGGCGGCGCTGGCGGCGGCGAGTGGCGGCGCACGGTCAGACGATGCAGTCACCGGCAATTTAAGAAGCAAGGTAGACAGAGGAGTAGCTCACCAGAATCGCCACGACGTACTGATGCTCAGCGTGTTCGCGAGGAGGCAAGGGGCGCACGGGGTTGGCAGTAATTGCTTGCCGGAGTTGTCCCTGGCGTCGGGCTTCTCTGTCCGTTGTCGTTGGTGAAGATACAGTGCCCGCTAGAGGAAAATGAGGCTTACATTAGACGCGCAAAGACATGGTGGGTACGGGAGTGTCAACCAGAAGGGGAGGCGCGGTCGGGGTTTACCTGGAGAGCTCATCGGATAAGTGACAGACGGTGGCGACGTGCAGTGGTCGTCCTTGCCGACGTTCTGGGACAAGCGCAGGCAGGTTGAGGGTATTGGGAAACGCGTATGGTGATGGCGAGCAAGCTAGAGTGGTCGAGGGGGCAAGGGGAAACGAGGAGTGGCCGGAATCATCGTCGGAGCTTGTCGGAGGCAGCGGTGGTCTAAGCGGAAATCAGGGCAGCCTGGGGGCTCTCGAGGTGTTGCGTCTGGGGGGAAATGGAGAGGAGGAGCAGGCAGTTAAGAAGGCGTGGTTGCAGGGGAGATTAATTGCTGCGTTAACGCGAATTGATGCCAATAATTTCTGCCAAGCGGCCGGGAGAGGGGCAGGTCGGTGGCGGGTGGAGAAGATGGACCGGCACCGTTTAAATCGAGAGAGGAAGAGGGGAGGTGGGGCCTTCTAGTCAGTGAGAGGGCGGGTCAAATTCTTGGTGCGAATCGTTTTTCTCGCGGGGAAGGATAATTGGGCTAACTGGGCCAGACTGGGCTTGGCTGGGTTCGGCTGTTTTGTTTCCTATTTTTTTTCTTCTGTTAATTTTCCTTTTCCCAATTCTTTTATTCTGTTTGGATTTTGTTTAATCAATTCAAGCATCCATTTGAATTCAAATTTCAACCAAACTTTGTGTGTATTCAAATACTGATTAATAATTCATTTTAAAGTCAATTTTGGAATAAATCTTTTATTCCTTTTAGGGTCTTTTAATTATATAAAATAGGCCCTTGCATTTATTCAAATAAGATTTAATAATGTTTTCAAACTCCATTTGAATTCTAAATCTTTCCAAATCTTTTCAGTAGGTTTTATTTATTTAATTGGGTGTCAAATACTTCACTTTAAATTATTTGGAATATTTTAATATGATTTATTAATCATTTGAAATTGGGTATTTGTCTTTATTCCAATGAAATTAAATATAGTTTTAATTCCATAATTTTTATTTAGAAGATTTCTTTGATCTTATTTAAGTTAATTAAACAAATTTTATTCCACTTGGGTAAATTCCAAATATTATTTTCCCATGATTTAATTAATCATTTTTTAATAGGGATTTTATCTTTATTCAAAATAAAATTTGGTTAATGCCACTTTATTTTATTTGGAAAATTCTTTGTCCATTTATTTTATTTGGATTTGGATTATAATTATTCCATTTGCTTATGGATTAGGTCAAGATTTAATTTGGTGTTTAAATATTCTTTATTTAATATTTCTTTCTTTATCTTATAAAATCCATATTTTTTTATTTATAGATCCAAACTTGGTGATTCCAATTTGTAAAATCTTATTTAATATTTGTTTATCCTTTTAAATATCTTTAGGATTATTGGCTCACCATTTGGTATGGATTTTTGAGATAGGTGCTTTATTAGCTTTGCAAATTCAATTTCCTTATCTTATTAATTTCATAAGATTTTATCTATGGCTCCAAATTGAATGAAATCAATTTATATGGTTTTATAATATTTCTATTTGTCATTTCTTGAATCATTTATAAATGTTGGTTGACCAAATTTTATATGGATCAAAACCATGTTCTTAGAGATATCTTGAAAATGATTTTCTTCCATTAAGGTTTTAAGGTTTTGGTTTATTTCTCAAGTGTTTTAATTTCCAGATGCATTTATGAAGATTGCATTCCACTTGATTTGAATCTAGTTAGATTAAAATATTAACCAAAGTTTGTTCAAGATGGGATTTTATGTTTCCATTTAGAAATAAAAAGTTTCTTTTCACCCTAAATTTCAATAATTATTTATTTTGTTTATTTATTTTTCACATTACAAGATTTGGAAAATCTTGGGATGTGACAGTGATCCCAAGATCTAGCTGAGGTAGAAGGCCACGAGGTTTACCACTAGACGCGCAGTTGCGGATTACTGATTAAGCGCGTCAGTTGATGCAGTGCATTCCTTTGCGATCCGATCGTCCTGGTGCTGATCGTACAACACCTCTGCTGGTATCCACACATTCAAGGAGGAGCACCAGTGGCGAACTGCTAGGTTCGTTATGATGGCATGACTGCTGTGGAGCTAGGCTTTCCAACTCATGGAATGACCTAACTGATCAACGATTAACCCTTCTGGGTTGTGGTGCTCCACTATATATAGGGAGTGAACGTGGGCTCCACTCTCGTGGCCCATTCACTAAAGCCCATATAACACTAGTCACCGTGAGTCCAACTCACTAACTCAGTCCTAATCTGGCTTGGGTCCAACCCAACCAGATTACCGGTTCAGATCCAATCCGAACTTGCTCCCTCTCTTAAGTGTGTGACCCGGCAGGCTCATGGCTACTCAGACACGATTGGAGTCCGACTCACAATCGATCAGTCGGCAGCGGCTCCTAGAAAAACGTGCCGACTCCCAAGTACCAAAGAGTCATGACAACTTGCCTTTCCATTGTGACTTGCGTACGAGTCCCTTTTGCCTCACGATATACCTTGTCAGACTACAGGCGAATATATGTCATCCCTTAAATAGTCTGTCTCTCTTTTCGATCCGAGATAAGTGATTCACCCGACTAACTCTTAGTTGATCGCCTCGGTTAACACTTATCTGATTCGTGCATGGCCATGCTTTCCGAATCATATCTCAGAAGAGGGCCCAGAGAATATCTCTCCAAGTGGAGGGGCAAAATACCATCTTGGTTATTCACATCACGCAGCTTGATTCTTAGTCGACCCGATCTCTGCCTTTATAACTGCCCAGTTACGGATCATCGTTTGACAGAACCTAAGTCGGCGATCCTCAACTCGGACTATGCAACAACCTCATGTCTAAGTATTACATTGATTGAGATATACAAATGACAACTTGTTCGTTGTACCTCAATATGGGTCAATCCGACTATCTAAACTCTTTAGCCGAATCTGTGTAAGTCGGAATGGCATCTCCATGCCCATGACAAGTGGAACCGAGTCATCAAGCCGACTTTCACATTGGTCTAAGTTGTGTCTCCAGCACAACCTCAATGACCAAGGACATTTAGTACAAACAACATGAATGCATAGTTCCACAACCGAATCACATATTCAGTGATACACATCAGATGGTCATACAAGGACACCTTTATATCTTTATGAATACAATGGGAAATCTCATCATACATGATTGCCTCTAGGGCATATTCCCAACACTACGTGTCCCGGTGGGAGCCCCCGAACATTTTTCATGTTCTTGATGTTTTGTTTGTTTATTGGGCACAGCCCCCGAGCCCTTTTTGTGATGCTTTGTTTCTTCACGCATCCCTTTGTACACAGTGCGAACCTTCTTGTGCAGCAGCACCTGGCGCTGGAGGCCATCATGCGGCAGCTTCGAGGTACATGTTGAATTGATCCTGCTCTTTTTTCGGCTGCTTGCTAGCATGTGTAACTGTAACATCCCAAAAATATTAAACTAGAATCATCAAACTCTAATCATCAAAACTTAGGATTAACAAAAACTTTTCTGAATAAAAATATGAAAGCATGCATGTATGTATGCATTCCAATTTCGATTCTTTTGAATTGCCTTTCTTGTGTGATTCTTTGCTTGTAAATTGATTCTTAGGTGAAATAAACATCATCTAAACAATCCCCACAATTTTCCCAAAGACAAATAAATCAAAACAAATAAAGTAAGGGAATGGTCACTTTGGCCAATTTAACTCCCATGCCTACTTTGGTTGTCTCTAACTTTCAAAACTTAACAGAAACTTGTTTGGATCTTTGCACCCCTTGATAGTACTCATAACAAAGTACCAAGGCCCACCTTGTGATCGTCCAAAAACATTTGAATGCATAGTTTAAAGGATAGTTCCAAATTGAATCTTTATCATATGGGAAGATCCCACTTTTTCAAAAAACACTCAAACAAGCTCAACTTTCAAAAACCAAGCATCCACAGACTCACCAGCACATGCCTCGCACACCCACCAAAAATATTTTCAAAATTCAAAACTTGAGTTCTTGTGGCCATTTCATCAAACACTTGGAGGCAACAAATCAATCTGGCCAAACTTCACTGTTTTGAGCAGTAATTTGGCTAAGAAATGTTCACCATTGATAACCCTTGTCTCCCCCAGTGACAACCAGTGCTTGGACAAACCCTAGCCCCTACCCTTTGCCCCATGCCATGACAACCCGAGCACCCCCTTGCCAGCCGACCATGGCTAGCTAGCCAGAGCAAGCACCAAGCCTAAACAGCATGTCTAGGACACATCCCACCGTCCACCGCCACCCCCTGTCCAGCGTTCGAACCCTAGCAGCCACTGGACCACACGCCCAGGACATGCCTAGCTTCTCTGAGCGCATGCCGAGAGAGCGCCAGAGCGCCACCCTCGACACACGCCCACAGACCATGCGCCGCCCTCGCCGCGTGCATACGCGATCACCACCGTCCCAGGAGATTGCCCGACATCCCCGTTCGCCGCTCTATGCCTCACAGCCACCGCTCGCCATCGAAGACGCCGCCTCTGTCGTGCAAAGCATCGCATGTTCCATACCGTTTGCCACCTCCCCTACACGCGCATTAAATCCATAGAGCATCGCCAGGAGACCACCGATCGATCGCCACCGCCGGCCATGCCTCTAGCAGCCCATAGCCATGTCGCCACCGTCGCCTGCCCATCCCGTTCGGTCTCGTCGTCAAGGTTATAAATAGAGGCCTCCCCCGCTCAAACTCTTCACACCATTCTACTCCCATCTCCTCACTAATCGTTCCACCCTGTTCCCGGAGAAAGGCGAGCAGTGCATCACCGGAATTGCGCCGGAGCAGGCCGCCTCTAGATAAGAAGGGCGCCGTCGATTTCGTCCAGCCCAGGAGAAGCTGCCGGTACCAGGAGGTTCGCCATCGTCGACTTCGTCATTTTCCCGCCTCGCCTGAGCCCCGGTGAGCCCCCGACAACCCCCACTAAGCTGCTAGGGTTCGAGCTCGCCGGTGACATGTTCATCGTCGACGACGACCCTCTGCCGTTGATCTTACTTCTAATCCAACACACCACGTTGCCACGTACCGCTTCGCACCCCTCCGTCTCACTGACACATGGGGACAGCCACTTAACCAGCCTGCGTAAGCGCTGTGCTTAGCAGGCTGGCCCAGTATCGTTTCCCGCACAGCCCATTTGTTTGAATTTGGATTTTTCCATTTTCATTCAAACACAGTTTTGTACCTAGTTTTAAAAATCAACCCAGCTCGATTCAGTGAACCAAATTGAATGAAACAAATTTTGTTAGAAAGGTCTTGAAATGCTGAATCCAAGCCCGTTGGATTTAAATCATCTTGATCTGTAGATCACCCTTGGTAAAAATAACAAGGCAGAAGCTTTTCTGCATTGAAACATTTTTCAAATTTAAACCATAATAGCTTTTGAGTTGATTCCAACTCTCAAAAATCACATTTAACCATACCTTTCAGAATATATAAAAAATATATGGGTTTACTTACAGAAATAATGTTCAAATAATAAAAGAATGCCACATAGGCATTTCTAGCCAGTTTATTTTATTTAAAATAAAAGGTTTAAACCTTATTAAATTGTGACACCACTTTAAATGACATTCTCATGGACTAAAATATGTGGTGATGACATGTGTCAACATGATTCCATGTTTGGTTTGGGGAATATTAAATCTTAAGTAGTTTTTCAATGAGTAGAAATTACTTTTCTAAAAATAAAATCTTTAAGTCAAGTGCTTGTAATGTTAGTGATGATGCTAGATCATCTATATAACCCCTTTGTGTGATGATTGAAATTAGTTAAGTATTGTTTGGTGATTGTGTACCTTGTATTTATTCATAGACGCTAGTATCTACCAAGGATACGAGGAGGAAGGAGGATACTATTAAGAAGAAGCCGAGGAGAACTTCAACCACTGCTCTGCACAAGACAAGCCTAATACTACTAGTTGAATGTGCAAGCTAACACTTGCAACATACTCTACTGATGCAAAAAAATACTTACTTGTTACCATGCAAACTATATGCCTTACGCATATGTGATCATACCCACTTGGGACCCAATCCTAGTTTTACTTGCAAGCTTTCTACTTTATTTTCTTTATCAAAGCTTTTACTTAGAGTTTACTGAAGTAACTTGTAGATTCTAGGAAGATACTTGAAGGTTGCATAAAGATCATAAAATTTGGCCTAAGCTAGAAAACCTTGATATCATCCTAAGGCATGAGGTGGTACTTAGCTGAAACTCCACTAGTTTACCACCCCTCATTAGTACTCACCCCACTTGTAGATGCTAGTGCTAAGCATAAAACTTGAACAACTTTAGATGGGAATACTTGGTGAAAATGGTTATGAAAACCTTAGAATGATGGATCATTCTACTGAGATGTTTTAACATGTGTTTCCAAACACCAGATGATTTTGGTGATGAAAATGCTGAGGCATGAGCCTTAGCCCTTTATAAAACTGATGGTTGTCTGGATGCTATACCATTCCAATTTTACCGTACAACCATAATACCCGAAGATTGGGTAGGTCTTGACTGGAAACTTATATACCTTAGTATTGGTTCCCTCACTGCCAAGGTCTGAGCTGAGGCTACCTTATGAAGATTGTCCACCTGTGCAGTACCAAGATGACAGTTGGTCATGGTTGGGAGGCCAAACTCACAGGAGAGGTACTTATACTAGGGCATGTAATTGAAATGTTAGGATTGATTATCCGCATACTGAGTATGGTGAATTCAGGATTTGTTCCTGGCGGATGTATCGAATGTTGTGGTGAAAGTGTACAATCTCTGCAGAGTGTCAAACTATTCAAATAGCCGCGTCCGCGGTTAAGGACAGTTGGAGTGGCCATATTGTTCCCCTGTCAGATGTTTTCAAAAATGACTTATGAAATGACTTGAGACTTTGAATTGACCACAACGGAGTTGTGGCATGAGATAAAAGTTCCCACTTAGGTGTTATAAAACTTCAACTAGCTTTTCTCGCTTCTAAACTTAGTAGAGGTAAATCTGGCTTTTTGCAAAACAACCCTAGAGCTTAGTGTCCTACTACAAAAAACCCCTTCACTTGTTAGTATTAGTTTGCGAGTACTTAAAGAGTACTCATGGCTTTGTCCCTGGCTATTCACGTGGCCAGACTATGAAGAGGAGTACCAGGATGATGGACCCCAGGAAGGTCAGGAGAACTAGGATCATATCCCATCGTCAGCATTGCCTATGACCCCGAAGATGGAGCTTCACCTACGCTACCGTTATTATTACGTATTTATGATGCTTGAGTTGTATTAAGAACTAGATCATGAGATCCTTATTTGTGTAAGACCTTATGTATGGTTTGTAATGGATGATGTACTGTGGTATCCAATTCTATTATGTCTCGCAAAAATGGTAATCCTGGCATTGCGATGTATGGCATAACAGGCATCTGGGATTAAAAATCTGGGTGTTGACAGTAACTCACATATGTTCTTGTTGCTTTTGCAGATGACAATAATACTACCCTCCATGAGCTTGATGCTCTCAAAAAGAGCCTTGGGCGAGCGGAGAAGAAAACCAAGGATGTCGTTGGGGCGAAGGAGCGCCTCAAGCAGGAGCTAGCTAACGCAGCTGTGGCCAAGGAGCGCCTGCAGCAGGAAGCTACAGATCGTGAGGAGCAGCTCGCCACTGCTGCGGCTTCGTGCGAGAAGGAGGTGGCCGAGAAGCTGATGGATGCTTCCAAGGCCATTTCAGGTCAGTGCTTTTGCCTGTCCTTTCTATTTTGGCTGCTTTGTCTCCCTTCCCTTATTCGATTCCTATTTTTCCTTTTTCTCTAGATGCCTCGGGTATTGAGTTTAATCGCAGCGCCTTGGAGCATAGGAGTTCTCTGGACGATGCCACCATGGCGGTCGAAGACCGCTGCAGTGCTGCCGCTAGATCCCTTGCCAAGGCCAAGGAGATCCTCGGGCGCTTCTACAAGGAGCTCGTTCCCAAGGGTGTTGCCCTTGAGTATGTAGACTCTTTGGCGGAGGCGCTGTAAGCGGATGCGCCTACGGCCTACAAGCGCAAGTAGAAGGGCATCGGTGCTTCCATGGGATTGGCCATGGCCATGGCATCCGGGGCAGAGCTGGATCTTCATCGGGTCACCTCTTAGATGCCCACGGATCCTGACGGTGCCGAGGTAGCCTTCGCTCTCTACGCTTCTCGATGTAAGCGCTATGGTCCGAAGCTCATTGACCTGCTGGCGGAGTATGTGGCAAAGCAGCAGGAGGAGGTCAAGAGCAGGAAATCTGGCTCCAAGGCCACTCAGGATGCGGCTGCTTAGGCTTCGTCGTTGTAGTTGTAGGATAGTTGTTTTCTTATTTTGTTGTAATCTTTGACGAACAATTTCCCTGTGCCATGCAGTTGCATTTTTTTGTACATAAATGATCCTTCGTGCTATTTTTCAGTCATGTGTTGTTCATACTCTTGTATGTTTTCCTTTAGGGACCTTCGGGTGAGGACCCTATCGATACTTCGTTTGCTCCGCGCCTATGGCCATCCTTGGATGATGCCTTGCAGCTTGTTTTTCTTCGTGACCGCGTCCATAGTATTGAGAAGGAGATACTTGGCGTCCGAGGCCATGCAGATGTATGGAAATAGAAAGCAGAGCGAGCTACCACCAGAGAGGAGTATCTAATGGGGGAGCTGCGGCAGTTGGCCGAGCAGGTGTAGTGTAAGTTTCTTCGAGCTGATGTTCGTTTTTGGATGCACCTGGTTTGCGAATCATCTTACTATGTAGTTGCTGCAGGTGCCAACCTTGTTCCAAGGGAGGAGAAGGAGCGCGTTGCAGTTCGGATCAACTGCTTGACCCAGCAGGATATGGAAGCCGGAGGCTTTTTCTAGATGGACCACGACTGTGCGATGGTCCTTGAGTCTGTGCAGGATCGTACTCATCAGGTGTCGCGAGTGCTGAGGCAGGTGAAGACTTCTCTGGCGTCGATTCTGCACGTCATGTTTCCCCTTGATGAAGAGCCATCAACTCTCTGGGATTTACTAGCAAAGTTTCGAGACGTGCGTCACGTCAGGGAGTTGGTGCGGCACCAGTTGGTTGCGGGGGTGAAGGCCGCCCTTTCCGTCATGCGGCTGCATCGCCCTGATGTTAATCTTGCGGTTGTGGCGGCTAGGCCGTCTCCTCGGCCAGATGGTGTCCTATGGGACATGCGCCCGCACTACGCGGCTGTTAGGCAATATGCCAAAGAGATTGTAGATCTTTTTGAGCATCATGCGCAGGTGATCCTTCAACGTAGGTAGGTCCTGTAAAAAGACAGATGTAAAACTTGTATGTATTTCGACTGGGAGTGTTGTGCCCTTTGTTGTAAAGGTTAATTGTATTTAGCACGTGGTGCTTGGTTGTATGCATGCCCTTTTCGTTAGCCTGACGTGATCAGCTACTCAGGTTTTCATGCTTTATCCTCAGTCGACGAAGTCGTGAGGTGAGGGGGAGCCCCCGAGTGTGTTGTAACATAAATAAAATGTGAGGATACGATAAAATTTCACGCAAGACACTTAGCTTTATTCATATCGTAATGAGGAGGTACATTGTTCGGCTGAGTAGCCTTATTGAAAGTAAAAGGGGGTAGCTAGGAGTAGAAGCGTCGGAATTGTGCGACGTTCCATGGGTTGGAGTATGCGACTCCAGGCTCCACGTGCTTGAGGCGGTAGGTGCCACCTGGGATGA
Organism: Avena insularis; assembly: GCA_023614405.1. Taxonomy (NCBI): domain Eukaryota; kingdom Viridiplantae; phylum Streptophyta; class Magnoliopsida; order Poales; family Poaceae; genus Avena; species Avena insularis. Next base: position 266,977,886 of record CM042693.1, on the reverse strand, counting down.
CTTCGGTGACGACGTAGGGTCCTTCCCTGGGTGACTCGAGCTTTTTCGGCAACTCGTGTTTGAGTTGTAGGACTAGGTCTCCTTCGACGAAGGACCTCGAGGGCAGCCGACGGCTCTGATAGTTGCGGAGGCTCTACTGGTAGACCGCCAAGCAAGCCGCGACGATGTCGCGTGCTTCGTCGAGTGTGTCGACGGCGTCTTCGAGTGCGGCCGTCGATTTGGCTTCGCTGTAGGTGACGACCCGCGGGGCCTTATGGCGCACTTCTGCAGGTAGCATGGCTTCGGCTCGGTGTACCATGAAGAAAGGTGTGTTGCCTGTTGAGATATTTGGTGTTGTGCGCAGGCTCCAGAGTACGGAGGGTATCTCTTCTACCCAGGCTCACGCAAGCCGTTCGAGTGGGATGAGGAGACGTTTCTTGATGCCACCGCCTACGAGGCCATTGGCATTTTCAACGTGCCCGTTTGTTTGTGGGTGCTCCACAGAGGCGTATGATATGTTGATCCTAAGGCCTTCGCAGAAGTCCTGGAATTCTTTGGAGATGAAGTTCGACCCATTGTCCGTGATGATGCTGTGCGGCACGCCGAACCTGTAGAGTATTGATTCAAAAAACTTCACGGCCGTTTACCCTTTTGGTTGCTAAAGGGCATGGCTTCAATCCACTTGGTGAACTTGTCGACTACGACTAGGAGGTAGACGTGGCCTCCTTTCGAGGACTTGGGCAGTTTGCCGAGCATGTCGAGGCCCCACTGGGCGAAGGGATAGGCCGGAGGTATGGGCCTGAGCTCCAAACCTGGTGCGTGCGGTTTATCTGCGAATTCTGGCAGCCGTTGCACCTTTGGACGATGTCCTTGGCATCATTCATGGCCGTTGGCTAGTAGAACCCGGCTCGTAGAGCTTTGGAGACGAGGGCGCGGCTGCCCGCGTGATGGCCGTAGATGCCCTCGTGGATGTCTTAGAGGATAGTTTTCCGTCACCGATGGTGATGCACCTTTGGAGTACACCCGAAATGTTGCGCTTATACAACTCGCCGTTGATGATGGTGAAGGCCTTGGACCGGCGAGATATGCGCCGGGCATCTGTCGGGTCATCAGGTAGTTCCCTGTTTATCAGGTACCGAAGGTACGGTTGCGTCCATTTTTCCTCGATTGCCATGACCTGCATTAGGTTGACCAACGTGACCTCTGTGTCGAGTTTTACGGGTCCTTCCTGTCCTTCGGGTAGCGCAGCCCCCGAGTGCTCTATTTCTTCGGGTGATCCCTTGGGGAATTTCCTTTTGATGGAGGGCACGCATATTTGTTCGAGGAACACACCTGGTTGCACCCGTGCGCAGGTGGAGCCGATGTTGGCGAGTCTGTCGGCTTCCTCGTTGCTTTCCCTTCCGACGTGTTGAAGCTCGCAGCCGTCAAAGTCTCCTTCGAGTGAGTTGTAGAGCACGTGGTACGCGATCATGTTAGTGTCATGTGTGTCGCACTTGTTCATCGTCTGCTGCACAACGAGGTTTGAGTCACCGTAGATGACGAGGCATGTTGCGCCTCAGATCTTGGCCATCTTCATGCCGTGGATGAGGGCCTCGTATTCGTTTTCGTTGTTGGAGGCTCGAAATTTCATCCGGAGGACGTACTTCATCTTGTCACCCTGCGACGATGTCAGTATGACCCTGGTTCTCGCTCCAGCTTCGCGCTTGGATCCGTAAAAGTGCATCGTCCATGACTACGTCATGTCTGGGGTATCTGGCAGCTGTAGCTCCATCCAGTGGACGAGGAAGTCCGAGAGGACCTGAGATTTGATCGCATGGCGCTTCTCGTAGACTACGTCTAAAGGTGAAAGTTCGATGCCCCACAGGGCTATGCGTCCTGTAGCTTCTGGGTTGTTCAGGATGCTGTTCAGAGGTGCTTCATTGATGACCATCACTTGATGCTCATGGAAGTAGTGACTCAGCTGACGGGCTGTCATGAACACGACGTAGGTGAGGTTTTGGTAGTGAGGGTACCTCTGTTTTGTTGGTGTTAATACCTCGTTGAGGTAGTAGATTAGGCGTTGGACCCCATGGGTCTTGCCATCCTCAGGTCGTTCTACCAAGAGCACAGTGTTGACCACCTGATGCGTTGCTGCTATGTATAGCAACAGAGGCTCACGTTCTTTTGGTGTGACCAGGACGGGTGAGGTGGTGAGCAGCCTCTTCAAATCTTCAAATGTGTCGTCTGCTTCGGGTGTCCACTCGAATTTTTCAGCTTTGTGTAGAAGCTGGTAGAAAGGCATGGCCTTTTCACCCATGCGGCTGATGAATCTGCTCAACGCCGCGATGCGCCCAGCTAACTGCTGGACACCTTTGAGGTTCTTCAGCTTCTCCATGGCCAGTATGGCCCAGATTTTCTTCGAGTTCGCCTCAATCCCTCGCTAGGGGATGAAGTAGCCAAGTAGTTGGCCAGATCGGACGACGAAAGCACACTTTTCTGGGTTTGGCTTGATCTTGTAGTGATCAAGGTTGTCGAACGTATCGCGGAGATCGTCGATCAGGGTCTTGGCCTCCCTTGTCTTGATGACTATGTCGTCGACATAGACCTGTATGTTGTGGCCTATCTGTCTCTTCAGGCATGCCTGTATGCACCGTTGGTACGTGGAACCTCCGTTCTTCACCCCGAAGGGCATTATGTTGTAGCATAATACTCCGAACGGCATGATGAACGCTGTTTTTTCCTAGTATTCAGCCTTCAGTCGAATCCGAGTGTAGCCTGAGTAGGCATCGAGGAAGGAGAGTTTCTCGCATCCTGCAGTCGAATCGATGATCTGATTGATCCGAGAGAGAGAGGGAAGTGGTCCTTCGGGCAGTGCTTCTTGAGAGATGTGAAGTCCACGCACATCCGCAGGATGTCAGTGTTGGCCAGCCACTCGCTTTCCTTTATCTCCCTGATGAAATCAGCATCGAGAAGTCTGTTGACTTCGACTCCGACATCTTCGGCCCGTGGCTCAGACAATCGTCGGATGGATTGTTTGACGGGCTTGGCATCTGGAAATACATTGGGTGCATGCTCGGCAAATTCCCTGGGAACTCCTGGCATGTCCACAGGACACCAGGCAAAGATCTCCCAGCGCTCACAGAGGAATTCGACGAGCACGCTTTCCTATGCAGGGTTGAGGTCGTTGGCGATTAGCGCCATCTTGGAGGCATCCGTTGGATAGACCTGTACTTTCTTCGTGTTGACTGTTGAGTGGAATGACATGTCAGGTGCGTTTTGCCTTGAGACTGGGGGTGCCCCGTTGTCTATCACCTCTCGAATCCTTGTTAGCTCCTCCTGCATGCCGAATGACTGGGAGATTCTGTTGAAGTCCCTGTCATAGTGGTCGGATCGGGTGAGGCTCCCCTAGACCGTGATGATTCCCCTAGGTCCTGGCATCTTGAGTAGTAAGTACGCATAGTGCGGTACTGCCAGGAACCTTGCGAATGCCACGTTCCCGAGAATGGCGTGGTATTGTGATTGCTAGTCCACCACTTCGAACTCGAGTCGCTCACATCGAAAATTGTCGGGTTTGCCAAAGATGACATCGAGCCATATCTTTCCCAGCGGAAATATGCCCTTCCCTGGGACTATGCCGTGGAACGTTGTGTCGGATTGTTCCAGGATGCACAGCGGTATCCACATTGCTGCTAGTGTGCTAGCGAACATCAGGTTGACGCCGCTGCCGCTGTCCATGAAGACGCGACTCATCTCAAACCCTCCGATCTGCGCCTCGAGCACCTGGGCAGCATGACCTGGGCGAGGGATCTGGCGGGGGTGATCTGTACGACTGAATGTAATGCAGGACTACGAGCCGCTGAGGTACTCAGGGATGGCGGGTGGAGCGATCATAGCTAAGCTGACCTGGCGGGTGATCTTCTTCTTCACCCTGTTTGTTGGGCGCCCCTTTTGGATCATAAATGATCCTTTCGGCATGGGGTACCCGTTTATGCCGTTGTTCTGCACGGGTGCGATCGGGTGATTCGAAGGTCCCACAAGTGGTGGTGGAGGAGCTCCGTGGGCAATGTCGCCTGGTGCAGGTGCGTGTCTGTCAGGTTCCCAACCTTTAATAAGGTAGAGATCCCTGTGTTTACAATGCTAGTCCCTGGATCAATAGCTAGCATCCACAATTAAGATGTAATATCAAGAAACAAAGGTCATATTACAACTTTATAATCAGGAATAAAATAATTTATTACATCTTACATAGCTCATTTGGCTATCTCATTACAATGCAGCAGAATATAACAATAGCATGGGGCCCTTCATCTTCAAAATGCCATAGGAAATCTTGTTGGTTGTAGACTTGTAATCCTATTCAACACACTTCACTAACATCAAACAAACCTGCAACATAATAAGTTGCAGCCACAAGGGTCCATACTTTTGAATTGTATTGGCAAGTTTCACTACTATGTAGAAATAAGTGCATCCTATCATTACATGCATATTGGGCTAAGTAGGGTTTAGGCTCATTTGCAGAAAGCAATATAGTTTTATCCTCTCTTTTGAAAAGAGTTTTGATCTTTTGTCCAATCTTTCTGAACTTCTTGGAAAAATCCAAGTGCTTCTAATCCCTCGTGTCACCATCAAGTTTTACTTTGATAAATTGGAATGTCGAGATCTTCCATAGCTTCAGGCCTTAGTTGCTCCGAATTGTCCATAACCAGGGACACGACTAAGTACTTAGAATTCTGATCTTCTGCAGAAGTTGTAGACTTTACCCACATGACACAATCTCATCTTGACGCCACCAGTGGCCGCTGGATAAGTACACACAAAATGAAGTACCGGCAGATCGAGAATGTGACAAAGTCTTTCCATAGAAGTCCTCCCAATACACAATGCTAGCTTGTCTACTAGGCACCAATGTAGGGATAAATTTCCCTTACACAATTCTAGTTAACCTGAAGATGCCAATGCATGGGTCTTCCACTATGTAGTTGACTAAGCCAGAGCCCATTTAGCACGTGGCTGTACACGGAAGCCACTGTACGAGAAACATTTTCAATCTCTAAGTCCCTGGATGGTTTTCTTCTAGTGCACATACAAAAAGATAGCCATATAAACATGGTTCCCTTTGTTGCCACATTGTCCAAAACTTGAGTATCCTTGTCCACCCAGGTGGTTCATTGAGTACTTGTTTTATTATATAAAAACATATATCTTTTCAACTCTTCATATAATCATATCATGTATCCCATCCCAAATATATAGCAAGGCTAAGCATACTACAACTACAATGTTTTCACTAAGGATGATATAAGGGTATCCTATTAGGATTTAGCATAGCATAAAATATAGTAGTCCTTTCCATGCATGTTACAAAAATCCACTAAGTGTAATGAAAATAGTAGGACATGGATGATAGTGTCACTTGCCTTTTTTAGTAGGGAATGTTGGTTCACTTCTTGATCTTTCAAATATGACACTCTTCTAATTTCACTACAATTCCATCAAGCAAAACACATTTTCAAACCAACATTCAAACAATTTATCACACATAAAATAATAGAACCAAGGCAATGCATGCAAGCATGCAAAAGATAGTTTTATTTGGAAAAGTGGTTTCTATTAGTCTCTAATCATTTTAAAGATCAAAGTGGTCATTTACTAAAGTAGTAAAACCATTTGCAAAAGGTTTCATCTCATAAACCAAATATTATGCTAAGGTGATATTTATGTTGTTGAAAATATCTTTTAGCAAAGCAATGACTTTATATGGTTCATCAAATATGTTCTTAAATCTCAAAACTTGGTGTTTATGGTCAGAAGGTTTGAATCAAATCATTTCCCAAAGGTTTTACTCAAAATTCATTTCTAAACCATAAACAATATTTTTATTTGACTAGAAATGTGCTAATTCTAATATTTATTATTAACTTCACAAAATACATTTTTAAATCCATAAGTTGGTTCCTATGGTCAGTAGGTTCAAAACAAACCATTTTTCAAAGATTTCTTCTTAAAAATATTTCTAGAACAATTTTTATATTCAAATTATGCCTACACATGTTTCTGCAATTTCAACCAATTTTCCAGAAGCAAAACATTAAACAAAGTGCATGGTTGAAAAGTACTTTTTCTTCTGATTCCATTGATATAAAATTTGCAAAATTTGGATGTGTAAAACTAAAGTTATGAATTTTACAAGTTTGCATATCTAATAGATTCTAATTTCTGTTTTTAAACAAAAACCTGTCCACGTGGCTTGATCTGATAGGCTGGTACTGTTTCGTGCGGATCAGCCTCTGCGAGTCATTGGATCTAAATGAAATCGTGCGGCTCTGGTTCAATCTTACCCCTTCATTAAGTCGTCTGTTTCTACGCGTCTGATCTAAATCGAACGGTGCAGAATCACTCGACCACAAAGTGGCGGCGCTGTGACGGTGACAGGCGGCGGAGCGCTCTGGCGGCGAGCTTGGCGATAATGCAGGAAGCGAGGGAGAGGGAGGAGTAGCTCACCGTGTTCGTGTGGTCGCGGTGAAGCTCGAGGTGTGGTCTGCTTGACGAGGGGCGCTCTGGTTCCAGGGGGATTTCTCGCCGGAGTCGGTGGCGGCGTCGGGCTCGCTCAGTTGTCGACGGGGGCGAGGCTACAGGTCACCCTAAGGCAAACGGAGCATACTGTGGCATCCCGCTAAAACCACTACTAGAAAATCGCTATGTTTTTGTGCACTGCATCATCATGACCGCATGCTCATGTCATCATGCCACATTGCATTTGAGCATCGTCATCATCATGCATGGTTTTTGTCTAAACTATTTTCGAAACGCCTAGTTTTGTTTTCTAAATATTCCCGTCTTTATTCAACTTAAAACCCGGGTCTCCGGAATATTTTGTTTCGTCTACCAACGGTTTGCAAAAGCCTCGTTTTAAATAAATAAAATAGTTTAATTATTTTTGGGAGGCAGCCAGCCAGGCCCGAAAGCCTAGCCAGCCACCTCCAGACAAAAACCCTACCTACCCCAGGACACCCAAAACCTATGCTACCAGATAACCTACCTAGCCTAGCTACCTAGCCCCTCCACCTCACTCCCACCACTCACGGTTTGCCACCTCATCCTCTCCACATCACCTCACCAATCCCATGTCGCCACCTCACCCTGGCCTAATCTTGCAGCCAACCACCCCGCGCCACCTCACCCCTGGCCCTGTCCTGCCACCCACTCCACCTGCCTTCTTTTTTCCGCGCGGGTCCCACCCCGGGATGGACAGGCGCGCCTCCCGCAGCACCTGCCCACTTCCCCATGCAGTCTGGCCCGCCTGCCCCCTGGGTCCCACCACACCCAGCCTCCCCAGCAGCCGCCCTCCTCTCTCAACCGCATGCTCCCAGACCCACCCCGTCGTCGCCTGGCCCGCGTGCCTTCCCCGAGGCCTCCCTCTGCACGCCACCGGACCCCTCCGCCGTCCTCCTCGCCTCCACCCTGGCCGAGCTCGCCGGCATGCTCCTCCTCGCCTCACTCTCGCCTCCCTCCTGTCCGCGAGCAGAGCCCGACCCACCGCCATCTACTTGATCCGCGACCAAGCTCAACCGCCCCTGCGAGCCGACGCCGCCTCCTCTAGCTGCATTCCCGAGCGTCGCCGTCCCGGACTTCTTCGCCTCTGTCACCGTCCGAGCTCTGTCGCCTCCTCTCCGGCCCACGCCGAGCCGCCTCAGCCCTCCCGCCGCCTACCGCTGGCCCGATCGCCGACGCCATCACCGGCGCCCTCCCATGTTTGCCGCCACAGAACTCCGGTCGTCGGCGTCCTCTGCGGCCTCCCTTTCACCGCGTGTTCCCAGCATGTCCGCCTACACGCGCCGACTCCCCTGCTCCTGCTCTCGGGCTTTGCTGCCCGTGCTTGTGTGCTTGCTAGCACACTTGGCAGATATCTATACCGTGTTTGGTGAAACCTGTGATGTTGTCCATCAGGTGTTGATCTACCTCATCTACGTCGACCTTTGTTTATGAACCCGAGGAGTGTTACCTCTCGAAGACCACACAATATTTTTGGCAAGATCTTCAATGACACTCGAAGTACAAGACCGATCCCGGCGTCGAGACCGAACCAAACCCCTGGAGCCAAGATCGCCGAACCTCCATGTGTGACCCTTTCACTCGAGCCCTATTTTATAAATTGATACCTATATGAATTGTTGCATATCAACTTGTTCATGTTTGCATACATATTTGTGGGTGTTTGGGGACCTTATGTCGATTCACCTTATAATTAAATATAAATACCATATGCGGGCAAATCTAGTCTTATATTGGTCCCATTTAAATTTGTGTAGCGAACCGGTGCTATCTTTTGCCATGTTAAGACAACATTTAAATTGCGGGGTATATAAACAACATGAACCTTCTAAATAAATGTCGGGACCCCGGTTCCGCTTAATATTGCCTAATTGCATCGCATCTTGCCATGTCATACATCATACATGCATCATGCCTGATCTTTTGCCGTAGTATTAAATAGTGCATCCGGTGTTTATTCTAGTGTTTTGCTTCTTCGCGGATAAGGCCATTGAGTTGATGTGAGCTTCGCCCCGATCTTCGGATGAACCTTCGGCAATGTTTTTCAGGCGAGCATTCTCCCTCTTTCTACCTTTTTTACATTTCTAGTATTTATTCCCTCCTGTTGATCTATTGCTATCTGTGTTGCGATGCTCGAGTTTTCGTACCCGAGATATCCCTTGCAGCCTTATATTGCCTTGGACACATCCTATTACCTGTTGTTTGGTAGATAGTTGGACTTGCGCGTCGTAGTCGCTTGCTCAAGTGCTGTTGTGTGTCGTCAAGTACCACAGTTGTTGGAGTGTTGCCGCATGTTTAATGCTGGAGATGATCATGGCTTTAATTACCGTTTAATAACTAAAATTGGAAGTAGGTAAATGCAGAGGCACCGGTGGGTAATAGACAATATTTGGTTTTTAACCGCTCACTGGTGTCCCGTAGGACCCCGAGTTCTTGACACCTGTTCCGAGATCGAGCGCGCTAACCACAGGTGGGATGTATGGGCACCCCATCGATTTAGTACCTGATTCCAAGTACTGTACTGGGGGCCACAAGTAGTTTGGGGCTTTATTACTATCCTGTACTTATGCCATGCTTTACTGCTTTATTTAAATTGTGCGAGGTACTGCACCTGTACTGTTTAGGTAAGCGGAGTGTTTTCGCGGTATCGACAAGCCCAGTCACATTTTCGGGTTCCCAGTCGTTTACAGCCATTGACGCAAACCCTGAGTCCGTCTCGGAGACCGGCCGACTTCGTTACGGGTATACTTAGTGGGGTGGCCCCCTGTGCTTGCTTTGGGTCTGCGAAACGTCATGACTTAGGCCCCGCCGACATACCGATGGGTGTATGTTAACTGATCTGGCAAAAAGGGTCGAAGTGCGTGTGGATACTTTGGTGCACCCCTGCAGGGTTAAATCTTTTCGAGAAGCCGTGTCCGCGGTTATGGACGACTTGGAGCACAGTCCTCGATCATAGACAACTATAACTAAAGTTTACTGTTATAATTTGACTTGTATCCGATATGACTAGTAATCAGCTTCACTACAACGGAATGGCTAAATAAAAGTACCAACAACTGCTGGGTCTGGGATATCTCATGCTATTTGTATCTGACTAGTAAGTGTTGCAAATACAACGGAATGGTTAACTAAAATGCCCACTGCTTATTATATCAGGATGACTCATGCTATCTATACCTGACTAGTAATTGCTGCAACGATAACTGAATAAATAAAACTGCCAACGGTGTGAGTTCCTCGGTTGACTTCCTCGATTGGTCTCGAGGGGGAAACACTAGGATGGGTATGTTTGGTGGTAGCATCAGGTTGGTTCCGAATAGGTTTTTCTTATCCCTCTTGATAACCGTCAGTTATATCGAGTCTCTATAGGTTGTTTAGTGCATGCCGCGCTGCCGCTTCAGTCCACCATACCTATGTAGGCGAGGACCGCCGAATTCTAGCCTCGCTGTCTTGGCCTCAGATCGACCGCTCTCTCTTTTTCCTTTGCCCTTTGTCGGCACCCCTTTTGTTTAAGCAGGTTTTGAGATCGACGTTGTTAGCAGGGTTACCCTTCCGGCTTGGCCTGGGCAGGGTTATGGACGCCATTGGTTATTCTTCAGGGCTCTTAGCTCAATTTGCATCTTGTCCGTACTCGGACGTTGTACCGGTTTCAAGGTGATTTGGATCTTTGTACTGTATATCTGTATTCTTGACTCATTGAGTTGTTGTTGTATATATGTTTTGTGGGTTCCATCGAGGACTATTGTGTAATGATATTAATTCGTTTTCCACCCGCACGCAAGTGTCTGGTGGGCACCTTTGAATCGTTTCTATGCGGGTTTGGCGGAAAGCGCTGAAACTTGCATAGGGCCGATTCTGAGGGTGTTACACATACGGTTAGATGCGGGCGAGCGTGGGGAGTACAGGAGCATCATTGGGAGGGCTCGGGGCGGTCGGTGCTTACGCAGGGAGTTCGCCGGAGCAATGGCAGACGACGGTGGCGAGTGGCGTTGTGGTTGCCGATGTTCTGGAGCGGGCGCGGTCAAGCAGCTAGCACTGCGAGATGCGCCAGGCGATGGGGAACAAGGCTGCGTGTAGTGGGAGGCGAGGGGCAATTGTGGTTCCCCGGAATTGGCCGGAAACATCGTCAGAGACAGAGATGGTGTGGTTCAAAATTAGAACAACCCTGGGGCAGAGAGGCGTTGTCAAGTGAGGGGAAAGAGAGAGGAGGGCACGGCGCTTAAGTGTGCATGGTCACTGGCAAGTAAATCCGGCCATCAACGCGAATTCAAGGAGAGTAATCATGGCAGTAAACGGCGAGGGGGAACGGTCGACGCGGTGGAGACGATGATGACGGGGCAGTGGATCCAACGGTCAGCGAGAGAGGGAGTGGGGAGATGGGGTCCACGCGTCGGTGACTGAGCGGGTGAGTTTGCGCATGAGAAAATGTTTCGGTGAGGGATGCCGGGTGGGCTCTTGCTGAGCTTAGTTGGGCCAGATGGGTTGGGTCTATTTCATTTCATTTTTTATACCAAATGTTTTTCATTTTCTGTTTTGAATTTCCTAATTTGATTTTCATTCAAATAATTCAAACAAAAAATCAATTCAAACCACCACCAAACTTTGTATTGATTTTTTTTTGTTTAACAACATAATCCAAAGTCCAAAATAAAATAATTCTTTTATTCTTTTAGGGTCTATTAATAATTAAATAAATAGACCTTAGTCTTTAATTCAAATAGGATTTAATTTATTTAAAAACTCTATTTGAAATCTAAATAATACCAAAACCTTTTCAGTAGGTTTTACTTGAAAAACAGAACACATGGAAATCTTATTTAAAATACTTTAACAAGTTTTAGTGTTTATTTAAAAAGGAAAAAAGCCTTTACTTAAATAAAATTGGATATTAAGAAATCCTTATTATTTTATTTAAATAAACCTTTACTCTTTTTATCAAATAGAGGTATTTTATTTCAAAATCTTGGCCAAGATTTAATTTGGCTCTATAAAATAATGCTTATTTATTCATTCTACTTTGCTTTTGAAAACCAAATCTTTTTATTAAAAGATCCAAAAATAGTGATTCCAACTATTAAAACTTTCTTTATTAATTGTTTATCTTTTTAAATCCCTTTAGGATCTTATTTGACCAAAATAGGTTTTGATGTTTCCCATTGGAATCAAAAAGTTTCTTCTCACCCTAAAAATCAACAATTGTTTTTTTTCACATTTCAAAATTTGGAGAATTTTGGGATGTGACAGTGTCCGAACACAGGGTTCGGGATCTGATGTCTCATCTAGGACAAGCTCTCGCTGAGTTTTTGGAACTCGCGACAATCCTTGAGCATATGGCTGGCCTTCTTTTTCCATCCTGCTTGTCAATGTAGAAGTGGATGGTGTATGAGCCCGACAACTTGTCGTATGCCGATGGTTCGTCGTTGCGACCGCGGCGTTGCCACGTTTGTGTTGGGCGTCCTCCATCATGGAAGTTATTTCCATGGTATCCGCCACTGTTGTGGTTGCTTTCGTTGTGGCGGTCGGCATATCCAGCCGCGACCATGTCGGGTCCGTCGCGATCGTCGTAGACGCACGATCTTCGTTTGCTACGGCGTTCACGTCTGTGGCCTTACTCATCCTCTTCATCCAAATGTGCTCGGTTGAGGGAATCTTCTCCATCTGCCCACCTGTTGGCGATGTCCATGAGGTGGTCAAGTGTCTTGGGTTTGACACGCCCAAGTTCCTCCTTGAAGTCAGGGTGTTTGACACCGTCCTTGAAGGCACCAATCATTCTCTCCTCCGAGATGTGTGCCACGGAGTTTTTGATGTTGGTCCAGCGTAGTATGTACGAGCGAATGGATTCGCCCGTACGCTGGCTGCAGGCCCGAAGCTCCTCGATCGAACCTGGCCTTTTGCTGGTGCCTTTGAAGTTTTGGATGAAGATGTATGCCAGCTCCTCCCAGTTTCGGCTCGAGCCTGAGGACAGGCTGCTGAGCCAGATTCGAGCTGCGCCTGTCAGCTGCAGCTGAAGGCAATGCAGGGCAGTGTTTTTGTTTCCGCCGTGCAGCTTGACAGATGACAGGTGGTCGCTGAGCCATTCCTTAGGGTCCTTTGTGTCGTCGAACTTTGTAGTGTCCGAAGGAAGCTTGAAGTTGCTCGGCATCCTTTTTCGCCAACCAGATCTGCTAAAGCATCAAGCTCCGCAGAGTTCTCCTTCGTCATCATCTTCTTTAGATTCGGATGAGCACATGTGTTTGGCGCGTGCCTTATCGACCTTGCGCTAAGCGAGGTTGCTTCGAGCGCCGTAGTCGCGGCGGCGATATCGTGGGCTCTTGCATCGTCGAGGTAGGTCGTGCTCGTCCTCATCGGATGAGGGTGTGGGGCTGCGGTTGAACCTGACCGCAGCTTTCTTTTTCGGCTCCGCAGGAGTTTCATCGTGGAGCGCAGCTCCGATGACTCCGAGTCCGGCTAGCACGGACTTGTGCATGGCTCTCTTCGGGTCCCCCACCGGAGGTGGATGGGACGCGAGATATGTGGTGGCCGCTATGATCGCGTCTTGCGGCGTCTTCGAGGTGATGTTGCCGTTGGCGTCCATCTCCATGAAGGACGTGTTGAGGGTTCGAGTCACCTCGTGACGTGCATCGAGATCCATGTTATCCGTGTGAGAGTGATGATTGTTGGCTTGATTGCCGTGCGAGCTGGAGCCGCCAGCACGGAGAGTGCAGCTCGCCACGCACTAGACTCCGAGGCTGCTTGCTTGCGTTTGTCGAGTACCTCTTGCATCTTCACTTGCTTTTTATGCTCTTCGATGAGGAGAAGATGGTATTCCATCAGTAGGTCCCGGGAGGCACCCACGGGCAGGATCTTGTTGCCCGCCATGGCTTCGCGTGCCTGGTTCCATCCTTCCTCGCTGAGGTGGATTAATCCATTGGCATCGGTGTCGACCTCGTCGGGCGGGGGGGATGGTTGCCTCCTGTTTTCGCCGTTTCTTCCCTGTGGGTTGGGCGGCGGCATGTGTGCACCTGAACCTGGTGCTTGTTGCTCCATGTTGCTTTGGATGACCAAGGCGCATTGGTAGCGTCCACGGATTGGATCGCTGCTGCCGCAACTTTCGGATCCGGAACTGTAGGTCCCTTCATCCGAGGGGGGATCGTACATATCTGAGTTGCAGCTGCCGCTGTCATATGACTCATCTGTCGATGTTGATGTGCGTAGAACGCCAGGGTGCGGGGCCCACGAGGCAGCCCTGATCAATGGCAGTGGAACTCTCTCTAGGAGGCAGAGAGTGCCGGTCTGTCCCACCTAGAAGCAGAAGCTCCCGAACAGGATCTCGAGTCCGTCGCCTACGGGCTCAAAGTCCTTCATGGTGGCTGGAGAGTGGGCGGTGTAGTCAAAAGCGCCGAAGAGGATATGGCTCTCCATCGCCGAGGAGTTGTAAATCGCTTTGGTGGGGACCGTCACGATCGCACAATCAGCGCCCCCTTTTCCCACGGAAGGCACCAATTGATGAGGTTTGATCTCGTCAATGCCCATTGTTATGAGCTTGGGTTTTGGAGAAGATGGGGGCGGAACGGTTAACAGACAAGCAACCAGGGGACACGAGATTTACCTAGGTTAAGGCCCCCGGAGGGAAAACCCTACTCCTGCTTGTCTACTCTTGATTACGGCGGAACCGAAGGTTACAGGGGTCCGTAGATGCAATCTGGCGTTGAGGTGTGTATGCGGTGGAAAGGATTAGCCTTCTCGTCATACCCTCCTAGACTTTATATAGACTTTAGGCAGGTCTCGGGCACAGATCGAGTCGGTTATAAGTTTTAGGGTTCGCACCTTTGAATATTTTATCTGTCCTAGTCTTTCTCTCCAAGGATCCGAAGATGTCATGGGCTTGGGCCACCCGAAAATCTCCATGGGCCACGTATATTCTCATGGGCCTTCCTTGGGTTGGACCAGGTATGCTAATGTCGTGTACCCGCAGGGTATAACCATGTCAAAAAGAGCTTCCAAAAATTATGGTACTTGTTAGATTGAATACGATTATGGTTAAAGTGAACCAATTATGGAGTATATGTTTGACAAAGTATAAGAATCTTGAAGTGGTTAAGGTTAAAGTGAACAAATTATGGAGTATATGCTTGACAAAGTATAAGTTGGCAATCGCACGTCCCTTGAATACGAGGGACGCACCTCATTCTACTCAACTTTAGTCACCTATAAGTTCTTATCATAGTAAGTACATGTGTATCAGAGAGATCCACCAAAGGGGTACCCCTTGCACATGGTACATGAGCTATCCCATAACCAAAATGACAAGGAAAGTAGACAATTAGCATCTCAGCGATCTTTTTATTTGCTATTGTAGGGTTCATAGCATAGAAAACAAAAAAAATCCTACGATGGGAACAACTATGTACCAAGATATTTCTAGTAGATACAAACAACGGGCGGATGTATATCCGTAGAGAACATACCCTTGAAGACCGACAAATCTTAACGAGTCAAACTCGTGGTTGATGTAGACGATCTCTTGCCGATCTCAAGATCGAGAGGAAGTCCTAGCGCCGCAAATCAGCAGCGCATCCGTGCTCGCACACACGTACACGACACCGAGCAACCTCCGCCTCCTTGTTCCAGCGATGCAGCGGAGGCACAACTCTTTCTTGTCGAATAGCCACAAGGAACATGTATCTCGCTAGTAAGATACCATGAGGGATAAATTCTAGAGGGGGAGAGAGATCCTTCACGAGGAGGTGTCAGTGAGAAGTGAGGAGGGGGTGCCTTTTATAGGAGAGGGTGTGAACCCCAAGGGGGTGGCCAGCGCATGGGGCTGCCCCCTTGCCCTCCCCTCATTCATGTGGGCGGACACTCCACTCACAAAAATCCTTTCAATTCACTCCACTCAAATTCCCATTAAATTTCCACCAAATTTAATGCAAACTATCATTAAATAAAACTCCTTTTATTTATTCAGAATTTTTTCAATTACTTTAATGAAAAACATTCACATATAACCCCTTGCTAGTATTTCATTTCACATGCAAAAACACTTTCTGTAATTTCACCCAAAAACCTGTTTCGGTATCTAGTGAAATAAATTATTGCGCTTGTTATTCTTTCTAGCATGAAAATTTTGCTCCAATTGGATGTCGGTGTCTCTTAAGTGTGCCACCCTATGGTTCGTGAATAATTCGGACATGATCGAGACCCTTCTCCGATCAATAATCAGAAGCGGGATCTAGAGACCCATACTGACTCCCACACATTCGATGATGACTTTCTTATGATCGTCGAAACCTTTTATGATAGTATCTTAATCCCTTTGTTTCGCGATATATTACATGTCCGAGATTCGATGATCGGTATCTCCATACCTAGTTTGATCTCGTTACTGACATGCACTCTTTCCTCGTTCCCGTGATATAACATTCTAGTGATCAAATCACTTGCTTGCAAGCTAATCAATGTGATATCACCGAGAGGGCCCAGAATATATCTATCCGTCATCGGGATGGACAAATTCCACTCTTTATCCATGGGCCTCAACATAACACTTTAGTAGTTCTGAAGCCATCTTTATAATCACCCAGTTACGGTGTGATGTTTGATGTTATCAAGAAACTCTTCCGGTGTTAGTGATTCACATGATCTCATGGTCTAAGGATTAGGATCACTTCATAAGTTGTTATAGCAATATAAACTCAATGACTTTGATCGTATTGCTATACTTCGGATGAATGTTCATCGGATCATTACACTAATGTTTTGACCTCATTATTAACAACATCCAATGTCTATGATCAGGAAACTTTGATCATCTTGTTAATCAATGAGCTAGTTTATGAGAGAGGCATAACTAGGAACTTTCTGTTTGTTTATTAAACACACATGTATTAATGTTTCCGTATTAATACAATTATAGCATGCAAAACAAACATCTATCATATACTTGGAATACACATAATAAACACTTTATTATTGCCTCTCAGGGCATATTACCTTCAGTCTCCCACTTGCCCTAGAGACAATAATCTAGTTACATAGTGATGAATCTAACACCCATGGAGTTCTGGTGTTGATCATGTTTTGCTCTAGGGAGAGTTTTAGTCAACGGATCTACTACATTGAGATCCGTATGTACTTTACAAATCTTTATATCTCCATCCTTGACATATTCACGGATGGAGTGAAACCGGCGCTTAATATGCTTGGAATACTAGTGAGACCTTGGTTATTTGGCATTGGTAATGGCACCATTGTTGTCACAATAGATCACCATTGGGTCCAACGCGCTCGAAACCACACCTAGTTCGGATATGAACTCCTTCATCCAAACTGCTTCCTGGGCTGCTTCCGAAGGAGCAACATATTAGGTATCTGTTGTTGATCCCGCCACCACGGGTTGTTTGGAACTCCTCCAACTAACCGCTCCACCATTCATGAGAAATACGTATCCGGATTGAGACTTAGAGTCATCCGGATCGGTGTCAAAACTAGCGTCGACATAACACTTAGCGACGAGATCTTCTTCACCTCCGTATACAAGAAACATATCATTAGTTCTTCGCAAGTACTTAAGGATATTCTTGACCGCTACCAAGTGTTCCAAACCTAGATCCGATTGGTACCTACTAGTCAAACTAATATCATGTGCCACATCCGGTCTTGTACATAACATGCCGTACATTATAGAGCCTATGGCTGAAGCATAGGGGACTTTGTCCATTATCTCTCTTTCTTCCGCCGTAGACGGACTTTGAGTCTTACACAATGTCTTTCCTTGCAACATAGGTAAGAAACCCTTCTTACTTTCGTCCATTTTAAACTTATTTAAAATCTTATCAAGGTATATACTTTGTGATAGCTCTATTAGGCGCCTAGATCTATCTATATAGATCTTTATGCCTAATATGTATGACGCTTCACCTAGGTCCTTCATTGAAAAATTGTTGTTTCGATAAATTTTAACATTGTTAAAAAGATCTATATCATTTCAGATCAATAATATGTCATCCACATATAATATCAGAAATGACACATTGCTCCCACTCACTTTCTTGTAAATACAAGCTTCTCCATAAGTTTGGACAAATCCAAACTCTTTCATCACCTCATCAAAGTGGAGATTCCAACTTCGTGATGCTTGCTTCAGTCCATAGATGGATTGCTGAAGCTTGCACACCTTGTTAGCATCCTTAGGATCGACAAAACTCTTTGGTTGTATCATATACAACTCTTCTTCAATGTTACCATTGAGAAACACGATTTTGACATCCATCTGCCATATCTCATAATCGAAATATGCAGCAACTGCTAACATAATCCTAACTGATTTTAGCATCACTACGGGAGAGAATGTCTCATCGTAGTCAACTCCTTAAATTTGTCGAAACCCCTTTGCGACAAGTCGAGCTTTATAGACGGTCACATTACCATCAACATCAGTTTTTGTTTTTAAAATCCATTTATTCTCCACGGCCTTTCGGTCGTGAGCTAAGTCCACCAAGTTCCAAACTTGATTTTCATACATGGATTCCATCTCGGATTTCATGGCTTCTAACCATTTGTTGGAATCCGGGCTCATCATACATCGCAGGGTCATCATTTTCATCAACCATCAAATTCATGACAGGATTTTCGTACAGCTCGAGAGCTTCACGCGTCCTGCTAGACCTGCGAGGTTCAGTAGTACTCTCTTTCGGAGTTTCATGATCATTATCATTAGTTCCCTCTTCAACTGGTGAAGCCAACTCCAGAACGACTTCCGGCGCTGTGCTACTCGCCATACTTTGAAGAGAAGGTTCAATAACCTCTTCGAGTTCTACCTTACAACTACTCACGCCTTTCGTGAGAAACTCTTTCCCTAGAAAGGATCCATTCTTGGCAACAAAAACCTTGACCTCGGATCTGTGATAGAAGGAATACCCAATTGTTTCCTTAGGGTATCCTATGAAGACGCATTTTTCTACTTTGGGTTCGAGTTTATCCGGTTGAAGTTTCTTCACATAAACATCGCAACCCCAAACTTGAAGAAATGACAGCTTAGGTTTGTTTCCAAACCACAATTCATACGGTGTATTTTCAGCGGATCTAGATGGTGCCCGATTTAAAGTGAATGCATCAGTTTCTAGTGCATAACCCCAAAATGACAACGACCAGTCCGTCAGAGACATCATAGATCGAACCATATCCAATAAAGTACGATTAAGATGTTCCAACACACCATTTCGCTGTGGTGTTTCGGCAGGTGTGAGTTGTGAAACAATTCCACACTCTTTCATATGAGTGCTAAACTCGTAACATAGATACTCACCTCTAGGGTCGGACTGTAGAAATTTGATCCTTCTATTACGATGATTTTCCACTTCACTCTGAAATTCCTTGAACTTTTCAAAGGTTTCAGACTTGTGTTTCATCAAGTAGATATAACCGTATCTACTCAAATCATCCGTGAAAGTAACAAAATAATGATATCCACCTCGCGCTGACACACTCATTGGACAACATACATCAGAATGTATGATTTCCAATAAATCTGTCGCCCGTTCCATTGAACCGAAAAACAACGTTCTAGTCATCTTGCCCATAAGGCATGGCTCACATGTATCAAATGATTCAAAATCAAGTGATTCCAAAAGTCCATCCGAATGGAGATTTTTCATGCGTTTAACGCCAATGTGACCTAGACGGCAGAGCCACAAATATGTGGATATATCATCATTAATTTTAATTGTTTTAGCATCAACATTATGAATATGTGTATCACTATTATCGAGATCCAACATAAATAAACCATTCATCATAGGTGCATGACCATAAAAGATTTCATTCATATAAATAGAACAACCATTGTTCTTGGATTTAAATGAATAACCACTTCGCATCAAACACGATACAGATACAATGTTCATGCTTAGTGCATGCACCAGATAACAGTTATTCTAGTTCATTACTAATCCCGAAGGTAAGTGGAGAGGTAGCGTTACGACGGTGATCACATCAACACTTGATCCATTGACGACACGCATCTTGACCTCACCCCTTGCTAGCTGTCGCTTGTTCCGCAGCCCCTGATTCGAGTTACAAATATTAGCAACTGCACTAGTATCAAATACCCAGGTGCTACTGCGTGTACTAGTCAAGTACACATGAATAACATGTATATCATATATACCTTTGTTTGCCTTATCGGCCTTCTTGTCTGTGAAATACTTGGGGCAGTTGCGCTTCCATTGGCCAGTCCCCTTACAATAATAGCACTCGGTATCAGACTTAGGTCCAACTCGGGGTTTCTTTTCAGGCACGGTAACCGACTTGCCGCCCTTACTTCCCTTCCGTTTTCCGTTCTTGTCTTTCTTGAAACCAGTGTTCTTATTGATTATCAACACTTGATGTTCCTTCTTGATCTCCACTTCTGCAGTTTTAAACATTGATAGAAGCTCGGGGAGAGACTTCTTCATGCCTTGAATATTATAGTTCATCACGAAGCTCTTATAGCTAGGTGGAAGAGACTGCAGAACATGATGGATGCCTAAGTCAATGGGAATCGATATTCCCAAGGACACAAGCTTATCGGCGTAACCCGACATCTTGAGTACATGCTCACTTATGGAGATGTGCTCTTCCATCTTTCAGCTAAAGAACTTTTTTAAAGCATTGTATCTCTCTACAGAAGCATGTGTGTCGAAAATCATTTTCAACTCACCCATTGTATCAAATGCATTTCCGTTTTCAAAATGATTTTGATGTTCTGCCTCTAGCCCATACAATATGCCGAAATGAACTAAGTTGTGGTCCTCCTGACGAGTCCGATAGACATTCTTCTCCTCGTCAGGGGCATCGTCGAAAGGTGGGGGGGCTAGCGGCGCTTCTAGAACATATTTCTTTTGTGCAGCAGAGAGGAGAATCCTCATATTCATGGCACATTCGGTAAAGTTGCTACCGTTCGTTTAAGTTTCTCTTTCTCCATGAACACATTGAAATTAAAAGCAGGTGGTGCCATCTACAACATAATTTTAAAGTTTAGACTAAGTTTATGATAGATTGAGTTCAACTAATCCACATTACGAATGAACTCCCACTCAAAATGACATCCCTCGTGCCTTTTTGGTGATTACATGAACCAAATCCACTACACCAAGTCCGATCATCACGTGAGTCAGTGTAGCTTCAAAGGCGAGCATCAAATGGGCATCATATCTACCATATTACTCATTCTTAACCTTTCGGTCCGTGTTCCGAGGCCATGTCTGTACATGCTAGGCTCTCCAAGTGAGAAACTTAGTATTCACATGTGTAACTGTCTTACACCCGTAGTATGGTCGTGGATCCAAGAACACCCGATCATCACGTGATGTCTTGGAGCGACGAAACATAATCGATGCATACTTAAGGAAGAACACATTCTTATCTTGATATTTAAATAAGGGATCATCTTATTATCCTAATAAAACGCCAAACAAGAAATATAAGATGTAATCAAACATCACATGTTTGTAAGTGAAATGATATGGTTCCCGCATAAGATCTTTATCATGTGCACCGTGGTATGATTGCTATCATACCTCTATGTGTAAGGCCAAGGTCTATGGAGCTTACACGCTATGTGTGTTGTAAGAGTATCATCTCATACTTCTACTTACAACATCACCATATCGTAACACTAGCCCAACAACAATCTAAACTAGACGCCTCTAATTTATCCTTTGCAAGTTTTACGTGGCTTAGGGCTTTCGAAGATAGAACCGTTCATACCTATGAACATGAACCACAACGAGGATAACCAAATTGTTGATAACTCGTTGCAAATTATATATTGACTATAGTAGGAGAGACATACACCCACTAGCCACTTATGCAAACTAGTTGCATGTCAAGCATGGAACAAGTCTCATGTGTGAGGACATGTAAAGATTGTCCAGGCCGCTTCATCCCACTATGCCACCAATATCCAAAATACAACTAAGAAGAAATAACGTGATCATCATCGCCCACATACTCATATGTGTACTACCCGTGTAAAGCATCTACGCATAGATCCGGCTCTAATACCACTTTAGGGTTCACAACATAGAAATAAAAAAATTCCTACGATAGGAACACGTATGTATCAAGATCTTTCTACTAGATACAAACAACGATTGGATGTTTATCCGTAGAGAACATACCCTTGAAGACCGACAAAGCTTAACTAGTCAAACTCGTGGTTGATGTAGACGATCTCTTCCCGATCTCAAGATCGAGAGGAAGTCCTAGCACCACAAATCAGCAGCTCATCTGTGCTCGCACACACGTACAAGACACCCAGCAACCTCCGCCTCCTCGTTCCAGCGATGCAGCGGAAGCACAACTCTTTCTTTCCTACTAGCCACCTGGAACATGTATAGGAGAGGGGGGAACCCCAAGGGGGTGGCTGGCGCATGGGGCTTCTCCCTTGCCCTCCCCTCATTCATGTGGGTGGACACTCCACTCACAAAAATCCTTTCAATTCCCTCCACTCAAAATCCCACTCAAATTCCCATTAAATTTCCACCAAATTTAATGCAAACTCTCATTAAATAAAACTCCTTTTATTTATTCAGAATTTTGTCAACTACTTTAATGACAAACATTCACATATAACCCCTTGCTAGTATTTCATTTCACATGCAAAAAATACTTTCTGCAATTTTCGAAAACCTGTTTTGGTATCTAGTGAAATAAATTCCTGTCCTTGTTATTCTTTCCGGCATGAAACTTTTGCTCCAATTGGATGTCGGTGTATCTTAAATGTGACACCCTATGGTTTGCGAATAATGCGAACATGATCGAGACCCTTCTCCGATCAGTAATCAGAAGCGGGATCTGGAGACCCATACTGACTCCCACACATTCAACGATGACTTTCTTGTGATCGTCGGAACCTTTTATTCTAGTATCTTAATCCCTTTGTTTCGCAATATATTACATGTCTGAGATTTGATCATCGGTATCTCCATACCTAGTTTGATCTCATTACTGACATGCACTCTTTTTTGTTCTCGTGATATAACATTCTAGTGATCAAATCACTTTCTTGCAAGCTAATCAATATGATATCACCGAGAGGGCCCACAGTATACCTATCCATCATCGGAATGAACAAATTCCACTCTTGATCCATGGGGCTCAACATAACACTTTAATAGTTCCGAGGCCATTTTTATAATCACCCAGTTACAGTGTGACGTTTGATGTTATCAAGAAACTCTTCCGGTGTTAGTGATTGACATGATCTCATGGTCTAAGGATTAGGATCACTTCGTAAGTTGTTATAGCAATATAAACTCAATGAGTTTGATTGTATTGCTATACTTCGGATGAATGTTCATCACATCATTACACTCATGTTGTGACCTCGTTATTAACAACATCCAATGTCTATGACCAGGAAACTTTGATCATCTTGTTTATGAGAGAGGCATATCTAGGAACTTTCTGTTTGTTTATTAAACACACATGTATTAATGTTTCCGTATTAATAGAATTATAGCATGCAAAATAAATGTCTATCATATACTTGGAATACACATAATAAAAACTTTATTATTGCCTCTTAGGTCATATTCCCTTCAGCTATTTGCATAGGTTTTTATTGAGGATGCTTCACAGATTGCTCACCATGGTGATGCTACAAGTTTCCACCATGATTAGGCATGGCTTAGGCTAGCGGCCCAGGAATTTCTCTAACACAAAATACATAACTCCATGGACTTACAAGCTCCCTTTTTATTTCACACTGGCAACATCCATAGACAAAAGAGCATGATAACAACTGTGTACAAAGTACAAGTGCAATGTTGAAAACGTTACCCATGACAACATGGTTCTAATAATTCCAACGTATAAGTGCAAACATATACAACATAGATGACACAATGGTTCAAGTTTATAAGGGGCAAGGAATATACGGTGTGCCATCAAGTTCGTGAGAGCTTTAATCACTAAGTTTTCACATAACAAAATACTTTTTAATTAGAAGATAGATGAAAACAAGAATATACTTGGAATGGTGTAACACACCATGCATAGGAATTTATAGTGGACACTTTGGAATAACTTGGTTTCTTGGGCGTTTGAAGCATGAGTAGACCTTAGTCATACAAGTGGAGGCTAGCAAAAGACTGGGAGCAACCAACTAAGAGATCAATAATGGCCATGATCATGCAGAGGGACAAAACATTACTAATCAAAGCATAGAGTGGTACTACAAGTCAAGGAATAAATAATCATAGAGGCTATGGTGACTTGTTCATAGTCATAACATGGTGTGAGCATCTGCCAAGTCAACCCAAACAAAACATCAAATGAGAATACCACAATACTATGCTTTTGCATGCTAAAACAATGCATGATTCCTTTAGGACACACTAAGCAATCCTAATTGTTTGGAACAAGTCATGCTACAGCAATAATCACTAAGCATAAGGTCAAAACAACACCTAGCATGACATGCTAAAGTCTAAGTCATAGTCCATGTAATCTCCTCTTGCACTTTCAAGCAAGAACTTTCTACTCCTTTCCAACACCAATCAACTTATTTGAAACAACATAGAGAGAACGGGGGTCCAAACTAATTTATTCAAGCAAAATAAACAAACTAAGCAAAGAAAAATAAAACTAAGATGCTCCAAGAACAACACAACAATGCATGAAACAATAAAACAAAGTGTCTAGAAAGACCTGAGCTTTTAATTGATGAAGGGGATGCCTTGGGCATCCCCAAGCTTTGACGCTTGATTCTCTTGGATATTTCTTGGGGTCACACCGGGGTGGAATCCCCAAGCTTGAGATTTTGTCCATTGTTCATCTCATTACATCATTCTCTCCCTACACCTGAAATTTTTCCTTCATACAAAACTTCACACAATCTTCATTAGCAACATTAGTGTATTCCAAAGATATTAGTCCTGTGGGTTTAGCTTTAGAATAGCAAAACTTTCACTAGAAACACAAGCTACTGTATCAAATCCTTCAAAAATCTCAGTCTCCCAAAAAGAACCCAAAAAGGAATCAATAAGAAGCAAATGGAAATAATGGCAGAAATCTGTCAAAACAGACCAGCAAGTAGAAACTGATTTTTTCGAAGACCTTATGTTGCTCAAATAAAAAAGTATTGAACTAACGAAAGTTATATAACATATTGGGGGATTTATTAGTAAATTTTCAGATCAATCGTACTTACAGAGACTCCTGACGAATTTTTATGGTGGAGGACAGAAATCTGTTTCGGGACAGCATCTCCCCAAATCTTACTTCCTTCTTATTAGAGGTCATTCTTGGCACAAAAAGCAAACAAAAAGGATAAGGAGAGGTAATTACTAAAGTAATAACTTCCAAGACTCAAGGGAACACTTGGGTTATCTCCCAACAAGTACTTTTCTTTAACGCCTTTAAGTTAGGCACAAGAAGGAAGAAATCAAGTATTTTCAAATGAAGAAGCATTAACATCAATACTTGCAAAGTATTCAACTATGAACGGTATCTCATACAAATGAGTTTATGAGGATCCCTTCTCATATCTCTTTGGTTCACTACTTTGATCAAAAGGATTTTCAGGAACAATCCAATTAAAATTATTTTCAAAGGCTTCATGCATCCCAACAAGCTTAAAGGGTATGGGTATCTTAAATTCCTCTCTAGGTTTGGCTTTATCTGAAGTACCCACAACATCTACACATGAGCCTAGCATACTAAAATGCTCAAGGACCTTTTTGGATCCTTAGCAACATCATGGAACTCTTTTAGTAAAGTTTCAAGAATAAATTCTCTCTTTTCAACATTTTTTTCTTCTTTTAGTTTTAGGAACAAAATTTGCATCACGGGGTTAAGGCTAACAAACCTAGCCTCCAACTTACCCAGAATCTCTAGGCATGACATTGGGCTTGGGATCCCTCTTGGCAGACCTCTTAACTCGCTTCTTGGGAGCCTTGGCCGGGGGATCACTCGGCGTGGGGCGCTTCCTCACTGGCACTTGCCCCCCACTGCAACGGGTTCCACCTCGTGCACCTGGATAGCCGGGTTAGCTGGAGGACAAGTAGCCGGTTAGGCGTATGAGACGGGCATCACATTATATACCTCAAGAACTTTAACTTCATTCGAGTCATCATCCTCAGTTTAGTTGGAAGCCTTACCCCGAGCTCGGACTGGGGCCGAGTCAGGTTTCAGAATGAATTCCTCTGAATCAGGATCACCGTTGTCCGAAGTATCACGATCCTTGCTCCAATAAAGGGCAAGAATCTCGCCATCTTCCACGGCTTTCTCATCAAATTTCTAAGAAAGCAAGTACAAAAGGAAATTAAATACTCGATAAAGCAGGAGTGGTACATGACTCAGATGAAATGATTCGGAGTTGAATTACCTTAGCAGGGGGGTTGTCGTGAGTGAAGGGCTTCATGCCCCACTTCTAATCCTTGGCCATCTCTGTCTTGAAGATAGCCCAGACACACTACTAGGAAAACAGCTATAGGTAATCCACACATCCATGGAACACGTGCTAGTGGTGCCCCACAAGTAAAATAGGCGTGGCGCACTGCCCACAGGTGCCCTTCGGCTAACTGCCGTAAGCTTGGCGCACATGGGGGTGGTGCGCCACGCCTATGTGTGGGCCAGGGCATAGGTGGCCGATGCACACATATCTGTAGTACACTAGGACAAGGTGCGCTACATATGTGAAACTTAGCCGTAGGGCACGCCGGCCTAGTGCGCTACGGGGCTGTGTGTTGCAGCAGTTGGGTCAACTTAGCCAACTCCACGCCCCCCGGATCGCCTTTTTAGGCTTTGTAAAAAATAAAGGAAAATGATAAACACTTCAAAAAATAAAATAATTTCATATGTAGGTAGGTAATATGGTATAGGTTCTAGGAAAATTAAAAAATATGATTTTCCTCTTTTTCTTCAAAAAAAGTCATGCCACGGTAAAATGGCCGTAACTTTTGCATACGATGTCGAAAAAAATCGTATAATATACCAAAATGACGAGAACGAGATTTCGCATCCGCTCGCAAGCACCTCCGGTCATTTAACGATGTTTTAGATTTTTAAAATTTGAAAAAAATAAAAGTTATGGTCAAAAGACCGCTTTTTCCTGCAGAAAAAAAATAGAGGGCAACTTACCCGTAGCACACCACCACCTAGTGCGCTATGAGTAAGTTGGGCGGGATTCAAAATTTGAATCCACACCTCGCCCACCTACCGCTCTTCTCTTCCCTCCCTCTTCTCCTTTTCATTCTCCTCCCTCCTTGTTTTCCTTCTCTCTTCTCCTCTTCCTCCTTTTCCTTCTCTTCCTTCTCCTCCTCCTCCTTTTCCTTCTCTTCCTTCCCTTGCACTGACGACGGTGACGGTGGCCTTCTCATCCTCCTTGATCCAGCATCCTCCTCTCCTTGTAGTGATGATGGCCTTTTCCTCCTCCTTGCAGTCACGACGAGCGACGACGACCTCCTTCTCCTTGTGGCATCCTCCTCCTTCTAGTCACGATGAGAGACGATGACCTCCTTCTCCTTACGGCGACCTCCTTCCTTCTCCAGCCACACCTCCTTCTCCCGCTCTTCCTCGATGCCGGCGAGGACTAGCACGGCCACGGCCTCCCTCACCTCCCTGCGGTGGTAGGTCATGGCCACGACCACCATGCTCTAGCGAGGCGACACGGTGGCGGCGATGCGGACCCGATTGCTTTTGCAATTAAAAATGAGTGTGTTTTTTGCATTTTTTTGTTTTTTGAAAAAACTTCTGTGGCGCACCTGTACCCCTACCCGTAGCGCACCTGGTAGTGCTCTACGCCTATCCCCATATAACCGTAGCGCACCAGGGTAGTGCGCTACAGGCACTTTTTAGCCGCAGCGTACGCTTAATGGCGCACTAGTGGTGCGCCACGGATGGGCGTTTTAGGTGCACCACGAACAACCCTTTTCCTAGTAGTGACACGCTTCCGAATCTGATCATCGTCGAGCTCGACAGTGGAGACTTGATTCTGATCCAAAGGACTGTGAGTGCTTCTGGAGTGGACAGATCCGGCTACAAATGAAAGCGGACATAAGATCCTCGCCGTGTAGCCTGACCCCGGTCAACTCCTTAAGTCAGAATTCGAATAACTTGGCAAGAGCATTCGATCTCTTTAGGTCAAGGTCCTAGTTCTTCCTAGTGGGCACGCCGACTGAGAAGGCTGGCAGCCGGATCTTGTCCTCCTTGTCATTGTTCTTCATGTAGAAGAATGACCTGTGCTATTTCTTGTATGACTCGAGGCCCGTGACTCAAGGGAAGAGAGATTTCTTCTTGGACATTATGGAGGCAGCACCGCACTACGTCAGAGATTTCTCGGTGGGGCGTAGTTCTTTATTTCGCACAACATTGGGTCGAATTTGAAAGAATTTGGACCAAATTTCTACGGATGGTCATAGGACGAAGTATCCTCGATGGCCGAGATAAATGCAGATAAGGAAGCAATGGTGTTAGTATCTAAGAGGAACACCGAAACCTCGGGCAAAGTGGGAGAGGAAAACAACAAACTCACCCGGCTCGGTAACAGGGGCGAGTTCCTTGCTAGGTAGTAGGCAGTTTACCCTGGGCGGAATCTGGCGGGTCTTGATGAGCCACTCGACTTCTCTCCGGGTCACCATGGACCCTTGCTAGGAACCCCGTTCAGAGACGGTGGCGGTATCTTCTTCTCCGGTAGCGGCGATGCTATGAGAGCTAGACATGGGCTTGTCGGAGGAAACAGGAGAGGAAGATAAGCTGCCGGCGGGGAGGCCGATAGTGACATGGACCCGTCGCAGCGGCGGAGCTCAGCCAGAGTGGAGGAGGATCTCGAGGTGTCCGCGCGGGCACGGAGAACTAGTGCCAAGAACGGCCGGCACGATCGCAAATAAGGGCATTCTGTAGCGGCGGAGCGAGAAAGAAGATTAGAGGACTGGGAGCGGGGAAAGTGAATAAGGGTTTCACCCTGCTCCCCCATTTATAAGCCCAGACCACAAGCGTTCGTGGGATCGTGCAGGTGCGTCGGTTGCCGCATACACGTGTGTATCGCGCGCTGGCAACCGCTTAGTGGTGCTGTAGAGTCGGTTACACGACACAGGGAACGATCCTCCCATAGTGACCATTGCGGTAATCGAAGAGGAACTTCAAGACTTGACCTATCACAGGGATAACTATCCCCGTGTCAGTAATTACTGTAGCGTCTCAAAAAATGAGGCATCAGGCAATGATTATGACACGCAGGATGAAGCTTACGAGAGAATCTAAGGGAAATAACATAGATGAATAAAACTGACTCAAAAAATCGAGTCTTATCTTGGTATAATCCAGAGTAAGTCGGTAGATAAATAAAGTGGAAATTGAGACATATCTCGAGAAAGA
Source organism: Avena insularis (assembly GCA_023614405.1). Lineage (NCBI taxonomy): Eukaryota > Viridiplantae > Streptophyta > Magnoliopsida > Poales > Poaceae > Avena > Avena insularis. The sequence goes on along the minus strand of CM042693.1, from coordinate 266,949,032 downwards.
GCCGACTAAAAGATAAGTCGAAAACATGAGTACAAATTTCGGATAACTTGAACCTGCTATGGCCTTGCCGACTAAAGTCACCAAGATCGCACCAGCTTCGGGGACTAATGTTGGGGGGATGACACCAAGTAGGGTCAAGCTAAGGTAAAAGGGCAAAGCCCTCAAAGATGTTGACTGAGTCAGGGAGTGACTCGGCCAGGTTATACAAGTACCGGCCGAGTAACAACCGAATTAACCCGAGTCAAGGAGGCCAAAGCTTGACTCGGCCGACATACAAGACATGTCAGCACATGATCTACTATGCTTTAAACTTACAGGTGCAGGCTTGGCCGAGTCATACTGGGTGAGGCCGAGTCATGGGGAAGCTTGCTCGAGAAGGAGAGAGAAAGAACCGAAGTCAACATTGTTCACCGTCTCTCCATCAGGAATGTAAACAGTACAAAGCGCTACAGACAACGATCAGAGGGACATAGGGGCAGAAGAGGCTTCACAAAGGTGACAGTCCCAGAGCCCAACATACACATGTCATGCGATCTGGGTTATTGATGTCTATAGAAGGGGGACATGGAAATACTCCCACCAAATTACCTCTTCAGGAGGATCATATTCCTGGAATATGCTATCCAGCTTAGCCCTAATTGTAACCTGGACACCCCTTTATACGGTGAGCCAAGGCCTCCAAGGAGGGGGATCGATTCATTTTTACACTTAGAGATTTCTAGAGTACTTCCTATCCCTCTTGCTGATATAGCTCGAGGAGCAAGTATAGACATTGTTGATCTAAGTAAAGATCGTATTTATGTTGTCTAAGTGTAGAAACCCCTACATCATCCCTCCCTGGATCCCACTAGTACACATTGGCCCCAACTTAAGACTATCCATGGCATATGCCATGCCACCACCATGACAGTAGGGGTCCACCAAACTTTCCACACTCACTTCGACCCTTGTTGCCAGATCAATTAACATAAACCCATCGGTATGTCGGTAGGGCCTAGGACACGAAGATTTCCCATACCTAAAGCAAGTACATGGGGGCCACCCCAATAAGCTATCCGTAACAAAGTCGGCCGAGCTCTGAAAATGGACCCATAGGTTACGATATTGGCTAAGAGATCAGAGGCCATAGGTATAATCCTCAACATAACGACCCACATCCTAAATAGTACAGTAGTAAACGCTCATCGACCAACAAATAATAAACATGGAATAACATGGCATACATGGCATAGCATGGAAGGAGAATTTCAAACTAGTTCGTTGCCCCTAATATAATACTTTGAAATCAGGTACTAAGCCGATAGGGGTGCCCATACACCCCACATGTGGTTAGCGCGCTCAGTCTTGGAACATGTGTCGAGAACTGGTGTCCTAGGTGGAAAAAAGTGGGTGGTTAACAACCAAATCTCAACTATTACCCACCGATGCCTCTTCATTATTTATATCCACTTCCAACATTTATTTAATAAGTTGTAATTGAAACCATGATCATCTCCACCGTTAAGAATAAGCCAACCCCCAACAATGGTGAAACATCGAAGATGCGAAGCAGCACCTGAGCAAGCAACTACGACTCACAAGGCCAATTGTCTATGAAACAATAGGTAATAGGAGGTGTCTAAGGCAATTTAGGCTGCAAGGGATATAACGGGTATGAAACGACTAAAACATCGCAACACCGGTAGCAATAGACCAATAAGAGGAAGTAAATACTATAAATATAAAATAGGTAGAAAGCGACAGAATGCTTGCCTAGGAAAAACTATCAAAGATACATCCAGAGATCAGGTCGACACTCGCATCAACTTGTTGGCCTAATCCATGAATAAGAAAAGCACTAGAAGAAACATCAGATGCACTATTTAATACTATGGTAAAAGATCAGTCATGATGCATGTATGATGTATGAAATGGCAAAAGTGTGATGCAATTAGTAAATATTAAATGAAACCGGGGTCCCGATAAGTAGTTAAGTGGTTCAAGTTGTGTAGATACCCCACGATTTAAATGTTGACTTAATAAGAAAAAAACATGGTGGTTCGCTACCAAAATTTAAATGAGGCCAATATAAGACTATAAAAGCCCACATATGGTCTTCATATTTAATTATTTGGTGAGTCAACCAAATACCCCAAACACCCATAATATGTATGAAAACATGTTTAGTCAATATGCAATAATTATATGTCATATATTATAAGAATAGGGGTCTCAGATAGGGTCACATATGTCGGTTCGGCGAACTTAGGGCTCGGAGGGGTTCGAAGGGGATCGATCTTTGGGATCAGGGTCTTCGAGGGCTCGACCATCAGATCTGTGATGAAGAATTAGGGGTTTCGTGATGGAGGCCTTGCCGGTGGTTCCGCGGGTGCCACCGGGTTCAGCGATTTTGGTTCCGTGTCGATGATCTTGGGATTCTCAGGATTGTTGGTCTCTTATCTATTTCGGGACACACTAGAAGAAAATTTTCCTTCCGCATTGACTGGGCCCGTCGATCGTCATAGAAGGCGCGTCTTCCGCGACGAAATTCTCGGCTCGACCGTGGCCGATGGAAACCTTTTTTTCCGATCTCGCGCCCCTTTACTCTGACGAAACCGCTAAAAAACATGGATGAAGCTCGACGGGCACGTGTCATAAGTAAGATTTCTACTTCCTCACGAGATGTTGACTCGCCAAAGTTTTTTTGGCATGTGGGTCCCAAACATAAGTGAATCTAGCGGACCAAGATTTTCGGTCACGCCTCCCTGATTTAAACTCGATAATGTTGTTCGATGCCTCTTCCATTTAGTCGGTCCACTGTGTCCCACATGTCTGCCTCTCATTAGACAAATTTTGAGTATGATGGAATTTTTTTTCTTTCATGTTCCGAATTTGATAGCGTTGCTTGATGCATCTGTCGTTTAATCAGGCTGATAGGTCACACATGTCATTCTAACACTAGTAGAAACGTGTGCATGATGGAGTTTTTCCTGACTTGTGCCTCCCTGATTTGAACTCGATAACATTGCTCGATCTATCTGCCGTTAATCAAGCTGTTGGGTCCCGCGTGTCAGCCTCTCATTAAAAGAATCGTGTGTATGATGGAACTTTTTACTTCGATCCCGCTACCCTGTTCTAAACTTCATAGCGCTTCTAGATGCATCTACTATTTAATCACACAGCTGGCCCCACATGTCATCCTCTTATTAGAAAAAACATGTGCATGATGGAATTTTTTCCTTCTCTCGTGCCTCCCTGATTTGAGCTCGATAACGTTGCTCGATTTATCTGTCGTTGATCACGCTTCTAGATGCATCTAACGTTTAATCACGCAGCTGGGCCCCACATGTCAACCTCTCATTAGAAAAACATTTGTATGATGGATTTTTTCCCTCGGTCATGCTATCCTGTTCCGAACTTGATAGCACCGCCAGATGAATCTACCATTTAATCACGCAACTAGGTCCCATGTGTCGTCCTCTCATTAGAATAAACATGTGCAAGATGGAATTTTTGCCCTCGGCCGCACCTCCGTATGAACTTGATAGAGTTGCTAGGTGCATCAACCATTTTTTTAGGCTGGTGGGTCCCATATGTCATCCTCACATTAGAAGAATCATGTGTATATGATTGGATTTTTTTCTTCTCTGGCGCTACCCTATTCCTAACTAGATAGCGTTGCTCGACGAATCTGTCATTTGGTCACGCAGCTAGCACTATCAGGAAAACGAACATCCGTGGCACAGCTAAAAATTACATCCGTAGCACACTAGCAGTGCGCCACTAGCCGTGCACTACGACTAAGATTTACCCGTAGCGCACTACTTGGTGTGTTACGGGTAAACATGTTACTCGTGGCGCACCACCTAGTGCACCTCATGAAGGGGTCCAAGTGCGTCACGTCTATGTTTTTTGAAAAACAAAAAAAATGCAAAACACCCTCTTTTTGAATTGCATAAGAAACTGGTTCCGTGCATCGCCACCGTCGTGTCACCATGCCGGAGCATGGCCGAGGCCATGGCCTACCACCACTGGGAGTTGCGGGAGGCCATGGCCGCGCTAGTCCTCGCCGTCATCAAGGCATGTATGGTTGGATAAAGGCAGGCATCAAGAGAGGAATGAAGATAAGAAGAGAGGGAGGAAGGTGAGGAGAAGGAGGCCGCCATCGCCCGTCGTCACTACAAGGAGAGGAGGAGGCCGGAGCAAGGAGGAGGAGAAGCCCGCCGTCGCTATCGTCACTACAAGGAGAGGGGGAGGCCAGAGCAAGGTGGCTTGAGAGAGGAGATGGAAAATGAAAAGGAGAAGGAGAAGGGAGAAGGAAAAGGATAAGGGAAGAGAAGAAATGTGGCACCCCCGAATTTACGGTCCGAGAGTCCGCATTATGCATGCATTTCACTTTTCCATGATCAGTGAGCTGTGAGCATAACCGACTAGTATCATTACAACATCCAGACACTACTAGAAAAAGGGCTATAGGTAATCCGCACATCCGTGGCTCACGTGGTTGAAGTGCCCCACGGGTAAAACAGGCATGGCGCACTGTCCACAAGCGTCGTACGGCTAACTGCCATAAGCGTGGCACACATGGGGATGGTGCGCCACGGCTATGTGTGGGCCAGGGCACATGTGGCCACAGACCACATACCCGTAGCACACTAGGACAAGGTGCACTACGGGGCTGTGTGTTGCAGCAGTTGTAGGGCAGAGTGCCCAACAGCTAAGTGGCCTGCACCAACTCCATCCCCCTACACCTGTGGATTGGCTTTTTAGCCTTGTAAAAAATAAAAGAAAATAAAAAACACTTCAAAAAATAAAATTCTTTCATATTTAGGTAGATAATATTGTCTAGTTTCTAGGAAAATTAACAAACAACAATTTAGAATTTTGGTGCAAAAAAAGTTATCTCACGGTAAAACGGCCGTAACGTTTGCATACGATGTCAAAATAATACGTTTAATATAACAAAATGACGAGAACGAGATTTTGCATCCCCTCACAATATGAAAGTTTCACACCACCTAGTTACGGTCTACCTAGGTCGCTCTAGTCCTCACCACCGTTTAGCGATTTTTTAGATTTTCAAAATTCGAAAAGAGAAAAAAGTTATGGTCAAAAGACTTTTTTTTCTACAGAAAAAATAGAGGGCAACTTACCCATAGCGCACCACCACCTAGTGCACCACGAGTAAGTGGGCGGGATTCGAAATTCGAATCACCACCCCGCCCACCTACCCCTCTACTTTTCCCTTCCTCTTTTCCTTTTCCTTTTCCTTCTCCCTTCTCCTTCTCCCTTTTTCTTCTCCTTCTCCTTCTAATTTTCCTTCTCCTTCTCATTTTCCTTCTCCTCTCTCTGCCCACCTTGCTCTGGAGTCCTTGCTCTGGCGTCGTTTCTCCTTGTAGTGATGGCAGCACGACGGAAGCCTTCTCCTCCTCCTTGGAGTGACGATGGCTGATGGCAGCATCCTTCTCCTCACCGACCTCCCTTCCTCCCTCTCTTCCTCTCTTCCTCCATCTCTTCCTACCTCCCTCTCTTTCTACCTCCCTTTCTCCAACCGAAGACAGCGAGGACTAGAGCGGCCATGGCCTTCCGCAACTCCCTACGGTGGTAGGTCCTGACCACGGCCATGCTCCGGCGAGGCGACACGACGCCGGAGGCTATGCATGGAAACGATTGCTTTTGCAATTCAAAACGAGGGTGTTTTTCAAAAAAAAAGGCCTGGCGCACCTGGACCCCTTCCTGTGGCGTACTAGGTGGTGCGCCACAAGTAACTTTTTACTCGTAATGCACCAGGTAGTGCGCTACGGATAAAACTTAGCCGTAGCGCAAGGCTAGTGGCGCACTGCTAGTGCGCTATAGATGACCTTTTTAGGTGCACCACGGATGTGTTGTTTACTGGTAGTGAGAATGTAATGATTACAAAACTTACAAGGTTGCCAATATGGCGATTACAACACACACATTGGAAGTCTTCAAGCGCAGATCCCATGTCAGGCCTTAACCTGTAGGCGACTAACTGGGAGATGGTCTAGCTCGCATAGACGTCAGCATCCTCTTCCATCCTCTATCTTATGAAATGTGGCCAAGTAGATAGCTAGGAACAATGCCGGTGAGTATGTTGAATATACTCACAATCCACCTTAAGATAATATTAATAGCAAGAGGATATGCAGTATGGCTATAGTGGTAGGAGGGCTCCAAGAGCGTTTCTTTTCTAAAAAAATTCTCTTCTAGATATAGTATCTACAAGGAATGGGTCACCCTGTATCCTTTCCATGGTATTCAACTGACCGTGTTATCCTCCTCCTTCTCTTGTGTCCCACAGACCACCAGGTTTTAGAAACACTTTCTTTTAGAAAAGCAGTTTTGAAAACAAATCGGGCACCGCTCTACAACAATCTTCCCAACCGTCCATGGACAAGGACTCAGCTATTTGAATATATTAACACTCTGCAGAGGTTGTACACTTTACCCACAAGGTTTGATACATCCGCCGGGATCACCCCACGGTCGTCATACTAAAGTATGCGGGTCTCGGATAATCAAAAATATATAACCTTCGGAAAGTACACTGCGACACAGGCCCTACCCTATGAGTTGTTCCTCTCAACACTGGCACGTCGAGATCCATGGACAAACTGAAGTGCAACCCAGCTCCTTCAGAGCCAGCACTTTCAATGATAGGCTCATAATATCGCCCGGTCACTCACATGGGTGATCCTGCTTCCTCCAGGTGACTACCTAGCAGATGACCCTTTTTGTAAAGGAATCCCGGAATTAGAGGGAGATGATCCCTTATAAGTAGTCATGCGGATGCCCATATCAAAGTGAACTAACTTTGGGTTAAGCCCCATCCCACTTCAAGGTATTGTGGTTGCACGGGTTAATTGTTCTAGCAAAACTGCAAAGAACCAGGTGCCTTTTTGTAAATATTTTCCCTCCTCTTTCTTCCATCCCTTTTTATAAAACAAAACATTTATTTTATCAAACGTCTCTTGGTAGGTCAAAAACTCACCAAGGTTTTCTCATAAAACATTTTGTAAACAATATACCCAGGGTCTTCCCATCATATCTTTTAGTTTGGCTAAAACAGGGTCTCCAAGGGAGGGTGGTATTATACACCACATACATCAGAAGGGGAAAATAGGAGGTTTCACAAGGGTTGTACCTAATGGTACTAAGGGGGTAATGGTTTGAAGGACTAAAAAATTCCCCATATAAAACATAATATATCAAAACAACGCAATTTGCATAAACGAGTAGATAAAACATGGATAGGTGATATAATAGGAAAAGAGCTTATGAACAAGAAGGTGGCTTGGCTATGATCACCAATATGGCATAGATGTCCCTGGACTTCGTTTAGACTACCAGAATACCCAATACAATCAGATGATCCCTTCTTCTTGTCGGCAACACAATCGGAACTAGAGTCACTCTGGATCACACATGCGAACAAACAATGGCACATTCAATACAAGCATACAAGCACAAAAACAATACATCAAGAAAAAGATAAACACATTGTATAAACATATAAACATTAGGAGGCTGGATGATTGGTTTGATGAGGTTAGTATGGGGTTTTGGAGGCACTAGAAGAATCCCACTTAGGGTTTATAGTCTAGCAACTACCTAAGATAGGGGTTTCGTACCAAGGACATATTTAGTATGATATAATTTGGTAAAATTGATATCATTAGATTGGTATTGATAAAATGAAACCAACAAAAGTGGTTTCACTATTTTATCAATTACTATTGATTTATAATGGATTTCCTACTGAATAAAACTCAAGTATTAGGAAATAATTCACCAAAATAGTTCCGGAGTTCCAAAAATTATTTCCTTGGATGGTTCAGTAGTATTTGGTGGCCTGATTCAAGGAGAGTTGGAATCATCCCAAAATATTTCGCATAATGCCCTTAGGAAATTCCCAAATGCAGTACTGGATGGTTTTTTTTTCTTTTTAATCAGATTCATTATATAGAAGATTTTGAGGTGATGCTAAGGACACAGGTTAGGTATTTGAAGTACCTTTATGTAGAAATTTGAGTCAACCTTTTTGGATATACAGAACTTCTGTGATGTATTTATTTGTGAATTAACCATGCACAAAAAATATTAATTCACAATAAATCAGCAGGTGCTTAGAAAAATATGGGCTCCTGGGGTTTGATACATATTGATATGCATGTGTGATGGGATTGGGAATTAGGTCAATACCATTTATCGTTTGACCTAGAGAAATTTTTGAAAGAATAAACATATTGTTTTTGTTATTTTTATTAATGACAAACCATACATAAGCTTGGCATGGGACCAAGTGTAATGGTTGGGTATTTCAGTTATCATCCAGAGGAAGTTCGGTTCACCCCATTTGGGTTTACCAATTTCTCTGGAAGGTTATTGAATCAAAGAGACACCCTGCAGTATTTTAATTATTAGAAAACAACTAGAAATAAGTTGGTCAAAGTAGAGGTACTACATGTTTGGGAATATATGTGGGTACATGGGAAAAATTGTATTTATATTTTACCAGGGGTTTTACATATTCTTTTGGATTTAAACTAAACATCCAAAATAGCAGATCTGAGAGTTTATCTAAAAATTAAAAAGGGAGCCGGGATAGATGGGCCGGATTTGAGGCGAGATGGGCCGCCAGACGCCTGGCCGGCCCAACGCACGACGAGGGCAACATGCGGGAGGGAGCTAAATGCTGTGTGGAAGGGCCCATAGGTCAGCTGAAGCGGGAGGTCGAAGGAGTATTAGCTCATGTCGTCCGTCTGATTAGAGAATGGATGGATGGCGGCAAGACCGTCTCCCACCTCGTGACCTGTCGGCGGGTGTGAAACCCTTGGAGAGGGAGTGGCAGTCTCAGGGGAGCTCACCTAGGGCTCGGGGAGGCGTCAGGGAGGCGGTGGTTCGATGTGGCGAGCGACGACGAGCTCAGGGATGGTCGACTCGGCGAGGGTTGATGTCGGAGGAGGTCCCGCACGACGGCGACGGAGGTAGACCCTTGGGAGATCGCTAGAGCACCGTTCATAGATGGCTGCAAATTGAGAAAAATGGTATGGTTAGTACCAGAAGAGAGAGGGGATCATCGTGGTGTGACCTGCAGATGGAGAAGGCAGAGAGGGGAGAGAGCCTTGCTTGGTTGGTGAGAGAGGCCGAAGCTTATCTCCCAGCTTCTGTCGGGATAGGCAGGGCAGGGAGATGGTGTGGGTATCTAGGGCGACCTGGAGAACGGAGAGGGGGAAATGGTGGCCAAGAGGGAGGGCAGAAGGGACTCTAGCCTTTTTATTGGGATATCATGGTGGCAAGGAGAAATGTCCAAATTGGACATGGAGGTGGGGTAGGGGTAGCTAGGGGTGGCCAGGTGGAGGAGAGGGGAGTTAGGAGGTGTCCTTGGTCATACATAGAGGTGGCAGCTGATGTGGAAAAACAATGGGCTAGTATTTGAGTTGTCCATGGTTTTCTCTCCCTAAGCATAAGAGACAATGAAGGGGGTTTTCTACAGTACTAGGGTGGTTTTGCTATAGTGCACATGACCAGGGGGGTGCGGGGTCTATGGAGAATTGCTGGACAAGCTCTGAATGGGTTTTGGTTGAGTTTAAGTCAAGCCTCGAGTAATTTGCTCAAAATGCTCATGGAGCTTCCTGTGAAGGAAGTGTCCAAAATTGTATTGGGAAAGGTGGAGGAAAGGTACTGGAAGTTAGATATGGTCATTGTGTATCACCAAGAATTGTTTGGGATTTATTGAAGTGGTTTAGGTTAAATTTATATCATTTCTTTAAATGGGGCAGAAATGATATTGAGAAGCTATTGTGATATTTTCCCATTAGGCAAGGTGGGTTTTGATGTGAGATGGTACTAAATACCATATCACATGTTGGGGAAGTTTATTGGAATATATTGAGAAGGGCAAACAATTTCATTTATTATTTCATGTTTCTGCCATTTAAGAAAAAGGGAAAAAAGAAATAATATAACATCTCAAAAATATTTATTTTTGAGATGGGGGGATATGGTATTATATATAGGCATCAAATGTGCCTTGAGTTGGCAAGGATTTGAGGATTTTGTAAATAAAGGAATTTAAATAGTTTAATAATCCAAATAATTAAGGGAATTATTTGGCAAATCCTTATATCCAAGGTGGATGATGTCAACTTGAAGTATCTTTCATAACCAACCTTGGGTGTGAATATCTTCCTAGAAAAATGGGAGGAACTAGATGGGGAAGGATATAGGGTTCTGATATTTTTATACCCTCTAAACAAGGTTGGATTAGTGAGTTCAGAGCTCACCTTGATACAAGGGATAGATGGATAGATGTACAAAGTTATATATAGGATCATGATGCCAATATTTGGGCTTGGTTGTATTTGGGGTGACCTATAAAGGATGGGAAACTTTGTTGAAAACAAAGCTGCCATAGCAGGATTGTCATGATACCTTTTAAACCATTAGGGTTTAAGAAGCACAGGGTTCCAATGGACACAAGTGAAGTAGGGATTCATAGGCCATGTTTAGTAGGTCATAACCATGTAAGGAGTTGGTCAAGGGGAGGTAGCATATAGATGTGAGCTTCTGCCAAAGTAGGCAAGATGATAAGATTTGCAGCAAAGATTATTATCTTTACTACAAAACCATCATGGATGAGTCGGAGAAAGAGGGGTTTATTCCAAAGCATGAGTGGGCTTTCGTAGTACTAATGATGTACTACAAGATGGTCCAAGTAAATTCTCAAGAATGCACATAGGTTATAATGGGTGGAGTCTCAAATATTGAATCTAGATAAGAATTCTAGACAGCCAAATTTGGCAGATTTAGGGTTTTTGACTAGAAGGTGAGAGATGAGGGTTATGAGATGATGCAAGGTTCCAATTCATTATTAAGGGAATAATGATGAGATGGGTATGGAGTAGGAATGATCCATGCTCATATTTGGTCTTCATTAAGTTGGGAACGATGAGAAGGGAGTAGCCCTTGATTGGTCCATGTAAGAGATGAGAGGGTCACTTAGTGGCTAGGGATAGATCCAGATTTGGATGCTTGGTTTGAGCTTGATGATCTTAAACATAGATTGGATCCTAATGGATGAGCTACTAGGTTAGCTCACTCTAGTTCCTAGGCACACAAGGCAATCAGCAGATCAAGACAATTCATCAAACAAAATATCAAGGCAATTCATCTAGTCAAACTTTTCAACTACTACTAGGGTTACCATCAAGCCTCGCTTGAGGTAGGGAGCATGTTATCTAATACTCCATCATATTTATGAACACAAGCAAACAATCAACAAGCATTGCAATAATTAACAAGAAATTTTTTTCCCCTGATTTGTACCTTTTTGACAAAAGGTCAGGGTTTCTAAAATTGGGATGTTACAAGAAAAAGGAGAAGGGGGAGGGAAAAGTAGAGGGGTAGGTACGAGGGGTGGTGATTCGAATTTCGAATCCTGCCCAATGTACTCGTGCCGGACTAGGGGTGGTGCGCTATGGGTAAGTCGCCCACCCAAACCCTAATGTCTCCGTCGCCACCCCACCCTACACTGATTAGTCCAGATCTGATCTAGAGAGCCACCGCAACCCATGATCTCCCCTCTCCATTGCCTCGCCCCTCCATCGCTTCTGCCACCTATCTCCACTACATGTGGAGGAGCCGTACGCCAACGACAAGGAAGGAATCGATGAGATCCTGGAGTGGGTGGTCCATCTCACCACATGCCGCGACCTACGGGTTCGGCGAGCTCGCGACACGAAGGACGCCAAGAACGTTGTGAAGGGGACGATCCTGGCTTCATTACATCGTACCCTGGTGATGGGGAACACGACCTTAAGGTGATATTCTTCTTGACCCAGACCTAGTTCGTCCCGACTCCACTATTTTGCATTTCGATCTAACTTCCCCTTCGATTTTGCAGTCAGATATTATTCCTCTTTCTCTTTTCGTTGAATCCCTTGTCCCCTTCTACAAGGACTTCGGCACCTACAAACCTGCGGCAGGAACCAAATCTTGGCCTTGAGCGTGCCTCATGAGCCATCTCCACCGGAATACTAGATCCCCTCCGGCTGGGTCTTCTTCAACAAAGCCAGCGGGTGCACCGGCCCGACTTATATGGCAACGATGATGCAGCGCTAGGAGCGTTGTGCGGATGCCAAAGGGCTATAGTGCTACGACATGTGATCGCGGGAGGCGGATCTCGCAGGTCTCGAGATGGACATGACGGCTGATGCGGTGATCTTCCCGAGTTAGCGTTGGTCGAAGGTGTGTTGTCCACTTCTGTCTCATTTCAGTGATTATAATTTGTGGTATGTGTGTGTAGTTCCGTTAGCACATGCTTTATCTAGGGTTTGACCCATTTTTATTATTTACCTCATGAAGTTTTGGATCACTCATAACATTTTTGTCTCATGGTTTTTGTTAAAGTCATGCAGGGGTACACGGTGCGGGAGTTCCTGGAGCAGGGAGTGTATCTAGGGGATCTCTACATCATCTCCATGTAGGATGTATGCTCCCTCCCTCCCCTCTCTAATGCAGTTAATTCCATGTGGTGTTACCCTTTGTGATTCTAGCTAGATGTTCCTGCTGACCGGCTTAGGAGGTTTAGTACAAGGTGGTTCGTCCAATCTATGTCCATTGATTAGTAGAAAGGTGTCTGCCTTTCCAATAGGTACGGGGGAGTAGTAATTTGGAAATTGTTCGAGAATATGACATTCTATTATGCTTGCTTAGCTGCTGAAATTATCTGAGCTCCAAGCTGGTCTCCAAAATAGAAGAGCCGGTTATGGACTAGGTTCTACTCATGTTGTTCCTAATTAGAAAGGGGCAGAATATATTTCTAATGAATTTTGTCCAACTCTCACGTTGCTAAGATTTTTACTAATGTGTACATTAAGGTGAAATTTCAGATAATGACACTGACATGCATAATTATTAAAGCATAAACGGTGTCATGGAGTTTGGACTTGGGATAGTCTGATATAGGAACTAAAACAAGTTATCGGGTTTAATAGATACTCATACACCGGTAGGTATGTAGGTGGATGTCCGCTAGATGGTTCATGCATGTGCATCTAATCCAACTCAATATGTTAATCACATACTCACTAATCATTCCATGCACTAACTAGCGGGTTGTTTGCCTCGTCCGCCGGACGGGTGGCATGCATGTATATACACTGGACTTGCTAGGATAGTTCAACGATGGACTTGCTAGTATATATGCTGGTCTTGATGTACTAAAAATTTCACCGCAAGGACTCTATTTAAAATAAACTTGGTGTGTTATTCACTCATGTTACTTGTATGATTCACTCATTTCTTTTGCCTTGCAGGCTGTGATGGCATTAAGAGATTCACCTCTGACTACGCCACAGTATATTAATGGATGTGCTCCAGTAGAGTCGCTACCATGTCCCTCGACCTCCCCGATCACGATGACCTGACCTCCCTATTCAGAACATGGTAAGTCCATGCTAATCATACCATTAAATCACACTAATATGGCACTAATGAAATGTAGATACCTATAGTTAAATGGCAATGGTAGTAGTGAAATGCATATAGCAGTAGACATAAAAATAGTAAAATGCAAGTGCAGATGATGTTTTAAACAAATTGAGCAACTTCAACCATGGTGGGATGTCACTAGCGAGTTTTGGGTAGTACACAAGAGATCAATGTTCAATGCAATCTCTTTTGAACAATTTTATGTTGATGCAAGTGACGAAAAGTCGTATCCTGCACTGAACTTTCCCATGCTTGAGGAGTATGTTTTTAGAAATGACACAGAAAAAGCTGGGCCAGTTTTGATGCTATGCTGATTTTCAGAAGCATCTTTTTATATTGTAGTTTGTTGATATAATAAAAACTACCTCTATTATACACGAACATGAACATGCTAGCTGAACTAGTTACCTAGTTTTTTCTGCATTAAATTGACTTGTGGGACATAATAGCCCATATGAAGGTAATAATAGAGCTTAAGTAGTGCAAAGTGTCATCTCAGAACATTGTAATGTCGACTTACCTTCTTAATATTACTTTATTCAGATACTTATGAATCAAAAGTTGTAACATTCCAGGATTAGCACCTAGAAATAAAGAGGACACAGGGTTGTGCATTGCATTCATTCATAAGAAAATCCAGGGAATTTTCGCGCAAAACTAAAAGAGATGTAGAGGGATCGAGATGTCTCTTTTTCTGATGGAAACACCAGGACAGGTCCGATGGATTTCGACATGACCTCTATTGTACTTTTGTGTTTGAGGGGAAAGAAATCCAAATTTGAGTATTCAAAACATATATTTAAATTGCAAAAGAACAAAGTTATAATCAGAAATAGTGTTACAATTATACTCACATCCTTGAGAGATTATTTATGAATGGGATATAATTAAATCACAAGTATTATAATAACGAAAAGAAAGGAATTAGTCTATAATATAATAGGGATACATAATCATAATTACAATTGAGTAAATGGAACTAATTCAATAAAATGAAATTGTTATAATAATAATCTTTATGTATATATACATATAGTATTGTTGTTCTTTTACAAAAGAAGACTGAAAGTGTATTATAGGAAACAAATAAATAAATAAGGAATTACATGAATGGAATAACTAAAAGAATTCTTTATTACAAGAAGATATATATATTACATTGTTTGCAAATGAATTATAGAAGAAAAATAAAACAAGTAAACTTTATTGAAAGTAATACAATAATACAATGTCTTTACATTATTTAAACAAAAAATAAATTACAATAATATGAAAAAGAAAAACCTAAACTAAATCTAGTATCTTCTTTCTTCTTTGTTTTATTTCCTGCAAAACAAAAGATCAACAAAACATGCTAGAAAGGAGGGGTTAGTATAAAATATTGCTCTCAGATATCAACAGTGTAGTGCACTGTTTCGCCTCCTCATTGAGCTAAGTTGTTTTTAGAAGGGGCAAGTTTCACCAAATAAATAGTAACTGTTCTTATCAGATAATAGCCTCAGAGCACCATCATTGGCCAGGGATAATTTTTACCAAAGTCAAATAAAAGGGCAATTGGTAAAACATCATATTTTCACTTGATATGATCCATTGGGGATGAGTCAAGCACCCAAGCAGCTCAAACATCTGCATGGTGTTCTGCTGTCAATCACAAAGGCATCACAAGGAGTACAAAGGTAAACACACAGCCGTAGCGGATAAGCTAGAAGCTGATCAGAGTTCTCCACACACCACACTTAGCCAGAACTATACTTAGATCATCCAACCAAATCCACCACCTAATCAGTATTTGTTTGCTTACTTAAGCCATCCAAGAAAAGATCCGGTGATCACAAGGGGGAGTAGATTAGGATTAATAGCAGCACAAGGAGGAGTAGATCAATATCAGCATCATCACAAGGAGGAGGAGATCAAGATCAGTAGCATCACAAGTAGTAGTAGACCATGATTCCCAATAGGCCACCAACAACAGGTATAGATCCAAAAATATAAATTAGATCATGCAACACTTATTTTTATTATCTTGCATCATAGACACAGATTGTTTCCAAATAATTCAATCATTCTGTAAGGTTCTCAACCTTTAATAAGGTAGAGATCCCTGTGTTTACAATGCTAGTCCCTGGATCAATAGCTAGCATCCACAGTTAAGATGTAATATCAAGAAACAAAGGTCATAATACAACTTTATAACCAGGAATAAAGTAATTTATTACATCTTACATAGCTCATTTGGCTATCTCATTACAATGTAGCAGAATATAACAATAGCATGGGGTCCTTCATCTTCAAAGTGTCATAGGCAAGCATGTTGGTTGTAGACTTCTAATCCTAATCAACACATCTTACTAACATCAAACAAACCTACAACAGAACAAGTTACAGCCACAAGGGTCAATACATTTGCATTGTATTGGCAAGTGATACTATGGTAGTATAGTGGAGTCTATCATCTATATGCATTTGGCTAAGTGGAGTTTAGGCTTGCATTGCTCAAAATAGATTTTCCTTATCAGTTGAAATCACTAAGTTTTTGTTTGTGAAAAATCACCCAAGGCATCTCCCAATAGAAATTGGTGATCCTTTAACCCTTGTTCAACCACAAGTTTTTAACTTAGAAATTGGGATGAGGAGATTCTTGATAGCTTCCATGTCTTGATGCTCAAAGTGTCCTTTACCAGGGACATGGCTAGGTACTTAGATTTTACACTCTATAGAGGTTGTGCACTTTCCCCACAAGACTTGGTTTCACCAAGACAAGATCTTTCAGAAGCCTTCCCTTAGACCAGAATGGACGCGTTCCAACCTATCAATCCCCTACCACCAACTGTCCATTTGACTAAGTTATTGCAACCTATATGATCCAGACAGAGCCCATAATGCCAAGTGGCTGCACTTGAAGCTTCTCAACATTTGACATCTCAAATCTCTTTGTTCCTGGGTGGCCATCCACAAGTGAGATACACAAGGTAAACCATAGAAATGGGCCTTGTGAACCACTCAACACAAACCATTCCTTCCATTCCACCCAGGTGATTCATTCACTTAGTTGTTTTATTAAACAAAACACAAGTCCTTGACTTAGAAATATTCCATAGTATGAATATATATTCCACCCTTGTTTTCTACTAGCTAAGCTAAGCATGATAGTAGTAGGAATCTTAACTTAGGAGAATTCTACTAAGGTTTTATCTACTAGGATTTCCCATGGCATAGTTTACACTTAGCAAAATTCCATGCAAGTCCTACTTAGAAATATCACTAATGCATAGTGAAAAATAATGGGACAAAAGTATGAAGCATCACTTGCCTTTTTGGTATATAATATAAGTTCACTCCTTTATCTTGCAATATTCACACTCTTCAAATCACTACAATTATATCAAGCAAGCAATATTTCAATCTATCATTCAAGCAACATCACATAAAATAATAGTATCAAAACAATGCATGCAATCATGCCAAATTTTGTTTATTTACAAAAGTGGTTTATAATAGGTTATAAACATTCTAAAACACTTATTGGTCATTTTATAAAGTGGAAAAACTATTTGCAAAAGATTTTACTTCATAGACCATTTTTAAACCAAGTCATTATTTTATGTGGTTGAAAATGTCTTTAGCAAAGTAATACTTTTTATAGGGTTCACCAAATACATTTTAAAATCATAAAACTTGGTTTTTAGGGTCAGAGAGTTTAAATCAAAACATTTCCCAAAGGTTTTCTCCAAAAAGCATTTTTAACAAATAAACAATATTTTTATTTGACTAGAAATGGTTTAAATCAAAGATTTATTATTTTTCTTCACCAAATATATTTTTGAAACCACATATTGATTTCTATGGTCAGTAGGTTCAAAACAATCCATTTGCCAAAGATTTTATCTCAAAAATCATTTTAGAACAAATTTTATATCCTAAATATGCCTACACAAGTTTCTGCAAAAACAAACAATTTAACAGAAGCAATTTACTAAACAAAGGGTATGGTCAGAAAGTACTTGTCTTGATGATTCCATTGATATAAAATTTTCAAAATTTGGACGTGTAGTTTGAAAGTTATGAATTTTTCAAATTGGAACATCTAATAGATCATTTTTGGGTTTTAAAACAGAAGCTGGGCCACGTGGCGCGTTTCGATTCATCTATACCGCTTCGCACGGATCGGCCTATACGGTACGTTAGACCTAAACAGATCGTGTGGCACAGAAGCAAGCATACCCCTTCGTTTAATGTTCTTTCGTGTGCGTTGGATCTGCATCCTATGGCTGACGGTCAACCAACCATCAAGTGGCGGCGAGTGGCGGCGCTGGCTCTGGCTATGGCATCGCGGTGACTAAGGAAGAAAGGGAAGAAGGGGAATGGCTCACCAGGTTCGCGGGTTCGTGGTGATGCTCAAGGTGGTGGTAGCTCGTCGAGGGTCGCACGGTGGTGACGGCAATCGCTCGCCAGAGGTCTGCCTGGCGTCGGGTTCGTTCGGCCGTTGTCGAGGACGTCGCTATAGAGCACGGGAGAGGGAACAGAGGGTGCTGTTAGACGCGTATAAGATTAGGGAGTACGGGAGCATCAAAGAGAGGGGGCGGTGCGGTCGGACGTTACCAGTAGAGCTCATCGGAGTTAATCTAGCCGTCGGTGGCGCTCAGACAAAGACGGAGGCGAGGTTGTGGGGCATGCGTGTGCGAACAGAGACCACGGGCAGGTGAGTGAGATGATGGGGATCAAGATGGTGTGAGCTAGGAGGTAGGAGAGGGTCGGGGCTCGCCAGAATCGACGTCGGAATTCTTCGGGGCAGCAGAGTTTCGAAGTAAAATTAAGGCGGCCTAGGGGAATAGAGGATCTGCCGAGTGAGGGGAAAGAGAGAGGGGGCGCAGGTGAATTAGTATGCATGATCGCGGGGCTATTTAATCGCGGCATTATTGCATATTACGCCGGCATTCGTTTGGCAGCAACGGCCGGCGAGGTCAGCGGGAGGGTGAGGAAGAAGCTTGCGTGGCGGTAGGGTCTAGCAGCAGCGAGAGAGAGAGTGGGAGTGGGTCCAAGCCGTCAGTGTCTGCGTCGGTGAGTTTCCGAGTAAGAAGAAAACGGTTCGGGGTGAGAGGGAGAGTGGGCTGTTGGGCTTAGACTGGGCCTTGCCGAGCTGGGCTAGCTAGGTTCATATTTTTTCTTATACTGAACATTTTTATTTTTCCATTCCTATTTAAATTTTGGAATAAATCTTTATTCTCTTTGGGGTCTTTTAATTATTAAAGCAAGCCCTTGCTTTAAATTCAAATAAGATCAAATATATTTTTAATCCTTATTTAAATTTTACTTTTCCACAAAACCTTTTCAGTAAGTTTTATTCAATTATTAGGGTGTCAAATAATTCACTTTGAACTATTTGGAAATGTTTTTAATATGATTAATTAATCATTTAAAATTGGATTTGTCTTTATTCAAATGGAATTTGGTTTATGCCATTTTATTTTATTTTGGAAAATTCTTTATCCTTTTATTTCATTTGGATTTGGATTATATTTATTCCATTTTCTTATGGATTATGTCAAGACTTGATTTGGCCTTTAAATATTCCTCATTTAATATTTCTATCTTTATCTTGTAAATCTATATCTTTTTATTTAAAGATCCAAACTTGGTGATTCCAATTTTGTAAAATCTTATTTAATATTTGTTTATCTTTTTAAATATCCTTAAGATTATTTGCTCACCATTTGGTATGGATTTTTAGATAGGTGTTTCATTGGTTTTGGAAATTCAATTTCCTTGCCTTATTAAATTTATAAGATTTTATCTATGGCCCCAAATTAAGTGAAACCAATTTATATGGTCTTATAATATTTCTATTTGTCATTCTTGATCATTTTGAAATGTTTGTTTGACAAATTTTTATATGGATGGAATCCATAGGTTTGGAGATATCTTGGATATGATTTTATTCCATTAGGGTTTAGGGTTTGGGTTTAATTCCCTAGTGTTTAAATTTCAAGATGCATTTTATGAGGAATGTATTCCACTTGATTTGAATTTAGTTGGATTCAACATTAACCAAAGTTTGTTCAAGATGGGATTTTGAGTTTCCATTTAGAACCAAAAGTTTCTTTTCACCCTAAATTTCCACAATTATTTATTTTGTTTATTTATTTTTCACATTACAAGATTTGGAAAATCTAGTGCAACCAAACATACTGTAGCAACATCAGCTACCTTTCCAAAGTAGGTTGCAACACTAAGATTCAAGCATCTTATCTACTTTTATTTGTTTTAAACAACAAATAGAAGTAGTAATGGAGAATAATCCTCCCAGTATTGCATAGAGATGCTATGCAAGATCATCATTGAGAAGTTACCAATCTATCTTAGCATCTGTTCTTAATAAAATTACACCTCAGACTAAGAATCATAGGTTAGAGACAAATCCACTTATAAACCATAAAGGCATCAAGATGAATGAAGTTATATTCAGAGCATCTCACAGAAGCAAGTCATACTACTTTGGGATCTGCCACTGTGCACACTCCTAGAGGGAGGCACCACAGTAGCAACCCAACAAGTAGTAGATCACAATAGGTTATTAAAATGACAAAAGAAGAAATCATCTGCTAGCAAGCAGAATATGTTTCCATATCCTTTCCCCAGACACAGAATATAGGAATCATCTGTTAGATCACCTTATTTATACACATCAATAGGTGTATTTAATCCTAAGCCTTTTGCATCACTGGATAGAGAATTTTAGATCATTAGCCACATATAATTCATCTCAAATAAGTGGTTCCATTTCCATTTATACAAGTACTGGAAATGCAGCAGATCATTCTAGTTATAAAACCACTAAGCACACTCAAATTTGAGGTACCACAGTGACATCTACACTAACATAAGCCACCACTTTATCTTGCCACATCATTTTCCTAACAGATGTTCTAGGAATCAGGTGTGTAAATTATTTCATTATAGAAAAGATCTATAAAACAGATCCTTTCTTAAAACCTCAAGCAAGAATCCATTCATAATTTGCTTCTTGAAAACTTAAGCCCCAAATTAAGATATCATGGACTAGGGAAGGTCCAAACTTATAACCATCAATGTTGTAGCATGGATGTATATATAATCTAGTTCATTTGCATCCTCCAAGGAGGTACCACATCATCCAGAACAGTTGCTTAAAGCCAAGTATGGCATATATGCAATAGCCAGGACACCAAAGAGGCACCACTAGCCTAGATGACCGCAAGTCATACTACAACAAGTGTCTTATTACAAGTCCATCTACTGCAAGATAGCTGATGCATAACATCTATACCTGGATTACATCAATATACCCAAGTCATCCCCAGGTTGATTTACAACTTAATCAACTACCACATAGCTAAAAATATTACTAATGTGTCATCAGCCACTAGCAAGCCGAGGTCAACATATAAATGACAAATCAGGAAGTCATTTAGCTTAAATCAAACTAACCAAATACCCGCATATAATTTTAGCAGTAAAATTGACCCTAGAATAGAGTTTCAGCACAAATACGGATAGTCGTATCACCACTAATAGAGATCTAGATATAAACTGAGAAGAGAAGAAGTAGTATGACTTATAGATGGTCCTTGATAAACACTAGAAGAGGAAGCATAGATTGGCCAGCGATGAAATAAACGGCGTCACGGGGAGCACCTGAGGGTGCTGCAACCCACGTCAAGCCGTGGTCGCGGTGTCCATAGGAGAAGAAAGCAGTAACATCACTGTCAACACCCGAATTTTTAATCCCAGATGCCTGTTATGCCATACATCGCAATACCATGATTACCATTTTTGCGAGACATAACAGATTTGGATATCACAGTACATCATCCATTACAAACCATACATAAGGTCTTACACAAATAAGGATCTCATGATCCAGTTCTTAATACAACTCAAGCAGCGGAACAACGTAATAATAAAGATAGCGTAGGCGAAGCTCCATCTTCAGGGTCACAGGCAATGCTGACGATGGGAGATGATCCTAGTTGTCATAACATTCCTGCGGTCCATCATCCTGATACTCTGTAAGATCCCTCCTTATTAAAGGAAAAGATCCCTGTGATTGCAATGCTAGTCCCTGGATCATTGCTAGCATCCACAGTTTAAGATGAAGTACACAGATACAAAGGTCGTTTATTACAGTCATTCCAGAGATAAAACATAGTCTTTTACAACTCATGGCCAAAGGCCTAGTACAAGAGTTTATGGAATATGTAAATAAACATAAATCTTCATCTTCATGTGCCACAGGCAAGCATGTTGAGTGTAGACTCATGACTCCTATTCATCATCAGAGTAACCTGCAACATCATAAGTTACAGCCACAGAGGGTCAATACTTTGGAATAGTATTGGCAAGTGATACCTTAGTATATATTTAAGTGGACTATAAGGCTATATGCATTTGGCTGGTGGAGCTTAGGCTTGCATTGCTCAAAATAGATTTTTTTCCTTAACTTTTTGAAAACACTAAGTTTTTGCTTGACAAAGTCCATCCCAAGGTATCTACCAATCAGAGACTGAAGATCCACTCAGGGCATCTACCAATCAAAGACTGAAGATCCTTTAACCCTTGTTCACCCACAAGTTTTATTTAGAAATTGGAGTGATGAGATTCTTGAAGTTTCCATGTCTTGATGCTCAAATTGTCCTTTACGAGGGACATGGCTAAGTACTTAGGTTTTACACTCTGCAGAGGTGGTGCACTTTCCCCACAAGCCTTGGTTTCCCAAGACATGATCCTTAAGTAGCCTTTCCTTAGTCAAATGGACGCGCTCCAACCTATCAACCCATCTACCACCCACTGTCCAAGAGACTAAGTTCCAGCATCCTAAGATCATGGCAGAGCCCATATTACCAAGTGGTTGCACTTGAAGCTTCTCAACATTTGACAACTCAAATCTCTTTGTTCCTGGGTGGCCATCCACAAGTGAGATACACAAGGTTCACCAGTACCCCTGGCCTTGTGTAACCACTCAACATAACCCATTCTTTCCATTCCACCCAGGTGATTCATTAACTTAGTTGTTTTGTTAAATAAAAACAAGTCCTTAGACTTAGAATATTTTTCCATAGTGAATATATAAACCACCCTTGTTTTCTAGTAGCTAGGCTAGGCATGATAGTAATAGGAATCTTGACTTAGGTAATTTTCACTAAGGTTTTACCTAATAGGTTTTCCCAAAGCTTAGCTTGTACTTAGCAAAAATTCATGCAAGTCCTATACTTAGAAAAATAATACTAATGCATATATAAAATATAGGAATGGAATATTCATGATGATATCACTTGCCTTGGTAGTGTGGAGTAGCACTGTCACAATCACAATCACTAGCAAAATCTACACACAAAGTTGTAGCACACAATTACACACAAATATATACAAACAAGAAATAGTATGAATGCATGCATGCATGAATCTACCAAGTGATGATTTTTGAAAACTCAACCAAGCAAGTGCATGAATACAGAAACTAAACAAGTCACAAAATAGCCAAGACAATTTAAATAACCCTAAAACAAAATACTAAACTAAATCTATACTCAAAATGGCCTCAAACAAGTTTCTGTAATTTAAGCCGAACTAATGGTTACTATATGCTAAACAAAAAGGATAGGCAGAAAGGTCTTGTTTTTCTGAATCCAACGGTATAAAGTTTGCAAAATTCTAACGTGGAATTCAAAAGATATTGGCATTTGAAATCTGGATCAAAATCTGTTTTAAATTCTATTTTCAGATCAGTTCCTAGCCACGCGTCATGATCTTATTCGCCCGTGCAGTTCAAGACCGGATCGAGCTCCGCTGCCGTAGGAGCTCAATGCACTCTGGGGGCTCAGAGCGCGTACCGCTTCGGGGTTAAGTGATCTATCTAGGCGTTCGATCCAGATCTAACGGCTACTCCGCTGGCCACGATGAAGCGGCCATGCAGTGGCTACCGGGCGGCGAACTGTCGGTCGACGGCGTTGCCGATGCAGGAGGTAAGTGAGATCGAGGAGTAGCTCACCGGGCTCAGGAGGTCACGGCGAAGCTTGTCGTACTCGCGGTTGGTCAAGGGGCGCTCGGGCACGGCTGTGATTGCTCACCGGAGTTCGTGGCGGCGTCGGGTGCGTCGGGTGGTCGTCGTGGACGTCGCTGTGGGTCACCCCAAGGCAGGGCGAGGACACGGTTAGATTCACAGAGTCGAGGCGAAGTAGTGAGCATGAACGGGAAGGCAAGGGGCGGTCTGTACCTACCGGGAAAACTCGTCGGAGTTGATGTCGTCGGTGCTTTCGCGGTGTCGTGGAACCGATGACTGGGGCGTCTGAGACAGACTAGTGAGGTCAGGCGATGCGCAAAGACATGCTGAGTCAGATTGCAAGAACGAGAGGCAGAGGGGGACACTAGGCTCACCGGAATCGATCGCCGGAGAGGCTCTGTCCGCGGCGGTGCAAAGTTGATTGAGGACAGCCTGGTGGCGGAGCGAGCGAGGTGTTTGGGGAAAAATGATCGCGAGAGGGGTCTTATAGCGGATGCTCGGCAGAAGCGTCCGTCGATTAATGCCCAATTACTCCGGCATCATCTGCGGCAGCGGCAAAGTGAGATCGTCTTGAGAGCGAGGGAAGACGATCTTGGCGTGGAGAAGGCCCTGTCGCGAGGAGCGGAGTGCAGTGGGGCGTCTGTCGCGTGTGCTCACGCGTGTGAGAAGAAAAAGGAGGTCCCCGGGTGGGCTTGCTGGGCTTCATCCGCTGCTGGGCCAGATTCGGCATGTGACCTTTTCTTTTGTTTAAGTTTTTTCTTTTCTAATTCCATTTTTGAATAGAATTTGATATGAATTCAAATCCTTTTGAATTCAAACTTCTTTGGGGATTTTTGCAGGGTTCTGTAGGTTCAAAAATGAGTCAGATGACCTTGTGGTTACTAGCAAGGCTCGGTCAAGCTTGGGTCTTTGAAATAAACAGAGACTTTGTCTCTTTGTCTCTAGTTGCAAATATTTGGAATAGGGTTTAGAAAATATTTCTAAATTGAAGTCTTGGGTTTAAATGTTACTCCTATTCTTTCCAACCATGGTGGCAAGCAATCAAGATCATGAACAATCAAATCCCCAAGGGTGTTGGCCAATTGAGACAATTTGCCCACATGAAATCATAGCTCAAATTTACCTCCAAATGATTTTTGAGAAAAACCCTATATGAATGAATGATGCAAGAATGAAATGAATGAGTTTTTGAAACATGATTTTTGGGATGTTACAAATCTAACCCCCTTAAAATGAATCTCGCCCTCGAGATTCGGATTGGCTAGCAAATAGGTGAGGGTGGTCTTTCCGAAGATCATCTTCTCTTTCCCATGTTGCTTCTTCTTCGGAATGATGATTCCATTGTACTTTGCAAAACTTGATAGTCTTTGTTCTTGTGACTCTTTCTGTGGTCTCAAGAATCTTGACAGGCTTTTCTTCATAGGTGAGATCACTTTCTAGTTGAACTTCTTCCAAAGATATGGTATCTTTCAAAGATGTTTCTTCCATTTGGGTGACATTTCTTGAGTGGCTCACATGAAAAACATTATGGATGCTAGTAAAGATCTTTGGCAGTTTGATTTCATATGCAGCTTCTCCTTGCGACTTAAAATATTGAATGGTCCCACATATCTTGGTGCTAACTTCCTTTGACTCCAAATCTTTTTACTCCACGAGTGGTGATACTCTAAGATAAGCTCTATCCCCAACTTCGTAAGTGACTTCTCGCTTAGCATCTGCGTAGCTTTTACATCGAGGCATGCTATCTTCAATCATCTCTAACCAATTTGACCTTTTCTTGGCGTCTTTGATAAGGTCTGGTCCAAACAAACTTCTTTCTCCCACACCATTCCATAGCAATGGGGTGGTACACTTTCTTCCGTATAGAAACTCAAATGGTGCCATCCCAATACTAGATTGGTGACTGTTGTTGTAAGAGAACTCTGCGTAAGGCAGACTTTCATCCCAACTTGCTCCATAGTCCAGGGCACATGCCCTCAACATGTCTTCAAGAATTTGATTAGTCCTTTCTGTTTGTCCATCAGTTTGAGGATGAAAAGCAGTGCTGAATTCCAACCTCGTTCCTAGAGATTCATGAAGCTGTCTCCAAAAGTGAGAAGTGAACTGAGTTCCTCTATCAGACACAATACTCTTAGGTACACCGTGAAGGCATACAATTCTGCTCATGTAGATTTTGGCTAACTTTGCACTGGTATAAGTTGTCTTTACGGGTATAAAATGAGCCACTTTAGTTAGGCGATCTACTATTACCCATATGGAATCATACCCTGACCTGGTCCTTGGTAATCCGGTAATGAAGTCCATACCAATATTTTCCCACTTCCATTCAGGAATAGGCATCGGTTGAAGCAAACCTGCTGGTTTCTGATGCTCCGCTTTCACTCTACTACACACATCACACAAAGCAATGTGTTCGGTGATGTCCCTTTTAAGATTGTTCCACCAAAATCTTTCTTTCATATCCATATACATTTTGGTGTTTCCCGGGTGAATAGAATACGGAGAGTTATGGGCTTCTTGCAGAATCAGTTTCCGCATTTCCGGATCTTGTGGAACACAAATACGTTTCTCGTGCCATAAAGTACCTTGTTCGTCCATATGGAAACTTTTAGCTTTCCCTTGGCTAATCCTTTCCTTAATCTCTTCGATTTCTTTATCCGTCTTTTGGGCTTCTTTAATCTTATCCAACAGAGTGGGTTGAACATCCAAAGACATGAGATGTCCTTCTGGCACAATCTCCAACCTGAGTTCCTTGAATTGCTTACACAAATCATCAGGCAATTCACCTTTGGTAAGACCATTTACAAACGCCTTACGACTTAGAGCATCTGCTACTACATTTGCTTTTACCGGTGGTATTGCAAATTCAAGTCGTAATCCTTGATAAGTTCTAGCCATCTTCTTTGTCTCATATTGATCTCCTTCTGTGTGAAGATATATTTCAAACTCTTATGGTCGGTGAACACTTCACAACGTTTTCCCAAAAGGTAATGTCTCCATGTTTTGAGTGCATGGACAACAGCGGCTAACTCTAAATCATGAGTAGGATAATTTACTTCATGAGTTTTGAGTTGTCTCGAGGCATAAGCCACAACTTTTCCGCCTTGCATAAGTACGGCTCCTAATCCTTGATGCGAAGCATCACAATACACTTGGAAATCCTTTTCCAAATCTGGTAAACCTGAGCTGGTCTTGACACAAGTCTCTTCTTTAATTCTTGAAAGCTGAGTTCACATCCTTCAGACCAAGCAAATTTCTTATCTTTCTTTAACAATTCCGTCATTGGTTTAGCAACCTTAGAAAAATTTTCAATGAACCTACAGTAACCTGCTAAACCAAGGAAACTACGAACCTCTTTTACATTCTTAGGAGATTCCCATTACATTACGGCTGAAACCTTAGCAGGATCAATCTACACCATCCTTTGTCATAACATGACCAAGAAATCCAACTTCCTCTAACCAAAACTCACACTTGCTGAACTTGGCATAAAGTTTATGTTCCTTAGTTTCTCAAGTATCAAGCATAGATGTCTTTCATGTTCTTCCTTGCTCTTGGAGTAGACTAAGATGTCATCGATGAAAGCGACAACGAACTTGTCGAGAAATTCCATGAACACTTTGTTCATCATATTCATGAAGTATCTTTGGGCGTTGGTTAATCCAAAAGGCATCACGGTGTACTCATACAATCCATACCTTGTGGTAAATGCTGTTTTAGGTATGTCTTGCTCTCTTATCTTGAGTTGAAAATAGCCCGATCAAGGTCAATCTTTGAGAACACACAAGCTCCTTCTAGCTGATCAAACAAGTCATTGATTCTTGGCAAAGGATATTTGTTCTTGATGGTTACCTCGTTGAGAGAACGGTAATCTATGCATAATCTTTGAGTTCTATCTCTCTTTCTCTGAACAAAACTGGAGCTCCCCAAGATGAAGAACTTGGCTGGATGAATCCTTTCTGCAATTGTTCTCCAAGTTGTTTCTTGAGTTCTTTAAGTTAAACCATTATCGACATTTTATAAGGCCTTTTGCCCTTGGTCGAACACAGTACCAATTCTATTATAAATTCCACATCTCTATCTGGTGGCATTCTGGTAACTCTTAGAACACATCCGGATACTCACACACAATTGGCACACTGTCCAAGCTAACCCCTTAAGAGAATTCAGCTTACTCCTTTAGATTTAAAATTGGACTTAAATGTTATCCTCTTACCTGCGGGGTTGTGAGTGAAATTGCGATTTGCACAATCTAGTACTCCCTCATACTTAGCCATCCAATCCATTCCCAAAATTACATCCAATCCTTGGGAATTTAGGATTATTAGGTTCTTTGAAACTTATGTTTTCCGATCTCTATGACTAGATCCCGGCATCCAAGACTCACTATCATATCCCCTCCCGGAGAGCTAACTTTTATCGGACACCCAATGTTTTCAGATGCAAACCCATTTCTTTCGACAAATGCTTTAGATATGAATGAATGAGATGCACCAGTGTCAAAGAGTACAAATGCTGAGATGGAATTGAGTCTGAACTTACCAGCAACGGCATCAGGTTCTTCATAGACTTCCTCCACATTGATGTGGTTAACCTGTCCTTTCTGAAAAGGATTGGGTTTGTTAGGTCCTTCAACGTTCTTCTCAGGGCACTCATTAGCATAATGCCCCAGCTTCTTGCATTTGAAGCATTCAACCTGACTGTTGTCCTTCTTAGGTTGACTTCCACTTCCACTTCCACTATGGTGGCTCTTATATCCACTCTTGTGGTTCTTGTACTTATCATTGTCATGACTGCGATGATGCTTGTTGTCATGACGGTTGTGGTTGTGGTGCTTGTTAAACTTCCCATGCTTGTGGGATCCTGAGCTGACACTATCATCATAGTGAGATCGTTTATGATACGATCCCGAGCTATGCTTGTCGGAATGTTTCCTCTTTCTACTCTCAACTTGCTTCATTTTATTCTCCACAATAACAGCCTTGTCACACAGCGACTGATAAGTTGGAACATATGCCACAGATAGCTGCAGATTTAGCTCATCATTCAAGCCTTCTAGAAACTTTTCCTTCCTTTTGGCATCAGTGTCAACCTCATCCGTGCATAGCGCCAGATTGTTGAACTCTTCGATGTATTCAGCCACTGTGGTGGCGCTATTTAGTTGTGAAATTCCTTCTTTTCAGGCTCATCATACCGGTGAGATATGAGTGGTCTGAAATCCATCTTCAAAGATAGCCCAAGTTACCTCATCAATAGGCGTGGTAATGGAAGTTGTCCCACCATGCGCGGCTGGTCCTTCCAACAGATGTCTGCAAACCTGACCTTTTCAGCATCTGGCATCCTCGGTCACTAAGTCTTTGTTCACGAACGTAGCCAATCATTGGCCACCATGGGATCGGTCGTTCCTGAAAACTTAGCTGGCCTCGCAGAAATCTGGTGAGTATATCAAAACACGGAGGGTTGTTGTTGTTGTTGTTGTTGTTATTGTTATTGTTGTTGGGGTTGTTGTTGTTGTTCGGTTCGGATGAACGTCGTCATCATTTGCATAAGCTGTGTTTGCGCATTCATCATTTGTTGTATTTCGGGTAATGTTGGGGTTGGGGTTGGTGTTTGCGTGACGGGAGGCATCATGGTTTATTCATATAGAGATAAGAATGAGATACCCTTACATGATTTATGCACAATACATTACACAAGCAAACACATAGCAAGCAACACTAGGATAAAAGCTAAACAACAAGATACAAACACAAGCGGCAAGCCATCCACATGTCGGATGGTCCAACAATAAGTTCATAAATAACAAGTGCGGTAAATAAAGATAACTGAGTAGTCAAATCTACTCATCGGCATCAATCTCCTCCTCGACAAAGGTAAGACTTGCGTTCTCCATTGCGGTCTTGTTCTCCTCGATGGTAGTGGTCAAAGAGTCGATCTTGGCCTTGAGAGCCCTCTTCTGGGAACGAAGCCTCTCAATCACTGTCTGCTGCTGCTCTAACTCGAAGTCCTTGGACTGCAGTTCCTCGGTCATATCACGAATCCTCTTGTTCCTATCCCGACACGCTTCTCTTGACTCTTGAACTTACGGTCTTGGGTCTCGAACTTCGTCTCCATCTCCTTGACTATCTCGTCTGCTGCCAAGAGCTTGTCCTTCTCGCGAAGCTGCACCTGGAGCTCGTCATTACTAAGCATGACGTTGGTCCTATCGGTATCCACGTGCCTAATAAGAGTCTC
The DNA here is from genome assembly GCA_023614405.1 of Avena insularis. Lineage (NCBI taxonomy): Eukaryota > Viridiplantae > Streptophyta > Magnoliopsida > Poales > Poaceae > Avena > Avena insularis. The sequence continues at coordinate 266,919,268 of CM042693.1, read as the reverse complement.
TAAGTCCTGGAGGTACAGGCGTATCGGCTCTGCTGTGACCCTTGAGTCGTCCTCAAAGTCAATGGACTCTCCGTCATCATCTCGCCTTCCGAAGGCGTGGAAGTGAGTGCCTCTAATCTGTCGGGAGTGACGTCCTAATACCGTCCTATCAGATCCTGCATGACAACCTCCATGCCTCTCTCCCTGTCATCGTGCATAAGCTTGAAGACGATGGCCTCCGTAGTAGGCTCTGCCTGGCGTCCTGGCTGGTTCACCTTGAAGCCCCAAAGGTCCTTCCTCTCAAACTTGGTGAGTGGGTGCACCGTAATGATAGGAAGAGGGAGATCGAGTAAAGTAGTAAGCTCTACGATACGAGGACCAAAACGGGTAGCCTGGAACTCCTCAACAGTGCTGATGGCAATAGGCATCTATTTAAGATTGAAAAAGTTAGAACAACACAATTTAAGATAAACAAGACAAACATTCAAACACATTCTTGAGACTCACATAAATCATACAAGTCATGCATACAAGAATCCATTTCATCAACCAAGGTTCAAACTTATTTAAGGTATCATTTTGGAAAATAAGGTGATAGGTGGTGGTCCAACTAACGCGCGCTTACAATCCTATCTCATTGGATCTGGTGGCTAGCACAATGTTCCTAATGGCAATCACCCTATCTTGTTCACATGCTTCTATCACTAAATCTATAATATCTCCTCTTAAGGATTGGTTGGTGATTTCCATCTCTTGGGTATGTTCCTTCTCTTTCTCTAAGTCTTTTTGGAGGTTGAGCATCCTGCAGACTTGACTCTAATCGAGTTCTTTGATAGTCTTCCAAGCTGCTTCTTTTGCTGACTCAAAGAATGTGGTGTGCATAAAAGTGTTGGTGTACATGGAAGCCTTTTCTTTGTGGTTGTCTTCCTTGTTCTTGTACAAGTGAAGTTGCACCCACCAATACTCCACTCCATCCTCCATCACCGGAAAGCCCTTGTACAGTGCACCATGTACTCCCATGGTTTCCATGAGGTCCTTGAGAATCTTGGGAAACTCAGTCTCACACTCCAAGGTCATGGTCATGAGTGGTCCTTTCTTCACGGCTTCGTTGACGGAGTTCATCTACAAATAGAGATGAGAAGGAGAAGATTAGAAAAGTTCTGAGAAGAATAGACAAGTGTAGAAGAAGTAAAATTTTCCTTAGTGGTTTCCAATCCTAGGGTCATAATCCTACAGCAACACAAAGTGCTCGATACCATCTGTAAGATCCCTCCTTATTAAAGGAAAAGATCCTGTGATTGCAATGCTAGTCCTCGGATCATTGCTAGCATCCACAGCTTAAGATGAAGTACAGATACAAAGGTCGCTTATTACAGTCATTCCGTAGATAAAACATAGTCTTTTACAACTCATGGCCAAAGGCCTAGTACAAGAGTTTATGGAATATGTAAATAAACATAAGTCTTCATCTTCATGTGCCACTGCAAGCATGTTGAGTGTAGACTCATGACTCCTATTCATCATCAGAGTAAACTGCAACATCATAAGTTACAGCCACAGAGGGTCAATACTTTGGAATAGTATTGGCAAGTGATACCTTAGTATATATTTAAGTGGACTATAAGGCTATATGCATTTGGCTGGTGGAGCTTAGGCTTGCATTGCTCAAAATAGATTTTTTTCCTTAACTTTTTGAAAACACTAAGTTTTTGCTTGACAAAGTCCATCCCAAGGTATCTACCAATCAGAGACTGAAGATCCACTCAGGGCATCTACCAATCAAAGACTGAAGATCCTTTAACCCTTGTTCACCCACAAGTTTTATTTAGAAATTGGAGTGATGAGATTCTTGAAGTTTCCATGTCTTGATGCTCAAATTGTCCTTTACCAGGGACATTGCTAGGTACTTAGGTTTTACACTCTGCAGAGGTGGTGCACTTTCCCCACAAGCCTTGGTTTCCCAAGACATGATCCTTGAGAGCCTTTCCTTAGTCAAATGGGACGCTCCAACCTATCAACCCATCTACCACCTTGTCCAAGAGACTAAGTTCCAAAGATCCTAAGATCATGGCAGAGCCCATATTACCAAGTGGTTGCACTTGAAGCTTCTCAACATTTGACAACTCAAATCTCTTTGTTCCTGGGTGGCCATCCACAAGTGAGATACACAAGGTTCACCAGTACCCCTGGCCTTGTGTAACCACTCAACATAACCCATTCTTTCCATTCCACCCAGGTGATTCATTAACTTAGTTGTTTTGTTAAATAAAAACAAGTCCTTAGACTTAGAATATTTTTCCATAGTGAATATATAAACCACCCTTGTTTTCTAGTAGCTAGGCTAGGCATGATAGTAATAGGAATCTTGACTTAGGTAATTTTCACTAAGGTTTTACCTAATAGGTTTTCCCAAAGCTTAGCTTGTACTTAGCAAAAATTCATGCAAGTCCTATACTTAGAAAAATAATACTAATGCATATATAAAATATAGGAATGGAATATTCATGATGATATCACTTGCCTTGGTAGTGTGGAGAGTAGCACTCGTCACAATCACAATCACTAGCAAAATCTACACACAAAGTTGTAGCACACAATTACACACAAATATATACAAACAAGAAATAGTATGAATGCATGCATGCATGAATCTACCAAGTGATGATTTTTGAAAACTCAACCAAGCAAGTGCATGAATACAGAAACTAAACAAGTCACAAAATAGCCAAGACAATTTAAATAACCCTAAAACAAAATACTAAACTAAATCTATACTCAAAATGGCCTCAAACAAGTTTCTGTAATTTAAGCCGAACTAATGGTTACTATATGCTAAACAAAAAGGATAGGCAGAAAGGTCTTGTTTTTCTGAATCCAACGGTATAAAGTTTGCAAAATTCTAACGTGGAATTCAAAAGATATTGGCATTTGAAATCTGGATCAAAATCTGTTTTAAATTCTATTTTCAGATCAGTTCCTAGCCACGCAGCGTCATGATCTTATTCGCCCGCATCGTTCAAGACTGGATCGAGCTCCACTGCCGTAGGATCTAAATGAAATCTGGCGGCTCAGATCGCGTACCGCTTCGGGGTTAAGTGATCTATCGTAGGCGTTCGATCCAGATCTAACGGCTACTCTTGCTGCCACAGATGGGCGGCTGACTGCGGTGGCTCGGGCGGCGGAATCGACACGACGTTGCCGACGATGCAGGAGGTAAGTGAGATCGAGGAGTAGCTCACCGGGCTCAGGAGGTCACGGCGAAGCTTGTCGTACTCGCGGTTGGTCAAGGGGCGCTCGGGCACGGCTGTGATTGTTCACCGGAGTTCGTGGCGGCGTCGGGTGCGTCGGGTGGTCGTCGTGGGTCACCCCAAGGCAGGGCGAGGACACGGTTAGATTCACAGAGTCGAGGCGAAGTAGTGAGCATGAACGGGAAGGCAAGGGGCGGTCTGTACCTACCGGGAAAACTCGTCGGAGTTGATGTCGCCGTCGGTGCTCGCGGTGTCAGGTGGAACCGGTGACCTGGGGCAGTACAGGACAGACTAGTGAGGTCAGGCGACGCGCAAAGACATGCTGAGTCAGATTGCAAGAACGAGAGGCAGAGGGGGACACTAGGCTCACCGGAATCGATCGCCGGAGAGGCTCTGTCCGCGGCGGTGCAAAGTTGATTGAGGACAGCCTGGTGGCGGAGCGAGCGAGGTGTTTGGGGAAAAATGATCGCGAGGCAGAGGGGGTCTTATAGCCAGATGCTCGACAGGAAACGTCCGTCGATTAATGCCCAATTACTCCCGGCATCACTGCGGCAACGGTCAGCGGCGGAGATCGTGCGCGGAGACAGGGGAAGACGATGCTGACGTGGAGAAGGCCCGCCTGTCAGCGAGGAGCGCGGAGTGCAGGTGGGGTCGGGCCGTGTGTGCTCAAGGTGCTCACGCGTGTGAGAAGAAAAAGGAGGTCCCCGGGTGGGCTTGCTGGGCTTCATCCGCTGCTGGGCCAGATTCTGGCCGCGCGGCCTTTTTCTTTTGTTTAAGTTTTTTTCTTTTTCTAATTCCATTTTCTGAATAGAATTTGATATGAATTCAAATCCTTTTGAATTCAAACTTCTTTGGGGATTTTTGCAGGGTTCTGTAGGTTCAAAAATGAGTCAGATGACCATGTGGTTACTAGCAAGGCTTGGTCAAGCTTGGGTCTTTGAAATAAACAGAGACTTTGTCTCTTTGTCTCTAGTTGCAAATATTTGGAATAGGGTTTAGAAAATATTTCTAAATTGAAGTCTTGGGTTTAAATGTTACTCCTATTCTTTCCAACCATGGTGGCAAGCAATCAAGATCATGAACAATCAAATCCCCAAGGGTGTTGGCCAATTGAGACAATTTGCCCACATGAAATCATAGCTCAAATTTCTGTCTCCAAATGATTTTTGAGAAAAACCCTATATGAATGAATGATGCAAGAATGAAATGAATGAGTTTTTGAAACATGATTTTTGGGATGTTACATACTCCTCTTGATAGTCTGGCCACGGGAATAGCCAGGGACAAAGCCATGAGTACTCTTTAAGTACTCGCAACTAATACTAACAAGTTAAGAGGTTTCTGTAGTAGGACACTAAGCTCTAGGGTTGTTTTGCAAAAGCTAGACTTACCTCTACTAAGTTCAGAAGCAAAGAAAGCTAGTTGAAGTTTTATAACACTTAATTGGGAACTTGAATTTCATGTCACCACACTGTTGTGGCCAAGTCAAAGTCACAAGTCATTTTGAAAACATCTGACGGGGGAACAGTATGGCAACTCCAACTGTCCATAATCGCGGACGCGGCTATTCGAATAGTTTGACACTCTGCAGAGATTGTACACTTTCACCACAACATTCGATACATTCGTCAGGAACAAATCCTGAATTCACCATACTCAGTATGCGGATAATCAATCCTAACCTTTCCATTATACGTCCTAGTATAGGCACCTCTCCTATGAGTTTGGCCTCCCAACCATGACCAACTGTCATCTTGGGTACTGCACAGGTGGACAATCTTCACAAGGTAGCCTCAGCTCAGACCTTGGCCGCGAGGGAACCCATACTAAGGTATAAAATTTTCTAGTCAAGCCCTACCCAATTTTTGGGTATTGTGGTTGTACGGTAAAATTGGAATGGTATCGCATCCAGAAAACCATCAGTTTTCTAAAGGGCTAAGGCTCATGCCTCAACATTTTCATCATCAAAATCATATGGTGTTCGAGAACACATGTCAAAACATTTCAGTAGAATGACTCATCATTCTAAGGTTTTCATAACCAGTTTCACCAAGTATTCCCATCTAAAGTTTTATCAAGTTTTATGCTTAGCACTAGCATCTACAAGGGGTGATAAGTACTAATGAGGGGTGGTAAACAAGTGGGGATTTTTCTAGGTTCAATCTCCTGCCTTAGGATGACATCAAGATTATCTAACCTAGGCCAAATTTAATGCTCTTTATGCAACCTTCCAGTATCTTTCTAGTATCTAGAATTCACTATGTAAACTCTAAGAGGAAGCATTGATAAAGAAATAAAGTATAAAGCTTGCAATTAAAACTAGGATGGTTTATCAAGTGGTATAAGCTTGCTAAGTTAATAGCTTGCATAGATAAGGTAACTTGCAAGTGTTAGCTTGCTAATTCAACCAGTGGTTAGGCTTGCCTTGAGTAGAGTAGTGGTTGAAGTTCTCCTCGGCTTCTTCCTCGTAGTATCCTCCTTCCTCCTCGTATCCTTGGTTGGTACTAGCGTCTATAAATAAATACGAGGTACACAATCACCAAACAATACTTAACTATTTTCAATCATCACACAAAGGTGTACTATAGATGATCTAGCATCATCACCTATCATTACAAGATTAATGCATTTGTCTTATCTATTTTAATTTGATAAAAGTAATATTCTCCAACTCAAACATGGGATCATGTTGACACATGTCATCACCACATATTTCAGTACATGGGAATGTGATTTAAAGTGGTGTCACAATTTCATAAGGTTTAACCTTTTTATTTTAAATAAATAAAGCGACTTTTAATACCTGTGTGGCCTTCTTTTATTACCTGAACATTATTTTCGTAAGTAAACCCATATGTTTTTATATATTCTGAAAGGTATGATCAAATGTGATTTTTGAGAGTTGGAATCGACTCAAAAGCTCTTATGGTTGAATTTTGAAAAAAAATTGAATGCAAAAAAGCTTTTGCCTTGTTATTTTTATCAAGGTTGTTCTATAGATCTAAATGATTTGAATCCAACGGGCTTGGATTTAGCATTTCAGTACCTTTCTAACAAAATTGGTTTCATGCATTTTGGTTCAATGAATCAAGCTGGGTTGAATTTTGAATCTATGTAAAGAACTGTGTTTGAATTAGAATAGAAAAATCTAAATTCAAACGGTTGGGTCGCGCGGGAGATGCTAATGGGCCGGCCCAGTGTCACTCCGCAGTGCGGGGCTCAGCTGACAGGAGGGTATACATGTCAGTGGCTCATAATGCGCGCAGCAGTACGGGGCTATGTCGGTCGTTGGATTAGAAGGGAGATCGATGGCTGGGGATCGTCATCGACGACGAACCTGTCCTGGCGATCTTGAACCCTAGCGGCTCAGTGGGGGTGCATAGGGGGCATACCAGGGCTCCAGCAACGACGGCGAGGCGGGCAAACGAACGAGTGGTTGACGGCGAGCTCAGGGACGGTCGAGGCAGCTCCGGGGGTACTCGAAATCAACGGCTCCCTCCTCCTCTAGAGGCGGCCTGCTCCGGCGCAATTCCGCCGAGCTGCTGCTCCTCGTGCTCCGGCTCGAGGGTGGAACGATCAGTGAGGCGAGGGGAGTGGAATGGTGTGCTTCAAATGGCTGGGGGTGGCCTCCTTTTATAGGCTCGACGGCGAGACCGAGAGGGATGGGTAGGCGACGGTGGCGACATGGCTACGGGCTGCTAGCGGCATGGCTGAGGGTGGCGATCGACGTGCGGTCTCCTGGCTATCCTCTAGAACTTAAATGCGGGCTTAGGCGCGGTGGTAAATGGTCGGGCGAGGCTGGCGCTCTAAGCGGCAGAGACGGCGTATTCGATGGCGAGCGGTGGCTGTGAGGCATTGGGCGGCGAACGGGGATGTCTGGCATGTTCCTTGGGTCATGGCGAAGCGGTGGGAACGGGCTGCGGTCGAGGGGCGACGTGTGCGCACGTGCCGGGTGCGGCGCTCTGGCGAGTGCTCTGCATGTCGCAGTGGCACTGGGCGCGGGGTGTGCTCGGTGGTTCACAGCTTGCCTTGGCTCGGTGAGGGGACAGTGGGTGGCGGTGAGGTGCTGGCTAGCTCCCAGACATGGCGAGAGAAGGGGAGATGGTCTGCTGCGACAGCGACCAAGTTGGTCGGCGAGGTGTGCTCGGCAATGACAAGCTTACAGTGAGGCTAGGGGTTTCCAATTAGGCTAGATGATCTACTAAATGGTTGCTGTGAGCTAGAGAGGAAACAAGTTAGGCCAAAACACTATTAAAAGTAGTGAATTTGATTTGGTTTAAATTTGCCTACCAAGTGTTTAATGAAATGGCCGCAAGAAACTTACTTTTGAATTTTGAAAAGATTTTGGTGGGTGAGCTAGGTATGTGTTGGGGATTCTGTGGGTGCTTGGGTTTTGAAAATTGAGTTTGTTTGAGTGGTTTTTGAAATAGTGGGATCTTCCTATATGAGATAGATTCAATTTTAAACTGTCATTTAAACTTAGCATTTGAATGTTTTTGGAAGATCACAAAGTGAGCCTTGGTACCTTATTATGAGTACTAACAAGTGGTGCAAAGAGCCACAAATGTTTATGTAAGTTTTGAGTTCTTGGAATAGCCAAAGTAGGCATGAGAGTTAATTTGGCCAAAGTGACCATTCACTTCATTTGTTCATTTTGAGTTGTTTGTCTTTGGGAAAAGTTTGGGGATGGTTTAGATGATGTTTATTTCACCTAAGAATCATTTTACAAGAAAATAAACACAGAACCATGGCAATTCAAAAGAATCCTAATTTTAATACACATACATATGAATGCTCTCATATTTTTAGATAGGAAAGCTTTTGTTAACCCTAATTTTGATGATTAGAGTTTGATGATCCATGTTTAATATTTTTGGGATGTTACAAACCTTCCCCCCTTAAACAAAATCTCGTCCCGAGATTTGAAAAAGGACGAAAAGATTACCTAGGATTTGAAGAGATCTGGGAACTCCGTCCCTATGTGATCTTCGCGCTCCTAGGTAGCTTCCTCTTCCGTGTGGTTGCTCCACTGAATTTTGAGAAACTTGATGCTTCGGGTTCTGGTAGTTCTGAAAGCTTCTTCCAAAATACGGATGGGTACTTCGAGATAGGTCAGGTCATCGTTAATCTCTATGGTCTGATGATCAATGTTCTTGAACAATTCAGTCTTCTCCGGAACATCGAGGCACTTGCGAAGTAATGAGATATGGAACACATTGTGCACGTCTGACATCTCTTCCGGTAGTTACAATTGATACGACATTTCTCCTCGACGGTTCCGAATCTTGAAGGGTCCGATATATCTGGGGGCTAACTTTCCCTTTAGTTGAAAACGCCGCATTCCTTTCAATGGTGACACTTTCAGGTACACGAAATCTCCGATGTTGAAGGCGAGGTCTCGACGTCTCTTGTCGGCGTAACTCTTCTGTCTTGACTAGGCGGTCTTGATGTGCTCACGAATCTTGTGAACTATCTCTTATGCTTCTCATAGGATGTCGCGGGTCCGAAAATCTGACTCTCTCCTACTTCCGACCAATTCAAAGGGGTGCGACACTTCCTTCCATACATGAATTCAAATGGGCCATTTGCAAAATGGCTTGATAACTATTGTTATATGAAAATTCTGCGAACGGTAGACAGTCTTCCCATTTAGATCAAGAATCTAACACACATGCTCTCAACATGTCTTTGAGTATTTGATTTACTCGCTCCGTTTGTCCGTCGGTCTGAGGGTGATAAGCTGTGCTGAAATCTAGTCGGGTTCCTAAACCATCATGGACTTTCTTCCAGAATCTCGAGGTAGACTATGTTCCTCGATCAGATACGATGTTCTTGGGTACTCCGTGCAAACTGACGATTCTAGCGATGTATAACTTTGCTAGCTTTGAACTCTAATATGTGGTCTTGACTGGTAAGAAATGGGAGACTTTGGACAATCTGTCGACTATGACCCAGATAGAGTCATTTCCCTACTAGAAGTAGGTAATCCGGTGATGAAGTCTATTCCAACTGAATCCCATTTCCATTCCTAAATTTGTAGAGGTTGCAACAATCCAGCAGGTCTTTGATGTCCCGCCTTGACTCTCTGACATATATCACACTTGGCGATATAGCTTCTGATTTCTCTCTTCATCTTATGCCACCAAAATTACTCTTTCAAATCTTGATATACATCTTTGTTCCTCCGGGGTGGATAGAATAAAGAGTATCATGATCTTCCTTCAGAATAACTTCTTTCAACTCTGAATCTGCTGGTACACAAAGGCGTCCTTTGTACCACAGAACTCCTTCTCCGTCTTTGGTAAATCCGGGTACTTTGCCTGTACCGATACGACGCTTGATTCCATCGATTCTAGCATTTCCTTTTTGTGCCTCCTTGATCTGGCTGATCAAAGTGGGTTGGAGTTCTATGCTAGACAAAAATCCTTCACTCACTAATTCCATTCAGAAATCCTCCATATCTTTATGCATGCTTGGTTGCTCCTTCAAAATTATGGAGTTGAAGCGGCACGGCAGTCTGCTAAGGGCATTTGTTACCACGTTGGCTTTACCGGGGTGATAGTGAATGTCCAGGTCGCAATCTTTGATTAGCTCAATCCATATTCTCTGTCTCATATTCAGCTCCTTCTGAGTGAATATATACTTCAGGCTCTTGTGATCTGAATAAATCTCACAACGGTTTCCCATCAGGTAATGCCTCCATGTATTCAGGGCTTGAACTACGGCTGCGAGTTCGAGGTCATGGGTTGGATAGTTTTGCTCATGCTGTTTCAGTTGTCGGGATAGATAGGATATAACTTTGCCTTCTTGCATTAGCACACATCCGAGACCAATCTTGGATGCGTCACAATACACATTGAAGGGCTTCGTGATATCCGGCATGATTCAGATTGGGGCTGAGATCAATCTTCTCTTGAGTTCTTGAAAACTTGCTTCACATTTGTCCGTCCATTCAAACTTCTTGTCCTTCTTCGGCAATTGGGTCATGGGTCTGGCGATACTCGAGAATCCTTCTACGAACTTGCGGTAGTATCCCGCCAATCCGAGAAATGCACGAACTTGGGTTTGAGTGGTTGGGGCTTGCCAATCTTCGACATCTTTCACCTTTGAGGGGTCAACGGCAATTCCTCCGGCTGATACGATATGTCCGAGGAATCCTACCTCCTTTAACCAGAATTCACATTTGCTAAACTTTGCAACTGATGCTCTCTAAGGCTTCCAAGAATGGTCCTTAGGTGTAGCTCATGTTCTTCTTCTGATTTGGAGTAAATTAGAATGTCATAGATGAAAACAACGACAAACTTATCTAGGAAGTCCATAAAAATCTTATTCATGAGATTTATGAAATAAGCGGGGGCATTGGTTAATCCAAAAGACATGACAATATACTCGTATAATCCATATCTGGTGGTAAAGGCAGTCTTGGGAATATCCTCTGCGCGAATCTTGAGTTGATGATAGCTAGTTCTAAGATCAATCTTAGAAAATACTTTGGCACTGGTCAACTGGTCAAACAGATCTTCTATCTTGGACAATGGGTACTTGTTCTTAACAACGACATCATTCAACTTCCGATAATCCATACACAAATGGTTACCTCCATCTTTCTTATCCACGAACAAGATAGGTGATCTCCATGGTGAAGCACTTGGTTGAATCAATCCAATTTCCAACATGGCATCCAGTTGCTTCTTTATTTCTGCTAGTTCATACGGGTTCATACTACATGGTCTCTAGGCTATGGGTCCTGTTCCCGGGATTAGTTCAATGATAAACTCGATGTCCCGATCCAGGGGCATACCAGGCAAGACATCTGGAAATACATCGGGATATTCACAGACTATCCAGACTTGGTCAATGGTAGGTTGGGATTTACTCTTGTTGCATTTAAATTGACGAGGTAAGGTTTCAGATACATGCTCGACTGATATTTCGGCTGTACTGGTCATGGTTACGGCTTTCTTAGCACAGTCAATTAATCCTTTATGTTTGGACATCCAATCCATTCCTAGTACTACTTCTAAACCTTTAGTTTCGAGTACTATCAAATTAGCATAAAACTCTATGCCATGGATTCGGATAGGGACGACTTTGCAAATTTGCCTAGCTTTGGTGGTTGAACGGGGATTTGAACAATCATAACATGCTTCAGTTTGGTTGGTTGAATCTTACTAGTACATGCAAATTCTTCGGTGACAAATGAGTGCGATGCACCAGAATCAAACAACACTCTAGCAAGTACTAAATGAACAGAAAAATACCCATCACGACATCTGGCGCTTCCTGGGCTTCTTCAGCATGCATGAGAAAAAGACGGCTGTTGCGGTTGAGCGAGTTCCCTGGGGCAAACCTTCTTCCGGGATAAACACGACGTTGTTGCTGAGTTGGGGCATTTGCATTAGGGGCTGCGGCATTCTTCTTGGGGCACTCATTGTAATAGTGAACCTTATTTCCACAGTCATAACAAGTCACTTGCGACTTGTCCTTTGCTGCAATGGGCACAACATTGCTTCCAGTCCTCGTGGCAGTGTTGGTGTTGGTGGCAGCATTGTTGTTGTTTAACTTGGGTGGTGCACGGTTGAAATGGCCAGAGTTGTCGGGTTTGCTATGATTCCCTCCGGGCCTTGGGTATCCACGGTTGGGATAGGTCGGACGGTTCATCGGGGGTCTGTTGGTTCTCAGGGCAAATCCTGGAGATGGGTTGGGGCGATACTTTGGTGTATGATGGGTTACTGGCTGATGCATCATGTGGCACTTGCGTTTCTCATTGGCTTGGTTGATCTTTCCTTCCATCTGAATGGCAGAATCGACGAGGGCTTCAATATCGGCAAAGGGGATATTGACTAACACCTTCTGCATCTCATCATGCAAACCATTCAAGATTCTTTCTTTCTTCTTGGCTTCAGTGTCGATCTCATCCGGGGCATACCTATCTAATGACAAGAATTTGTCACGGTATTCCACTACGGTCATCCTTCCTTGTTTCAGTTCTCTAAATTCATCTCTCATCCTCTTGATCAAACCCGGTGGTACATGGGTTCTGCTGAACTTGACCTTGAATTCCTGCCAGGTCATCATCTATCCTCCGGTCATTGCACGAACGATGTTCCACCATGCTCTTGCATCTCTGGCTAGATAGTGGGTGGCGAATAGAACTTTTTCGTTAGCTTCCACTCTGGCGACTTCCAGGTTGTTTTCCATGGTCTGCAGCTAATCATCTGCATCTAGGGGCTCTTCCGACTTAGTGAAAACAGGTGGGTTGGTGTTCTAGAAATTCTTGAGCTTAGATCCATGGTTGTCCTGATTTCCTTGGCCTTGATTGTTGTGGGCCAGCTGAGCTATCTACTGAAGGGTGGCTAATTTGGCTTGACGTTCTGCTCTTTCAGCTTCGCGGCCAGAACCCAACATTTGCAGGATCTGCAACATAGGGTCCGGGGATGATCCGCTCCCTCCGCGAGGCGTCTAAAGATTGAGATAGATCATGAGAAAAGAGGGACATTTCTAAGGTTCAGGGACTTTGAAAAGTTTTTGAAGTTTGACTCAGATTTTCTAGCAACTTTCTTTTCATTCATTCATTCCTAGCACAAGATACAACACACACCACAACAAAGGAAAACAAATGGTTTTAGGAACCATTCTGGAAACTACGATACAGTGGGACCGAATACAGCTCACTAATGCTAGTGCTCAAGTGCCACTACTCCTCGGAGTCAGTGTACTCATCATCCTCATCCTCATCATCGATGAAGGCGAAGTCATCCTCATCGGTGAAGAAGTCCATGGCCTGATCCTCCAGAAAGTCATCATCATCGCTGAGATAGGAGTAGGGGTCTCCACGAAGATCTTCTCCGGCATTCTCCCTTTCCTCCAACGGCATGTCTCTCTCGTGGATGGTCTCCTCAAAATCCGAGATACGGTGGCAAAGACGGTCAATGATGCGCTCCTTCTTGTCGAGCTGACGATGACGAGACTTGCGATCCTTTACTAGCATGGCGATGGTCTGATCCTTCGTCTTGATGATGGCGGATTTGTGGTTGGAGTAGTCACGGGCATTGTCCAGTTCTTGCTGACGATCATACATCATGAAGCTAAGGTGGTCCAACTGAGTCTTCGGCTCGGGGTGATGTGGGGCTTCCAGTGGCTGTCCCATGGCAACACGCCTTGGATAAAACTCAAAACGGGTACCCTTGATCTGATTGATACTCTTCCCACATAGACGGGCAAGAGCTTCCTGCATGGCCCTGGTGAGTCCATCTAGCCACTTTTTCTCTATTAAGGTGAATTGAATTCCCTCTGCAGTGGGAGGTCCAATCTCTCCTCGGAGACTTGCAACAACTAGCCACTACAGATCTTCTCCTCCTTGATCATTGAGCTGAGCTACAAAGAACTCGGGGTGCAGACGCTCCAGAAGTTCCGAGAGCTGGTCCAGGTTATGCTCAAATATGAGTTCTCCTCCATTCCCCAACTGATAAAACTTTATGTACTTCACGTCCATCTATAAGAATATAGGATGATTAAGTTAGTAGAGTGATCAAGTGTGTCAAATTTTATGTATTTTTGCAAGAGTTTTTTAGGAACATGAATTTTCATGAAAGAATCAAAGTGATAAGAATGGGAATAAGTTTTTGTAAATATTCACTTCCTTGGGTTTTGAAACTAAGTTTTTGATTCAACGTCTAGTCTAAATAGGGTCTCCTATGGTCAGGATGGCTCTGATACCAACTTGTCAACACTCAGATTCTTAATCCCAGATGCCTGTTATGATATACATTGCAATCCCAGGATTACCATTTTTGCGAGACATAACATATTTGCATATCACAGTACATCATCCATTACAAACCATACATAAGGTCTTACACAAATAAGGATCTCATGATCCAGTTCTTAATACAAATCAAGCAGCGGAATAACGTAATAATAAAGATAGCATAGGCGAAGCTCCATCTTCAGGGTCACATGCAATGCTAACGATGGGAGATGATCCTAGTTGTCGCAACCTTCCTGCGGTCCGTCACCCTGATACTCCTCTTCATAGTCTGGCCACAGGAATAGCCAGGGGCAAAGCCATGAGTACTCTTTAAGTACTCGCAACTAATACTAACAAGTTAAGAGTTTTTTGTATTAGGACACTAAGCTCTAGGGTTGTTTTTCAAAAGCCAGATTTACCTCTACTAAGTTCAGAAGCAAAGAAAGCTAGTTGAAGTTTTATTACACTTAAGTGGGAACTTGAATTTCATGTCACCACACTGTTGTGGTCAAGTCAAAGTCACAAATCATTTCAGAAGTCATTTTGAAAATATCGGAACGAGACAGTATGGCCACTCAGCCCATAACATGAATGACTATTCGAATAGTTTGACACTCTACATAGATTTTACACTTTCACCACAACATTCGATACATCCGTCAGGAAAAAATCCTGAATTCACCATACTCAGTATGCGGATAATCAATCCTAACCTTTCCATTATACACCCTAGTATAGGCACCTCTCCTGTGAGTTTGGCCTCCCAACCATGACCAACTGTCATCTTGGGTACTGCACAGGTGGACAATCTTCACAAGGTAGCCTCAGCTCAAACCTTGGCCGCGAGGGAATCCATACTAAGGTATATAAATTTCTAGTCAAGCCCTACCCAATTTTCGGGTATTGCGGTTGTACGGTATAATTGGAATGGTATCGCATCCAAACAACCATCAGTTTTGTAAAGGGCTAAGGCTCATGCATCAACATTTTCATCATCAAAATCATATGGTGTTCGAGAACACATGTCCAAAATTTCAGTAGAATGACTCATCATTCTAAGGTTTTCATAACCAGTTTCACCAAGTATTCCCATCTAAAGTTTTATCAAGTTTTATGCTTAGCACTAGCATCTACAAGGGGTGATAAGTAATAATGAGGGGTGGTAAACAAGTGGGGATTTTGTTAGGTTCAATCTCCTGCCTTAGGATGACATCAAGATTATCTAACCTAGGCCAAATTTAATGCTCTTTATGCAACCTTCCAATATCTTTCTAGTATCTAGAATTCACTATGTAAACTCTAAGAGAAAGCTTTGATAAAGAAATAAAGTATAAAGCTTGAAATTAAAACTAGGATGGTTTATCAAGTGGTATAAGCTTGCTAAGTTAATAGCTTGTATAGATAAGGTAACTTGCAAGTGCTAGCTTGCTAATTCAATCAGTGGTATTAGGCTTTCCTTGAGCAGAGCAGTGGTTGAAGTTCTCCTCGGCTTCTTCCTCGTAGTATCCTCCTTCCTCCTCGTATCTTTGGTCGGTACTAGCATCTATAAATAAATACGAGGTACACAATCACCAAACAATACTTAACTATTTTCAATCATCCCACAAAGGTGTACTATATATGATCAAGCATCATCACCTATCATTACAAGATTAAAGCATTTGTCTTATCTATTTTTATTTGAGAGAAGTAATCTACTCATTGAAAAACTATTTAAGATTTAATATTCTCCAACTCAAACATGGGATGATGTCGACACATGTCATCACCACATATTTTAGTACATGGGAATGTGATTTAAAGTGGTGTCACAATTTAATAAGGTTTAACCTTTTTATTTTAAATCAATAAAGTGACTAGAAATACCTATGTGGCTTTCTTTTATTACCTGAACATTATTTCTGTAAGTAAACCCATATGTTTTTATATATTCTGAAAGGTATGATCAAATGTGATTTTTGAGAGTTGGAATCAACTCAAAATCTCTTATAGTTGAATTTTGAAAAATGTTTGAATGCAGAAAAGCTTCTGCCTTGTTATTTTTACCCAGGTTGATCTACAAATCCAAATGATTTAAATCCAACGGGCTTGGATTAAGCATTTCAGTACCTTTCTAACAAAATTTCTTTCATGGATTTTGGTTCACTGGATCGAGCTGGGTTGAATTTTGAATCTATGTACAGAACTGTGTTTGAATTAAAATAGAAAAATCTAAATTCAAACGGTTGGGTCGCGCGGGAGATGCTAATGGGCCGGCCTAGAGTCACTCCGCAGCGCGGGGCTTAGCTGGCAGGGGGGTCGACTACGAACCTGTCACCGGCGAGCTCGGACCCTAGCGACTTAGTGGGGGTGCATAGGGGGCATACCAGGGCTCCAGCAACGACGGCGAGGCGGGCAAACGAACGAGTGGTCAACGGCAAGCTCAGGGACGGTCGAGGCAGCTCCGGGGGTGGTCGAAATCAACGGCCCCATTCTCCTCCAGAGGCGGCCTGCTCTGGCGCAATTCCGGCGAGATGCTTCTCCTCGTGCTCCGGCTCGAGGTTGGAACGATCAGTGAGGTGAGGGGAGTGGAATGGTGTGCTTCAAACGGCTGGGGGTGGCCTCCTTTTATAGGCTCGACGGCGAGACCGAGAGGGATGGGCAGGCGATGGTGGTGAAATGGCTACGGGCTGCTAGCGGCATGGCTGAGGGTGGAGATCGACGCGCAGTCTCCTGGTGGGCCTTGGTACCTTTTTATGAGTACTAACAAGGGGTGCAAAGATCCCCAAATGTTTCTGTTAAGTTTTGAGTGCTTGGAATAGCCAAAGTAGGCATGAGAGTTAATTTGGCCAAAGTGACCATGCACTTCATTTATTCATTTTGAGTTGTTTGTCTTTGCGAAAAGTTTGGGGATGGTTTAGATGATGTTTATTTCACCTAAGAATCATTTTACAAGCAAAGAAACACAAAACTATGGCAATTCAAAAGAATCCTAATTTTAATACACATACATATGAATGCTCTCATATTATTAGATAGGAAAGTTTTTGTTAACCCTAATTTTGATGATTATAGTTTGATGATCCATGTTTAATATTTTTGGGATGTTACAATCACCAGCGCCGCACCACCACCAGTACCACCACCATGGGAAAGATGAGCAAGCCAGGTCGAGCAGAAGTACCGGAAGGGGAGACAGTTGGAGAGTCGCACCGTGACCTTGAGCCATGGCGGCTAGGGTTTTGGCCAGGAGCACGCAGAGCCACGATTGAACCCAATCGACGGAGAAAATGGAAAGAGGGGGCGACGGCGAGCCAGCACCAGCACACGACAGCAGCCGGTGGCACGGATTTAGCCGATGTTGGTCAGGTAGGCACCGGTGGGGGCGTGTGCGGAGAGAGCAGAGAAACGGGGAAGAACAGGTGTGTGTGTGTGTAGGAGATAAGAGGGAGGGGTGAGATGGGCCGTGGTTTGGGTGACCCGAGCCAGGCCAAATTGGGCCAAGCTGGCCCATGCTAACCAAATAGGCTAGGATAAAAAATTAGAAAAGAAAAAACAATTACAATTTTCCAAAATAACCCTACAAATTTCTAAGTGTCCAAGAAAATACAAAAAAATCCTAAAAATACATATAATATATCAAAATGTTCACAAAAAGAATACCTACCTAAGAAAATATAAAACTTCTTTTATAAATACCAATAAATATTAAAGTCATTAGAATTCTTAATAAATTATAACAATATAATAAAATATCCTAAAAATAAATAAAAATCATTTTTGTGTATAAAAATAAATATACTATTTTATAAAAATACTAGAATAATTTTTTATAATAAAATATGAAGTAAATATTTAAATACATTTAATACTTTATGGAATTTATATAAACATAAAAATAAAACTTAAAAATAAATAAAAATAATTTTTAAGATCTTGAATAAATATATTATACTAGAAAAATATTAAAAATATTATTAGAAAAGTTTTCAAGATTTTAAAGTAATAAAGCCTGATCTATTACCCATTTGGTAAATACTTTTAAAACATTTCTTAAGTATGAAATAATCACAATTTTTATAAAACCTTGAGCCATTAATATCTAAGTACTAACTCCAAACTCATAACTTGAATTCATAATCAAGCATAAGTATAACTTTTAATTTTAAAATATTCTTTTAAAAATCTTATTAAGAAACCTCTTAAATAAATAATGTGTATCACTCATATATAATATGGTGAATAATCATTATATTTTAACATTCTTAACATAACCTCAAATTCTAACAAATTACTAAGATCATCAAATTATATTTACAATGAATAAATACATATTATTTTCTTAATAAGAAAAACAAATTTAATCTAATCATTCACTTAAATATAAAGTGAATAATTCCACACCTTAGTTATACCTATCATAAATCTAAAACTTGGGAATAATTAAAATATATTACATCTTAAGTTTACTTAACCTTTTAAAGTTAACTTTAGTCTCAAGGCTTATAAACATCATGCCTAAGAAATCACTTATGTTTTTTTATAGTTAACTTTGGTCTATTTAACTTAAAACATAAAGCATCTCAAGTCCAAACTAATAAATCAAACACCAAAATACATTGATCATGTTCTATTAACAATGATGATTGTTTAAACCTTAGAAAGGAAATCTTTTCTTCAAATGTTATTCTTTTTGCCACTTCAAGCAACAACTCTAGGATAGTTCTTTCAAACCTTAATAATCCAATACATAGACTTCCATCCTAATCACCAAATAGCAACTAATCTAAATCTTAAATTACTATTGCACTCTACTTTTATATCTTGTATATCAAAACTTAAAATCCCTATAGATGCACTTCATGTGAAGTAAAAATTTGAAGATAAACCAACTCTTAAAGGAATCACCTAAGTTCACTTCACTTACATTATTAGGGATTCACTTTGGGGGTTTTACAAAAAAATGCATAGCATTACTTGTGCACAACAGCATATTGCTTCTTTAAACATTAGTCCTTATCGGACCAATGATGCAGATTTCAAATATTGGATCTTACGTCATCTCGAAGACCGTGAGTGCATACTCTTACAATCACAAAAGGCAGGTTCACACTTGCTCATGTCCTTTGATTATTTTCTGTAAATTATTTTGCAAATCCAGTGTTATCATCACCTCATTTGAAAAAGGACAGAAAACACTATTTTCATAATAATTTGATTATAGGTTATTTACCATGAGTTAATAACCTACTATAAGAGTTTCGGTGGTAAAGTAACATATTACCTAGGACTTAACAACCAATGTTGCTAGTGATTCTTGCGCCGTATATCATGCGTTGACCATGAAATTTGGAATGGGACGGAGAAGTCAGCTGTATATTTTCCCTCTCGCATGGAGACGGATGTGCGGGTCGTGGCAGTTATCACTCGTAGCATGCATATTATATGGTAATTCGTAGAGGATATGCAGCATATGGGTGGGAGCCCTCAATGTCCCATGATAGTTTCGGCATCTGAACGGTCTGTACTGCCAATTGCCTTAATTCAATTGGTGGGTTGGCGTACACCAAGGAGACATGCAGGGTCGCGGAGAAGGCAGTGATCGGCTTGGATTTTAGTCTAGGCCTCACACCAAGGAAGTGTGAACGAAGCTGCAATTTGGATGTGCAACAAAGCTAAGATCTCTCATGGGTAAAGTAACGCACCTCTACAGAGTGTAAGAACTGTAACTTGTTACTCCCTGTTCCGAGAAGGAGCTGCGAACGCGGCAGGAAAGGAACTCCATGAAAGTTCTGGTAAACCCGTGAAGGCTGACGGACATAGCTTTTCAAAATAAAAGCAACCTTTGAATGCATGTTTATGAAAACTTGCATTGCCTCCGACCTACGGTCAGTGGCTATAGTTACAGTGCATCAAACACTCCTTTTCTAGTGAACTTGCTGAGTACGCTCATACTCAAACTATCTTCTTAACCCTTGCTACGTTCTAAAGCCAGTGCAGACGATGTCTACATCAAGTTATTCTCGAGGAATCATCATCAAAAGCTAAAGATCTTCAATGAAGTCAAGGAAGTCAACATATATATCAACTCAAGTGAAGACGAAGTTACTAATTAGATAAGAATAGAATCTCTAGCCATACAACCTACTTCTATAGAGTATTGAAATAATAGCAATGTCGGACCATTAGTTAAAATACTATTTTTATTAGTATGATAGTTTTTGAGTTGTTTATCTCTGATCTTCTTTGTAAGAAGTTTCTTTCTCTCTCTTTAACCTAGAGTGTTCTCTGGATCTTGTGTAAAGAGTTGAGTTGTAACCTATAGTCATGTCTTTTTCTTGTGTTTACATTGTACCACTCCGAGGGATGTAATACTAGTGAACGGTGTTTCATTGGTGTTATGTCAACGACTATAGTGTACTACATCATGTAGTGGTATGCTGGGTCACCGCAAAAGTGTTATGTATATAATGGTACATCTCATATTTTGAATCAGGCGGTGCATTATTTGACCTGGGTCGAACTCCAATATTTGTGACAGTTCAGCTTTCTTGACTAGAAAGGCCTATAGACCCAACTGAAGTAGAGTACATGCATTAGTTTTTTTTTGCGTTGGTAATATATAGTTATTGTATATGTTGGAGTTATGCCCAAGAGGCAATAATAAAATTAATTATTATTATATCTTTGTGTTTATGATAAATGTTTATATTCATGCTATAACTGTATTAACCAGAAACATTAATACTTGTGTGATTTGTAAACTTGGTAGAGTCCCTAGTAAAGACTCTTTGTAATAATAGCTTGTTGGTTAATGGATGATCATGGTTTCCTGATCATGAACATTGAGATGTTGTTAACAACAAGATCATATCATTAGGAGAATGGTGTGATGCACAAACTCCTATAGTTAAGCATAGCATAAAGATCAAAGTCATTTCAATAGTTCGTTTGCTATAAGCTTTCAGATACATAGTAACCTAAATCCTTCGACCATGAGATCATGTTAATCACCATCACCGGATGGATGCTTTGATGATATCAAACACAACTTCATAATTGGGTGGTTATAAAGGTGGCATTGAGTGTTTGGAAAGTATGTGTCGAGGCACATGGATGAAGAGTGGGATTTGTCCATCCATATGACAGATAGATATACTCTAGGACCTCTCGGTGGAATGTCATCCAATTAGCAAGGGATCACATATCACAGCAATGAGTAAAGAGTACTTATAGGTTACGAGGTTGAACTAGGTATGCAGAGATACAGACGATCAAACCTCGGATAAGTAAAGTATCACGAGACAAAGAGAAATTAGTAACGTATGTAAATGGTTCATTTGATCACAAAGTAATCATAGAAATATGTGGGAACCATATGAATTTCTAGATTCCTCTATTGGTTATTGATCGGAGAAGAGTCTCGATCATGTCTGCATAATTCACGAACCGTAGGGAGATACACTTAAGGATTCGATGTTGTTTAGAAGATATGGAAAGTGAGTAAAGAGATCGAATGTAGTTTGGAGTCTCGGATGGGATCCAGGATATCACGAGGAGATCCAGAATGGTCCGGAGAATAGGATTCATATAAGGAAAGTCCAATTCCGGAGGTCGGGAATGATTTTGGTGTTTTCACCGGAATGTTCTAGAAGGGTCTAGAAGGTCCACTGATATGGAGTGGGAAGGTTACATGGATGTGTCATGACAAAGTGGAATGGTTGCATCATGTTCTAGGTCACTTGGCTGGACACTTGGAAGAAAGAAATCAAACTCTAGTTTGAAAGTCAAAAAGGCATGTGGGAATCAGGCCAAAAATAAGATGAGCAAATAAGTTTCCAATGCTAGGAAAACTTTACTTTTGGGTTGTCATCCTTGGACCTGTGATCCAATGGATTGTTCTTGTTATCTATCTGAGCATCTGGTTCTGGAATATTGTATGGTATAAGCTCCTTTCTTTTGATGAACGATGTTACTCCTTAAAAGTCTTTCTCACTATGTCTCTACTTGTCCTGGATGTCTTATCATGCTTTGATAGACATCAAATCCTTTATCCCATCTATAGTTTCCATGGATAGTAAAAGAATTTGGAAAATCTTAAACTAGAACTTGAGAGGCATCAATTCTGAGAAAAAGTGGGTGGCTCTTTCCCAAAAGATCCTGGAATCGGAGTGTGAGGTCATTTGCCTTGAAGAAACAAAAAGGGAAAATTTTGATGAAGAATATATTAGGAAATTTTTTCCTAAGAAATTGAATAAGTTTTCTTTTCTACCTTCTGTTGGGGCCTCGGGGGGGGGGGGGGAATTATCATCTAGAATGGGAATCTCTTTGATGGAGAGATGGTCTTACAAAATGAATTCTCTATTTCTGTCAAATTTACCTCTAGACTCCCCAATGATTCTTGGATTCTTACCAATATCTATGGTCCTTGTCAACATAAAAAAGCCTTATTCATTGATTGGTTGACCAATATTGATATGCCTAATGACATTGACTGGCTGCTCATGGGGGATTTCAATTTTATCAAGAAACCTACAGATAGAAATAAAGTAGGTTGTGATGTTAACAACATGCTTCTCTTTAATGAAGCCATCAGTAACCTTGGTCTTGTGGAGCTCCCTTTAAAAGGAAAAAAAATTCTCATGGAGTAATATGCAAAAAGATCCACTTCTGGAGAGATTAGATTGGTGATCTCAATTGGCACTAGAATCCCTAAGGCTCAGGTGTTTAGATTTGAGAACTTCTAGATTCAACATAGTGACTTCTTGCACATTGTGCAAAATGCCTCGGATATACCTGTGGGGTATGCAAACAGTGCAAAAAAGATTAATGTCAAGCTGAAGAATGTTAGAAGAGGTCTCATGCTTTAGGCAAAATCTATCCCTTGACTTAAACACTTAATTGCAAAAGTCAATGAGTCCATTGATTTATTAGACTTGTTGGAAGAATTCAGGACTCTAAGCATTTTTAGCTGAATCTGAGAGACATTCTCAAAACTCATCCAATTCAATTACTTTAGAATAACGGGCTTATTGGAAATAAAGAGGAAAGATAAAATGGGTAAAGCTTGGTGATGAGAACACAAAAAAAATTCATGCAAAAGCAACTACTAGCTACAGAAATAATTATATCTCCATGCTAAAAAATGACAATTCCTCTGATATCTATGATCATGATAGAAAGGCCAGCATTCTTTGGAATGATTTTAAAAATAGAATGGGTTCCTCTGACAATCCAACAATGCACTTTAGCCTTCCAGAAGTGTATAATGGACACATGGATCCTGATAGCTTTTCTACTCTTGAAGCCCCTTTCACAGAAAAGGAAATTGAGGAAATCATTCAAGATCTTCCTAATGACAAATCTCCTGGGCCTGATGGCTTCAACAATGAATTTATTAAGGCTTGTTGGAATATTATTGGATCAGATGTTACACAATTGATTCAGGATTTTTATCATGAAAAGATTTCCCTGGAAAGCATTAACTCTGCTTTCATTACTCTCATTCCAAAGACTAATTTCCCTGTACATACCAATGATTTCAGGCAAATTTATTTATTGAACAGTGTGTTAAAAATCATTACAAAACTTCTTGCTAACAAACTCCAAAATATCATCCTCAAGCTTGTGCATAAAAATCAATATGGCTTTCTCAAGAATAGATCCATTCAAGATTTCCTTGGTTGGGCATTTGAGTACCTCTTTCAATGTCATCAATCAAAAGAGGAGATTGTGATCCTTAAGCTGGACTTTGAAAAAGCTTTTGATAGAATAGAACATTCAACCATTATTAGAATCTTGGAAGCAAGAGGATTTGGATCTAAATGGATTAATTGGATTAAGATAATTTTCTGCACTGGGAACTCATATGTGCTCCTAAATGGAGTACCTGGAAAGAAATTCTACTGTCGAAAAGCTGTCAGACAAGGTGATCCTTTATCACCTCTTCTATTTGTGTTGGCAGATTACTTTCTACAAACTCTACTAAACTCTGCCATGAATAAGAGTTTGTTCAGCCTTCCCATTCCTTGCCCTGCTTGTCCTGATTTCCCAGTCATCCAATATGCTGATGATACCTTAGTTGTCATGAAGGCTGACTCAAAATAACTACTCTGCCTTAAATCAATGCTGAATTGTTTTGCCACTTCTACTGGGCTCAAGGTTAACTATGCCAAATCAAGTATGATGCCTATCAACCTAGACCCTGAAAGACTTTTACATTTCTCTTCCACCTTTGGATGTAAGATGGATATCCTCCGTTTCACATATCTGGGACTCCCTCTCAGCCTTAACAAGCCTTCTCTGGAGTTCTACCTTCCTATGGTACAAAGGGTTCAATCTAGACTTGGTGGAATTGCAGATTTTTTAATTATGGGGGAAAACTTCAAATGGTTAAGTCAGTTTTAACATCATTACCACTCTTCTTCATGATCTCTCTTGATATCCCCATTACAATCAAAGACCAGGTAGTTAAATTCATGAGACACTATCTATGGAGGAAGAAAACTGCTGATGTCCAGGCTAAAGGCACTGCAATGGATGCTTGGACAAAGGTTTGCAGGCCAAAGAAACAAGGTGGTCAGGGAGTTCTTAATCTTAATATCCAAAATACTGCTCTATTTCTCAAGAATCTTGATAAGTTTTTCAATCACCATGATATCCCTTGGGTTCATCTTATGTGGGAATCTTATTATAACCATGGTAAACTTCCAGGTTATCAATTGGAAGGATCTTTCTTGTCGAAAGGACACCTGAAACTCATTGATGCCTACAAGGAAATGTCTTGATGTCAACCTGGAAATGGAAAAACTGCATATTTTTGGTCTGATTTGTGGGATAAAGAATGTATGCAATTTCAGGTGCCTCATCTACTCTTCTATGCAAAAAACACCAGAATTACTATCAAGGAGGTTATTCAGACTGAATATCTTGAGGATCTATTTAATCTTCCTCTGTCTCAACAAGATTTCTCTGAGTTTGAACAGCTTGAATTAACATGCCAATAGATTAATCACTTGACAACACTTGACAAATGGACTTACATTTGGGGCAGTGAAAAAAATTCTGTTAAAAGGGCATATGAGGTTATGGCAAGCTTCGAACCTACTCCTCCACATTTCTCCTGAATCTAGGATTCTTCTTGTCAAGCAAAACACAAATTCTTTTTCTGGCTACTTCTTCTGGATAGACTAAATACAAGGAATATCCTCAAAAGGAAAAAAATGCTTTCTACCAGATTACAGTTGTGCAGTTAGAAATTGCAACTCAGGGTAAACTTTGATTCACCTTTTTTGGAACTGCCCTTTTGCTGCTGAATGATGGTATTACATATGTCCCCATAGAGATCAGGGACTCTCTGTGTTTGAGGCTTTTCAAGGTATAAGAACCATACTAAAGCTTCCCTTTGCAATGGAGATAATTATTTTAGCTGCTTAGGGAATGTGGATCTGTAGAAATAATAAGATATTTAAGAATGCAACACCATAGTTCTCTACCTGGAAGACAGTATTTCTTCAAGAACTGAGATGGGTTAAACTGATAATAAAAAAGAAACATGGTCCTCTATTTGATAGATGGTTCCAAACTCAAGTACATTAGTGGATTACTTCTAGTAAATACAATGCATAAATACCCTACTGTAACCATGTAACTATACTCTGTACCATATTTGATTACATAATAAACAAAAAAAGTTGCAGTGGGGTTCCCTCCCCTACTGTTTTTCCCTCAAAAAGTCAAAAAGGCAGTTTGAAAAAGTCAAACACCAACATTGGTAGCCAAGTGGTGGGAGGGAAGGAATCCTACCTAAGGGAGGATTCCTCCCTCTCCCTTGTCACCGGCCCAAGTGGATTGGTTGGGGAAGGACTCCCCTTTCCCAACCGCCTCTCCCACCTATATAAGGAGGGGTAGGGGAGCCCCCTACCCCTCACACCAAAACCCTAGCCGGACGCCGCCCCGTCTCTAGAAGCCGCCGCTTAGGGATCTCCTCTAGTAGCCGACTTGGGGCTAAAACCTAGCCCTAGGCGCCGGCCACCACCTCCTCTCGGTGCCCTCTAAACCCTAGATCGCCGAGGACCTATTCTACTCCACCATACCCGCTCTGGCTTAAGAGAAGCCCTACGGGATTTCCCCTCTAAACTCCAACAACACGTCGTTGTGTTGCCAGAATCGCGAGGAGAGATCTACCACCTCCGCTGCCTGGTGGAACAAGGGAGAGGAAGGTCTTCATCGAGTACCGAACATGTGACCGATTGCGGGAGCGCTGCCGGAACACCGCGCCAAAAGGATCTTCTACGCGATCTTGAGATCTGCAAGTGAACAACTACATCACCCACGAGAATCTGATCTCTTTAACCGCTTTTGAATCTTCGAGGGTGAGTACTCTATCGACTCGTTGCTACAATCTATTAGATAGATCTTGGCTTGTGTGTGTTCATGTGGTAGAAATTTTTTGTTTTCCATGCTACGAACCCCTACAGTGGTATCAGAGCCGTGTCTATATGTAGATTTGTTGCACGAGTAGAACAAAATGGTCATTATGGGCAGTGGTCCTTTATTATCAATTGCTTCTTGTGTACTTTGCATCTTGCGGGGTGGTGGGTTGAAGCGGCCCGGGCTAACCTTACATGACATCGTTCATGAGACTTGCTCCACGCTCAACATGCAACTTGTATTGCATAAGTGGCTTTGCGGGTGTCTATCTCTCCCATCATAGTGAAGATTCAATTTACAATGGGCACTTGATAATTCTTGCATCAATGTTGTGATTCTTGTTCATAAGTTAGAACGGTACTTATTCAAAGCCCCAAAAAACGTAAAACATGCAAAGAAAAATAGAGGCGTCTAACTTTTTTTTGCAGGGGTGTGTTGTGATGTGATATGGCCATGATTGTGATTATATATGATGTATGCAATGATCCTTATTATAAGTTGGCAACCGGCAGGAGCCTTATGGTTGTCTTTTAACTTCATTAAGACCTGCATGTATATTATTCAAAGTAGTTGTAATAGTTGATGCTCGTGGACGACAACCATGGAGCGGTGCCATTGACTTTGAATCCACGCCGGTGATGATGTAGATCATGTTTGTGCTTGAAGATGGAGATTGGAAGCACAAGAAGAAAGTCCATATCTGTCACATCCCAAAATTTTCCAAAATTTGAAATGTGAAAAATAAATAAACAAAATAAATAAATGTTGAAATTTAGGGTTAAAAGAAACTTTTTGTTTCTAAATGGAAACACCAAAACCCTTCTTGAACAAATTTGAATAAAAGGGAATCCAACAAATTTCAATCAGGTGAAATGCATTCATCAAAAATTGTATCTTGAAATTTAAACACTTGGGAAAATAAACCAAAACCCTAAAAACCCTAATGGAAGAAAATCATTTCCAAGATCTCCCTAACACTATGGATTTGATCCATATAAAAATTTAGCAACAAACATTTATAAATGGTCAAAATGACAAACTAAAATATTATAAAACCATAGAAATTGGTTTCATTCAATTTGGAGCCATGGATAAAAACTTATGAATTTAATAAGGTTAAAAAGGAATAATTTCCAAACCTAATAAAGCTTCTAACTAAATTCAAAACCAAATTGTGAGAAAATTAATCCTAAAAGGATTTAAAAATATAAACAAATATTAAATAATATATACAAATTGGAATCACCAATTTTGGATCTATAAATAAAAAGATAAGGATTTTATAAGGCAAAGAAAGAAATAAGTAAGGAATATTTAAAAGCCAAATTAAATCTTGGCCAAATCCATAAAAAAATGAAAGTTTATTGAATAATAAAAAGGAGTAAAAGATTATTTAAATAAAATCATAAGGATTGAACAATATCCTATTTTATTTAAATAAAGACAAATTGCCTAAACTAAATAATAAATTCCAAAGAAATTATTTAGAAGACAATTTAAAACTTGAAATAAATCCATAATAAATGGGAATAAAGATAATCCAAATAAAATAAACGGATAAAGAATATCCAAATAAAATTATATGGCATTAACCAAATTCAATTCTATTTAAATGGAAACAAATCCCTAATGTAAATGATTAATTAAATCATGAGAAAATAATAAATTGGAATTTGCCCAAGTGGATTAAAGTTGTCTAATTAACTTAAAAATAATAAAGGATTAAATAAATATAATTATATGGCTTGGAACCATAATCAAATTCATTTAAATAAAGACAAAGGCCTCATTTAATTAAATATTAAATCATATTAAAATATTGGAAATAATTCAAAGTGAATTATTTAAACACACTAAAGAATAAATAAAACCTACTAAAGAGGTTTGTTGAAAATTTGAATTTAAATGGAGGCTTGAATAAATCGTTTGAATAAAAACAATTGTCTATTCTAAATAAATAATAAACTATAAAAGGAATATTCGAAATATTCTAAAAATGGTATTTTAAATACATTAATAAACAGTATAAAAACGTACTGGAAGTTTGTAAAAGTTTTGAAAATAATTGAGTGTTTAAATCATTTGATTCAAATCGAAACAGAAATTAAAATCAGAAAAAGAAAAGAAAACAAAGAGAAAAAAATAGAAAAATAGATAGCCCAGCTGGACCTACCCAGACCCCAGCCCAACTAAGCCCAACACCAGCCCACCCGACATCTCTCTCTCCCTGGCTGTTCTTTGTCACTCGAACCAGTACCCTCTCAGCTCACTAACAGATTGACCCCACGCCGACCTGGCATCCACATCATCATCGACCTCACCCATCCCGCGCTAACCTCTTCCTCTGGCCGTTTCCAGCCGTTGAATGCCGGCGTAAATTCGTAGTAACACCGCCAATAATCAACCCCGCGACCGAGCCCTCTTAAGCGCCCATGTTCCCCCTCTCCTCCCCCTCGCTCACCAGCTCCTCTCTGCCCCAGGGCTGCCTCGATTCAACCTTGCAAACCACTGCCCCGATAACCTTCCCCGGCCGATTCCGACGAAGCCAGACCCTCCCCATGCCCTAGTGCTTGCTGGTTTGCTCGCCAGCGTCTCCTGCGTCTACCAGTATTCCCCGCTCGCCCGCGCGTGCCCCATAGCATTGGCAACAACGACGATAGAGCGCCACCGCCGTCTGCCCCCTCTTCGACGAGCTACCCCGGTAAAGTCCGACCGCCCCTCCCCATCTCATTGATGCTCCAGTACTCACCTCTTCCGTGCGCATATAACGCCACCTTTTTCGTGTCCTAGCGCGCCTTGTAGCCTCGTCATAGACGATGCCAGAGCACGCCCATCGCTAGCAGCCACTCCAGCGAGAAATTGTTGTCACGTCCGAGCGCCCCTCGACCTGCAACAACAACGACGAGCATCCCTATGTCACAGCAAACGTTGTAAGCCTCTTCCCCCTCTCTCTCTAGCTGCCTAGAATAGCCGGAGCACCGCTGATAGATCCGTGCCGCCGCTCACTGTTGCATAGTGCCACCAATCCATGATCTAGGTGTTGTGAGCCATTGGATCATGATTTGGTGGATACGATAGAATCTTAAACAGAAGAGGTATGCATCGATCTGTGCCGCATGATTTACTTTAGATCCAACGATCCACATCGCTTGATCCACGTGAACCGGTACCAGCAAATAAAAACAAGACACGTGGCCCTACCTGCTGTTTTAAACAGAAAATATATCTATTACATGTTTAGATTTGTAAAATTCATAACTTTTAATCTACACGTCCAAATTTTGCAAATTTTATATCAATGGAATCAGAAAAATGTGAAATTTGTAACCATGCCCTTAGTTTAGCATTCTGCCTCTGGAAAATAGGGTGTTTTGCAGAAACACTTCTATGCTTATTTTGTGTATAAAATTTATTCTAAAAATGTTTTTAGGGTAAAATATTTTGCAAATGGTTTGTTTTGAACCTACTGACCATAAAAACCAACTTTTGGATTTCAAAGTATATTTTGTGACACTAAGGAATTATTTCTTAAATAAAAGCATTTCTAGTCAAATAAAAATGTTACTTTAATTTAAAAAGGATTTTTAAGTGAAACCTTTTATAAATGGATTTGGTTTAAACACTTTTACCATAAACACTAACATTTGTGTTTAAAAATATATTTGTCAAACACTAGAAATTATTCCTTTGATTAAAATCATTTCTAGCAAAACAAAAAATGATTTAAATGACCCATTATCACTAACTTGATTTTAAATGGTTTTGCCACTTTTATAAATGACCAATAGGTGTTTTAAAATGTTTATAAATTTATTAGGAACCACTTTTCCAAATAAAACAATCTTTTGCATTCTTGCATGCATTGTTTTGTTTTCTTTATTTTATGTGGTTAATTGTTTGAATGCTAGATTGAATTTGTACCTTGATTGAATTGTAGTTAAATTTGAAGAGTGTGACAATTACAAGATCAAGGAGTGAACCTATATTATCTACTAAAAAGGCAAGTGGTGCTTCATACATTTTGTCCTAATATTTTGACTATGCATTAGTGATATTTCTAAGTAGGACTTGCATGGAAATTTTACTAAGTATGCTATGCCATGGGAAATCCTAGTAGGTGATGCCTTAGTAGATTTTCCCTAAGTTAAGATTCCTGCTACTATCATGCATGTCGAATCTTGTGGGGAAAGTGCACCATCTCTCGAGAGAGTAAAATCTAAGTACTTAGCAGTGTCCCCGGCAATGGACAATTTGAGCATGAAGACGTGAAGATATCAAGGATCTCCTTATCCCAATTTCTAAGTTAAAAACTTGTGGTTGAACAAGGGTTAAAGGATCACCAATTTCTATTGGTAGATGCCTTGGGTGATTTTGACAAACAAAAACTTAGTGTTTTCAAATGATAAGGAAAATCTATTTTGAGCAAAGCAAGCCTAAGCTCCACTTAGCCAAAAGCATATGGATGATAGATACCACTATTCTGCCATAGTATCACTTGCCAATACAATTCAAATGTATTGACCCTTGTGGCTGTAACTTATTATGTTGCAGGTTTGTTTGATGTTAGTGAAGTGTGTTGATTAGGATTACAAGTTGTCACATCCCAAATTTTAGATTTGGTCTTGCATATCATTCATATCATTGCATCATGCTTTTCCATGCAAAACCGTTGAGTGAAAAGGTTCGGCGAAACGCCAGTTGCAAAACCCTATTCTTTTTTGCTACGAGGCTCCTACGGGAGGCTTTAGAGGATCTAGTGTCGCCACCCTTGTAGCCTAGCATTTTTGCTCAAACCTTGGGCCTAGATTGTTCCCCTCGACGATACGAACCCGTAGGCGCAAGAATCGCTTGAATCGGAGCTCGTACGGAGAAGTTGTGGCCGTTCCAGTGAATCGCCGGAAAACGGTCCGAATTTACGGACCGATTTCCAGTCCGAAACCAATTCTGCGCCGTTTTCGCGTAGGTTTCCGCGAGGGGCCCCACATAAGAGGCAGCCGCTTCGCCTCGCCGCCGCGCCCGCCGCCCCGCTGCGCGCCGCTTCGCCATAGCGCCCGCCCGGCGCCGCACGCCGCCGACCCGCCTGCGCTGCCGCAGCCGCTGCCCAGCCGCCGGCCGTCCGCGCCGCCCCCGCCTCGGCCCGCGAGCACGCCGCCGCCTCGACCCGCACGACGCCGCCGTCGCGCCTCACTTCGCGTGCACTCACGCATGCATGCATGCGCATACACGCACGTACGGATACACGCACGTACGCGCGCCGCCTTGCGCGCGTGATGTTTTCACGACCCGTTCGTTGATCGTGTACGTCCGTGCAGGAAGAACCCCAACTCCGGAACCAGTTGACACCGCCGTCCGGAACTCGCCGCACCGTCCGGAGTCCGTTTCGACGCTTGTTTCCGGTAAGACAGCAGCCACCGTCAGATCTCAGATCAGCGGCTCAGATCGTTAGTTGACCGGTCAGACTCAGGCGATGACTAGTCAGACGCCTTGATCGGCCAGATCAGACGCTTTGACCAGTCAACAGACACAATTGACTGGTCAATTTCGTTAATCCTTTTAGTTGACAGATTTCGATAGAATCTTGTAAATTGCGTAGAAATTAAACCGCTTGGCCAAAAATTGCAAATAAAATATGTGTAGATTCAGTGAGTCGTGTAGAATCTCGCAGTATAGCAAGGTTTAGTACAGTTTAATCAAACTAGTTAATGGCCTTTTCGGAATAATTAATTCGTAGAAAAAGATCCGTAGCTCCAAAAATCGTGTATGATATGTCCCTAGATTCAGTGGAACGAGGGGAATCTCAGCGTGAATTAAAAGGATAGGCGTACAGTGAAAACTTCTGCAGAAACTGTCTAGTGGGTTTCTGCAGTGTTTTAATTACTCGGGGAGTTTTATAATTCCTTTTTGAGTAATTACAATTGGTACTGTTTCTAAATAGCAATGCCTGTGTTGTAGATTTTGCCCACGATTTTACGAACAGTACCCTACCATTGGCGAATTATTTGAGTTGTAGCTCTAGTTTCGGGTATTATACTTTGCATATTAGTTTTCCTTGCGCTAAAACTATTTTTCATGCATGCAATCAGTACTTCTACTGATTTATATTATGTGGTGCAGCTGTAGCACCAATTCACTTGTCTTGCATACCTTCATGCATCATATTTGTTGCATATGCTTGTGCATCGTTTGTTTATGATTGCAATTGTATCGTGTAGATTGTGACGAGTGCAACGCTTGCTCGTGTGTGGATTGTTCTTCCGACCTCTACAACCAAGGCAAGTAGATGCTATTTTGTTCATGATATCGTCCTACTATTTTCATTGCATTGTCGTGTATTTTGTAGATGCATGTGTAGGATGATACTATCGCTATGCTATGTCCTATTATGTGGTAGGGCTTTCCTTGTAGATGAACCACCGTTGGTAGATGTGCTTAGCCGTGCTATGATGAACGAGGGCTGGGTTACATCATTGAGACTTTTTTTCTAAAGGTATTGGTTTGTGAAAACTAAAACAACCTAATCAATGAATCCCCTGGGTGTGATGGTATTGATAATTTTTGGTGGTTTGATTGCGGAAAGGCACCCAGGTATCAAGAGAGAATGATTGGCTTCTTTATTCTGTAGCTTACGTGTACAACCATGTGCCAATAATGGAATGGGCGGTTGGTTGGACTTAGTAGGTTGTGGTAACCCGAACCCACGTATCTAGAGATGTAGAATTTTGGTAGGTTGGACCGGTGCCCGTCGGGATTGGGGAGCCACTTCCCGAACAGTCTCTTCTTGGACTTCTCCCTATCATCACCCAAAATGAGAGTGATGGTACGAGCTGGGCTGGCCAAGTCACATGGGTAAAGTGTACTAACCTCTGAAGGGTGTATAATCTAATCGATTAGCCGTGTCCCCGGTTATGGACAACTGAGTTGCTTGATATTGATTCCATGACATGTTTCTCGCTCATTCTAATTTCATAACTGTTTTAATATTGTTGGGTTAACTTAATTGGGATCTTTTCAAAGAAAATCAAAAAACTGTTTATGAAAGTAGGACAAAGGTATTTGCAAATGCAAGCCAGACACAGCTCCACTTGCCAAATATGCATGTAGATGTTAGTATTATTGTCTCCTTTACTAGCTCTACTTGCCATACATTCCATGTATTGACCCTTCGGGGCTGCTACGTTTCATGTTGCAGGTTTTTCCGATTCTAAGTAATCGATATAGGTCACGGTACTCCACTCGGCACTTGTTCACTTGTGGGCAATTTGAAGAATGGAGGATTTACTTTATTTATGTTGCTACCTGAATAATTTGAGCTAGCTTGAGCTAAGCTTTTATTGTAATAATGGTATTCTGGATCTTCGTTATTCATGATACACGGATATTTTGCAATGTTATTCATCTTATTCTATTGTGGGCCAATGAACCGATCCACGGATTGGCATGTCACATGGAAGCACCGGTCTTTTCAGAACCGGGGTGTTACAGAATGGTATCAGAGCCCGTGTGTCGACTGTAGGATCGTGACCTAGGATTGGATTAGGAAGCCATAGAATTATTAAAGCCTATATTAACTCTGTCTTTCATCTTATGCCCTTCACTCTCGTAAATTCTTATCATATGCTATTCTCACACTTTCCTCTTTTAATTGATAGATGGGAGAAGTCAGGACTGAGTATGCAACCATGGAGTCACCAAGGCCCTTTGCAAGGCAGTTAGCACTGCTCTCGCAGTCATTGGGATTGCCACTGCCTATGTTCAAGGGAAGGAGGTTGTACGCTATGGATATGGAGAGGATGCATGGGAGATCACCACCTTGATATTCAGAGACGCCGCCTTACCAAACCCTGGGCATCCGATATACACCAAGACATACTGCAACTGGGGACTTGGAATCAATTTGGCCATACATGAAGCTCTGTCTCGCCAGTGCCATCAAGTCCGACACCTACTGCCAGAAGATTCACCCTACCGTGACTATGGGAGGCGTGATGAAGATGGACACATAGTGGTTACCCCGGGCGACAGGAACAACATGCCGCCCCGTCGGAGGCACATAGAGGACATGGAAAGGGAGAATGGAGCTCTAGCTGAGAAGGTGATGATGATAAAGGAGATTGCAGATTTTACCAGTAATGGTATGGAGGTCCAAGGACAGGAGATTGGCACCTTGCATGAAGCTGTGGGAGTTCTGGAGAATGCCCTGATAGCCAGAGATGGAACCATAGCTCATCTCCATGATACTGTGCAGGAGAACACCCAGAACATACAACAGTTGCAAGGGACTGTCCAGGAAAGGGATCAAACCATTGAAGCTATGACCGCCCAGATTGCCGCTCTCCAAGCACAGCTGAATCCACCCTCTGATGATGACAATGGAGAAGATGGCAACAATGGGGATGATGATGACAGTGGGAACGATGATGATGATGAGGACGAGGATGATGATGATGGAGACGATGATGGTGGAGGAGATGAAGCTGTTGCAGTTGCAGCTGAAAGTGAGGAAGAAGAGGAGGATCCAGAAGAGGTGGAGTTTGAGATCTCAAGTGATGATTCAGGAGAAGTGTATACACCGCCGCCATGGTTGTACCGCGAACCGAAGCGCCAACGCATGAGTGCAAGGACCTACCGCAACCTCTTCAAGAAATAGATAGAAGTCCACCAATTAGTCCTCGTTAGGTAAATTCATTAGGATTAGTCTCGATCGATGTGAAACTTAGTTGCTGTTAGTTTAAGAGTGTTTAGTTGCTTATTTGTGTACTCCAATATCCCAGGAATTATTTGTGCAAACTTTATGAAAGAGTTATGGCAAGTTTGGTTACTATCTGTGTTATTTTTAGTGCAGTTTTCTGCTGATACAGCAGTACTGTATGATTTTTCATATTTTTCTGGTATCTGGGAAAAATCTGAAAAAAAATTGGCTGATGCGAAACTCTCTGTCCTGTATGTGCAAAAATAAGCATAATTTCCTGACGAGTTTAAGTCAGGCGGAAAAATTCGTGAACGTTGCTGGACTGTTCTGGCAGATTGTTGTTTTTGTTGATTAGTTGATCAACTGTTTAGTTAACCATTGCCAACTCTTGTAAAACTATTTCAGTAGTTATATACTGCTAGGATAACCCCTGGGATGTTGCTGGATCGCTTGTTTGTTGATGTATTGCTTGCTTGCGATTGTCTGCTATTGTTTGTTGTTGAGTGATCATAATGCATGGGTAGAACCCTGTTATCGTAGTTGATCTTTCTAAACTTACCTGTGCTGAACCGCAAATGCCACCCCGCTGTCAGCCCACTAAGTTGGAGCAGCTCATGGCAGCTCAGGCACAGCTGACCCAAGTTATGACTCAATTTATGGAAGCTCAGAACAACAACAACAACAACAACAACAATGGGAACAACCAGCCTCAGGGAGATGCTCTCACCAGATTTCTGAGGCTAAGGCCAGCTAAGTTATCTACTGCAACGGAACCAATGGTTGCTCTCGACTGGTTGCGTTCAGTCAACAAGGATCTGGTAACTGTAGGATGCACTGATGCTGAGAAGGTGAGGTTTGCCGCTCACCTACTGGAGGGACCAGCCGCTTCTTGGTGGGACACTTTTCAGATCACCTACCCGCTGGATACTGTGACATGGGAAATGTTTGAGGAAGGTTTCAAGACCAACCACGTGTCTTCAGGAGTGCTGAGCCTGAAGAGGAAGGATTTTCGCAACTTGCGCCAAACCAACCGTACTGTGGCTGAGTATATTGAGGAGTTCAACAACCTGTCCCGTTATGCACCTGAGGATGTTGACACTGATGCAAAAAGGAGGGAGAGATTCCTGGATGGCCTCAGTGATGAGCTTTCAGTGCAGCTACTAGTGGTTTATTGCCCCACTTTCCAGGAGCTTATGGACAAGGCCAGGATCTTGGAAGGGAAGCACAAGCAGGTGGAAAACCGCAAGAGGAAGAGCAACAATCACCACTCTGGTTCTCACTACAAGTCTCGCACATCTTATGATGGATACTCCAAGCATGGAGGGAGTGACCATGGGAGACATGATCGCCATCACCATGGAGGCGATGGACATCACCGTGACAACCACAAGAGCAGTCACCACAGCCACAAGGGAGGACACTCCCACCACTCTGGAGGACACGGTGGACATGACCGCAACCGTGACCGCAACTTTGTGAAGAAGGATCTGAGTGAGGTGACATGCTTCAAGTGTAAGCAGAAGGGACACTATGCTGACAACTGTCCGGAGAGGAAAGGACTGAAGCCAACCAACAACGAGAAGGCCACCGTGAACCACATGAATGTGGAGGAGATTCCAGATGATCCTGACCTTGTGATTGGTAAGTTCCCAATCAACACTTACCCAGCTTTCATACTTTTCGATACTGGTGCATCGCATTCATTCATATCAAGGGCATTTGTGGATAAGTATAAGTTACCTACTGAGTCTATGAAAGGGGCTATTAGAGTGAGTTCACCTGGAGGAGATATGATAGCTAGCGCGGGATGCCGCGACTTGACTGTGAGAATTGGAACACATAACTTCATTGCACATCTAGTAGTGTTGGAATCACAAGGATTAGATGTTATTCTGGGTATGGATTGGATGTTTATGCATGGGGGACACATAGATTGTGCACAGCGAGCTGTTTCACTCAAAACCCCGGATGGTAAGAGGATTAGATTCAAGTCGGTTGCACGACCGAGAAGGTGTAAGTTGAATTCTCTTAAGGGGGTTAGCATGGATACTGTGCCTATGATTAGGGATTACCCCGACGTGTTTCCGGAAGAGCTGCCAGGGATGCCACCTGACAGGAAAGTGGAGTTTCTCATCGACCTGATGCCGGGAACAGGACCTATAGTGAAGAGACCGTATAAGATGGATGTGGATGAGCTGAAGGAATTGAAGAAGCAGCTGAAAGAGCAGTTGGACAAGGGATTCATTCAGCCTAGTTCGTCGTCATGGGGAGCACCTGTTCTGTTTGTGGAGAAGAAAGACAGCAGCAAGAGATTAGTGGTGGACTATCGCTCGCTGAATGAAGTGACTATCAAGAACAAGTACCCTCTGCCGAACATAAATGATTTGTTTGATCAACTGGAAGGAGCAAAGGTGTTTAGCAAGATTGATCTGCGATCAGGCTACTTCCAATTGAAGATCCGGGAGGAGGACGTACCAAAAACCGCCTTCACCACTAGGTATGGTTTATATGAGTATACGATTATGTCTTTTGGACTAACGAATTCCCCGGCATATTTCATGACCATGATGAACAAGGTATTTATGGAGTACTTGGACAAGTTCGTGGTGGTGTTTATTGACGACATACTGATATATTCCAAGGATGATGCTGAGCATGAGAAGCATCTGCGACTGATTATGGAGAAGCTGAGGGAACACAAGCTGTATGCCAAATTCAGCAAGTGTGAATTCTGGCTTA
The DNA here is from genome assembly GCA_023614405.1 of Avena insularis. Taxonomy (NCBI): domain Eukaryota; kingdom Viridiplantae; phylum Streptophyta; class Magnoliopsida; order Poales; family Poaceae; genus Avena; species Avena insularis. The sequence continues at coordinate 266,881,452 of CM042693.1, read as the reverse complement.
ACACTGTTGGATTTCTTGGACACGTAGTGTCAGGAGAAGGAGTCGCTGTTGATCCAAGCAAAGTGACTGCAGTGACAGAGTGGGAAGCACCCAAGAATGTAGGAGAGATACGAAGCTTTTTGGGACTTGCTGGATATTACAGGAGATTCATAGAAAACTTTTCCAAGATTGCAAAGCCAATGACAGAACTTCTAAAGAAGGAGAGAAAGTTTGAATGGACGGATGTGTGTGAAGCCAGCTTTCAGGAACTGAAGCGTCGACTAGTGACCGCGCCTGTTCTGTGTTTACCAGACCTTCAGAAGGATTTCCAAGTGTACTGTGATGCTTTTCGACAGGGACTTGGGAGTGTGCTGATGCAAGATGGGAGAGTAGTGCCATATGCCTCGCGGCAACTTAAACACCATGAGAGGAATGACCCCACACACGACTTGGAGTTAGCGTCAGTGGTTCATGCGCTCAAGGTATGGAGGCATTACTTAATGGGAAAACACTGTGATGTGTACACCGACCACAAGAGCCTGAAGTACATATTTACACAGAAGGAACTGAACATGAGACAAAGGAGATGGTTGGAGCTTATCAAGGACTATGATATGAACCTGCAATATCACCCAGGAAAGGCCAATGTAGTAGCAGATGCTCTGAGCCGGAAGGTGTATGCCAATGGATTGACAATTGGGGAATTGCCTAAGGATTTGTGCAAGCAATTCAAGGACCTTAGATTGGAGGTTGTATCTGAAGGATACTTGGCAACAATGGAAGTCCAACCAACGCTACAGGACAGAATCAGGAAGGCTCAAGTGGGAAACAAAGAGATTGATGAAGTAAAGGAAAAGATGAAGGAGGATCGAGCGAGGGAGTTCCGCGAGGATGAGCAAGGAACCTTGTGGTATGGAGATCGTTTGTGTGTTCCCAACGATCCGGAGATAAGGAAATTGATTCTACAGGAAGCTCATGACTCTCTGTACTCTATACATACGGGCAATACGAAGATGTATATGGACCTAAAGGACAGATTCTGGTGGAACAACATGAAGGGAGACATCGCAGAGCATATTTCCCTATGCGATGTATGTAGCTGAGTGAAAGCGGAACACCAGAAGCCAGCAGGATTGCTACAGCCATTGCCCGTGCCAGATTGGAAGTGGGATAGAGTGGGAATGGACTTTATCACAGGATTGCCCAGGACCAGGTCAGGATATGACTCCATTTGGGTAGTGGTCGACCATTTGACCAAGGTAGCCCACTTTATACCGGTAAAGACGACCTATACAAGTGCAAAGTTGGCTAAGATCTACATGGACAGGATTGTGTGCCTACATGGAGTTCCCAAGAGTATCGTATCTGATAGAGGCACCCAATTTACCTCACATTTCTGGCGCCAGCTGCATGAGTCACTTGGTACTCGATTGGAGTTTAGCACAGCATTTCACCCACAGACTGATGGACAGACCGAGAGGGTGAATCAGATTTTGGAAGACATGCTGAGAGCTTGCGCTTTGGCTCATGGTTCTAGTTGGAATGAGAATTTGCCTTATGCCGAGTTTTCCTACAACAACAGCTATCAAACCAGCATCAAGACGTCACCGTTCGATGTGCTGTATGGGAAACGATGTCGGACACCATTGCTATGGGATGGAGTAGGAGAACGTCAGTTGTTTGGACCTGATTTGATCAAGGATGCTAAGGAGAAGGTCGCCTTGATTAGGGACAGGCTGAAGGTAGCACAATCAAGGCAGAAGAGCTACGCTGACGCCAAGCGTAAGGAAGTGGTGTATGAGATTGGTGATAGAGCATACCTCAGGGTGTCGCCACTTCGTGGAATTAAGAGATTTGGAATTAAGGGTAAGCTGGCACCTTGGTTTATTGGACCATATCGGGTCTTAGCACGCAAGGGAGAAGTTGCTTATCAATTGGAGTTGCCAGAGGCTCTATCCGCTGTTCACAATGTGTTCCACGTGTCACAGCTGAAGAAGTGTCATCTGGAGATGGTGGATACACCATTGAGAGACACTGTACCGCTAGAGGAGGTTCAGCTTGAGAATGATTTGACCTATGAGGAGACACCGGTCAAGATTCTGGAGATAGCAGAGAGGATTACCCGTACCAAGACAATCAAGTTTTGCAAGGTACAGTGGAGCCACCATACCGAAGATGAAGCCACTTGGGAGCGTGAGGATGACATCCGAGAGGACTATCCACACCTATTTGCTAGCCGCGCCGAATCTCGAGGACGAGATTCATCTTAAGGGGGTTAGTCTTGTCACATCCCAAATTTTATATTTGGTCTTGCATATCATTGCATCATGCTTTTCCATGCAAAACCGTCGACTGAAAAGGTTCGGTGAAACGGCAGTTGCAAAACTCTATTCTTTTTTGCTACGAGGCTCCTGCGGGAGGCTTTAGAGGATCTAGTGTCGCCACCCTTATATCCTAGCGTTTTCGTTCAAACCTTGGGCCTAGATTTTTCCCCTCGACGATACGAACCCGTAGGCGCAAGAATCGCTTGAATCGGAGCTCGTACGGAGAAGTTGCGGCCGTTCCAGTGAATCGCCGGAAAACGGTCCGAATTTCCGGACCGATTTCCGAGTCCGAAACCAATTCTGCGCCGTTTTCGCGTAGGTTTCCGCCCCCACATAAGAGGCAGCCGCCGCTGCCTCGTTTTCCGCACCCCCACCTCGAGCACCCCGCGCCGCCCTCGGAAACCGCCCCGCGCGCCGCCGCCCTGCCCTAGCCGCCACCGCTCGCCGCCGTCGCCGCCAGGTAAGGCCGCCGCGCCGCCTTCACCTCCCCGCCGCCGCATGCCTGCCCCGCCGCCGTGCCGCTGCTCCGCCTCGCTCGCGCTGCCGCCCGCGAACGCCACGCGCCGACCACCGTGCTGCCGCAGCGCGCGCCGCGCCGCTTCGCCAGCGCCCTTAGCCATCAGATACACGCATGCACGCATACACGCACGTACGGATACACGCACGTACGTGCGCCGCCTTGCGCGCGTGATGTTTTCTCGACCCGTTCGTTGACCGTGTACGTCCGTGCAGGAAGAACCCCAACGCCGGAACCAGTTGACACCGCCGTCCGGAACTCGCCGCACCGTCCGGAGTCCGTTTCGACGCTTGTTTCCGGTAAGACATCAGTCACCGTCAGATCTCAGATCAGCGGCTCAGATCGTTAGTTGACCGGTCAGACTCAGGCATTGACTAGTCAGACGCCCAGTCAGCGCCCAGTCAGCAGACGCTTTGACCAGTCAACAGACACAATTGACTAGTCAATTTCGTTAATCCTTTTAGTTGACAGATTTCGGTAGAATCTTGTAAATTGCGTAGAAATTAAACCGCTTGGCCAAAAATTGCAAATAAAATATGTGTAGATTCAGTGAGTCGTGTAGAATCTCGCTGTACCTTTGGTTCAGGCTTTTGCAGCAAGGTTTAGTACAGTTTAATCAAACTAGTTAATGGCCTTTTCGGAGTAATTAATTCGTAGAAAAAGATCCGTAGCTCCAAAAATCACGTATGATATGTCCCTGGATTCACTGGAACGAGGGGAACCTCATCGTGAATTAAAAGGATAGGCGTACAGTGAAAACTTCTGCAGAAACTGTCTAGTGAGTTTCTGCAGTGTTTTAATTACTCGGGGAGTTTTATAATTCCTTTTTGAGTAATTCCAGTTGGTACTGTTTCTAAATAGCAATGCCTGTGCTGTAGATTTTTCCCACAATTTTATGAACAGTACCCTACCGTTGGCGAATTATTTGAGTTGTAGCTCTAGTTTCGGGTATTATACTTTGCATATTAGTTTTCCTTGCGCTAAAAATATTTTCCATGCATGCAATCAGTACTTCTACTGATTTATATTATGTGGTGCAGCTGTAGCACCAATTCACTTGTCTTGCATACCTTCATGCATCATATTTGTTGCATATGCTTGTGCATCGTTTGTTTATGATTGCAATTGTATCGTGTAGATTGTGACGAGTGCAACGCTTGCTCGTGTGTGGATTGTTCTTCCGACCGCTACAACCAAGGCAAGTAGATGCTATTTTGTTCGTAATATCGTCCTACTATTTTCATTGCATTGTCGTGTATTTTGTAGATGCATGTGTAGGATGATACTATCGCTATGCTATGTCCTATTATGTGGTAGGGCTTTCCTTGTAGATCAACCACCGTTGGTAGATGTGCTTAGCCGTGCTATGATGAACGAGGGCTGGGTTACATCATTGAGACTTGTTTTCTAAAGGTATTGGTTTGTGAAAACTAAAAAAACCTAATCAATGAATCCCCTGGGTGTGATGGTATTGATAATGTTTGGTGGTTTGATTGCGGAAAGGCACCCAGGTATCAAGAGAGAATGATTGGCTTCTTTATTCTGTAGCTTACGTGTACAACCATGTGCCAATAATGGAATGGGCGGTTGATTGGACTTAGTAGGTTGTGGTAACCCGAACCCGCGTATCCAGAGATGTAGAATTTTGGTAGGTTGGACCGGTGCGCGTCGGGATTGGCGAGCCACTTCCCGAACAGTCTCTTCTTGGACTTCTCCCTATCATCACCCAAAATGAGAGTGATGGTACGAGCTGGGCTGGCCAAGTCACATGGGTAAAGTGTACTAACCTCTGCAGGGTGTATAATCTAATCGATTAGCCGTGTCCCCGGTTATGGACAACTGAGTTTCTTGATATTGATTCCATGACATGTTTCTCGCTCATTCTAATTTCATAACTATTTTAATATTGTTGGGTTAACTTAATTAGGATCTTTTCAAAGAAAATCAAAAAACTGTTTATGAAAGTAGGACAAAGGTATTTGCAAATGCAAGCCAGACACAGCTCCACTTGCCAAATATGCATGTAGATGTTAGTATTATTGTCTCCTTTACTAGCTCTACTTGCCATACATTCCATGTATTGACCCTTCGGGGCTGCTACGTTTCATGTTGCAGGTTTTTCCGATTCTGAGTAATCGATATAGGTCACGGTACTCCACTCGGCACTTGTTCACTTGTGGGCAATTTGAAGAATGGAGGATTTACTTTATTTATGTTGCTACCTGAATAATTTGAGCTAGCTTGAGCTAAGATTTTATTGTAATAATGGTATTCTGGATCTTTGTTATTCATGATACACGGATATTTTGCTATGTTATTCATCTTATTCTATTGTGGGCCAATGAACCGATCCAGGGATTGGCATGTCACATGGAAGCACCGGTCTTTTCAGAACTGTGGTGTTACACAAGTCTACAACCAACATGATTGCATGTGGCACTTTGAAGATGAAGGACTCCATGCTACATAGTTATTTTTGCTGCATTGTAATAACATAGCCAAATGAGCTATGTAAGATGTAATGAATTATTTTATTCCTGGTTATAAAGTTGTACTATGACCTTTGTTTCTTGATATTACATATTAAATTGTGGATGCTAGCTATTGATCTAGGGACTAGCATTGTAAACACAGGGATCTCCACCTTATCATGTTGAGACCTCTGCAGATGGTATAGGAGTATTGTGTTGCTTGTAGGATTGTAACCCTAGGATTGGACAAAACCCCTTAGAAAAATAGGAGTTGTATTTGTTCCAAACTTATTTACAAACAATCTTGTAAACTCTTTCCTCAATCTTTTGGGTTTTGATTCTACATCTCTCCCTTTACAAACTTGATGGACAAAAACTTCAACATGAGCAAAGACTTGAACATCACCAATGACTTCAACTTTAGTTTCACCAAGGACTTCAACTTGGTCATCACCAAGGACTACAAATGAGACAAGGACAATACTCAAGACTTGGAAGACTAAGGAAACACAACTTAGGAAGAACCATCATCACCTATGAAGCTTTGTGACCAAGATGCAAGAAATTTTTCCAAGGATACCATGAGCTTGTTCAAGAAGAAACAACTAAGAAGAATGAAATGATCTCAAGTGAACCATATAGTTGGACCACCATACTAGTGTTTAGTTTAGATCATATATTGATCACACCAACTTATGTGGTGTAGAAAAAATATTTTGTTGCCAAAAAATGTGTTTGAACCTTGTTGTTTGAGTGGAATGTTGGTTTGTCATTGCTTGCACATTTTTTGTGTGAATTGTTGTGTGTGATTAGAATTATTCCTCTAGAATATTTTGCCTATTCTAATCCCAATCCAACCCAAACAGATGATTTCCCCAAGAGACTCCAACCTCAAGGATGGTGACAACAACAACCAAGAGATACACATGAGAGAACAACTTCTAGCAATCCAATCCCAGTTGAATCAAATGAAAACTCAGTTTTTAGCCAACAACAATGAGCTAGACCCAACCCTACAAGAATTTTTGGAAACCCAATCCCAATTGTTGCAAAGGATGACAATCAAATGATCAACATGAGAAGCAACTCTTCCCAAAGTGATTGTGACAACAATGATATCAAGTATGATATTATAGAAGGAACTCAAGCTTGCAATATTTGTGGAGACATCGGACACACTTATAAAGAGCATGAGGATCAATGCCCTAACTGTGAAGAGAAGCATCCAACTAAAAATTCCCCACATCTCAAGTGACTTGTTTCCTATGTGAAGGAAATGATCATGTCCCTATCCAATGCCCCATCTATCCTATATTTCAACAAATTAAACAAGATGGAATGCATAAAATGTTTGGAAACCTCCATAAGGGAACAACTTATACCAAGAAGGGTAAGGACAAAATCAGAACCATGCCTCATAAAGCCACAACCAAAGTTACCACAAAGTGTTGCTACTCTTGTGGAGAAGAAGGCCACATCTCTAGTTACTGCCCCAAAAAGAGATAAAGATTTCCCACCTTTGTGGTGAAATATGAAGAGCATGAACTAGAAGAACTCCTAGCTTTGGAGAGACCCAAAAAGAAGAAATGTCCCAACCCCAGCAAGAAGGACAATAGCCAAGTGCAATGTTACAATTGCAAAGAGATGGGACACTATGCCAATGGTTTCCTAGAAAATAAGAAGAACCAAGGAAACAAACAAGAGGCAATGATACCAAAGAAGAAGAAGGATATTAGCCGAGTGATGTGCAATAACTGCAAAGAGCTAGTCCATTATGTATCATATTGTCTAGATAAGATACGTGAAGATCTCAACCTTATCACATGTTTCAAGTGTGGAGACAAAGGACATTATGCAAACAAATGTCCAGAGAAGTTACATCAAGACCCCAAGTAAGCCAAGATGTAATCTAGTTGAAAACCTTTTTAAGGGTGGTAGTACCCTAGTTGTCTTGAAGACAACTTGTAACCTCTAGACTTCCCAAATCTCGGAATGAGATTTCTTTTAAGGGTGGTAGCCTATCACATCCCAAAATTTTCCAAATTTTGAAATGTGAAAAATAAATAAACAAAAGAAATAAATGTTGAAATTTAGGGTGAAAAGAAACTTTTTGTTTCTAAATGGAAACACCAAAACCCTTCTTGAAATTTTTTGAATAAAAGGGAATCCAAAAAATTTCAATCAGGTGAAATGCATTCATCAATAATTGTATCTTGAAATTTAAACACTTGGAAAAATAAACAAAAACCCTAAAAACCCTAATGGAAGAAAATCATTTCCAAGATCTCCCTAAGACTATGGATTTGATCCATACAAAAATTTAGCAACAAACATTTATAAATGGTCAAAATGGTAAAAAAAATATTATAAAACCATAGAAATTGGTTTCATTCAATTTGGAGCCATGGATAAAAACTTATGAATTTAATAAGGTTAAAAATAAATAATTCCAAACCTAATAAAGCTTCTAACTAAATTCAAAACCAAATTGTGAGAAAATTAATCCTAAAAGGATTTAAAAATATAAACAAATATTAAATAATATATACAAATTGGAATCACCAATTTTGGATCTATAAATAAAAAGATATGGATTTTATAAGGCAAAGAAAGAAAGAAATACATAAGGAATATTTAAAAGCCAAATTAAATCTTGGCCAAATCCATAAACAAATGAAAGTTTATTGAATAATAAAAAGGAGTAAAATATTATTTAAATAAAATCATAAGGATTGAACAATATCCAATTTTATTTAAATAAAGACAAATTGCCTAAATTAAATAATAAATTCCAAACAAATTATTTAGAAGACAATTTGAAACTTGAATTAAATCCATAAGAAAATGGAATAAATATAATCCAAATAAAATAAATGGATAAAGGATATCCAAATAAAATTATATGGCATTAACCAAATTCAATTCTATTTAAATGGAGACAAATCCCTAATATAAATGATTAATTAAATCATGAGAAAATAATAAATTGGAATTTGCCCAAGTGTATTAAAGTTATCTAATTAACTAGAATTATATGGCTTGGAACCATAATCAAATTCATTTCAATAAAGACAAGGCCCTAATTTAAATAAATATTAAATCATATTAAAATATTGGAAATATTTAAAAGTGAATTATTTAAACACACTAAAGAATAAATAAAACCTACTAAAGAGGTTTGTTGAAAATTTGAATTTAAATGGAGGCTTGAATAAAAACAATTGTCTATTCTAAATAAATAATAAACCATAAAAGGAATGTTTGAAATATTCTAAAAATGGAATTTTAAATACATTAATAAACAGTATAAAAACCTACTGGAAGTTTGGAAAAGTTTTGAAAATAATTGAGTGTTTAAATTATTTAATTCAAATAAAAACAGAAATTGAAATCAGAAAAAGAAAAGAAAACAAAGAGAGAAAAATAGAAAAACAGACAGGCCAGCTAGTCCTACGCAGACCCTAGCCCAACTAAGCCCAACACCAGCCCACCCGACATCTCTCTCTCCCTGGCTGTTCTTTCTCACTCGAACCAGTACCCTCTCAGCTCACTGACAGATTGACCCCACGCCAACCTGGCATCCACATCATCGTCGTCCTCACCCACCCTGCGCTAACCTCGCCCTCTGGTCGTTTCCTTGTCAACAGACGCATTTTTAATCCCAGATGCCTGTTATGCCATACATCGCAATCCCAAGATTACCATTTTTGTGAGACATAACAAAATTGAATACCATAGTACATCATCCATTACAAACCATAAATAAGGTCTTACACGAATAAGTATCTCATGATCCAGTTCTTAATACAACTCAAGCAGCGGAAATACGTAATAATAAAGGTAGCGTAGGTGAGGCTCCATCTTCGGGGTCACAGGCAATGCTGACGATGGGAGATGATCCTAGTTGTCGTAACCTTCCTGGGGTCCTTCGTCCTGGTACTCCTCTTCATAGTCTGGCCACGGGAATAGCCAGGGACAAAGCCATGAGTACTCTTTAAGTACTCGCAAACTAATACTAACAAGTGAAGGGGGTTTTTGTAATAGGATACTAAGCTCTAGGGTTGTTTTGCAAAAAGCCAGATTTACCTCTACTAAGTTCAGAAGCAAGAAAGGATAGTTGAACTTTTATAACACCTAAGTGGGAATTTGTATTTCATATCACAACTCTGTTGTGGTCAAGTCAAAATCTCAATTCATTTCACAAGTCATTTTGAAAACATCTGACGGGGGAACAAGATGGCCATCTAATCTGTCCATAATCATGGACGCGGCTATTCGAATATTTTGACACTCTGCAGAGATTGTACACTTTCACCACAACATTCGATACATCCGTCAGGAACAAATCCTGAATTCACCATACTCAGTATGCGGATAATCAATCCTAACCTTTCAATTACACGCCCTAGTATAGGCACCTCTCCTGTGAGTTTGGCCTCCCAACCATGACCAACTCTCATCTTGGGTACTGCACAGGTGGACAATCTTCACAAGGTAGCCTCAGCTCAGACCTTGGCCGTGAGGGAACCCATACTAAGGTATATAAGTTTCCAATCAAGCCCTACCCAATTTTTGGGTATTTTGGTTGTACGGTAAAAATTGGAATGGTATCGCATCCAGAAAACCATCAGTTTTATAAAGGGCTAAGGCTCATGCCTTAACATTTTCATCATCAAAATCATCTGGTATTAGGAAACACATGTCAAAACATCTCAATAGAATGACTCAGCATTCTAAGGTTTTCATAACCATTTTCCACCAAGTATTCCCATCTAAAGTTGATCAAGTTTTATGCTTAGCACTAGCATCTACAAGCGGGGGTGAGTACTAATGAGGGGTGGTAAACAAGTGTAGTTTAACTAAGTTCAATCTCATGCCTTAGGATGATATCAAGATTATCTAGCTTAGGCCAAATTTAATGATCTTTTTGCAACCTTCAATTATCTTTCTAGTATCTACAATTTACTATGTAACTCTAAGGGAAAGCTTTGATAAAGAAATAAAGTAGAAATCTTGCAAGTAAAACTAGGAATGGGGTTATCAAGTGGGGATGATCACATATGCTTAAGGCATATAGTTGGCATGGTAACAAGCAAGTACTAGCTTGCATAGGTCAACTTGATTAGTAAGGCTTGCATCAGTATCAGTATAAGCTTGCCTTGTGCAGAGCAGTGGTTGAAGTTCTCCTCGGCTTCTTCTTCGTAGTATCCTCCTTCCTCCTCGTATCCTTGGTCGGTACTAGTGTCTATGAATAAATACGAGGTACACAATCACCAAACAATACTTATCTACTTTGAATCATCACACAAAGGGGTTCTATAGATGATCTAGCATCATCACTAATATCACAAGAATAAAGCATTTGTCTTATTTATTTATTTTTAAAAGTAATTTCTACTCATTGAAAAACTACTTCAGATTTAATATTCTCCAAACCAAACATGGGATCATGTTGACACATGTCAGCACCACATATTTTAGTACATGGGAATGTGATTTAAAGTGGTGTCACAATTTAATAAGGTTTAACCTTTTTATTTTAAATAATTAAAGTGGCTAGAAATGCCTATGTGGCATTCTTTTATTACTTGAACATTATTCCTGTAAGTAAACCCATATGTTTATATATATTCTGAAAGGTATGATCAAATGTGATTTTTGAGAGTTGGAATCAACTCAAAAGCTATTATGGTTAAAATTTGAAAAATGTTCGAATGCAGAAAAGCTTCTGACTTGTTATTTTTACCAAGGTTGATCTATAGATCCAAATGATTTGAATCCAACGGGCTTGGATTAAGCATTTCCATACCTTTCTAACAAAATTGGTTTCATTCAATTTGGTTCACTTCAACGAGCTGAGTTGATTTTGAAACTGGGTATAGAACTAAGTTTGAATATAAATAGAAAAAGCTAAATTCAAATGAGTGGGCTGCGCGGGAAGGGTTAATGGGCCGGCCCGGTGTCACTCCGCAGCGCAGGGCGCAACTGACAGGGGGGTTCCACCAGTCAGTGGCTCATAAAACGCGAAGCGGTACGTGGCGATCTCGGCCGCACGATCTAAGTCTAATCGAATGGCTACGGCTCATCGTCCACGTCGGGCAGCGCCGGCGAGACTGAACCCTAACACAGCAGGTGGGGGTCATGGGAGGCTCACCGGGGCTCAGGCGAGGGTTGGCGATGGGGGCAAACGACGAAGTCGACGATGGCGATTCTGCTGGCACCGACAGCTCCTCCTGGGGCGGCTCCAATCAATGGCTTCCTTCTTCTCCAGCAGCGGCGGGCTCCGGTGAAATTCCGGCGATACGCTACTCGCCTTGATCCGGGAGTGAGGTGGAATGGTTCTAGGTGAGAGGGTAGTGGAATGGTGTGAAGAATTCGAGTGGGGGAGGCCTCTATTTATAGTGGCGAGAGGGGACTTACGGCGCGGGCTAAGCTCATCGTGGTCGAAGGCACAGAGGGCTATCGGCGTTGTGGCGAGGCGTGGGGCGGTGCTGATCGGTCGGAACGCTTCGACGCTCTGAGCGTGTCCGACGGAGGTTTTGATGGCGCACAGCGTGCGTGGTCCGCGCGGCGGCGAACGGACGTGTGTGCGAGGTTGCTAGGGTGGTGGTGATCACGCGTGCATGCGGCGAAGGCGGCGCACGGTCTGTGGGCGTGTGTCGAGGGTGGCGCATGGGCGCGCTCTCGGCATGCTCGTAGAGAGGCTTGGCATGGCTTGGGCGTGTGGTCCAGTGGATGGCATTGCTCGAGGATGGGATAGGGAGTGGCGGTGGGGTGCTGGCTAGCTCCTAGAAAAGGTTGGCGAGGCTAGTGTTGCTTGTAGCTTGTTGTCGACCATGGGTGGCAATGGTGCTCTCGTCCTGCTCACCATTGATGACAATGGCCAGCTTACAGTGGTGCTAGAGATTAGTTAATGTTTCTAGATGATCTACTAAGGCTAGTTGTAACCAGAGAGGGAACAAATTAGGCCGAAAACACTGCTCAACATAGTGTTTTTGATTTTGTTGATTTGAGTCTGCAACCTGTTTGATGAAATGGCCGCATGAACTTAAGTTTTGAATTTTGAAAATATTTTTTGGTGGGTGTTCTAAGCATGTGTTGAGGGTTCTGTGGATGCTTGGGTTTTGAAAATTGAGATTGTTTGAGTGGTTTTTGAAATAGTGGGATCTTCCCATATGAAATAGATTCAATTTTAAACTGTCATTTAAACTAAGCATTTAAATGTTTTTGGATGATCACAAAGTGGGCCTTGGTACCTTATTATGAGTACTATCAAGGGGTTCAAATATCCATACTTGTTTCTGTTAAGTTCTTAAAGTTAGGGATAGCCAAAGTAGGCATGGGAATTGAATTGGCCAAAGTGACCATTCACTTAATTTGTTTTTTTTGATTTGTTTGTCTTTGGGAAAAGTTTGGGGATTGTTTAGATGATGTTTATTTCACCTAAGAATCATTTTACAAGCAAAGAAACACAGAACCATGGCAATTCAAAAGAATCCAAATTTTAATACATACACATATGAATGCTTTCATATTTTTAATTGGAAAAGTTTTTGTTAACCCTAAATTTGATGATTAGAGTTTGATGATCCAAGTTTAATATTTTTGGGATGTTACATTCCTGCTGTTGAATGCCGGCGTAAATTCGCAGTAATGCCACCAGTAATCAGCCCCGCGACCGAGCCCTCTTAAGCGCCCACGTTCCCCCTCTCCTTCCCCTCGCTCCCTAGCTCCTCTCTGCCCTAGGAATGCCTCGATTCAACCATGCAAACCCACTGCCCCGACGACCTTCCCCGGCCGATTCCGGCGAAGCCAGACCCTCCCTAACCCCCTAGTGCTTGATGGTTTGCTCGCCAGCGTCTCCTGCGACTACCAGTATTCCCCGCTCGCTCGCGCGTGCCCCATAGCATTAGCAATGACGATGACAGAGCGCCACCGCCGTCTGCCCCCTCTCCGACGAGCTACCCTGGTAAAGTCCGACCGCACCTCACCATATCATTGATGCTCTAGTACTCACCTCTTCTGTGCGCATCTAACTCCGCCTTTTTAGTGTCCTAGCATGCCTTGTAGCCTCGTCATCTACGATGCCAAAGCACGTCCGTCGCCAGCAGCCACACCGGTGAGAAATTGTTGTCACGTCCGAGTGCCCCTCGACCTGCGACAACAACGACGAGCATCCCTACATCACGGAAAACACTGTAAGCCTCTTCCCCCTCTCTCTAGCTTCCTGGAATAGCGAATTGTGAGCACCGCGACAGCCGCCGACAGAGCCGCCGCTCATTGCTGTACAGCCCATCAATCCATGATCTAGGTGCTGTGAGCCGTTGGATCTTGATCTGGTGGATACGATAGAATCCTAAACCGAAGAGGTATGCATCGATCTGTGTCGCACAATTTACTTTAGATCCAACGATCCACATCGCTTGATCCACGTGAACCGGCACCAGCGAATAAAAACAAGACATGTGGCCCTACCTGCTGTTTTAAACAAAAAATAGATCTATTACATGTTTAGATTTGTAAAATTCATAACTTTTAATCTACATGTCCAAATTTTGCAAATTTTATATCAATGGAATCATAAAAATGTGAATTTGCAACCATGACCTTAGTTTAGCATTTTACCTCTGGAAAAAGGGTGTTTTGTAGAAACACTTCTAGGCTTATTTTGTGTATAAAATTTATTCTAAAAATGTTTTTAGGGTAAAATCTTTTGCAAATGGTTTTTTTTGAACCTACTGACCATAAAAACCATATTTTGGATTTCAAAGTATATTTTGTGACACTAAGAAATTATTCCTTGAATAAAAGCATTTCTAGTAAAATAAAAATGTTACTTTAATTTAAAAAGGATTTTTAAGTGAAACCTTTTATAAATGGATTTGTTTTAAACACTTTGACCATAAAAACTAACATTTGTGTTTTAAAAATATTTGTCAAACACGAGAAATTATTCCTTTGATTAAAATCATTTTAGCAAAACAAAAAAATGATTTAAATGGCCCATTTTCACTAACTTGATTTTAAATGGTTTTGCTACTTTTATAAATGACCAATAGGTGTTTTAAAATGTTTATAAATTTATTAGTAACCACTTTTCCAAATAAAACAATATTTTGCATGCTTGCATGCATTGTTTTGTTTTCTTTATTTTATGTGGTTAATTGTTTGAATGCTAGATTGAATTTGTACCTTGATTGTATTGTAAACTTTGAAGAGTGTGACAATTGCAAGATCAAGGAGTGAACCTATATTCTCTACTAAAAAGGAAAGTGGTGCTTCATACATTTTGTCCTAATATTTTTCCTATGCATGAGTGATATTTCAAAGTAGGACTTGCATGGAAATTTTACTAAGTATGCTATGCCATGGGAAATCCTAGTAGATGATGCCTTGGTAGATTTTCCCTAAGTTAAGATTCCTTCTACTATCATGCTTAGCCTAGGTAGTAGAAAACAAGGGTGGATTATATTCATGTTATGAAATATTTATAAGTCAATGACTTGTGTTTTGTTTAAATAAAACAACTATGTGAATGAATCACCTGGGTGGAATGGTGTGAATGGATTCTGTTGAGTGGTTACACAAGGCCCCATATTTATTGCCTACCCTAGTGTATCTCACTTGTGGAAAGCCACCGAGGAACAAAGAGATTTGAGATGTCAAATGTTGAGAAGCTTCAAGTGTAGCCACATGGGATTTTGGGCTCTGCCTGGATCATATAGGTTGCAATAACTTAGCCCGATGGACAGTTTGTGGTAGGGGGTGATAGGTTTGGAACTCGTCCATTTGGTCTAAGGGAAGGATTCTGAAAGATCTTGTCTTGATGCATGTCGAGTCTTGTGGGGAAAGTGCACCACCTCTCAAGAGAGTAAAATCTAAGTACTTAGCCGTGTCCCCGGCAATGGACAATTTGAGCATCAATACATGGAAGCTATCAAGGATCTCCTCATCCCAATTTCTAAGTTAAAAACTTGGGGTTGAACAAGGGTTAAAGGATCACCACTTTCTATTGGTAGATTCCTTGGGTGAATTTGACAAACAAAAACTTAGTGTTTTCAAATGATAAGGAAAATCTATTTTGAGCAAAGCAAGCCTAAGATCCACTTGTACAAAAGCATGTGGATGATAGATACCACTATTCTACCTTAGTATCACTTGCCAATAAAATTCAAATGTATTGACCCTTGTGGTTGTAACTTATTATGTTGCAGGTTTGTTTGATGTTACTGAAGTGTGTTGATTAGGATTAGAAGTCTACAACCAACATGATTGCAGCACTTTGAAGATGAAGGACTCCATGCTACATAGTTATTTCTTTTGCATTGTCATAAGATAGACAAATGAGCTATGTAAGATGTAATGAATTATTTTATTCCTGGTTATAAAGTTGTACTATGACCTTTGTTTCTTGATATTACATCTTAAACTATGGATGCTAGCTATTGATCCAGGGACTATCATTGTAAACATAGGGATCTCCACCTTATCAGGTTGGGACCTCTACAATATCATATCGCATATTATGAATTGCATGTGATGTTAATCCTTTTATGCATCTTGTATTGCTTAGATTGTGATAGTAGAATTATAAGATGATCCCTCTCACAAAATATCAAGTAATAAAGTGTTCATCCTTACTTAGCACCGTTTCCAAGACGCGTTGTTTCGAAGCACCACGTGATGATCGGGTGTGTTATATTCTGCGTGTGCATACAACAGGAGTAGGCCAGATTTTGTCATGCGGAAACTAAGGTTAATCTTGACAAGCCTAGCATGTATAGACATGGTCTCAGAACATGGATCACCAAAAGGTAAAGCATGAGTCATATAGTAGATATGATGAACATGTTCATTGTTCTCCTTGGGCACGCAAATAAGCTCCAGAGATTGGGCATAGTGATTCCTAATGCTTTGGGGATTCACCGTGTCCTCCAATCACTACCACCAAGTTACAAGAACTTTGTGATGAACTACAACATGCAGCGCATGGATAAGTTGTTACCAGAACTCTTCTCTATGTTTAAGTCTGCGTAAGTGGAGATCAAGAAAGAGGACCAAGTGTTGATGGTCAATAAGAACACCAATTTCAAGAAGCAAGGCAAGCGTAAGAAAAAGGGTAACTTCGATAAGGGCGGTAAGAAAGCTACTGCGTTAGAGAAGAATACCAAGGCTGGGCCTAAGCCTGATACTGAGTGCTTTTACTACAAGGGAGAAGGTCACTGGAAGAGGAATTTCCCCAAGTACTTGGCGGATCTGAAGAACGAAAACATCAAGAAGAAAGGTATATCTGATATACATGTTATTGATGTGTATCTTACTAGTAGTCATAGTAGTGCCTGGGTATTTGATACCGGTTCGGTTGCTCATATTTGTAACTCGAAACAGGTGCTGCAGAATAAACGGAGACTAGCGAAGAACGAGGTGATGATGCAAGTGGGAAATGGATCAAAGGTTGATGTGATCACGGTTGGCACGCTACCTCTTCATCTACCATCGAGATTAGTTTTATACTTAAATAATTGTTATTTGGTGCATGTGTTGAGCATGAACATTATATCAGGATCTTGTTTATTGCGAGATGGTTACTTGTTTAAGTCTGAGAATAATGGTTGTTCAATTTATATGAGTAATATCTTTTATGGTCATGCATCCTTGATAGATGGTCTATTCTTAATGAATCTCGATAGTAGTGATGATACACATGTTCATAATATAGATGCTAAACGTTTGAAATTGAATGATAATTCTACATACGTGTGGCACTGTCCTCTTGGTCACATTGGAGTGAAGCTTATGAAGAAACTCCATTTCGATGGACTTCTTGTATCACTTGATTTCGAATCACTTGAATGATGTGATGCATGTCTGATGGGAAAAATGACTAAGACTCCATTTTTGGTATGATGGAGCGAGCTACAGACTTATTGGAAATCATACATACCGATGTGTGTGGCCTGATGAGTGTAGCATCACGCGGTGGTTATCGTTATGTTCTTACTTTCACGGATGACTTGAATAGATATGGGTATATCTATTTCATGAAACATAGGTGCGGAACTTTCGAGAAGTTTATGGGATTCCAAAGTGAAATAGAGAATTAACGTACCAAGAAGATTAAATTTCTACAATCTAATCATGGAGATGAATATCTAAGTTACGAGTTTGGCGAGCATTTTAAGAAATGTGGAATACTTTCAAAATTTACACCGCCGAGAACACCACAACGTAATGGCGTGTCCGAACGTTGTAATCAAACTCTCTTAGATATGGTTCATTCTATGATGTCACATACAGATTTTCCGATCTTGTTTTGGGGTTATGCATTAGAAATAGCCGCATTCACTTTAAATAGGGCACCATCTAAATCCGTTGAAACGACACCGTATGAACTGTGGTTTGGGAATAAACCTAAATAGTCGTTCCTTAAAGTTTGGGGTTGTGAATCTTATGTAAAGAAGTTACAGCCCGACAAGCTTGAACCCAAATCGTAAAAATGCATTTTCATAGGATATCCAAAGGAAACTATTGAGTATATCTTCTATCATAGATCGAAAGGAAAAATCTCCGTTTCCAAGAATGTATCCTTTCTAGAGAAGGAGTTTCTCTCGAAAGAAGTGACTCGAAGGAAAGTATAACTAGACAAGGTTTTCGAACCTTCTCTCAGATTTGAGAGTTGCGCAACACCGGAAGTAGTTCATGTGGCGCCTACATCAATAGGAGAGGAAGCTAATGATGGTAATCATGAAACTTTGGTCGAAGTTACTACAGAACCTCGCAGGTCGACGAGGACTCGTACCACTTCCGATTGGTATGATCCCGTTATGAGTGTCATGTTGGTGGATAACACCGATGACCCTGTGACATATGAGGAAGCGATGATGATCTCATATTCCAATAAATGTCAATAAGCCATGAAATTCAAGATTGGATCCATGTATGAAAATCAATTATGGACTTTGGTGGACTTACCGGTTGCCGAAAGGCTGTCGAAAACAAATGAATTTTCAAGAAGAAATCAGATGCTGATGGTAATGTAACTGTCTATAAATCTTGACTTGTCACAAAAGGGTTTCGAGAAATTCAAGGATTTGACTACGATGAGTATTTCTCACCATTAGCAAAGCTAAAGTCTGTGAGAATTTTGTTAGTAATCTCTCCATATTATCATTATGAGATATGGCAGATGGATGTCAAAACGGTGTTCCTCAATGGAGACATTGATGAAGAGTTGTATATGGTCAAACCAAATGTTTTGTCGATCCTAAAGATGGTAACAAGGTATGTAAACTTCAACGGTCCATTTATGGATTGAAGTAAGCATCCCGAAGTTGGAATCAATGTTTTGATAAGGTAATCAAAAGTTTTGGTTTTATACAAACTTATGGAGAAGCTTGTATTTACAAGAAAGTGAGTGGGAGATCTGTAGTATTCCTAGTATTATATGTGGATGACATATTGTTGATTGGGAATGATGTAGACCTTCTTAAAAGTGTCAAAGATTATTTGAATAATAGTTTTCAATGAAGCATCTTGGAAAAGATGCTTACACATTAGGCATAAAGATTTATAGAGATTGATCAAGACACCTAATATCTCTTTCAGAGAGTACATACTTTCACAAAGTTCTAAAGAGGTTTGGAATGGAAGATAGCAATAAAGGGTTCTTGCCCATGTTACCCAATACAACCTTGAGTAAAACTCAAAGTCCCGCTATGGCAGGAGATATAGAGAGGATGAGTAACACTCCTTATGCCTCATCTATAGGATCTATCATGTATGCCATGCTATATACTAGACCCAACATTGCATATGTTGTTAGTTTGACTAGCAGATATCAAAGTGATCTAGGAGTGGATCATTGGACAGCAGTCAAAAACATCCTTAAGTACTTGAGAAGAACTAAGGATATGGTTCTTTCTTATGGAGGTGATGAACAACTCGTTGTTAATGGTTACACTGATGATAATTGGAACACCGATCCATATGATTCTAAATCTCAATCTATGGCGGAGTAGATTACATTGAATGGTGCAGTAGTGAGCTGGAGGAGTGCAAAGCAAAGCGCTATGGCGAGATCTTCAACTGACAGAATACATAGGTGCGTTAGAGGCTTCACACGAGGCGATATGGATGATGGAGTTCATTACAGATCTTGGTGTGGTTCCCAATGCGCTGGACCCAATGGCTATCTACCGTGATAACATGGGTGCGATAGCCAATGTGCAGGAGCCAAGGTCACAAAAGAAGATGAAGCATATCAAGCTGCATTTTCACGCTATTCGAGAGCATGTCCAAGATGGTGACATAAAGATTTACAAATTACACACAAATATAAATGTGTTAGATCCGTTGACGAAACCTCTCCCGAGGGCAAAACATGACCAGCACCAAACCACCATGGGTGTTTGGTATATTACCAGGTAATCTAGATTATTGACTCTAGTGCAAGTGGGGGACTGTTGGAGATATGCCTAAGAGGAAATAATAAAGTAGTTATTATTATATCTTTGTGTTTTTGATAAATGTTTACATTCATTCTATAACTGTGTTAACCGGAAACATTAATAAGTGTATGATTTGTAAACTTGTTAGAGCCCCTAGTAAAGCCTCTTTGTCATACTAGCTTGTTGGTTAATGGATGATCTGTTGGAGATATGCCCAAGAGGCAAGAATAAAGTAGTTATTATCATATCTTGATGTTTATTATAAATGTTTACATCCCATGCTATAATTGTATTAAACGGAAACATTAATACTTGTGTGATTTGTAAACATGTAAGAGTCCCTAGTAAAGCCTCTTATTAAACTAGCTTCTTGGTTAATATATGATCATTTTTTCCTGATCATGAACATTGAGATGTTATTAACAACAAGGTCATATCATTAGGATAATTATGTGATAGACATACTCCTATAGTTAAGTGTAGCATAAGATCAAGTCATTCAAATAGTTCTATTGCTATAAGATTTCAAATACATAGCAAACTAAACCCTTCGACCATGATATCATGTTAATCACCATGACCGGTAGGATGCTTTGATGACATCAAACACCACTTCATAACTGGGTGGTTATAAAGGTGGCATTGAGTGTTTGGAAAGTATGTGTTGAGGAACATGGATCAAGAGTGGGATTTGTCCATCGATATGATGGATAGATATACTTTGGGCCCTCTCAGTGGAATGTCATCCAACTGGCTTGCAAGCATGTTACTGGCTCACCAGGGATCACATATCATAGGTGTGACACCCCCGGGGTCAGGGCTAAACAAATCCCAGACCTCCGTCTGACATAAGCTTAACCTTGAGCTTGAGAATATACAGTGAAAAATCGGTAACACATTAGTGACCCTACGACACAAAATTTATTACAGCATGCTCATAACTGAGCGAATAACCAAAATATTACAAGCAGAGGTCACTGACCACAAACATCAAACAACGGAAGGCAAATTATGCTATTAAGTATAGCAAACTTAACAAATTGCCTAAGTGGCCTAAAGCATAACGATGACGTCACAGCCCATAGATTCCAGGCTGCCGGCCGGGAACCCCAAGCTACTTATCGGTGTCGATGTAGTACGGAACTTGTCTTCAGGGGAACACTTACTCTGCCAAAAGTATCAACAAAGCAAGGGTGAGTACAGGGTGTAATCCGCGAGAATTATGGTTGGTGGAGTTGTTTTGCATAAAGCCATCTTTGTTTAAAAAACAAGAGGGAGAGAAAGCTCGTCTAGTCAGAGTATTTTAAAAGGGGATAAGAGAGCGACATATCCAAAGTATTTATCATCATCTTTTATATCCACCAAATCAACATCATCTGAACCCTATCTAGGATCACCCCCTCGTACCCATGCGTAAGCATCCTTAAACACACGTTATCTGCCAAGTTTTACGATTAGGTTATAGTTCTCTATGTTCTTAGAATCTGGTCACCCAGCGTTCATAACCGTGAACACGTATTTTTGAAAATATTTAACCCTACAGGGGTGTACAACTTTACCCACGCGTACCAACCGACTCTTAATGCCAAGCTATTAGCCCTCTTCCTTGGAAGGCTGGCAGAGGGTGGTTGACCACGACCTTTACCTTGCTTTCGCCGAGACCATGAGTCATGCAATAAGGATGGTTCGGCCATAACGGGTCAAGTCCTGAAGCCGGTTCTTAAAGATGTGAGGCGAGGTTGGTTCACCAGGGGCTCCATCGACCCCAAGCAACCCGGTCCATGCTTCCCTACCTGTTATGAATGCACCTTCACCCGCCAAATCTTTCAAAAGGTTTTCTATGCATATGTTGAATGGAACGCCGAACTATGTGACTCATTAAATCTACTAGGCAAGTTAATCAGGCGAGGGGTTCCCAAGCCCCGTGTGGTTGTACGCTCGTCTTGGTTCCAAAGGCAAGAACTCGGTTCCTAGTGGTGGCGAGCATGGGACTAGAAAAACCACATCCAACTGTGGCCTCCCATACAAGCCTTAGCATGTTTAATCTCATATCACCTCTGATCTCATCTCATCACGTTCTCCTGTCATACGAGATTCTTTGCATCTAATACATCATATGGATGAACCAGCACTAATAGCTATGCATGGCTAAGCAGGACACATATAATAGCTCTAGCAGTGCACACAAGCCAAACCTAGTTATGCTAGGAGCAGTGAATTAGGTAATATAAGCTCAAAGTGAGTAATGCAACAGATAGGATACTCTATCTATCGATAAAGACCATAGTAGAATCGTATGCATCATGGCAAGAATTTAAATGCTTTCAAAATCATAGGATTATATCATGGTAGGGCTATGCTTGCCTTTGCCCGTTGATAGCAGATAAATAGATCTTCGGAAGCCTTGTACTTGACTTGGTTATAGTTGGTTACAGTTGGTCAAGTATTGTTCGTCGAAATCGTATGCATGATTATAGGTTAGATAGTTAGATCTCATTTTTTGAACATTTTGATATATTATTTGTATTTTTATGAATTATAAATAATAAGTTATTGATTTTACAATATTTAAATCATTTTCTGGAATTATTAAATCATTTTCTAGATTTATTAAACCATGCTAAAACTTTTCACACCGCAGGCATACCTAGCCACAGTGGCTGACAGAGGGGCCCTGAGCCACCTCACCTGCCACGTAAGCAGGTGGAACCCATACCAGGGATTGACTGGGTCAGACCCCGCGCGTGCTGACATCAGGGTGATGTCATGGTGACGCCAGCCAGCGGGGCTCATCCCAGGTCAACCATGGTGGCCGCGTTCGGGGGCGAGAGGGGACGAGTGGGGTTGTGCGCTAGGAAGAGGAGAACGAGGCGAGCCAAAAGGTGGAGGCGTGGCCCTGTTTGGGTCACCGGAGCTTCGGCTTCGACAACCTCCGAAGGCGGCACGCACAAGTGCTCGTGGCGGATACGATAGAGAGGAGGAGGGAGGGATTGGAGAGCACTAGCATTATCAGGGGCTCACTGGGGTTGTGACTGTGCGGTCGGGAGGGCGTGACAAGGCCGGGATTGACAGTGACAGCAACGGCCAGAGCTCGCGAAGGAGCTGTCGATTGCGGCGTCTCGGGCCTCTCCTGCATGCGCTGTTTGGGGAAAAGATAGAGGAGGTCATGGCGTTCACGGGGGCACACTCGATGGATCTCGGGGTGACCGGAAATGGTAGGCCGCTAGTGAATTCTGAGGCTAGGGTTCGGGTCAGAGAAGAAAATCGGGGAGGAAGAGAAGATAGGGTTCGTATCTGCGCAGGAGGGGATCCTGTAGACGCTGTGGATGACAGTAGCGTGCATCCTGCCGCAGGCGGGCATCGCGGTGCGGACGGATGGCGGCATGAGCGACATCGAGTAGCTTCACCGCGTCATACACGAGGAAGAATAAAAGGAATAGACGCCAAAGGGGTATGGGCTGCAACGGTCCGCACTGGGCTTCAGCTGGGTTGTGGCTTGCACTACGCGAGAGACAGAGAAGAGAGGGGAGAAAGATGGGCCGGCTTAGCTAGCTGCTGCCTGTTTTTTTAAAACAAATCTTTTTATTTTTCAGATCAAAAGAGGATCATTAATTGAAAAACTTACAACATGAAATTTGTAGAGAATCATTAATTCTACCTTTTCACCAAAGGAATTTGGATTTGAAACGAGCGCGAGTACATCTTGGATTTACACCGTCATATCTAAAATATTGCGGTGCAAAATTCTCCGTCTGTGGTAGATTAAAAGAGGTGAGGTTTGTCGGGGTTGAAATATTTTGACGAGATCTACAACTTTCGTGTTTTGGCCAAAGGCAAACGACGAAGTCTAGATGGGTGAATACACGAAATAAGATTCGGATATGTGTAGATTGGGGATTTTGAGAAGGGAAACTCATACAGTTGTGGCTCCAAGTGTTTATATGGAGGTTTAGGACGATAGAGAGATAGGTCTCGAAGTAGAGAACAAGTAGAAACAAACGGAATTGATTGGGAGTTGTAGATACGAAGATATAAGAGTTTGAATAGAGATAGATTTGAAAAAGACAGATTTTGCACGCAAATTAAAGCAACTAGGGGATCGATCCCTTCTTCCTGTAGGCGTGGCTGGTCCGGTCAGCTGCTAGCTGGGCCGGCCCGTTAGTTTTTTTTATTCTTTTTCTATTTATGTATTTCTTCTATATCTTTTGCATACGAACTCCAAATGACACGATTCTTGTTTCTAAATTTTTCTAAAATTCAGTATATTATTATAGGATTATATTTGTAATATTATCACTTGTTTGAAGTTGGTGGTTTCATAAATCTCTTTATATTCCTTATAGAAACATTTGGGCAAATCAACTAGATTTAGATACTAGGATTTGGATTCAGTTTGTGAGAACTTTGTATGGATGTAATGAAATGCTTATGAATGCTTCATGATTTTCATTTTTTTAAAACATTCACCCAAATACTAAAACTAAAACTCAATCCACCCTCTTTTGCCTATATGGCTACTTAGGTCATAACAAAAGAATATAAGGTTTTGAATTCAAGGTCGATAGGATTTTCAATTCAAAAAGTTTATTTTATTTGATAATTTTCAACAAAGTCAAACAATCAATCAAGCTTATTTTATTTATTTCACATTCCAAATTTTGAGAATTTCGGGATGTGACAACACGGAGGTGAAGTCACTAGATTCTTAAGATATGGACTATAGTGTCAAGCTCCAAAAGACCGAGCTAGATTGCTAGACCCATGTATTAGCACCTTGTCGAAGGACAACTACATACACATAAGGTATTGGCAATCAAACGCACATGTGTCCTTACGGAATGGAGTTAACTCTACTCGAATCCACGTCGACATCTTTCAATAGTAGCACATGAACCAGAGAAAGTTACTTCTAACATCCAAAACACATACTTAGAGATGACTCAAAGATGGTTCTCGAAAGTTTCCAACATTAATGCCAAATGTTCCATATGAATCAAATCTAACATGGAGAAGATAAGGATATTGTCGATGGGCTTAACAACAAACTTATCAAAGCACTCCAAGAAGATGAACTCATATGTTGTATGAACAAGGCAAACTATTGGTTAGACCAAACACATGAAGATGTACTCAAGTGAAACATCACAAGTAGAAACAACATCAAAATAGTCCTTGGAACTGAGTTTGATTTGACGATAACCCAAATCAAATCAAAGGTAGGGAAGATAACATATCCACGAAGGAGATACTATCTTTCTTCGACACGAATAAAACTAGACATCCCTTTTTGAAGAAACAAGTCAGCTAGAACTTATGTATTACAACTCTCCAAGTTGTTGTTTATCTCAACCAACTAGTTCAGGGTTATCCAGTACGGATCCTTGGAGAAAGGTGCAGTTCAGAGAAATTGCTTGTTCAAGAACTTGACAACACGGTCATGTAGCAACATGGCGATACTTCTTAAATACATCTAGAATATCACGAACCATCGATATGTCACTTAGTTCGAGAGGGAACTTGCTTTGTAAGGCAAGAAGACGTAGTCTTAGAGCTTCAGTGCAAGCCTAACTCTTTGACCGAGGGAAGTGTACCAGAATAGCGGACTTGGTAGAACGACCATTCTTCGCTTAGTGACAGGGTTAACGAATAACGCTAAGAATAACTCAAATATCCTTAGAGATCAAACAATAATAATTGCTATGAATCTCAAACGGACACATTATTACACAGACGCATCATTCACGAGCGCGAAAGCTCGGAAAAGGGTGGGTAATTATGTGTACGAGCATCATTTAATTAAGGGGTCATAAAACTCAACATGACCTCTTAGTCTAAAATAATGTGACACCTTAAGGTAGAACAGATAGAAGGTAATCAATGCCTCTTGATCTACGGGTTACAACACTTTGACCTGGTCCTCGATATGATGAGGTACTAGAGTTTGTTTCTCCTAGATATCCCGAAATGTTTTGGCATGACAGACCACAAGAGTGTCTAGCATCAGAAGACACCAATGTGCATTTACTACTTGGCTACCAATTGGTGGACAAAGGTCGGAAAACAACAAGGGAGAAAGGAACATGCTCAGGATAGAACCCAAAGATGTGGATGCATAGATTATCCATCTTACGGAAACCAATGCAAAGAAGGGTAAGTTGTGGCAGAGTCATAGACATATATGGGAGACTCTCGAGGAGTATTCTTGTCGTGATCTCTTTGGTTCCATTAAAGAACATCTGCCATACCTAGTGGTAGGGGAAGTCCTTAATTGTCACAATTCAATCGCGACATAGGACACATGCTTGAAGGCTAGAATTGTAGTACCAGCCATCCTGAGGTAAAGTGTGAACATTAGCAACAGGGGTCAAAGGATTGGATCTTGGATCAAAGGTAAGCTTCATGTACAAGAATCACAACACCAGAATCCGGCACAATCAGGGATCTTCGGTTCAAGTCCATGGGTTAAAATCCAAAGAAAGAAGTAACTATGTAAGACCCCACCTTTATAAAGGTAAAGGTCCCTCTGATTGCAATGCTAGTCCCTGGATCAATTGCTAGCATCCACAATTTAAGATGAAGTACACATAAACAAAGGTCATTATTACATCGTCATTCCAGAGATAACGTAGTCTTTTACAACTCCACATCCATAGGCTAGTACAAGATTTTAACTTAACAAAATAAATAAAGTCTTCATCTTCATGTGCCACAGGCAAGCATGTTGAGTGTAGACTCATAATCCTAATCCTCATCAGAGTAACCTGCAACATCACGAGTTACAGCCACAGTGGGTCAATACATTGGAATAGTATTGGCAAGTGATACCTTAGTAGACTAATAGTATCTAGCTTCTACATGAATTTGGCTAAGTGTAGCTTAGGCTTGCTTTTCTAAAAATAGGTTTTACCTTTCAGTTGAAAACACTAAGTTTTTGTTTGGCAAAAACTCCCAAGGAACTACCAATAGACATTGGTGAACCTTCACCCTTGTTCAACCACAAGTTTTAACTTAGAAAATTGGGATGAGGAGATTCTTGATATCTTCCATGTCTTGATGCTCAAATTTTCCATTACCGGGGACACGGCTAAGTACTTAGTTTCTTCCTTCTGCAGAGGTGGTGCACTTTCCCCACGAGGCTTGATTTTCACGAAGACAGGACCTTTCAAAAGCCTTCCCTTAGACCAAATGGACGCATTACAACCTATCACCCACTACCACCAACTGTCCGAATGGCTAAGTTATTGCAACCTATATGATCCTGGCAGAGCCCATAATGCCATGTGGTTGCACTAGAAGCTTCTTAACATATGGCATCTCAAATCCCTTTGTTTCTGGGTGGCATTCCACAAGTGAGATACACAGGGTAGACCATTGGAAAATGGGCCCTGGTAACCACTCAACCAAAATCCACCAAGCAATTACCAATCCACCCAGGTGTTTCATTCACTTAGTTGTTTTATTAAGCAAAAACATAAGTCAAAGACTTAGCAATATTTTTCCATAACATGTATATAATCCACCCTTGGTTGCTACTAGCTAGGATAAGCATGGCAATAGCAAGTATCTTATCTTAGAGAATATTCTAACAATTCTATAACTACTAGGATTCCCCAAGCATAGCATATAGATACTTAGCAAAAATTATCATGCAAGCCCTATACAAAATATTTCTAATGCATAGTTAAAATATTGGGACAAAAGTATGAATCACCACTTGCCTTGGTAGTTGGGGGAGTAACAACAATCCTCACAGTCACAATCACCACTAGCACCAAAATCTACACATAAAATGATAGCACCAAATTCACATATAAAATAAACAAGCAAAAATATATGGATGCATGCAAATGCCATGTGATGATTTTTATAAACCAAACAAGACAAGTGAAACAGTAGTGAACAATAAAAAAACAATTATACACCAAATAAACTTAATTTGGCCTTTAAAACATTTTCTAATCTGAAACGTTAGATTTAGATCCAACGTTTAAGTGATCTAATCTGAAACGTTAGATTTAGATCCAACGTTGTTGATCACACGACCATGGACGGGCGGCGCTAGCGACGGCGATGTGGCGGCGGCGCTACTGGTGGTGGTGGAACGGAAATTCTAGCGATGCCTAGGGGTGGTGATGATGCTTACCAGACTCGCACGTGCATGAGGGAGCTCAACGTGGTCGCGGTTGGGCAGGGGGCATGTTGTAGCGGGGCCTGGAGCTCGTTGGAGTTGCTGGAGGTGTCGGTTCCTTGCAGACGAGGTCGTTGCCAAGGCTCTACATTGTCCTAGCATAAGCCAGTGGTATCAGTAGCTGCAAGGACAAGGCGAACCTGGTTGTATGCAAGTGAGGTCAAGGAGCGCTCAGGAATTACCGTAATCGGTCGCCGGAGTTGAGCGGCGGCTCTGTCGCTTGCAGTCGTGAATGGGAACAGCAGCCTGGGTCATGCGCGGGTAAATGAACGATGTCATAGGATGCACAAGGTCACAAGGAACACGCTCGTATGAACCTGAAGGACAGGGGTAGTCGGGCTCACCGGAATTTCGTCGTTGGAGTTCGTCGGACAG
Organism: Avena insularis; assembly: GCA_023614405.1. NCBI lineage: Eukaryota > Viridiplantae > Streptophyta > Magnoliopsida > Poales > Poaceae > Avena > Avena insularis. The sequence continues at coordinate 266,853,151 of CM042693.1, read as the reverse complement.
CGGCGATGTTCTACGAAATATGGGCATCCTGGTGGCGGAGTGGGGGTGCTCAGTGAGGGTAAATGGTCGCAGAGGGGTGGGGGTTAAGTAGCCGGAGCAGGGCGAGAATCACGTGCTGCATCAATGGAATTTAAGCGGATATTAAATGTGGCATCACTGCGGGGAGGTAATGGCGGAGCGGGTCGTCGCGCGGTGATTGAGGACGATGTTGATGGGGCAGGTGGGTCCAAGGCTTCAGTGAGGGAGGGGGTTTCCAAGGTGGGCTAGGTGGGCTGCTAGATGGGCCGTGGGTTGGGTTCGGTTAGTCAGCCAGTTAGTTTTTTTCTCTATTTCTCTTTTTCTTTTTTTGATTTGATTTTATGGTTTGAATTTGAATGCCCATTTCAATTCTGTTTCAATTCTGTTTTTGAAATCTTATTTGAAAATGATCCTAAAATGATTATGAATGCATGAATGATATGCAAACTTTGAAATCATGGTTTTTGGGATGTTACAAATCTAACCCCTTAAGGTGAATCTCGCCCTCGAGATTCAGATTGGCTAGCAAATAGGTGAGGGTGGTATTTCCTAAGATCATCTTCCCTTTCCCAAGTTGCTTCTTCCTCGGAATGATGGTTCCACTGAACTTTGCAAAATTTGATAGTCTTTGTCCGAGTAAGTCTTTCTGTAGTCTCAAGAATCTTGATAGGTTTTTCCTCATAAGTGAGACCACTTTCCAATTGGACCTCCTCCAAAGGTATAGTATCCTTCAAAGAAGTCTCCTCCATCTCCGGATGGCATTTCTTTAGCTGACTCACATGAAACACATTGTGAATGGCATACAATGATTCAGGCAATTCAATCTCATATGATACTTCTCCTTTACGGCTCAGAATCTTGAATGGTCCAACATATCTTGGGGCCAATTTTCCTTTGACTCCAAATCTCTTCACTTCACGAAGTGGTGATACTCTAAGATATGCTCTATCACCCACCTCATAGGTAAGTTCCCTACGCTTTGGATCTTCCTAGCTCTTTTGTCGGGATTGTGCTATCTTCAATCCGTCCTTTACCAACTTTACTTTCTCTTCAGCTTCTTTGATTTGTTCTGGCCCGAACAAGTTCCTTTCTCCAACACCATTACATAGCAATGGTGTAGTACACTTTCTTCCATAGAGAAATTCAAACGGTGCCATCTCAATACTGGCTTGATAGTTGTTGTTGTACGAGAATTCTGCGTAGGGCAGACTTTCCTCCCAACTAGCACCATAATCTAGGGCACATGCCCTCAACATATCCTCTAGAATCTGGTTGGTCCTTTCTGTCTGTCCATCAATCTGGGGATGAAAAGCAGTACTGAATTCCAATATCGTTCCCAATGACTCATGCAGTTGTCTCCAAAAATGGGAAGTGAATTGAGTTCCCCTATCAGACACAATACTCTTGGGTACTCCATGCAGACACACAATCCTATTCATATAGATCTTGGCTAACTTAGCACTTGTATAGTTGTCTTCACGGGTATGAAATGAGCCACTTTAGTTAGGCGATCCACTACGATCGAAATAGAATCATATCTTGATCTAGTCCTTGGCAGTCCAGTGATGAAATCCATGCCAATCTTGTCCCACTTCCAATCAGGAATAGGTAGTGGTTGTAACAATCCTGCTGGTTTCTGATGTTCCGCTTTCACTCTACTACATACATCACACAAAGCAATATGTTCAGCGATGTCCTTCTTGAGATTATTCCACCAAAATCTTTCCTTCACATCCATGTACATTTTGGTGTTACCCGGATGAATGGAATATGGTGAGTTCTGTGCTTCCTGTAAAATCAGTTTCCGAAGTTCTGGATCTTGCGGAATGCAGATACGTTTTCCATACCATAAATTACCATGTTCGTCTTCATGGAATCCTTTGGCTTTTACCTTGCCAATCTTTTCCTTAATCTCTTCAATTTCCTTGTCCGTCTTTTGGGCTTCCTTGATTTTGTCCAACAAGGTGGGTTGAACATCCAATGACATGAGATGTCCTTCAGGCATAATCTCCAATCTGAGATCTTTGAATTGGGCACACAGATCATCTGGAAACTCTCCCTTGGTAAGGCCATTCACATAAACCTTACGGCTTAATGCATCCGCTACAACATTCGCTTTACCGGGGTGGTATTGCAAACTCAAGTCATAGTCCTTGATGAGTTCTAGCCATCTTCTTTGTCTCATGTTTATTTCTTTCTGAGTAAAGATATACTTCAAACTTTTGTGATCTGCGAACACTTCACATCACTCTCCCAAAAGATATTGTCTCCATGTTTTGAGTGCATGGACAACGGGGCTAACTCTAAATCATGAGTAGGATAATTCACTTCATGAGTTTTGAGTTGTCTCGAGGCATAAGCCAAAACTTTCCCTTCTTGCATCAGAACTGCACCCAATCCTTGGTGAGATGCATCACAATAACATGGAAATCCTTCTCCAAATCGGCCAGACATAAGGCTGGTGTTGTCACTAGTCTCTTCTTCAACTCTTGGAAACTAAGTTCACATCCTTCAGTCCAATCAAATTTCTTGTCTTTCCTGAGTAACTCCGTCATTGGCTTAGCTACCTTGGAGAAATTTTCAATGAATCTTCTATAGAAATCCTGCCAAACCAAGGAAACTACGAACTTTTTTCCCTGACTTAGGAGATTCCCATTCAGTTACAACTAACACTTTTGTGGGATCAACGGCTACACCATCTCCTGACACAATGTGTCCAAGAAATCCAACTTCATTCAACCAGAATTCACACTTGCTGAATTTAGCATACAGCTTATGCTCTCAAAGCTTCTCAAGTATCAAACGCAAATGTCCTTCATGCTCTTCATTGCTCTTGGAGTAGATCAAAATGTCATTGATGACAACGACAACAAACTTGTCAAGAAACTCCATGAACACCTTGTTCATCATATTCATGAAGTAGGCTGGTGCATTGGTCAAACCAAATGGCATCACTGTGTACTCATACAATCCATACCTAGTGGTGAAAGCAGTCTTAGGTATGTCTTGTTCCCTTATCTTAAGTTGAAAATAGCCTGACCGGAGATCAATCTTTGAGAACACACGGGCTCCTTCTAACTGATCAAACAAGTCATTGATTCTGGGCAAAGGATATTTGTTCTTGATGGTCACCTCATTGAGTGAACGATAATCTATGCATAACCTTTGACTTCTATCTTTCTTTTCAATCAAACAAGATTGGTGCTCCCCAAGATGAAGAACTTGGTTGAATATATCCTTTCTGCAACTCTCTCCAAGTTGTTTCTTGAGTTCCTTCAACTCATCAACTGACATTTTGTAAGGTCCCTTTGCTATTGGTCCAGATCCTGGCAGCAAGTCAATCAGAAATTCCACATCTCTATCTAGTGGCATTCACGGCAATTCCCCGGAAACACATCTGGATATTCTCTCACAATTAGCACACTGTCTATGCTAACCCCCTTAAGAGAATTTATCTTACCCCCTTTTGATTCAAAGTTAGTCTTGAATCTAATCCTTTTATTATCCCGGGTTGTGAGTGTGACAGTATGATTGGCACAATCTAGCACTCCCTTGTACTTAGTCATCCAGTCCATTCCCAAAATGACATCCAATCCTTGGGAATTTAGGATTATCAAATTAACGGGAAACTTATACTTCCCAAATTCTATGACTAGGTCATGACATCCTGAGTTCACTATCATTTCTCCACCAGGAGAACTTACTTTTATAGGACACCCAGTAGTTCCAACTGGAGGTTCATTTCTATCAAAAAATGCTCTTGATATTAATGAATGCGATGCACCTGTATCAAAAAGAACAAGTGCTAGAACAGAATTGAGTTTGAACTTACCAGCCACATCATTAGGTTCCTCATATATCTCTTCCACATTGATGTGGTTCACTTGTCCCTTCTGGAAAGGGTTGGGCTTGGTGGTTCCTTCAACCTTCTTCTCTGGGCACTCATTTGCATAGTGCCCCATCTTCTTACACTTGAAACATTCAACCTAACTGATATCTCTCTTTGGAGACTGACTACTACTTCCACTTCCACCTCCACTATGGTGACTCTTGTGTCCACTCTTGTGGTTCTTGTACTTCTCATTATCATGAATGCGGTGATGCTTATTGTCATGATAGAGGTTGTGGCTGTGGTGGTTGTTGTACTTTCCATGTTTGTGGGATCTAGAACTCCCACTATCATCATGATGGGAACGCTTGTGAGACGATCCCGAGCTGTGCTTATCAAAGATGTGTTTTCTCTTCCTTCTCTCAACCTATTTCATCTTGTTCTCCAAGATTGTAGCCTTGTCACAAAGTGACTGGTATGTTGGAACATAGGCAACAGACAGCTGCAGATTCAGTTCATCATTCAGTCCTTCGAGGAATTTCTCCTTCCTCTTGGCATCAGTATCAACTTCATCCGGTGCATAACGCGCCAGATTGTTGAACTCCTCAATATACTTGGCCACACTGCGGTGACGCTGTTTCAGGTTGTGGAACTCCTTCTTCTTCAAATTCATCACTCCGGATGAGATGTGAGCTGTAAGGAATCCACCCTCAAAGATAGCCCATGTAACATCCTCAATGGGGGTGGTGATCTGAAAGTTGTAATATCCATGTGTTAGTTTTTGATTGGAACATGTGTGTAATATCCATGTGTTAGTTTTTGATTGGACACTTGGTGTGTAATATCCTTCTGTGTCAGTCAACCCTTCTCTTTTACTTGATCAATAAAAAGATCCCAACTCCTCATACTCTCTGTCTTCTTTGGTTATAACTTAGCATGAAATTTGTAACTTGCCAATACATTCAATGTATTGACCCTCTGTGGATGAGACCTATCATGTTGCAGGTTTATTCTAATGATGAGTGAGAAATGATGATAGGGTTATGAGTCTGCATCCAACATGTTTGCCTGTGGCACATGAAGATGAAGGACTCCATGCTTTATAGTTATATTTGTTGCTTTGTAATAAGATAGCCATATGAGCTATGTAAGTTGTAAACTATTTTATTCCTGGTAATGGGATGTAATATGACCTTTGTTTCTTGATATTACATCTTAAATTGTGGATGCTAGCTATTCGATCCAGGGACTAGCACTATAAACACAGGGATTTGAATCTTATCGGGTTCGGTCTGCTACAGATGGTATTAGAGCACTGTGTTGCCTGTAGGATCGTAACCCTAGGATTTGTACAAAGTCCCTTGTTAGGAATGAACTTATAATTTTATACTTTGTAGATTTTCTCGTATACCTTGATCATTATTTACTGAATCTCTTATCCTTCAAACATGTAGAAAGCGAGCCTTTTGCTTTCTCTAAGGACCATGAAGATGGATCATGTCAACAAGAAGTTCAAGATACAAGTTGCGACAAGTCCTCGAGCTTGCAAAATATGTGGAGAAGTAGGCCACACCTCTAAGGAACATCGAGATCAATGTCCCTATTGTGACTCCAACCATCTAATTGAAGCATGCCCTACATCTCAAGTCACTTGCTTCCTATGTGAAGGAACCAACCACATTCCTGCCAAGTGCCATCTTGACTTCATAGTGCAACGAGTGAAAGAACAAGACAAGGATGGAATGTATCAAGCTCTTAGGAAGATAGAAGGAAACCTTAGCCATATCACCTGCTCCAAATGCAAGAAGGAAGGACACAACATCAATGAATGTCTAGAGAGGGAACTTCAAGACAACCACAACAACACTCCAAGGAAAATGACTCGAGACATTACAAAAGTGTTTTGCTATCGCTGCCGAAAGACAGGACACTTCACCGATGATTGCCCAACTCAAAAGAGAGCTCCCACTGATGTTATTATAGTGTGACCCAAGAGACATTAGATCACCTACCAGCTATTTAAGACTTTCGTATCGTGTTAGTGTATGGATCATACCGACCTATGTGGTATGACTATACTAGGTTGATTGTTTCAAGAAAACTTGTTGTTTTCTTCGACTCATTAGTTAAATTGATAAGTTGTTAAGTGATTAGTTGCGTGTTGACTGTTTGATTGAACTTGTTTGTTTTGGGTTATGTGTTAAAACTTCTTTAGATGTATCTATCATTACTTATCCCTATTAAACCAACAAATGCCTCCGAGACGTGCCAACAACCGTGACAAAAATGGAAACATCAACAATGGAAATGAGATACAACAGATGATGACTGCACAGACTCGGCTAATGCAGATGATGACACAATTCATGGCGACCATCAACAATCAGAATCCAAATCTGAATCTAAACAACAACAACAACAACAACAACAATAATAATAACAACCAGAACAACAACAATCCACCAGCTCTGGATATGCTCACTAGATTTCTAAGGTTGAGACCTTGAAAGTTCTCTGGTACTTCTGATCCAATGGTAGCCGACGACTGGTTACGTTTAGTGAATAGGGATTTAGTGACTGTTGGATGCTCTGATGCCGAGAAAGTGAGATTTGCAGCACACTTGCTCGAAGGTCCTGCAGCTATATGGTGGGACAATTTTCAAGTCACTTACCCCATTGAAGAAGTGACTTGGGAAATATTTGAAGATGCATTCCGCACTACCCATATCTCTTCAGGAATAATGGGTCTAAAGAAGGAGTTTCACAACCTTAAACAACATCACCGCAGCATTGCTGAATATATTGAGGAATTCAACAATTTCTCACATTATGCTCCAGATGATGTTGACACTGATGAAAAAAGGAAGGAGAAATTCCTAAATGGTTTGAACGATGAACTGTCCATTCTGTTGTCAGTTGCTTATGTCCCTACCTATCAGTCATTGTGCGACAAGGCTACAATCTTGGAAATCAAGATGATGCAAGTTAAAAATAGAAAGAGGAAAAATTGCTCTTAAATATATGATTCTAGTTCACACCAGGAGCTTCATTATTCTTCTTCGTTGAGGCACTATGGCTATACAACCAAGTCCCATGAACACATCCATAATGGTCATTTCCATCAAGATCACCATGGCTCCAGCAATAATGTACATGGCAACTATAGTAGTGAGAAGCCTAAGAAGGACCTCAGCCAGGTCACTTGCTTCAAGTGTCGTAACACCGGACATTATGCTTATAAATGTCCAGACAAGAAAGATGAAAATGTCAATGGCGATGGAGGCGACATAAAGTAGAATCTCTTCAACGAGTCCAAAATAGATCATATCTCAAACCAAGATAACTAAAGGAACACTTTGAGACGCCAAGTAAACCTACCTGGAATACAAAACCGACCAAGTTTCTTTATGGGTGGTCGAACCCCAGTTTCTCCAACCCTTTCTAGCCTTCGCGAATCTCGGGACGAGATTCCTTTTAAGGGTGGTAGTCTGTCGTATCCCAAAATTTTCCAAAATTTTGGAATGTCGGATTCATAAAATAAATTCGATGAATTGTTTGACTTTGTTGAAAATTCTCAAGGAAAAGAAACTTGTGATGACATGTTTTTAAATATAGCATCCTTGGTTTCTAATTTATTTGAGAGTTGATTAAACATGACTATCCGACTTGTTTGTATTTTGTTTCTTACCATTTGGATTTGATTGACATTTAGAATATTTAACCAACCATGCACGTACTATTCAAGGATGGGAATGTAATGACTTTCTCAATTATGATAGAGTAATATTCTAATATGTTCTAACTCGACTTTAGTTTTTACTAGTAGGAGATGCGTTTTTACTAGTAGGAGATGCGCGCTTCGCCGCGCCACCTGCATCTCGTCCGCACAACATCGCCGGCGTGGTATAACTGCACGCAGAGTGCTTTGTACATCACGCGCTGTGGTGATTATGCGGTAAACTGGTTCAATTTCACATGTTTTATGATATGACAAAGTGCTAATCAAAATCGCAAAAGCATCTCGATGGACATATTCAATCCCATACGTAAACGGTACAAATATACATCATATCTTGTCGAAAAGAATCGCCATATAAAAAACCAAACTTGAGAATGTAATACACTATCTTCGGAATGTACAATGAATCTTTGGAATGTAATCTCCATATTTTGTCAGAGGCAAGTATGCACAATGTATTTTGTGGGAAAGAATCACCTATAGAACATAAAACTTCATAATAATACAAAATCACCGAGTGCACATGGCCTTCAACAACACACATCTTCTATATAGTGAAATGCACATCTACATGTAAGCATGAGTAATCACCAGACAATTATATTTGTGAAACAATCTTGCATTAATTGTAAAACCAAAATAAAAACGTCAAAATAACTTCTAGTGAGCACGTAGTCCATAAGGTTTACAATTGCATACCCTGATTTCAAACACCAAGTTAAGTCATCGCCTCCAACAGAAAAAGGAGTACTTTCACAATGAAAAATAGAAGTGCAGTCACCCTTTTGAACTTCAATTTCTAACCAAATTAGAGAGAAACTATTATATAACAGAACTCAAAAAATGAAATATTTGGGCACAAGAACAAATGGTGTAGGTCCATAAAGGAAGGAAAATCCTAACTGATATGGTGGAAGCCGATGATTTTCGTAGTATTCATACTAATGGCTACTACAATGAACATGTCTCAGACATGAAAAAGATAAAAGGGACGCACTGTTATGCAACACCAGAAGTGAAAATGCATTTTCTTTTAATTCTATACCAGATGAGAACCTGTATTTTCCCCACATAAGATCCGTGTCAACCTAAATCAACAATTTGCTTCATGTGTTCCTTCAGTCATGAATCACTAAAAAAAGTAATTAACACTCAATACATCATCAAGAAACCAAAAGATTCTCCATATACTGACCAGTCTTTAAAGGTACAATAAAAAGTAATCTAAAAGGAAATGATTTATTGTAGTTTGATCCTAGAGTTGCCAATTTGATCCACATGCAGCTACTTATATAGTCAGTGGACATGTTTTCTAAAGACACTTTACATGAGAAGCTGTAACTTAAGAACAAATAGGTAGAAGATAGGGGAGCCAGCTAAGCCGTCTTCGTGAACCCATGAATAGAGAAGAGCCTATGCTAGATCGGTACGTCTTTGTTCACCCCTCGCCATGGTTACCTGCCCCGCAACACAACCTATGGATAAGAAATGCATCACATAAAAATACCAATGAGAGCACCCTGTATGGGAAAAAACAAATAATAAGGAAGAACAATACACAAAAAATTCACAAGAGAACAAACAGACCAACGGGCAGGAATCCCAACAACAAATAGTGATTCATTTGTTATAACTTCATACTACTTTTAAGGTGCAGTACTTCTTTAGCTCTTGAGAAGCTAAAGTGTTCTATCCCGGGTATGATAGGTGCTCAACCAGACTCATGATTTATTCTATATCTAGCTGAAGCTAATTGAATTAGTGACATACTTTAAGGGTGCCTTCTCAAATGAAATACACCATACCTTTTAGGAATTCTTTTCCACTCATAGGATAATATGGACTACATCCAGAGGTATGCTGACGTCAACTGTGACAAGAAAACTTCCCATTCATTTGTTAATTTCTATTAATGCTGGTTCAGAAAAAAGGAATATAATAAAATTTGAGTCATTGCTTCCTTAGCATCACCTCAGAGGAAAAATGAGAAAATAATCTACCTAGGTGAAATAAGAATGCAGCTCTGTGACTGTTCTCTCACAGAGAGTCCAACTACCATTATGCTAGATATGTTTGGTGCTCAAATAGAGATATATATTGGTTCGAATTTTTGATGTGTATCCTCACGATAAGAGAAGCAGAATACTGAATTGAAGGTTAAACTATATCTAGCTTAGTGTAAGAACGGTAAAAAGGCCCATGCATTTTTATGTAACGTAGATGTTTGTTACATAATAAATATGACGAAGGCAAGCTTTAAGTCACAAAAAAGTCAACAAAAGAAAATTCAAACAGATTGGCCAACCTCTGTGGATTGTGGGATAGGTAGATGCTCAGTTTGACATATGAAAATATAACAGAAGAACCAATGCTATGCTGATGCTAAAGACTTTTTGCAGCAGTAGGTTAATAATCAGTTTATTAGAATAATAAGTAGACCAGCAAGGAGAATGCAAGGATGAGCTTAGCCCAACCAGAGCAAGGAGAATGCAAGAATGAGCTTAGCCCAACCAGCCAATGTCAGATGAGCATAAGATAAACAAGCAAGGAGAACGCAAAGCCGCAAAGGTCTGACAGAACTTCTTAAACAAAACGGTGGCTCCTCATTTGGACTTCTACTCATTTAAATTTTATTAAAGTATTTTTTGTAGCACAAAATACCTCTTGCAGTCGAGGATATGACCGAATAATTGATGAAAAATTAAAAGAAGATAGAGATACTCCATCTGGCCCATATTAATTGCCTCATATTTGTCTAGATTTAGATGAATCTAGACACTATTTAGTATATAGGTTTATTCAAATTTTGATAAATCTAAGTCAATTAATATAGGTCGGAGGGAGTATCTAAATGTTGAGGACTAAATATCTAATTAGTGGTGTGCCAATACACGGCAAGGGACATTTAAAAAAGATATTGCATGGCAAGGAACAGATCAATGTCTAACAAAAAAATTAAACCACTATTGCTATAGGCTATAGCAGATTCATACCATCAGTGATTTACCAAACTCTAAGTCAACTTCCTCTCACTCTTCAAGATCAAAAAGGACATAGGAAAATTTTATTACTTAGCTGTCATGTAATGTGTGTAATCTCCTGCACAGCAGAGGTAGAAAAAACGGGCGTTCCCCATCAGTCGAGTATCCAATACAGGCTAATCCGAGAGGTGCACTCGTAACGCAGCCTCCAACCACGAAATCTGTTACGGGATAGCACAAATATCAGAAAAATACATGTTCATCTGAGGTTGTAAGGAATTTGAAAAAGGACAATGAGTCAATGACAAACCACAAATGCATCCACAGGAGCCTCCGACAACTGAGATAAAAGTGATAAGGCTGCACGCTGATAACCATATATATATACTAAGCCACATATATTCTTCCTTTTTCAGCAATCTAAAGAAATAGTGATCGACAGTTTGGTACACCCTCAGATTAAGGTTTCCAAGTAGAGGTAGCTGCCAAAGACAATCTAGTTATGTCAACTGTATACCTTGATATAATAATGACAAACTCCAGCCAGACAACCATGATAAGTTGATCCAATCCAAATAACACATACTAATGACAGATTGATCCAATCCAGAGAATTGTGCAGTATAGAAAATTGCAGTGAACTTCCAACATAAATGGTGTGGAGCTTCTGAAATGTATGGATAAATTGGCTAAACAACTTGTCTAAATAACAGATCAAATTGCAGTGGCACACCTTTATTCGCCCTGTGTTTCAGAAGTCCATACGCACAAAGAAAAAAGGAAACATTAAGAAGATCAAAAGGTAGCTAGACACCTACATCTCCTATAGAAAGATCTCTTATCAAGTAGATGGAATCGTAGCACAGTCGCCTCGTCAACTGCGGCAGGAGATAGCACAGAAACCCACAACAGCGGTTCAAGCATGAAGCATCAACGAAAGTACCGCTCAAGACCACCACACCTTCTTCAACGCACAACGTGGCAATCCCTGCACCACCACCATGCTCGATCGTGGCCTCCTCTCTGGGAACAGCGGCATCCTTGGCACACCTTCCATGGCCCGGCTCCTGTCGCTTCAGCCTAAGGCGAAGGTGCCCCCAAACTCGACAAACAGGCGGAGGTAGATACCAGCGGTTAGGCACAACCCGACCCTCGGCCAGCAGCGGCGCAAATCCCCAGCGACAGGGCCACATAAGATGGCGCCGTCGGCATCGCTTGACGGACCCCCGACGCTCGCCCCCTCAAATCCCGGCGCGGTCGCTGTCGATTGGAGGCTGTGGCGGCTCCCACTGGGTCCTCGCCGGTGGCCGTCCCCGGCGATTGAGCGCGCAGGCGGCCATCTTTCCCCTCCTTCATCACGCCGCCTGACGCGCGAGCACCATCCGCCCTGCCCTCGCCCGGGAGGTGGCACCGCCGCCATGCCGACTCCACCGCATAAGATAGGATTTGGACGATTGCGGCCAGCCGCTCGACACGGAGGTCGCGATGGGGGATGCGCACTGCCGTACAGATTGGTCCGTGAGATTTGAGAGGGGAAAGACACGGCGGAAGATGTGGTAGGGCACCAGGACGTCGGTGACCTTTTTTTCCTCTGGCATGGGGCTGGGAAGGGGAACTCATAGGGGGCGGCTCCAGAATGGAGAGACCCTCTCCGCCACAGGACATGGATGATTAGGCCTTAGAGAAGAAAAGCAAACCCCCACGGCGACCCGCCTAGGCGGCGGAAGGACCGGGAGAAAAACCACCACCGTCCCCAAGAAATAGCACCACCGTCACGCCAATAAACGCTTCCGTCGCTCCACTCCACCGCAAGAAAGAGACTCGATCGAGTCAATGCACGGAGATAACCAGATGGCCCGATCCCCCACCCCACGAAAGAGACGCAGAACTGACCAACTAAAATAAAAATATCAATGACAAACCGGGCCCTGAAAAGAGTGGCCCACCATCAGCCAAACGCCCGTCGCCCATACGTTTGTGAAACAACGCAGCAACAACACATAAAGAGCCCCATCCAGCGACCAGGCCCACATCCAGCGACCCAAAACGACGGTGCGCATCACAGGAGAGCTAAGAAGGCTCCCTGCATCTCACGCTTAAGCAACTAAATAATTTGGATATCTAATAATTTACCCAACACTTGATTTAAGAGAGAGGGTAATGACATGACATTTCCATATATAAATAAACATATGTGGGAAATATATCATATAGGAATACTTGCATAATAAGGTTTTATATTGCATATTGGTAATTAAAATTTTCTTACATGTTCTAACAAGGAAATATTATTTTTGTGTTCGTGGCATTGCTTGAATTTTTTTGGAAAAATATATAAAATCCTAAAACTATTATGTAATAGTGCCTAAGTAGCCATATTAGGCCAAAAGGCACAAAATGATTTCTCTAAATTTATTCGACCAAAATTGTGTCTAAAGGTCCTAAAGGAATAATTTGAATTCTACAAATTCATAGAAAATTATTTAGATCAATGTAGAACCCTAAATGAAAAACTTAGAAAGAAAATAAAATAAAATAAAAGGTTGGCAGACCACCATTGGACCAGCCCACCGTGGCCAACTCCCTCCTCTCCGTCTATATTTTCACTACCTTTGTTTCCTTTTTGGACTTACTTTTTTCTGGCCCATCCAATGAATCGACTAGGTCATCTTCCTCCTTTGCACTAGCACTTACATAACAGCAGCACGTACAGAAACTGAACGACAGTTATCTCTCCAAGCCGCCTCTACCTTCCCCTCAAAATTCAATCGATTCTAGACCTTTGAAGGGCTGAATATAAACACGGAAATTACTCCTCAATCAACGAACGTCCCATTCAGAGAATTAAGACCTCAATTTAGTGCACCTTAAATTTTCCTTGATGACCGCAGTCTTAAATCTCCATTACGACCTAGCCGAAAAGACCGTCGACTGCTCTTCGGAGCCCTGACGTCTGACTCCCTCTATGTGTTTAAGCAGCGCCCCCGGCTCCCCATATCTCACTCCATAGCTCCACCTCACCGCGCCCCAGCGCTGCCTCTCGGGTAGATGCAATTCTCTTGGTCGAATTTTCGCCGATCACCACAACTCTCCAACAACCATGGCGAGGTAGTCACAGGGACCCAGGACCTGCTTTTCTCTAGTATCTACCTTTATTTCATGCACGTCCTCCACATGTTATAATTGATCGATTTTGCAGCCGGAGACGAGGAACAACCACCGGGCAACATCTCCGTTTCAGTCACGCCATCACTGCCTTGGAGCAACTTCGATCCCATCATCCTGTTCACGATGCAGGCTACTTATTCTACTGCTACCTGGACTCCGGAGCCCTTCTCCGACATCTCCGACGTCTCCGTCGTCAACTCCGGTACCTGCACCGACCACCCTGGAATAATCACCGTCCACTACCTGCGCCATCATTGGTGTGATCTATTTCTCATCGCTGTTCTATCTCCAAAGATAATAGGTTTGGAACGGAGCTAAATAGAAGTTACACTAAGATTTAAATTCCACCGTCCCTTATGGTTCACTTCACTAAACCGGAACCTGCATGCTAGTAGAATGCTGCATGTTGTATGCCGCCGAATACCAAACCATGCCGTATGGAGCCCCTGGTCAATCTAATCTGATTATTATTTAGTGATCATGTTTATTCAAATCAAACCAAACGGGGCCAGCCAAAGTATATCAGGGCATCTATGAAGGAAGATAACTATTAAAAAAAGACAAGATAACTATTTGGGTAATTGAAAGAATTAGTAGTTTGCAGAGAAGTGAGATCCGTTGGGCTCGACGTACTGCTCACCTCCTGTGTTGTAGGTAATTCGTGCAAGGTCCGAGTGGAATTGGGAAAAGGTGTGTCCGTACCTGATGTCCTCAATGTGTCCTATTAGTTCCACGGGGAAAAATTAGATTGGGCATAAACTATATATGTAGAACTTTGGAAATCCATATATTTTGTTCTCTTTAATTTGGACCAAAAAAATTTGAATAAAATATCTATGGAATCTTTGGACAAATTAGAATGCATTGAGATCCTTGGTTTTATATTTTTGTAAATTTTAATTTGGTCAAATCTGTAGTAAAGAAATAGAGTATATTGGCCATAATTTAATTTCCATAAAACATATTAGAATGAATCTTTCTGTAAGTGAGAACCAATGAACTTGTCTATCCGTTAGTACTTCTAGCCAATAATAGCATTTTTAATTGATCAACCTGTTAGAAAACTTACAATGTTTAATGCTTAAAATCACACGAATGACTTGACGCTCTTCTACATCTTTTCTGCAACTTTCATGTACATAGTATTATGATGTTTTCCTTGCATATGTGTATGTATGTTTCATTGTAATTCTGTATTTATATTTATTACTATACCTTTGCGGTAGATTGCTCGGAGTATTGCGGGAAATATTAAAAGTTGCCCCGTGTTGCACTACTGTTTTGAAGGCAAGTTTCTTTGACCATGTTAAGTTTTTTTTAATTAAACTCATAGGTAATACTATGATTGTTATGTTCTAGTAATTATTGAGTGTGTGAATTTTGTGTGGTAGACGTGTGAATTGGCATGCGCACATTTTGGGTAGCATTTCAAAAATATTTTGGAAACAAAAAGATTAGATCAAATATGTTATTCATGGAATGGAGTGAAGTCGACGAAATCATCTACAAGAGGTCATCCAGTGAGTGTCCCATGCAAGCTCGCGTGCATTTGGAGCAACTAAAGGATTTCCTTATCTTGTCTTCAAGGTTTTCAACAAAACCTCATGATCATGTGTAATATCGATTCATGATGGAAAAACCCTATGTTTGTGTGTAACATCGTTCATGGGAGGGATTTTTTTGGCATATGGTGTGTAATATCCATATGGTAGGATTCCACACATGGTGTGTAATATCCATGTGTTGGGATGAGCATTGGAAACATGGTGTGTAATATCCATGTGTTACAATGATCAATGGAAACATGGTGTGTAATATCCATGTGTTAGAATGAACATTGGGAACATGGTGTGTAATATTCATGTGTTAGAAACTTAGAATGCTGATTGGAACATGTGTGTAATATCCATGTGCTAGTTTTTGATTGGACACTTGGTGTCTAATATCCTTCTGTGTCAATCAACCCTTCTCTTTTACTTGATCAATAAAAAGATCTCAACTCCTCATACTCTCTGTCTTCTTTGGTTATAACTTAGCATGAAATTTGTAACTTGCCAATACATTCAATGTATTGACCCTCTGTGGATGCAACCTATCATGTTGTAGGTTTATTCTGATGATGAGTGAGAAATGATGATAGGGTTATGAGTCTACACACAACATGTTTGCCTATGGCACATGAAGATGAAGGACTACATGCTTTATAGTTATATCTGCTGCTTTGTAATAAGATATCCATATGAGCTATGTAAGTTGTAAACTATTTTATTCCTGGTAATGCGATGTAATATGACCTTTGTTTCTTGATATTACATCTTAAACTGCGGGTGTTAGCTATTCGATCCAGGGACTATCACTATAAACACAGGGATTTGAACCTAATCGGGTTCGGTCTTCTACAAATAGTTAGATGGAGCATGATATGATAGGAAAATGACACAATTTATATAGCTAAAAAGTCTTGTATTATCACATCCATCAACTTCCCCAAGCTAGATCTGCTCTTCCTCGAGCAAAAGGGATCGATAATTTAATGGATGTGATATTTCTTATCATTGAAAATCAATGCACTGTATACTTATTTTTCCTGCAAGCTCACAGAAAGAGAGCACATCATCATACAAGGCAATACAAGATCAGTTATATTATTCCAAACCACTAGAGATTAGTCAAAAACTTCTATGCCCATGTCAATGGTAAATCTATCTTGCAA
Source organism: Avena insularis (assembly GCA_023614405.1). Lineage (NCBI taxonomy): Eukaryota > Viridiplantae > Streptophyta > Magnoliopsida > Poales > Poaceae > Avena > Avena insularis. The sequence goes on along the minus strand of CM042693.1, from coordinate 266,836,703 downwards.
GTAAACTTGTGATCCTTCTATACGCACTTTATTGTATTTTTATTTTTATTTGTATAAGGCCAAGCTGAATATGGTTAGTTGTCAATCATAAATAGAGATAGAGTTTTCCAATGCTACCCTCTCATGCCATCTATTAAAGTCTCTCAAGTGAAAACTTCGATTGTTGAGCTCATAGAAAATCGATTTCTTAGTAATGATACCATGCCATAAGAGTGGTATATGTTCAATCGAGACTATGTAGGCTAGCAAGGACACTTGTGACCATTACCAAGGTTTCCCTTTTCGGTATAATGATTTCTCATAACGGTTAGAGGATTATTCTGAAATTTTCTTTTCATGCGGGCCCGTGAGAATACTAATGCATATCCAAATATAGCATTTTTTCTACATATGTTGGGCAACTCGTAGCCAAACTCCAAGAGTTTCCTCTTTTTGGATTATCCGAAGGCCAAAAGATTTGTTAACATCCCATGTTGTGCGATAGTGGCGCAAGACACGCATAAAGAAATATCTCACTTTGATTTCCAAGACAAAATTTTGGCATATGTAATCTCAAAACTTTGAAACATCATTTCTTATTTGACAACTCACTCAGTAAGCATCTATTAAGATCATCATTTCCAACACTATGGGCTCATGCTACTCCATAAACATTCACTTTAAGACAATTATGAACAGTGACAAGTAGTAAGTTTCAAAGAACTTATTTATTATATTTTTTTCTTTTATTTTGAAAATGTAGAGAACATGGAAATGTATATTTAGAGGATCATAATATTTTTCACAGGCTAGATAAAAGTTGGACAAGGTGCATCAAAGTTATGGCTTGTCTCCTATGGGGCTTAACATGAGCAAGTATATCCCTTATATAAATATGATAAAAAACTCACCTAAGCAAGCATTCAAAAACAAAGGGATACACAATATCATGAAAACTTTTTAGATAAAGAACATTGAACAAGACTATACGAACGCAAAATAACCTCCCAAAGCTAAGAACTTTTCAAATACCAAATTCATAAGATCATGAAAAACAAAAGAGAAAATGTAGTTATCAAATGAGAGTATAAGAAGTGGTTACCTCCCCAATCTTAATTTATAGCAAGGGTGACACATTTTATCGTTGAGGTACTAGTGACCTCTCTTTCGATGGACAAAGAACCTTTGCTTCAACATGTGTTTCTTGATATGGCCCGGTGTGCCTTCCTTGAGAACCTGCTTAGAAAGTAAAAAGAAAACGAAATATTTTTGTGTTTTTGAAGACACGGGTTTAGCACACAAGTGATAAAGAAATAAGTCATACTGAGTCGGTTTATCAACCTAATAACCACGCTTAGTCAACAAACTAGTTCTAGAAGATGCATCTCCTTGATTGTGATGAGGTGCAAGTGAAACAGGTTACGAGACACGAGTGTGGCAGCCCCTATGTGCTTATTAAAAGAGGTTTGAGTTTGAAGGTTTTACCAGAGATAAATAGTTAGCCATGTTTAATTGAAGCAACCAAGTGGCTCATGAGAGTGTTTGTACGGTTGACATTACCGTACACGTTGTTACACAAGGTTCAAGTTCCTGCGAAAATAACACAGAAAATAAAATGAATCGGTTTGGTATATGAACATAGTTCATTTACCACACAGATAAAAGGAAAATAAAAAGAAAACATGAACTTCTATAGAGAATTATAGTCTAGGAAGTTTCTGAGGTAGAACTTTTATTGCTTACAGATATTCCACCTCCCCTCGATAAAGGGAGAAGATCCCATGTGGATTTTCGAGGTTTTTAGAAGAATAAGGAAGAAGAAAGAATAAAAATTTGAACAATGGTTACCTTATAGTTGGCATTTGAGGGGTTTCCCCAACTATAGGGACACAACTATACGGCCGTAGTTTTTGCTCCCGCCGTATAGTTGGTCATTAAACTTACTGTACCTTGAAATAAGTATTCAAGGAAGGTGTCAATATCTATACGACTGCAACTATGCGGAAGGAATTTTTATTCCCACCATTTAGTTGGTCGTTAAACCTTCTGTAAACCTTGAAAGTAATTTGACGACGACATCGATAACTATACGACCGCAACTATACGGCCGGAATTTTTATTTCTATTGTATAGTTGGTCGTTAAAATTTACCTGTTTCTTCAAAAATTATTTCTTAACCTGAAACTTAGCGAAACACCATGTTTTGACTGTAAAATAACAACTTTAATTTTCGACCAACATTAGCATGTATAAAACGGAATTTAAGTACAACCGAGTTATGCAACACATAATATAGTGACAATAAATTCTACCTTTTGAAAACTACCATAAGATAACTCCAATAGCAAGACATGCAAAGAATAAAAGTGCCAATGCAACATGAATGCAATTAGACACAAGACACAACTAAGAAAGATGCCTAAAGACTTCCGAGTTGCCTCCCGAGAAGCGCTCTCTTTAAATCCATAAAGCCAGGCTAGGATGCTCCATACATTACCCATCTGGATCCCAAGGGATATCAACTGGAGGTTTGGTTATACATACCAGTTTGGAGCATCTTGGAGTAGAGTTTGGTCAGAGTCGTACCCGATTACGGTGCATCGACATCATGGAGATGAACAAGTTTTCACTTTCAAGCGAGTGTTGATGCACCAAGCTTGGTGAACATGCCTCCATATATAGATGCAACGAGAGGATTTGAGATTAATATAAAATTCTTAAATCTTTATCTTAGTTACCTATGTAGGGGAACATTTCATGGTACTCTTGCTTCATAGAAGGGAATTCAGGATCCTACATGTTAGTATAGCAAGGTTCTATCTATAGTTAATTATTATTAACGATCTCCATATGAGTGTGTAGGCACAAGGCCTCCGCAGAACAATTATCAATAGTTTTAGCATCATAACAATCACTACTAGAGTGAGAGGCATCACAAAAAAAAGTTGTAGTGTGACTCTCTTTGTCAACCTCACCTTTTGGTTCCTCCTTTTCATTGACTAGAGTTTTAATAGCAATGATAGAATCAAAAGTAGGAGTTGAAGGTGTGAGCGGGTGATCAACCCGTTCTTCCTCCTCTTCCTTGTGCTCCTTTTCCTCTCCGCTCTTTAGTGAGTCCTGCAAAAGGTTATCTTTCTCCATAGCGGTTTTAGACCTCTTCAAATAATATAATACCTATGCATTATTACTTAAATTATTTCCGCAAAAGAGGAATATGAGGTATACTAAATTAAAAACTCCATCAAGTTCTTCACATTAAACATCAATACTTCCTAGTCTAAATACCATTTCGGACGCACCTTTGAAAAAACATATTCTAATGCGTCCAAACTAGCATAGGATTTATCTCTATTATAATTTGCTAGAGTAGGATTGTTGGAACACTTACATTAAAAATTAAGGTGGTCATATGTTATACAAATTGTGAAATAAGATCCATCATTAGAACACAACCATAATGAATGCTTTTCCAATTGGTCCAACAACTTTTTATCAACTCATGTCTAGTAACCAGGCTTAGTAAACTTGAATCCTTTATCTACTCCAATGCTTGTATTATCCATTGAACAAAATTTATCTCGGAAGACATGATTAGTAGCAATTTTTTTTATTTTTTTCAATATAAAAGAAAGAAGTAAGATAATAGCAACAAATGGAAATAAACTATGTGCGAGTAGATAATCGAACGCTTTGCTCCCCGACAATGTTTTGGGCTGAACTTTGGTGGATGTCCAATCTTTTTGTTAGCTCTTTAGTGAAAATTCAATGTAATTGGTAACATGTACTGGGGTTTGGTGGCTCTATTCACCACCAAATGCTAATTAAGGGAAGATTTTTTTGAAACAAGATTATAGGAAGTTTTTTGTCTGAAGTGGGTTTGAAAACATCATTTCCATAGGCTGAGCAGTAAAGAGTATATTGAACTGAAGGTTGATGGTCCACATGATCTGGTTGTACATATGATGACTGGGTTCCTACACCAGTAACAGGGTTATTGCAGTACTTGTAGCAGCAAATATTTAAAGAGTTTGTACCGATGGGAGCTCGACGAACACGACCCCGCAGCCATGTTGTCAATGCGGCCACATTCGCACCCAAACCATGGTTTGCAAATAGTCTACTCTATAGGTTGCTAGGATAAATGAATTTAAGATGATTGTAACAACTATTACTAGGACTAGAAGAAATCTAGAAGAAAAATAAAACATAGAAAGAGGTGAATGCAATGAGATGAAATATTAGTTCTATGATTCCTCAGGTAATGTTGTGTATACCGGTGTGCATGATAAGTGCTTACGTAATAGCTATAAACTGTACTTGTGGTGGTCCCTCAAATACTGTTGTCTCCCTCCGTTGGTAAATGGCAACTAGACAACTCAATTGTCCACACCCTCTTCGGACATGGGTCATCTCGTCAGAGAATGGTGTATTAAGGTAACAAGACCATCAAGGTAAACCAGAGTAAAGGCACTAAGTTATATGGACAACTGTACTCCTAAGCAAGTAGTGTGATAGTCACAAGATATCCCGTTTTTCACTTTGGGGTCAACATGAAATTCGCAACACTATACCTATCATATCATGAGTGATCTTGGGGAACGCTGGGGCTTGCATCCTAAGCTGCTATTGTCTCTTCAAATCACTTATAGCAAATAGCCTATTAGTTCTACCCATGGAAGAGCAGATACTAATGATAAGTTCTGTGACACACCGTGAATCCATAGTAAATTCCTCAACAATGGGTTAAACGTCTCCAATCACTAGAATTATATTATGAATAGAACAATGTAAAGATAAAGCATAAACATATTAATTAACAAGAATACAACACACTTTAATTACTCAAATAATCATAACATTAATAAAAGGGGATTCAAGCCATATTACAACCCATGATGGGGACCATGATGGGGAAGGATGAAGGAGTAGAGGTGTCACATCCCAAAAATTTCCAAATTTTGAAATGTGAAAAATAAATAAACAAAATAAATAATTGTTGAAATTTAGGGTGAAAAGAAACTTTTTGATTTAAAATGGAAACATCAAAACCCATCTTGAACAAACTTTAAATAAATGGGAGTTCAACAAAATTCAAACCAAGTGAAATGCATTCATTAATAAATGTAATCTTAAAATTTAAATAGTTTGAAAATTAAACCAAAACCCTAAAACCCTAATGGAAGAAAATCATTTCCAAGATATCTCAAAGACTATGGATTTGATCCATATAAAAAATTGGTCAACAAACATTTATAAATGATCAAAATGACAAATAAAAATATTATAAAACCATAGAAATTGGTTTCATTCAATTTGGAGCTATGGATAAAATCTTATGAATTTAATAAGATAAGGAAATTAAAATTCAAAGCTAATAGAGATTCTATCTAAAATCCATACCAAATGGTGAGCAAAATAATCCTAAAGGATTTAAAAGGATAAACAAATATTAAATAAAATTATACAAATTGGAATCACCAAATTTTGGATCTTTAAATAAAAAGATATGGATTTTATAAGATAAAGAAAGAAATAATAAATAAGGAATATTTAAAAGCCAAATTGAAACTTGGCCAAATCTAAAAACAAATGGAAGGTATTGAATAATAAAAAGGATTAAAAGATTATTTAAATAAAATCATAAGGATTGACAATATCCAATTTTATTTAAACAAAGACTATTTGCCTAAATAATAAATTCTAAGAAAATTATTTGGAATACAATTTAAACCTTGAATTAAATCCATAAGCAAATGGAATAAAGATAATCCAAATCCAAATAAAATAAAGGGATAAAGAATACTCAAATAAAAGTATATGGGATTAAACCCTATTCTAATTATATTTAATAAAGATAAAATCCCTGATGAAAATGGTTAATTAAATCATGGGAAAATAATAAGTGCAATTTCCCAAGGTGGATATAAAAGTTATTTAATTAACTTAAATGGAATAAAATAATCATTTGACTAAAAATTTATATGGATTTAAAACCATATTGGATTTTATTTGAATGTAGACAAATGCTCAATTTAAATGATTAATAAGTCATATTAAAAGTATTTCAAATAATTCAAAATGAATTATTTAACACCCTATTAAATAAATAAAACCTATTGAAAAAGGTTTGGTAAAAATTAGATTTCAAATAGAGTTTGAAACCATATTTAAACCCTACTAAAAAAGACAAATGCCTATTTAAATAAATAATAAACCATGAAGGAATAAAATTAATTATTCTAAAATGAACTTTAAAACAGTATAGAAACATACTAAATGTTTGGAAAATATTTAAAAAGGAATATATGAATTCAAATGGTGGTTTGAAAATTCAAAACAGAAAATCAAAATGGAAAAAGAAAAAAAACAGAGAAAAAAAGAGAAACGGTCCAGCCCAACCTAACCAGCCCACTAAGCCCAATAGCCCACCCGGCACTCCCCCTCCCTGGATCCTTTTTCACTCGCGAACAAACCCGCACCGCCACTGATAGAACGACCCCACCGCGAACCCCCCTCACTCACTGACCAGCCGGCCCCACCCGTCAGTCGTCGTTCTCACCCCACGACCTGTTCTTCCTCCCTCTCTCTCTCTCGTTTCAGGCTTTGATTTCACGAGTTTAATTCGCGTTGATGGCGCAGTAACGCCGCCCAGCGATCACGCCCGTTAACTCGCCTGCCTCTCCTCTCCATTTCCCCTTGCTCGCCATCCTCCCTCTGCCCCCAGGCTGCCTCGAATTGCACTTGCGCCACTACTGTCTCCGACGAGCCACCGCCCAAATTCCGGCAGCACTAGCCACCGCCTTGCCCCCTCGACCACACGAGCTTTCTCCCCACCCTCTTGCACACCCTCCAGTATCCTCAGCTCGCCCGCGCATGCCCCGTAGCCTCGGCAACTTCATCGACAGAACACCTCCACCGTCTGCCTCGACTCCGGCGACTCCACACGGTGAGACCCGACCATACCCTCCTCTATGGTTGATGCCCCTACGATCTACTCTCTCGCATGCATCTAACTACACCACTGTCTTGTCTTAGCGCGCACCACAGCCTCGCCAACGACGTCACCAAGCTCGCCTGTCGAGAGAGACGACTCCGGCGAGCGATTAGATCAACTCTGAGCGCCCCCTGCCTCCCCATGAACACGTTGAGAATCAGCAATGCACAGCAAACTCGGTGAGCTTCTTCCCTCGCTCTCTCGCTTCCTATATCACCGGCACCGTCATCGTCTGAGTGCTCCGCCGCCAGCCACCGCCACCACCGCCGCCCGGTTTTGGTTGTTCGATTTGGGCCGTTAGATCTAGATCGGATGCGTGAGATTATCATTAACCCGAAGGGGTACGAATCCATCTGATCCACACAGATAAACATAAATCCTATGGCGTATATTGCACGATCCTGCCGAAACGGTATCAACTAGTAAAATTTTGACACGTGGCCTGAGTTATGTTTTAAAAACAGAAACATTTCTATTAGATGTTTAAACTTGCAAAATTCATAACTTTTAATCCACACGTTCAAATTTTATATCACTGGATTCAGAAAAATGTGAACTTTCGAACCATGCATGTTTTTTAGTATTTGGCTTCTGTAAAATTGATTGTTTTTGTAGAAACTTGTTTAGGCTTATTTTGTGTAATAAAATTATTCTTAATTTTTTTAGGGTAAAATCTTTTGTAAATGGATTGCTTTGAACCTACTGACCATAGAAACCAACTTGTAGATTTAAAAGTGTATTTTGTGAAGCTAAAGAATAAATCTTTGAGTAAAAGCATTTCTAGTTAAATAAAAATATTGATTATGGTATAAAAATGCTTTTTGAGTAAAACCTTTGGAAAATGGTTGGAATTAAACTCTCTGACCCTAAACCCCAAGTTTTTGGATTTAAAAATATATTACTTTGTTTAAAGGCATTTCCGAAAAAATAAAATATTGCTTTGATTTAAAAATGGTTTATAGGTAAAACCTTCTGCAAATGGTTTTAAAGTTAAACACTTGACCTTAAAACACTAACATTTGTGTTTAAAAATATATTTCCCCAAACACTAGAAATTATTACATTGATTTAAATCATTCCCTGCAAAACAAAAATGATATAAAGTGGCCATTTTCACAAACTTGATATCAAATGGTTTTTTCAAATTTATAAATGACCAATAGGTGTTTTAAAATGTTTATAACCTATTAGAAACCACTTTTCCAAATAAAACAACCTTTTGCATGCTTGCATGCATTGTTTGGTTTTCTTTATTTTATTTTATGTGATGAATTGTTTGAATGCTAGTTTGAATATTTGCTTACTTGATTGAATTGTAGTGAAATTTGAAGAGTGTGACTATTACAAGATCAAGGAGTGTTATATTCTCTACCAAAAAGGCAAGTGGTGCTTCATAGTTTTGTCCCATTATTTTCACTATGCATTAGTGATATTTCTAAGTAGGACTTGCATGGATTTTTCTAAGTGTGAACTACGCCATGGGAAATCCTAGTAGATGAAACCTTAGTGGAATTTTCCCTAAGTAAAGATTCCTACTACTATCTGTCAACACCCGGATTTTTAATCCCAGATGCCAATTATGCCATACATCGCAATCCCAGGATTACCATCTTTGCGAGACATAACAGATTTGAATACCACGGTACATCATCCATTACAAACCATACATAAGGTCTTACACAAATAAGGATCTCATGATCCAGTTCTTAGTACAATTCAAGCAGCGGAAATACGTAATAATAAAGGTAGCGTAGGCGAGGCTCCATCTTCGGGGTCACAGGCAATGCTGACGATGGGAGATGATCCTAGTTGTCGTAACCTTCCTAGGGTCCATCATCCTGGTACTCCTCTTCATAGTCTGGCCACGGGAATAGCCAGGGACAAAGCCACGAGTACTCTTTAAGTACTCGCAAACTAATACTAACAAGTGAAGGGTTTTTTTTGTAGTAGGACACTAAGCTCTAGGGTTGTTTTGTAAAAATCCAGATTTACCTCTACTAAGTTCAGAAGCAAGAAAAGCTAGTTGAAATTTTATAACACTTAAGTGGGAACTTGAATTTCATATCACAACTCTGTTGTGATCCAGTCAAAATATCAATTCATTTCATAAGTCATTTTGAAAACATCTGACGGGGGAATAGTATGGCCACTCCAACTGCCCATAACCGTGGACACGACTATTCGAATAGTTTGACACTCTGCAGAGATTATACACTTTCACCACAAAATTCGATACATCCGTCAGGAACAAATCCTGAATTCACCATACTCAGTATGCGGATAATCAATCCTAACCTTTCCATTACACTCCCTAGTATAGGCACCTGTCCTGTGAGTTTTGCCTCCCAACCATGAAGAACTGTCATCTTGGGTACTGCACAGGTGGACAATCTTCACAAGGTAGCCTTAGCTCAAACCTTGGCCGTGATGGAACCCATACTAAGGTGTATAAGTTTCCAGTCAAGCCCTACCCAATTTTCAGGTATTGTGGTTGTACAGTATAATTGGAATGGTATCGCATCCAGACAACCATCGGTTTTGTAAAGGGCTAAGGCTTTCATAACCATTCTAAGGTTTTCATAACCATCCAGAAAACATCTCAGTAGAATGACTCATCATTCTAAGGTTTTCATAACCATTTTCCACCAGGTATTCCCATCTAAAGTTGATCAAGTTTTATACTTAGCACTAGCATCTACAAGTGGGGTAAGTACTAATGAGGGGTGGTAAACTAGTGGAGTTTAACTAAGTACAATCTCATGCCTTAGGATGACATCAAGATTATCTAGCTTAAGCCAAATTTAATGCTCTTTATGAAACCTTCAATTATCTTCCTAGAATCTACAAGTCACTTATGTAAACTCTAAGTAATAGCTTTAATAAAGAAATAAAGTAGAAAGCTTGCAAGTAAAACTAGGATTGGGTTATCAAGAGGGTATTATCACATATGCTTAAGGCATATAGTTGGCATGGTAACAAGCAAGTATTTTCTTGCATAGTTCAACTTGATTAGTAAGGCTTGCTAAAGTAGAGTATGTTGAAAGTGTTAGCTTGCCTTGTGCAGAGCAATGGTTGAAGTTCTCCTTGGCTTCTTCTTTGTAGTATCCTTGTTCCTCCTCATATCCTTGGTCGGTACTAGCGTCTATAAGTAAATACGAGGTACACAATCACCAAACAATACTTAACTATTTTCAATCATCACACAAAGGTGTTCTATAGATGATCTAACATCATCACTAACATTACAAGATTTAAGCATTTGCATTCTTTATTTATTTTTAGAAAATTAATTTCTACTCATAGAAAAACTACTTAGGATTTAATATTCTCCAACTCAAACATGGAATCATGTTGAAACATGTCATCACCACATATTTTAGTCTATGGGAATGTGATTTAAAGTGATGTCACAATTTAATAAGGTTTAACCTTTTATTTTAAATAAATAAAGTGACTAGAAATGCCTATGTGGCATTCTTTTATTACTTGAACATTATTTCTGTTAGCAAACCCTTATATTTTTATACATTCTTAAAGGTATGATCAAATGTGATTTTTGAGAGTTGGAATCAACTGAAAAGCTATTATGGTTGAAATTTGAAAAATGTTTGAATGCAGAAAAGTTTCTGACTAGTTATTTTTACCAAGGTTGATCTACAGATCCAATTGATTTGAATCCAACGGGCTTGGATTAAGCATTTCAATACCTTTCTAACAAAATTGGCTTCATGCAATTTGGTTCATTGAATCGAGCTGGGTTGATTTTTGAAACTAGGTACCGAACTGAGTTTGAACTTAAAAAGATTCAAACGATTGGGCTGCACGGGAAGGGTTATTGGGCCGGCCCATTGTCACTCCGCAGCGAGGGGATCAACTGACAGGGGGGTCTACTAGTCAGTGGCTCATAATACGCGAAGCGGTACGGGGCGATGTGGTGCGTTGGATTAGAAGGGTGATCGACGGCTGAGGGTCGTCGTCGATGATGAACATGTCACCAGCGATCTCGAACCCTAGCGGCTCAGTGGGGGTGCATAGGGGGCATACCGGGGCTCCAGTGACGACGACGAGGCGGGCAAATGACGAAGTCGACAACGGCGAATTTAGGAGTGGTCGTGGAAGCTCCAGGGGTGGTCGAAATCAACGACGCCCTTCTCCTCCACAGGCGGCCTGCTCCGGCGCAATTCCGGTGAGCTGCTGCTCCTCGTGCTCCGGCTAAGGGATGGAATGATCATTGAGGTGAGGGGAGTGTGATGGTGTGAAGAAATCGAGAGGGGCTGGTCTCCTTTTATAGGATTGATGGCGAGACCGAGAGGGATGGGCAGGCGACGGTGGCGACACGGCTACAGGCGGCTATAGGCATGGCTGAGGTTGGCGATCGACGGGCGGTCTCCTGGCAATTCTCTAAGGCTTAAATGCGCGTGTAGGGGAGGTGGCAATTGGTCGGGAACATGCGGTGCTCTGCGAGGCAGAGGCGGCGAACTCCGCGGCAAGCGATGACTACGGGGTACGGGCGGTGAAACGAACATGTCTGGTGGTCTCCTGGGACTGTGGGGTGCATTCTGGCAGGCGGCAAGGGCTCGAGGTGGTAGGGTTGCGTGGGAACAACGCGTGCTCTGCGGTGCGCATCGGCATGGTCGACAGCGGCGAGGGCGCGGCATTCCTGGCGGTTCTGGTCTTTGTCTTCGAGCTAGGGCTGGTCGAGAGGGGGCAATGAGGCATGGGCTGCATGCTAGACAAGGTTGGCACGGCTAGTTCTTCCCCTAGCTTGCTGTCCACACTGGGGTGACATGGTGAGGCTCGGCCTGCTCACCATTGATGGCATTGGGAAGCTCACAGTGGTGCTAGAGGTTCGTTAAAGGTACTAGATGATCTACTAAGGCTAGTTGTAACTAGAGAGGGAACAAGGTTGGCCAAAACACTACTCAACATAGTGTTTTTGATTTTGTTGATTTGAATCTGCAACATGTTTGATGAAATGGCCGCATGAACTTGAGTTTTTAATTTTGAATTTTGAAAAGATTTTTGGTGGGTGTGCTAGGCATGTGTTGAGGATTTTGTGGGTGCTTGGGTTTTGAAAATTGAGTTGGTTTGAGTGGTTTTTGAAATAGTGTGATCTTCCCATATGAGATAGATTCAATTTTAAACTGTCATTTAAACTTGATATTTGAATGTTTCTGGATGATCACAAAGTGGACATTGGTACCTTGTTATGAGTATTATCAAGGGGTGCAAAGATCTATACATGTTTCTGTTGAGTTTTGAAAGTTAGGGATAGCCAAAGTAGGCATGGGAGTTAATTTGGCCAAAGTGACCATTCACATAATTTGTTCATTTTGAGTTGTTTGTCTTTGGGAAAAGTTTGGGGATTGTTTAGATGATGTTTATTTCACCTAAGAATCATTCTACAAGCAAAGAAACAAAGAATCATGGCAATTCAAAAGAATCCAAATTTTGAATACACACACATATGAATGCTTTCATATTTTTATTTGGAAAAGTTTTTGTTAACCTTAATTTTGATGATTAGAGTTTGATGATCCATGTTTAATATTTTTGGCATGTTACACTATCATGCTTAGCCTAGCTAGTAAAAAACAAGGGTGGTTTATATTCATGCTATGGAATATTTCTAAGTCTATGACTTGTGTTTTGTTTAATAAAACAACTATGTGAATGAATCACCTGGGTGGAATGGTATTGCTTGGATGGATTGTTGTTGAGTGGTTACACAAGGACAGGGGACTAGTGAACCTTGTGTATCACACTTGTGGAATTCCACCTAGGAACAAAGAGATTTGAGATGTCAAATGTTGAGAAGCTTCAAGTGCAACCACTTGGCATTATGGGCTATGCCTAGATCATATAGGTAGCAATAACTTAGCCAAATGGACAGTTGGTGGTAGGGGATGATAGGTTTGGAGCGCGTCCATTATGGTATAAGGGAAGGCTTCTGAAAGATCTTGTATCGATGCATGTCGAGTCTTGTGGGGAAAGTGCACCACCTCTGTAGAGAGTAAAATCTAAGTACTTAGCCGTGTCCCCGGCAATGGACAATTTTAGCATCAAGACATGGAAGCTATCAAGAATATCCTCATCACAATTTCTAAGTTAAAAACTTGTGGTTGAACAAGGGTTAAAGGATCTTCAATCCATGTTTGGTAGATGCCTTGGGTGATTTTGATAAACAAAAACTTAGTGTTTTCAAATGATAAGGGAAACCTATTTTGAGCAAAGCAAGCCTAAGATCCACTTAGCCAAATGCATATAGATGATAGATACCACTATTCTTCCATAGTATCACTTGCCAATACAATTCAAATATATTGACCCTTGTGGATGTAATTTATTATGTTGCAGGTTTGTTTGATGTTAGTGAAGTATATGTTGATTAGGATTACAAGTCTACAACCAACATGATTGCCTGTGGCACTTTGAAGATGAAGGGCTCCATGTTATATAGTTATTTCTGCTTCATTGTAATGAGATAGCCAAATGAGCTATGTAAGATGTAATGAATTATTTTATTCCTGGTTATAAAGTTGTAGTATGACCTTCGTTTCTTGATATTACATCTTAACTGTGGATGCTTGCTATTGATCCAGGGACTAGCATTGTAAACACAGGGATCTCTACCTTATAAAAGGTTGGGACCTCTACAGATGGTATCAGGCCACTGTGTTTCCTGTAGGATTGTAACCCTAGGATTGGAAAAAAAACCTTAAAAAATAGGAGTTGTATTTGTTTCAAAACTTATTTACAAACAATATTGTAAACTCTTTCCTCAACATTTTTGGTTTTGATTCTACATCTCTTCTATTTCAACTTGATGGACAAAGCCTCCACCATGAGCAAAGACTTCAACATGAGCAAGGACTTCACCAACTCAAATGATTTCAACTTCAACAGCACCAATGACTTCAACTTTAGTTTCACTAAGGACTTTAACTTAGACATCACTAAGGACTACAAGTGAGACAAGAAATATTACTCAAGACTTGAAGACTAAGGAAACACAACTTAGAATAAACCATCACCACCTTTGAAGTTTGTGACCAAGATACAAGAAATTTTCCAAGGAAACCATGATCTTGTTCAAGAAGAAACAACTAAGAAGAATGTAATGATCTCAAGAAAAACCATATACTTGGACCACCATACTAATGATTAGTTTAAACCCACCAAATTATGTGGTGTAGAAAAAATATTTTGTTGCATAAAAATGTGCTTGAAACTTGTTGTTTGAGTGTAATGTTTGTTTGTGATTGCTTGTGTGAATTGTGATGTGTGTGATTAGACTTCTTCTCTAGAATCTTTTTCCTATTCTAATCCCAATCCAACCCAAACAGATGACTTCCCCAAGAGACTCCAACATCAAGAATGGTGACAACAACAACCAAGAGATGCACATGAGAGAACAACTCATAGCATCCCAAACCCAATTGACTCAAGTGACAACTCAGTTTTTATCCAACAACAATGAGTTAGACCCAACCATGCAAAAGTTTTTGGAAACCCAATCCCAATTGTTGCAAAGTATGAACAATCAAATAATCAACATGATAAGCAACTATCCCCAAGGAGATTGTGACAACAATGGTATCAAGGATGATATTATAGAAGGAACTCAAGCTTGCAATATTTGTGGAGACATGGAACACACTTCCAAAGAGCATGAAGATCAATGGCCTAATTGTGAAGAGAAACATCCAACTAATCAATGCCCCACATCTCAAGTGACTTGTTTCCTATGTGAAGGAAATAATCATGTCCCTATCCAAGGCCCCATCTATCCTATAGTCCAACAAATGAATCAAGGTGGAATGCATCAAAAGTTTGGAAACCCCCATGCGGAAACAACTTCTATCAAGAAGGATGAAGACAAATGCAAACCTCAGATTGCACCTCCATACATTAGGAATCACCTTGATGGACAAAAGAGGAAACATAGGTATTATCCAAGGAATCGTTCAAGGAACCGAGGAATCTTTCCCACCTTTGAGGTGAGATATGAAGAACATGAACTAGAGGAACTCCTAGCATTGGAGAAACCCAAGAAGAGGAAGAAGAAGAATAAGGGAATTAGCCAAGTGTGGTGCAACAACTGCAAAGAGCTAGGCCATTAAGTATCAATTTGTCCAGAGAAGATACGTCAAGAAATCAACCTTATCACATGTTACAAGTGTGGTAACAAAGGACATTATGCAAGCAATTGTCCATAGAAGTTTCAGCAAGATCCCAAGTAATCCAAGATGTAATCTAGTTGGAAATTTTTAAGGGTGGTAGTACCCTAGTTGTTTTGAAGTCACCTTGTAACCTCTATCCTTACCAAATCTCGGGACGAGATTTCTTTTAAGGGTGGTAGTCTGTCACATCCCAAAATTTTCCAAATTTTGAAATGTGAAAAATAAATAAATAAAATAAATAATTGTTGAAATTTAGGGTGAAAAGAAACTTTTTGATTTAAAATGGAAACATCAAAACCCATCTTGAACAAACTTTGAATAAATGGGAATTCAACAAAATTCAAACCATGTGAAATGCATTCATCAATAAATGTAATCTTAAAATTAAACCAAAACCCTAAAACTCTAATGGAAGAAAATCATTTCCAAGATATCTCAAAGACTATGGATTTGATCCATAGAAAAAATTGGTCAAGAAACATTTATAAATGATAAAAATGACAAATAAAAATATGAATTTAATAAGACCATAGAAATTGGTTTCATTCAATTTGGAGCCATGGATAAAATCTTATGAATTTAATAAGACAAGGAAATTAAAATTCAAAGCTAATAGAGCTTCTATCTAAAATCCATACCAAACGGTGAGCAAAATCATCCTAAAGGATTTAGAAGGATAAACAAATATTAAATAAAATTATACAAATTGGAAACACCAAATTTTGGATCTTTAAATAAAAAGATATGGATTTTATAAGATAAAGAAAGAAATAATAAATAAGGAATATTTAAAAGCCAAATTAAAACTTGGCCAAATCCATAAACAAATGGAAGCTATTTAATAATAAAAAGGATTAAAAGATTATTTAAATAAAATCATAAGGATTGACAATATCTAATTTTATTTAAACAAAGACTATTTGCCTAAATAATAAATTCTAAGAAAATTATTTGGAATACAATTTAAACCTTGAATTAAATCCATAAGCAAATGGAATAAAGATAATCCAAATCCAATAAAATAAAGCGATAAAGAATACTCAAATAAAAATATATGGGATTAAACCCTATTCTACTTATATTTAATAAAGATAAAATCCCTAATGAAAATGTTGAATTAAATCATGGGAAAATAATAAGTGGAATTTCCCAAGGTGGATATAAAAGTTATTTAATTAAATTAAATGGAATAAAAGAATCATTTGAATAAAAATTTATATGGATTTAAAACCATATTGGACTTTATTTGAATGTAGACAAATGCTCAATTTAAATGATTAATAAATCATATTAATTTTTTTTCAAATAATTCAAAATGAATTATTTAACACCATATTAAATAAATAAAACCTATTGAAAAAGGTTTGGTAAAAATTAGATTTCAAATAGAGTTTGAAACCATATTTAAACCCTACTTAAAATAAAGACAAATGCCTATTTAAATAAATAGTAAACCATGAAGGAATAAAATTAATTATTCTAAAATGAACTTTAAAACAGATTTAAAACAATATAGAAACATACTGAATGTTTGGAAAAGATTTAAAAAGGAAAATATGAATTCAAATGGTGGTTTGAAAATTCAAAACAGAAAATCAAATTGGAAAAAGAAAAAAAAACAGAGAAGAAAAAAAAGAGAAAGGGTCCAGCCCAACCTAACCAACCCACTAAGCCCAATAGCCCACCCAGCACTCCTCCTTCCCAGATCCTTTTTCACTCGCGAACAAACCCGCACCGCCACTGACAGAATGACCCCACCGCGAAACCCCCTCACTCATTGACCAGCCGGCCCCACCCGTCAGTCGTTGTTCTCACCCCACGACATGTTCTTCCTCCCTCTCTCTCCCGTTTCAGGCTTTGATTTCGCGAGTTTAATTGGTGTTGATGATGCAGTAACCTCGCCCAGCGATCACGCCGTTAACTCGCCTGCCTCTCCTCTCCATTTCCCCTCGCTCTGCCCGCAGGCTGCCTCGAATCGCACTTGTGCCACTACTGTCTCCGAAGAGCCACCGCCCAAATTCCGGCAGCACCACCCACTTCCTTGCGCCCTCGACCACACGAGCTTGCTCCCCACCCTCTTGCGCACCCTCCAGTATCCTCAGCTCGCCCGCGCATGCCCCGTAGAACACCTCTACTGTCTGCCTCGACTCCGGCGACTCCACACAGTGAGACCCGACCGTCCCCTCCTCTCTTGTTGATGCCCCTACGATCTACTCTCTCTCAAACATCTAACTACCCAACTAGCTTGTCTTAGCACGCACCATAGCCTCGCCAACGACGTCGCCAAGCTCGCTCGTCGACAGAGACGCGGCGAGCGATTCAGATCAACTCCGAGCGCCCCCAGCCTCCCCACAAACACGTTGAGCATCAGCAACGCATGGCGAACTTGGTGAGCTTCTTCCCTCGCTCTATTTCTTCCTATATCGCCAGCACCGTCATCGTCTGAGCGCTCCGCCGCCAGCGCCGCCCGTTTTTGGTTGTTCGATTTGGGCCGTTAGATCTAGATCGGATGTGTGAGATTAGAATTAACCCGAAGGGGTACGAATCCATATGATCCGCACAGATCAACTTAAATCCTACGACGTGTATTGCACAATCCTGCCGAAACGGTATCAGCCAGTAAAATTTTGACACGTGGCCTGAGTTATGTTTTAAAAACAGAAATATTTCTATTAGATGTTTAAACTTGCAAAATTCATAACTTTTAATCCACATGTCCAAATTTTACAAATTTTATATCACTGGATTCAGAAAAATGTGACCTTTCCAACAATGCACTTTTTTAGTATTTTGCTTCTGTAAAATGGATTATTTTTGCAGAAACTCTTTTAGGCTTATTTTATGTATAAAATTTATTCTAAATTTTTTTATGGTAAAATATTTTGTAAATGGATTGTTTTGAACCTACTGACCATAGAAACAAAGTTGTAGATTTAAAAGTGTATTTTGTGAAGATAAAGAATAAATCTTTGAATAAAAGCATTTCTAGTTAAATAAAAATTTTGATTATGGTTTAAAAATGCTTTTTGAGTAAAACCTTTGGAAAATGGTTTTAATTAAACTCTCTGACCCTTAACCCCAAGTTTTTGGATTTAAAAATATATTTGGTGAGTCCTATAAAATTATTACTTTGTTTAAAGGAATTTCCAACAAAGTAAAATATTGCTTTGATTTAAAAATGGTTTATAGGTAAAACCTTTTGCAAATGGTTTTAATATTAAACACTTGACCTTAAAACACTAACATTTGTGTTTAAAAATATATTTTCCAAACACTAGAAATTATTACTTTGATTTAAATCATTTATAGCAAAACATAAAAGATTTAAAGTGGCCATTTTCACAAACTTGATAGCAAATGGTTTTGCCACATTTATAAATGACCAATATGTGTTTTAAAATATTGATAACCTATTAGAAACCACTTTTCCAAATGAAACAACCTTTTCCATGCTTGCATGAATTGTTTTGTTTTCTTCATTTTATTTTATGTGATGAATTGTTTGAATGCTAGTTTGAATATTTGCTTGCTTGATTGAATTGTAGTGAAATTTGAAGAGTGTGACTATTACAAGATGAAGGAGTGAAGTTATATTCTCTACCAAAAAGGCAAGTGGTGCTTCATACTTTTTTCCCATTATTTTCACTATGCATTAGTGATATTTCTAAGTACGACTTGCATGGAATTTTCTAAGTGTTAACTATGCCATGGGAAATCCTAGTAGATGATACCTTAGTAGAATTTTCCCTAAGTAAAGATTCCTACTACTATCATGCTTAGCCTAGCTAGTAGAAAACAAGGGTGGTTTATATTCATGCTATGGAATATTTCTAAGTCTAAAACTTGTGTTTTGTTTAATAAAACAACTATGTGAATGAATCACCTAGGTGGAATGGTATTGCTTGGATGGATTTTTGTTGAGTGGTTTCACAAGGACAGGGGACTGGTGAACCTTGTGTATCACACTTGTGGAATTCCACCCAGGAACAAAGATATTTGAGATGTCAAATGTTGAGAAGCTTCAAGTGCAACCACTTGGCATTATGGGCTATGTCTAGATCATATAGGTAGCAATCACTTAGCCAAATGGACAGTTGGTGGTAGGGGATGATAGGTTTGGAGAGCGTATATTTTGGTCTAACGGAAGGCTTCTGAAAGATCTTGTCTCGATGCATGTCGAGTCTTGTGGGGAAAGTGCACCACCTCTGCAGAGAGTAAAATCTAAGTACTTAGCCGTGTCCCCGGAAATAGACAATTTGAGCATCAAGACATGGAAGCTATCAAGAATATTCTCATCCCAATTTCTAAGTTAAAAACTTGTGGTTGAACAAGGGTTAAAGGATCTTCAATCCATGATTGGTAGATGCCTTGTGTGATTTTGATAAACAAAAACTTAGTGTTTTCAAATGATAAGGAAAACCTATTTTGAGCAAAGCAAGCCTAAGCTCCACTTAGCCAAATGCATATAGATGATAAATACCACTATTCTACCATAGTATCACTTGCCAATACAATTCAAATGTATTGACCCTTGTGGATGTAACTTATTATGTTGCAGGTTTGTTTGATGTTAGTGAAGTATGTTGATTAGGATTACAAGTCTACAACCAACATGATTGCCTATGGCACTTTGAAGATGAAGGACTCCATGCTATATAGTCATTTCTGCTGCATTGTAATGAGAAAGCCAAATGAGCTATGTAAGATGTAATGAATTATTTTATTCCTGGTTATAAAGTTGTATTATGACCTTTGTTTCTTGATATTACATCTTAACTGTGGATCCTAGCTATTGATCCAGGGACTAGCATTGTAAACATAGGCATCTCTACCTTATTAAAGGTTGGGACCTCTACAGATGGTATCAGAGAACCATGTTGCCTATAGGATTGTAACCCTAGGATTGGACAAAACCCCTTAGAAAATTAGGAGTTGTATTTGTTCCAAAACTTATTTACAAACAATCTTGTAAACTCTTTCCTCAACCTTTTTGGTTTTGATTCTACATCTCTTCTATTTCAACTTGATGGACAAAGCCTCCACCATGAGCAAAGACTTCAACATGAGCAAGGACTTCACCAACTCAAATCACTTAAACTTCAAAAGCAAAAATGACTTCAACTTTAGTTTCACCAAGGACTTTAACTTAGACATCACTAAGGACTACAAGTGAGACAAGAAATATTACTCAAGACTTGAAGACTAAGGAAACACAACTTAGAAGAAACCATCACCACCTTTGAAGTTTGTGACCAAGATACAAGAATTTTTCCAAGGAAACCATGATATTGTTAAAGAAGAAACGACTAAGAAGACTGGAATGATCTCAAGCAAAACCATATAGTTGGACCACCATACTAATGATTAGTTTAAACCCACCAAATTATGTGGTGTAGCAAAAATATTTTGTTGCCTAAAAATGTGCTTGAAACTTGTTGTTTGAGTGGAATGTTTGTTTGTGATTGCTTGTGTGAATTGTGATGTGTGTGATTAGACTTCTTATCTAGAATCTTTTGCCTATTCTAATCCCAATCCAACCCAAACAAATGACTTCCCCAAGAGACTCCAACATCAAGAATGGTGACAACAACAACAACCAAGAGATGCACATGAGTGAACAAGTCATAGCAACCCAAACCCAATTGACTCAAGTGATAACTCACTTTTTAGCCAACAACAATGAGTTAAACCCAACCATGCAAAAGTTTTTGGAAACCCAATCCCAATTGTTGTAAAGTATGAACAATCAAATGATCAACATGATAAGCAACTCTCCCCAAGGAGATTGTGACAAAAATGATGTCAAGGATGATATTATAGAAGGAACTCAAGCTTGCAATATTCTTGGAGACATGGAACACACTTCCAAAGAGAATGAAGATCAATACCCTAATTGTGAAGCGAAACATCCAACTAATCAATGCCCCACATCTCAAGTGACTTGTTTCCTATGTGAAGGAAATAATCATGTCCCTATCCAATGCCCCATCTATCCTATAGTCCAACAAATGAATAAAGGTGGAATGCATCAAAAGTTTGGAAACCCCCATGCGGAAACAACTTCTATCAAGAAGGATGAAGACAAATGCAAACCTCAGATTGCACCTCCATACATTAGGAATCACCTTGATGGACAAAAGAGGAAACATAGGTATTATCCAAGGAATCATTCAAGGAACCGAGGAAGCTTTCCCACCTTTGAGGTGAGATATGAAGAACATGAACTAGAGGAACTCCTAGCTTTGGAGAAACGCAAGAAGAAGAAGAAGAAGAATAAGGGAATTAGGGAAGTGTGGTACAACTGCAAAGAGCTAGGCCATTATGTATCAATTTTTCCAGAGAAGATACGTGAAGAAATCAACCTTGTCACATGTTAAAAGTGTGGTAACAAAGGACATTATGCAAGCTATTGTCCATATAAGTTTTAGCAAGATCCCAATTAAGCCAAGATGTAATCTAGATGGAAATTTTTAAGGGTGGTAGTACCCTAGTTGTTTTGAAGTCAACTTGTAACCTCTAGCCTTCCCAAATCTCGGGACGATATTTCTTTTAAAGGTGGTAGCCTGTCACATCCCAAAATTTTCCAAATTTTCAAATGTGAAAAATAAATAAACAAAATAAATAATTTTTGAAATTTAGGGTGAAAAGAAACTTTTTGATTTAAAATGGAAACATCAAAACCCATCTTGAACAAACTTTGATTAAAAGGGAATTAAACAAAATTTAAACCAAGTGAAATGCATTCATCAATAAATGTAATCTTAAAATTTAAACACTCATAAAATTAAACCAAAACGCTAAAACCCTAATGGAAGAAAATCATTTCCACCTCAAAGACTATGGATTTGATCCATAGAAAAAATTGGTCAACAAACATTTATAAATGATCAAAATGACAAATAAAAATATTATATAACAATAGAAATTGGTTTCATTCAATTTGGAGCCATGGATAAAATCTTATGAATTTAATAAGATAAGGAAATTAAAATTCAAAGCTAATAGAGCTTCTATCTAAAATCCATACCAAATGGTGAGCAAAATAATCCTAAATGATTTAAAAGGATAAACAAATATTAAATAAAATATACAAATTGGAATCACCAAATTTTGGATCTTTAAATAAAAGATATGGATTTTATAAGGTAAAGAAATAAATAATAAATAAGGAGTATTTAAAAGCCAAATTAAAACTTGGCCAAATCCATAAACAAATGGAAGCTATTGAATAATAAAAAGGATTAAAATATTATTTAAATAAAATCATAAGGATTGACAACATCCAATTTTATTTAAACGAAGACTATTTGCCTAAATAATAAATTCTAAGAAAATTATTTGGAATGCAATTTAAAACTTGAATTAAATCCATAAGAAAATGGAATAAAGATAATCCAAATTGAAATAAAATAAAGCGATAAAGAATATTCAAATAAAAGTATATCGGAATAAACCCTATTCTAATTATATTTAATAAAGATAAAATCCCTAATGAAAATGGTTACTTAAATCATGGGAAAATAATAAGTGGAATTTCCCAAGGTGGATATAAAAGTTATTTAATTAACTTAAATGGAATAAAACAATAATTTGAATAAAAATTTATATGGATTTAAAACCATATGGGATTTTATTTGAATGTAGACAAATGCTCAATTTAAATGATTAATAAATCATATTAAAACTATTTCAAATAATTGAAAATAAATTATTTAACACCCTATTAAATAAATAAAACCTATTGAAAAAGGTTTGGTAAAAATTAGATTTCAAATAGAGTTTGAAACCATATTTAAACCCTACTTAAAATAAAGAAAAATATCTATTTAAATAAATAATAAACCATCAAGGAATAAAATTAATTATTCTAAAATGAACTTTAAAACACAGGGTGAGAACCTCCAATATCCTCAGCTCGCCCGCGCATGCCCCGTAGCCTCGACAACTTCATCGATAGAACACCTCCGCAATTTGCCTCGACTCCGGCGACTCCACACGGTGAGACCCGACCGTCCCCTCCTCTCTGGTTGACGCCCGTACGATCTACTCTCTCTCACACATATAAATACACAACTGGCTTGTATTAGCGCGTACCACAGCCTCGCCAACGATGTCTCCAAGCTCGCCCGTCGACAGAGACGACTCCGGCGAGCGATTCAGATCAACTTCGAGCGCCCCCTGCCTCCCCACGAACACGTTGAGCATCAGCAACGCACGGCGAACTCGGTGAGCTTATTCCCTCGCTCTCTTGCTTACTGTATCGCCGACACTGTCATCGTCTAAGCGCTCCGCCGCCAGCCACCGTCGCCAGCGGTGCCCGTTTTTGGTTGTTCGATTTGGGCCTTTAGATCTAGATCGGATGCGTGAGATTAGAATTAACCCGAAGGGGTACGAATCCATCTGATCCGCACATATCAACTTAAATCCTATGGCGTGTATTGCACGATCCTGTCGAAACGGTATCAGCCAGTAAAATTTTGACACGTGGCCTGATTATGTTTTAAAAACAGAAACATTTCTATTAGATGTTTAAATTTGCAAAATTCATAACTTTTAATCCACACGTCCAAATTTTACAAATTTTATATCACTAGATTCAAAAAAATGTGACCTTTCCAACAATGCACTTTGTTTAGTATTTTGCTTCTGTAAAACTGATCGTTTTTGCAGAAACTTGTTTAGGCTTATTTTGTGTATAAAATTTATTCTAAATATTTTTTAGGGTAAAATCTTTTATAAATGGATTTTTTGAACCTACTGACCATAGAAACTAACTTGTAGATTTAAAAGTGTATTTTGTGAAGATAAATAATAAATCTTTGAATAAAAGCATTTCTAGTTTAAAAAAATATTGATTATGGTTTAAAAATGCTTTTTGAGTAAAACCTTTTGAAAATGGTTTGAATTAAACTCTCCGACACTAAACCCCATGTTTTTGGATTTAAAAATATGTTTGGTGAGTCCTATAAAATTATTACTTTGTTTAAAGGAATTTCCAACAAAATAAAATATTACTTTGATTTAAAAACGATTTATAGGTAAAACCTTTTACAAATGGTTTTAATATTAAACACTTGACCTTAAAACACTAACATTTGTGTTTAAAAATATATTTGCCAAACACTAGAAATTATTACTTTGATTTAAATCATTTCTAGGAAAACAAAAATGATTGAAAGTGGCCATTTTCACAAACTTGATAGCAAATGGTTTTGCCAAATTTATAAATGACCAATAGGTGTTTAAAATGTTGATAACCTATTATAAACCACTTTTCCAAATAAAACAACATTTTGCATGCTTGCATGCATTGTTTTGTTTTATTTATTTTATTTTATGTGATGAATTGTTTGAATGCTAGTTTGAATATTTACTCGCTTGACTGAATTGTAGTGAAATTTGAAGAGTGTGACTATTACAAGACCAAGGAGTGAACTTATATTCTCTACCAAAAGGCAAGTGGTGCTTCATACTTTTGTCCCAATATTTTCACTATGCATTAGTGATATTTCTAAGTAGGACTTGCATGGAATTTTCTAAGTGTTAACTATGCCATGGGAAATCCTAGTAGATGAAACCTTAGTAGAATTTTCCCTAAGTAAAGATTCCTACTACTATCATGCTTAGCCTAGCAAGTAGAAAACAAGGGTGGTTTATATTCATGCTATGGAATATTTCTAAGTCTATGACTTGTGTTTTGTTTAATAAAACAACTATGTGAATGAATCACCTGGGTGGAATGGTATTGCTTGGTTGGATTTTTGTTGAGTGGTTACACAAGGACAGGGGACTAGTGAACCTTGTGTATCACACTTGTGGAATTCCACCCAGGAACAAAGAGATTTGAGATGTCAAATGTTGAGAAGCTTCAAGTGCAACCACTTGGCATTATGGGCTATGCCTAGATCATATAGGTAGCAATAACTTAGCCAAATGGACAGTTGGTGGTAGGGGATGATAGGTTTGGAGCGCGTCCATTCTGGTCTAAGGGAAGGCTTCTGAAAGATCTTGTCTCGATGCATGTCGAGTCTTGTGGGGAAAGTGCACCACCTCTATAGAGAGTAAAATCTAAGTACTTAGCCGTGTTCTCGGCAATGGAAATTTGAGCATCAAGATATGGAAGCTAGCAAGAATCTCCTCATCCCAATTTCTAAGTAAAAACTAGTGGTTGAACAAGGGTTAAAGGATCTTCAATCCATGTTTGGTAGATTCCTTGGGTGATTTTGATAAACAAAAACTTAGTGTTTTCAAATGATAAGGAAAAACTATTTTGAGCAAAGCAAGCCTAAGCTCCACTTAGCCAAATGCATATAGATGATAGATACCACTATTCTACCATAGTATCACTTGCCAATACAATTCAAATGTATTGACCCTTGTGGCTGTAACTTATTATGTTGCAGGTTTGTTTGATGTTAGTGAAGTATGTTGATTAGGATTACAAGTCTACAACCAACATGATTGCCTATGGCACTTTGAATATGAAGGACTCCATGCTATATAGTTATTTCTGCTGCATTGTAATGAGATAGCCAAATGAGCTATGTAAGATGTAATGTATTATTTTATTCCTGGTTATAAAGTTGTATTATGACCTTTGTTTCTTGATATTACATCTTAACTGTGGATGCTAGCTATTGATCCAGGGACTATCATTGTAAACACAGGGATCTCTACCTTATTAAAGGTTGGGACCTCTATAAGTGGCGAAGGAGATGCTGATGACGACGCGGTGATGGTGGCGTCATTATGGTGATGGTGGCGTCCTCCTTCTCCTCCTCTTACTTGGATGGCTTGATGGTGTTGATGGAGATCTTGATCTTGGTGGAGCTTGAGAGGCTATGGAGGTGGCACGGCGGCAGGGCGCCGTCGTGGAGGCGGTAGATGGGATATAGATCTTGTATATGGTTGGTGGTGGCTTCCTCCTCTCTTTTTTTGACTAATCCCTCCTTTATATAGTCCTTGGGGTGCCCTAGGGTTACCCAAATACCGTCATATGACTTGGGGAAGGTTCTGGATCTTCTGGGGGCGAAATCCCATCGTTTGTGACATTTTTGGCAACTACACGGCGGGAGCTATACAGCCGGAATTTTTTCTCCCGCCGTATAGTTGGTCGTTAATCCTTCGGATCTCCTCCGTATTTTGGTCGCCATTTATTAATACGAACTCCATATTGGGTGTTCTTGGGATCACTGGATTCTTATAGTCGAGGGATACGACCCCATGGTCTTGGATCTTTATTTTAAGATGTTGGAAAAATTCACTTTTCCAACCTCTCAAATGGCCAAGTCTGGTCCCTGCAGCTCCTCCTTACTATGCTCTCTTTGTTCCTTTTGCCTTTGTTTGATCCATAATCATCATCAACACCTATACACATGTCAAAGACAACGAAGAGGGATAAAATTCTACCTAAACTACTAAATGTGAAAAGCTCATATTGAATTTAATGAAAACAAGTAATCAGGCATATCAGGCATAGCAATAGTTAGATGGAGCATGATATGATAGGAAAATGACACAATTTAAATAGCTAAAAAGTGTTGTATTATCACAACCATCAACTTATGCCGCATCCAAAAGAATGAAGTTGGAAAGGGAGAACATTGAACGATATTGTAAGACTTGATATGCCCTGGCTAGCAAAGAACTTGGGCAGCGCAAGATTCGAACATGGAAAGTAATGGATGGAGTTTGACTGATTGACATAAAATCCTGTCATATCAAGTCTTATAGCGCAGGATCATCTTTTCAGGAAAGGTTATATTTCGAGATGGTTTGGGTGGCTTTGAATCTTCCCAATCGATTTGATGTACGCAAAACCATGTAATCATGCCATTTAAACTGTAGGTGATAGAGACATAGTGTTCTTTACTTGTCGAGCTTCAGACAGCTCGGGTAAACACCAGCTTATACTGATCACTCGAAGTTGTATGCTTTACTACGATCAAATTAATACATGCCGCAATTAGCGCCAACATGTGGCATTGTCATCATGAAAAAAGGCAAAGAATTTGCACATTTAGTTCATAGTTTGAAACACAATAATACAACCAGATGGTACACTAGCACATCACAGTACAATGTCAACACATCAGAGCTTGACTTGTTCATTTCACATACACTGGAGCAGATTTAGTACCAAATGCAGTACCAAATGCCTTATATGAAATTATGCAGAATCAGACCCCCAAACCGACCCATTGAGCCATAGAAGTTGTTGGCACCATCATGAATAGGAGCAGTTCCTATGTCGTTCACCCTTCCGAGCAACGATAGGGAAGATGTCAGGCTAAAGAGCATAACATCTGCCATTGTGAGTATTCTCGCGGAGAACGTGTTGAACATGGAAGAGCACGCGATGCTTGAACATAGTGTAGGGGTTCGTAGCATGGAAAACAAAAAATTTCTACCGCATGAACACATACAATCCAAGATCTATCTACTATATTGTAGCAACGATTCGATAGAGTACTCACCCTCGAAGATTCCAAAGCGGTTAATAAGAGCATATTCTCGTGGGTGATATAGTCGTTCACTTGCCGATCTCAAGATCGCGTAGACGATCCTTCCGGTGACGCGTTCTGGCAGTGCACCTGCAGTCGGTCACACGTTTGGTACTCGATAAAGACCTTCATCTCCCTTGTTCTAGCAGGCAGCGGATGTTGTAGATCTCTCCTCCCGATTCTGGCAGCACGACGGCGTGGTGTCAGAGGTTAGAGGGGAAATCCCATAGGGCTTCGCCTAAGACGGAGCGGGTATGGTGGAGTATAAGAGAGGCCTCGGTGATCTAGGGTTTAGAGGGCCAATGGGGGTGGTGGCCGGCGGCTAGGGCTAGGGCTTGTCCCTATTCGACGACTTGGGAGGAGCCCCCTATGTGGAGGCGAATAGAGAGGGAGGCAGCCAAGATAGGGTTTTGGAGTGAGGGGCAGGGGAAGCCCTACCCCTCCTTTTATAGGTGGGAGAGGCGGTTGGAGGGAGGTGAGTCCTCCCACAACACCTCTTCTAGGCCGGGGGGAAGGGAGAGGTAGGAATCCTCTCTTAGGTAGGATTCCTTCCCTCCCTCCACTTGTCAACCAATGTTGGTGTTTGACTTTTTCAAACTGGCGTTTGACTTTCAAACTAGAGTTTGATTTCTGACTTCCAATTGCCCAGGCAAGTGACCTAGGACATGATGCAACCATTCCACTTCGTCATGACACATCCATGTACCCTTCACACTCCGGATCGGTGGACCTTCTAGACCCTTCTAGAACATTCCGGTGAAAACACCAAAACCATTCCTGAACTCCGGAATTGGACTTTCCTTATATGAATCTTATTCTCCAGACCATTCCAGATCTCCTCGTGATATCCCGGATCCTATCCGAGAGTCCGAACAACATTTGGTCTCTTTACTCACATTCCATATCTACTAAACAACATTGAATCCTTAAGTGTGTCTCCCTATGGTTCGTGAATTATGCAGACATGATCGAGACTCTCCTCCGATCAATAACCAATAGAGGAATCAGAAAATTCATATGGCCCCCACATATTTCTATGGTTACTTTGTGATCGAATGAACCATTTACATACGATACCAATTTCCCTTTGTCTCGTGATACTTTACTTATCCGAGGTTTGATCGTTAGTATCTCTGCATACCTAGTTCAACCTAGTTACCGATAAGTACTATTTAATCGTTCCTGTGATATGTGATCCCTTGTGAGCCAGTCACATGCTTGCAAGCTAATTGGATCACATTCCACCGAGAGGTCCCAGAGTATATCTATCCATCATATGGATGGAGAAATCCCACTCTTGATCCATGTGCCTCAACACATACTTTCCAAACACTCAATGCCACCTTTATAATCACCCAGTTACGAAGTTGTGTTTGATGTCATCAAAGCATCCATCCGGTGATGGTGATTAACATGATATCATGGTCGAATGAATTAGGTTACTATGTATCTGAAATCTTATAGCAAACAAACTATTGAAATGACTTGATCTTTATGCTATGCTTAACTATAGGAGTATGTCCATCACAGCATTATTCTGATGATATGATCTTGTTGTTAATAACATCTCGATGTTCATGATCAGGAAACCATGATCATCTATTAACCAACAAGCTAGTATTACAAAGAGGATTTACTAGGGACTCTAACAATTTTACAAATCACACAAGTATTAATGTTTCCGGTTAATACAATTATAGCATGAATGTAAACATTTATCAGAAACACAAAAATATAATAATAAATAATTTTATTATTGCCTCTTGGGCATATCTCCAACAGTCTCCCACTTGTACTAGAGTCAATAATCTAGATTACATGGTAATATACCGTGTTGGGCCACGCATGGATAAAACAAATTTTTTCCTCTAACGTGCTGATCCCAAGATCCAGCTGAGGTAGAAGGCCACGAGGTTTACCACTAGACGCGCAGTTGCGGATTACTGATGAAGCACGTCAGTTGATGAAGTGTAGTCCTTTGCGATCCGATCCTCCTGGTGCTGATTATACAACACCTCTGTTGGTATCCACACGTGTAAGGAGGAGCACCAGCGGCGAATTGCTAGTTTTGGTACGACGGCAGGACTGTTGTGGAGCTAGGGTTTCCAACACATGGAATGACCTAACCGATCAACGATTAACCTTTCTGGGTTACGGTGCTCCACTATATACAAGGAGTGAACGTGGGCTCCACTCTCGTGGCCCATTCACTAAAGCCCATATAACACTAGTCACCATGAGTCCAACTCACTGACACAGTCCTAATCTGGCTTGGGTCCAACCCAACCAGATTACCGGTTCAGATCCAATCTGAACTTGCTCCCGCTCTTAAGTGTGTGACCCCGCAGGCTCATGTCTACTTGGACACGATTAAAGTCCGACTCTCAATCGATCAATCGGTAGCGGATCCTAGCAGAACGTGCCGACTCCCAAGTACCAATGAGTCGTGACGACTTGCCTTTCCAATGCGACTTGCGTCGTAGTCCCTTTTTCCTCACGATATACCTTTTCAGACTATAGGCGAATAATTATCATCCCTTATATAGTCCGACTCTCTTCTCAATCTGAGATAAGTGATTCACCCGACTAACTCTTAGTCGATCGCCTCGGTTAACACTTAACCGAGTCGTGCATGGCCATGCTTTGCGAATCATATATCACGAGAGGGCCCAGAGAATATCTCTCCAAGTGGAGGGGCAAAATCCCATCTTGGTTATTCACATCACGCAGCTTGATTCTCAGTCGACCCAAACTCTGCCTTTAGAACTGCCCAGTTACGGATCAACATTTGACAGAACCTAAGTCGGTGATCCTCAACTCGGATTATGCAATAACCTCAGGTCTAAGGATTACATTGATTGAGATATACAAATGGCAACTTGTTCGTTGTACCTCAATACGGGTCAATCCGACTCGCTAAACTCTTTAGCCGAATCTGTGTAAGTTGGAATAGCATCTCCATGCCCATGACAAGTGGAACCGAGTCATCAAGACAACTTTCACATTGGTCTAAGTTGTGTGTCCAGCACAACCTCAATGACAAAGGATATTTAGTACAAACAACATGAATGTATAGTTCCACAACCGAATCACATATTCAATGATACACATCAGATGTTTATAGTTCCACAATCGCATATTCCCAATAGTCTCCCACTTGCACTAGAGTCAATATTCCGACATCACATGTCTAAGAATCTAATGCCCATGGCTCTTAGGTGCGCCCCATGCTTCGGCTGTGGTAACGGCTTTGTCAGCGGATCAGCAATATTTGCATCCGTGTGTACCTTGCATAACTTGATATCACCCTGATCCACGAACTGGCGAATCAGGTGGTACCGCATGAGTATGAGCTTGGTCTTATGGTGTTGTCTAGGTTCCTTGGCTTGAGCAATAGCACCATTGTTGTCACAATACACGTCCAACGGATTGGATGAGCCCTAAACCACACCAAGATCCATGAGGAAATTCCTCATCCAAACAGCTTCCTTTGCTGCCTCTGAGGCGGCAATATACTCAGCCTCTGTTGTAGATGCAGGCACACTCTCTTGCTTGGAACTCTTCCAGCTCACAGTACCTCCGTTTATAATAAACACGTATCCGGATTACGAACGAGAATCATCAGAGTCGGTAAGATAACTTGCATCCGTGTAACCCTTGACACTGAGTTCATCTTCACCACCATAAACCAAAAACATATCCTTAGTCCTTCTCAAGTACTTTAGGATATTTTTAGCCGCTGTCTAGTGGATTTCTCCAGGATCAGCCTAGTATCTGCTCACAACACTTAGAGCATACGAAACATCCGGCCAAGTACAAATCATGGCATACATGATGGATCCGAATGCAGAAGAATACGGAATCGCACTCATCCAACTTCGCTCATCAGTTGTCGAAGGACACTAAGTCTTGCTAAGGTTTACACCATGTAACATAGGTAAGAACCCTTTATTAGACGATTCCATGTTGAACTTCTTCAACATTTTGTCCAAATAAGTACTCTGACTCAATCCAATGAGCCTCCTTGATCTATCTCTATAGATCCGGATTCTGAGGATGTATGTTGCCTCGCCCAAGTATTTCATTGAGAAACTCCTTTCTAATGATTCCTTGGTTTCTTGCAACATCTGACATCATTTCCATTCAGTAATATGTCATCCACATATAAGATTAGAAAGTTTACTTTTCTCCCACTAAACTTCTTGTATAAACAAGAAACATGATCACACTTGATGAAGCCAAACGATTTGACTACCTCATCAAAGCGAATATTCCAACTCCGAGATGCTTGCTTCAACCCATAAATGGATTTCTGAAGTTTGCACACCTTGTCAGCATTAGATGGATCGAAAAAACCCTCTGGCTGTATCATATACATGTCCTCAGTTAAATTTCCGTTAAGGAAAGCCGTTTTGACATCCATCTGCCATATCTCATAGTCGAAATAGGCTGCTATAGCTAACATGATCCGAACTGATTTAAGCATCGCTACGGGCGAGAAAGTCTCGTAGTAATCAACTCCTTTAAC
The DNA here is from genome assembly GCA_023614405.1 of Avena insularis. Taxonomy (NCBI): domain Eukaryota; kingdom Viridiplantae; phylum Streptophyta; class Magnoliopsida; order Poales; family Poaceae; genus Avena; species Avena insularis. The sequence goes on along the minus strand of CM042693.1, from coordinate 266,804,516 downwards.
TTGTTGGAACCCCTTCGCGACAAGGCGTGCTTTATAGACGGAAACAGTTCCATCCATATCAGTTTTCTTCTTAAAGATCCATTTGCACTCGACGGGTCTTGCACCGTCTGGCGGATCTCATGGCTCCAAGCCATGACTCAGAATCAGATCCCACCATCGCTTCCGAATAATTTGCCGGCTCATCACTGTCTAACAGTAATACATCACGAACACTTCGTAATCTTGCCGATCTTTGTAGTACAGGTGCTGCTACCGGCTCAGCTACCACGATCGGCTCAACCTCCAAGGTTTTTGCCGACTCGCTTCTAGCCGGTTCTTCTCGAATTTCTTCGAGCTGTACCGTGCTCCCACTTACTCCCCGACTTAGAAACTCTTTCTCAAGGAAGACACCGTTCCGAGCGACAAGAACTTTGCCCTCTTCTCGGTTGTAGTAGTAGTAACCCAAGTTTTCCCTTGAATACCCCATGAAAATACACTTGTCCGACTTGGTCATAAGCTTGACCGACTGAAGTCGCTTGACAAATGTTTCACAACCCCAAATCTTAATAAAAGACAAACTCGTCTTTTTGCCTGTCCACATCTCATTGGGTGTCTTCTCTAGCTACCGACTTTGATGGTACTCTGTTTAGTGTGAACGCCGCTATTTCTAGACAATAACCCCAAAATGATAAAGGCAGATCTGTCCAACTCATCATTGACCGTACCATGTCCAACAAGGTCCGATTCCTCCTTTCCGAAACACCATTCCTTTGTGGCATTTCTGGCGGAATAAGTTGAGGAACTATTCCACAACTTTTCATATGGTCATCAAACTCATGGCTCATGTACTCGCCTCCTCGGTCCGACCGAAGAAACTTTATTTTCTTGCCGAGTTGATTATGTGCTTCATTCTAGAATACTTTGAAATTTTCAAAGGCTTCCGACTTATGTTTCATCAAGTAGATATATCCATACTTACTCAAATCATCAGTGAAGGTAATGAAGTACTCATAACCACCCCTAGCTGTCGTGCTCATTGGTCCACATACATCACTATGTACTAGTCCCAACAAGTCGGACGCCCTTTTGCAACTCTTTGCAAAAGGTGTCTTGGTCATTTTGCCGAGTAGGCAAGATTCACATGTCTCGAACGACTCCAAGTCGAATGAAGTTAGGAGTCCATCATCATGGAGCTTCTTCATGCGTTTCCAACTTATATGACCAATCCGACAGTGCCAAATGTAAGTCATATTCAGATCATTTGGTTTCACCTTTTAACATTTATGTTATAAATCGACTCACCATCAAGATTCAAAATAAATAACCCGTCTTGGACGGGTGCAAAGCCGTGAAACATATCATTCAAATACAACGAATAACCATTATTCTTGATATTCGACTCATAGCCTTGCCTCATCAAACATGAAGCAGAAATAATGTTTCGACTGAGCACTGGAACATAATAACAATTATTCAGTTCCATAATGAATCCGGAAGGTAAATGAAGTTGCATAGTGCCGACCTCCAATGCAGCAACTCTTGCTTTGTTGCTGAATCAAGTCTCAACCTCGCCTCTTGCTACGCTCCTAGTTCTTACCAGTCCCTGCAACGAGTTGCAGATGTGAATAACTGATCCGGTATCATATACCCAAGAACTATTAGGTGCATCAGCAATATATATGTCTATAACGTTGCAAACAAGTGTACCTGAGTGGGAAGTCATACTTGCACTCTTGGATTTATCAGCCAAGTACTTGTTGCAGTTCCTCTTCCGGTGGCCATCCACCTTGCAGTAGAAGCAAGTGGATCCGGCTGAAGGAGATGGCTTAGTCCCTGAGGAAGCGCTTGGGACCGGGTCCTGAACCTACTTTCCTCCTGACTTAGCCTTCTTCTTAGTCCAAGAACTCTTCTTGAATTTAGCCTTATTCTACACCATCAACACTTGACTGGCGCCCTTTTTGAGATCCGCCTCTGCCTGCTTGAGCATCCCATGCAATTCAGTGAGCTTCTTATCCATACCATGCATGTGTTAGTTCGAAATGAACCGCCCATATGCACTAGAAAGAGAGTTCAGAATTATATCCGTAGCAAACTCTTCGCTTACGGGGTAGCCAAGCCTCTCCAGAGACTGCACATAACCAACCATTTTGATCACATGCGGACTCAGTGGATCACCATCCTTAAGCTTGGAATGCAGCAAAGCCTGAGAGACTTGATACATCTCAGTCTTCGCCTGAGCCTGGAACATACTTTTGAGGCTTTAGATCATATAGTAGGCCTCAACATTCTCGAACAGCTTTTGCAAGTCCGATTCCATGTGAGCAAGCATAAGACAACTAATATCCATGGACTCATCCTTATCCCGACGGTAGGCATTGGTGGCAGCGACAGTCGCATTCTCATTCAACTCATTAGGAAGTGGGTTGTCTAGGACATGGTCCTTCTTTTCTTGTTTGAGAACAATTCTCAGATTTCGATACCAGTTGGTAAAATTAGTGTCGTTTAGTTTATCTTTCTCAAGAATGGTTCTCAATGCAAAACAGGATATCTGAGAGTGACTGCTACTTGGTGCCATGATCTACAATAGAAAATATGCAAAACACTTAAGACATGTATTCATAAAAGAGCAAGCATATTAAACACTTTAATATTTTATGCTCCCACATTAACCAACACCCCTACGATGGTTACTTAGTGATTCAGGACCCTAAATAAGTAAGTCGGCTAGTGAGCTTTAGCATCACCGCTACCCGCCAAGTGATCTAGGTAGACAACTCCTTGTCAATCGCATCTCATACGACTCATGTTGGACAGGTGGCATCACATGCCCTGGCTCCCATCCGACTTTTCCCCGAGCCACACAACCGTTGTGATAGACCCGTCTAGCTTACCGAGTGTTTCCGCAGTAAAAGTCCGACTCGAACCCACCTAGCCAGAAAGAATTGGCAGAACCTCAATTTTATGAGCCCACTACCAAAAATGTCCGACTTGTGATGGTGCAAACACTGGCGGGAAAAACAACTAGACCTTCTTTGAGGGATTAAATTTTACCGACTATCTAATAGAGGTAAAACAGAGACATAACAATAACACAAAATAAAGAAATTATAATGTGAAATGGTATGGCTCTTTTCATGGCGATCTCCATCTCCACAAATACTGTAATCCGATTTGTGCCAGGTCTTGCACTTGTCGTCTTACTCCATGTCGCCGACATGTACATCACCTTGCATGCCATCTGGGCCCTCCAAACAGCTACACTAGCTTAGTAAAGTAAATTACAAGGAGAATCCGACATGCAGGTTGTTATACAATAATATGACAGCACCTAGGCTCCAGCCGGCTGACAAAACCGTGATTCGCAGATCACATATGGATTACACACATACATCACATGCACATGAACCATACCAATCACAACTTCCTGCAAAAAACAAGTTATGCATAGATACAATATCTACCGGCGCTGTGAAACTCGCAACGACATCTAAGGCGCTACGACAGGGCGAAGCCGACTGGTGCGGGTAGCGCCCGACGATTTTTCCGAAAAGTAGATCTCATCTACGATCCGGACATGGATTACGACCATTCTTCCGATTCGATCAAACTTTTTGATTTTCGATCACCGCCTCTGGATTTACATGTAACAGTCTACCCCGATGGCGGAAGTCGAATGGTAGGGGTATGTCGTTCCACGACCTCAGCAGTATGATCACGGGAATCAGATCTACCATTCCCCGAGTACAGTTGATCCAACCAACCTCATACAAAATCGATCTATCTCATAGATCGACCACCAAAATAGCATATAGATCTCATCTACAGCCTACCGCATATCACATATGCGAGATCTCGAGCCTAAAATCAGAAACTATCGCTCTGATACCACTGTTGGGCCACACGGAGATAAAACAAAAAATTTCCTCTAACATGGTGATCCCAAGATCCAGCTGAGGTAGAAGGCCACGAGGTTTACCACTAGACACGCAGTTGCGGATTACTGATGAAGCGCGTCAGTTGATGCAGTGCAGTCCTTTGTGATCCGATCGTCCTGGTGTTGATCGTACAACACCTCTGCTAGTATCCACACATGTAAGGAGGAGCACCGGCGGCGAACTGCTAAGTTCAGTACGACGGCAGGACTGTTGTGGAGCTAGGGTTTCCAACACATGGAATGACCTAACCGATCAACGATTAACCTTTCTGGGTTACGGTGCTCCACTATATATAGGGAGTGAACATGGCCTCCACTCTCGCGGCCCATTCACTAAAGCCCATATAACACTAGTCACCGTGAGTCCAGCTCACTGACTTAGTCCTAATCTGGCTTGGGTCCAACCCAACCAGATTATCGGTTCAGATCTAATCCGAACTTGCTCCTGCTCTTAAGTGTGTGACCCCACAAGCTCATGGCTACTTGGACACGATTAGAGTCCGACTCTCAATCGATCAATCGGTAGCGGCTCCTAGTAGAACGTGTCGACTCCCAAGTACCAATGAGTCATGACGACTTGCCTTTCCAATGCGACTTGCGTCTGAGTCCCTTTTGCCTCATGATATACCTTGTCAGACTATAGGCGAATAATTGTCATCCCTTAAATACTCCGACTCTCTTCTCGATCCAAGATAAGTGATTCACTCGAATAACTCTTAGTCGATCACCTCGGTTAACACTTAACCGAGTCGTGCATGGCCATGCTTTGTGAATCATATCTCACGAGAGGGCCTAGAGAATATCTCTCCAAGTGGAGGGGAAAAATCCCATCTTGGTTATTCACATCACGCAGCTTGATTCTCAGTTGACCCAAACTCTGCCTTTATAACTTCCCAGTTACGGATCAACGTTTGACAGAACCTAAGTTGGTGATCCTCAACTCGGATTATGCAATAACCTCAGGTCTAAGGATTACATTGATTATACAAATGACAACTTGTTCGTTGTACCTCAATATGGGTCAATCCGACTCGCTAAACTCTTTAGCCGAATCTGTGTAAGTTGGAATAGCATCTCCATGCCCATGACTAGTGGAACCGAGTCATCAAGCCAACTTTCACATTGGTCTAAGTTGTGTGTCCAGCACAACCTCAATGACCAAGGATATTTACTACAAACAACATGAATGTATAGTTCCGCAACCAAATCACATATTCAATGATACACATCAGATGTTTATACAAGGACAACTTAATTTCTTTATGAATACAATGGGAAATATCATCATACATGATTGCCTCTAGGGCATATTCCCAACAGTCTCCCACTTGCACTAGAGTCAATCTTCCTACATCACATGTGTAAGCATCTAATGCCCATGGCTCTCAGGTGCGCCCCATGCTTCGGCTGTGGTAACGACTTTTGTCAGCGGATCCGCAATATTTGCATCTGTGTGTACCTTGCATAACTTGATATCACCCTGATACACAAACTGGCGAATCAGGTCGTACCGCATGAGTATGTGCTTGTTCTTCTGGTGTTGTCTAGGTTCCTTGGCTTGAGCAGTAGCACCATTGTTGTCACAATACACGTCTAACAGATTAGACGAGCCCTGAACCACACCAAGATCCATGAGTAAATTCCTCATCCAAATAGATTCCTTTGCTGCCTCCGAGGCGGCAATATACTCAGCCTCTATTGTAGATGCAGACACAGTCTCTTTCTTGGAACTCTTCCAGCTCACAGCACCTCCATTTATAATAAACACGTATCCGGATTGCAAATGAGAATCATCAGAGTTGGTAAGATAACTTTCATCTGTGTAACCCTTGACACTGAGTTCATCTTCACCACCATAAACCAAAAACATATCCTTAGTCCTTCTCAAGTACTTTAGGATATTTTTAGTTATCGATGGATTTCTCGAGATCACCTGGTATCTGCTCACAACACTTAGAGCGTACGAAACATCCGACCTAGTACAAACCAAGGCATACATGATGGATCCGACTGCAGAAGCATACAAAATCGCACTCATCTGACTTTGCTCATCAATTGTCGAAGGACACTAAGTCTTGCTAAGTTTTGCACCATGGGACATCGGTAAGAACCCTTTATTACACGATTCCATGTTGAACTTCTTCAACACTTTGTCCAAATAAGTACTCTGACTCAATCCAATGAGCCTCCTTGATCTATCTCTATAGATCCGGATTCTGAGGATGTATGTTGCCTCACCAAAGTCTTTCATTGAGAAACTCCTTTCCAATGATTCCTTGGTTTCTTGCAACATCTGGACATAATTTCCAATCATTAATATGTCATCCTCATATAAGATTAGAAAGTTTACTTTGCTCCCACTAAACTTCTTGTATAAACAAGAAACATGATCACTCTTGATGAAGACAAACGATTTGACTACCTCATCAAAGCGATTATTCCAACTCTGAGATGCTTGCTTCAACCCATAAATGTATTTCTGAAGTTTGCACACCTTGTCAGCATTAGCTGGATCGACAAAACCCTCAGGTTGTATCATATACACGTCCTCGGTTAAATTTCCGTTAAGGAAAGCCGTTTTGACATCCATCTGCCATATCTCATAGTCGAAATAGGCTGCTATAGCTAACGTGATCCGAACTGATTTAAGCATCTCTACGGGCGAGAAAGTCTCGTAGTAATCAACTCCTTGAACTTGTCCGAACCCCTTCGCGACAAGGCATGCTTTATAGACGGAAACATTTCCATCAATATCAATTTTCTTCTTAAAGACCCATTTGCACTCGACGGGTCTTGCACCGTCTGGCAGATCAACCAAGTTCGAAACTTTATCTTAATCCATGGACTTTAACTCGGATCTCATGGCTCCAAGCCATGACTCAGAATCAGATCCCACCATCGCTTCCGAATAATTTGCTGGCTCATCACTATCTAACAGTAATACATCACGAACACTTTGTAATCTTGCCGATCTTCGTAGTACAGGTGCTGCTGCCGGCTTAGCTACCACGACCGGCTCAACCTCCAAGGTTTTTGCCGACTCGCTTCTAGCCGGTTCCTCTCGAATTTCTTCGAGCTACACCATGCTACCACTTACTCCCCGACTGAGAGACTCTTTCTCAAGTAAGACACCGTTCCGAGCGACAAACACTTTGCCCTCTTCTTGGTTGTAGAAGTAGTAACCCAAGGTTTCCAGTGGATTCCCCCAAGAAAATACACTTATCTAACTTGGCCGTAAGCTTGTCCGACTAAAGTCGCTTGACAAATGCTTCACAACCCCAAATCTTAAGAAAAGACAAACTCGGCTTTTTGCCGGTCCACATCTCATGCGGTGTCTTCTCTACCGACTTTGATGATACTCTGTTTAGTGTGAACACCGCTGTTTCTAGACAATAACCCCAAAATGATAAAGGAAGATCTGTCCGACTCATCATTGATCGTACCATGTCCAACAAGGTCCGATTCCGCCTTTCCGAAACACCATACCTTTGTGGCGTTCCTGGCGGAGTAAGTTGAGGAACTATTCCACAACTTTTCATATGGTCATCAAACTCATGGCTCATGTACTCGCGTCCTCGGTCCGATCGAAGAAACTTTATTTTCTTGCCGAGTTGATTCTGTGCTTCATTCTGGAATTCTTTGAACTTTTCAAAGGCTTCCGACTTATGTTTCATCAAGTAGATATATCCATACCTACTCAAATCATCAGTGAAGGTAATGAAGTACTCATAACCACCCCTGGTTGTCGTGCTCATTGGTCCACATACATCACGTACTAGTCCCAACAAGTCGGACGCCCTTTCGCTACTCTTTGCAAAAGGTGTCTTGGTCATTTTGCCAAGTAGGCAAGATTCACATGTCTCGAACGACTCCAAGTCGAACGAAGTTAGGAGTCCATCATCATGGAGCTTCTTCATGCGTTTCCAACTTATATGACCAAGCCGATAGTGCCAAAAGTAAGTCATATTCAGATCATTTAGTTTCAACCTTTTAACATTTATGTTACAACCGACTCACCATCAAGATTCAAAATAAATAAACCGTCCTGGACGGATGCAAAGCCGTGAAACATATCATTCAAATACAAAGAACAACTATTATTCTTGATATCAACTCATAGCCTTGACTCATCAAACATGAAGCATAAATAATGTTTCGACTGAGCACTGGAACATAATAACAATTATTCAGTTCCACAATGAATCCAGAAGGTAAATGAAGTTGCATAGTGCCGACCTCCAACGCAGCAACTCTTGCTTTGTTGCCGACTCGAGTCTCAACCTCGCCTCTTGCTACGCTCCTAGTTCTTACAGTCCCTGCAACGAGTTGCAGATGTGAATAACTGATCCGGTATAATATACCCAAGAACTATTAGGTTCATCAGCAAGATATATGTCTATAACGTTGAAAACAAGTGTACCTGAGTTGGAAGTCATACCTGCACTCTTGGCTTTGTCGGCCAAGTACTTGTTGCAGTTCCTCTTCCAGTGGCCATCCGCCTTGCAGTAGAAGCAAGTGGATCCGGCTGAAGGAGTTGGATTAGTCCCTCAGGAAGCGCTTGGGACCGGGTCATGAGCCTGCTTTCCTCCTGACTTAGCCTTCTTCTTAGTCAAAGAACTCTTCTTGACCTTAGCCTTATTCTGCACCATCAACACTTGACTGGTGCCCTTTTTGAGATCCGCCTCTGCCTGCTTGAGCATCCCACGCAATTCAGTGAGATTCTTATCCATACCATGCATGTGGTAGTTTGAAATGAACTTCCAATATGCACTAGGAAGAGACTTCAGAATTATATCCGTAGCGAACTCTTCGCTTATGGGGTAGCCAAGCCTGTCTAGATATTGCACGTAACCAACCATTTTGATCACATGCGTACTTAGTGGATCACCATCCTTAAGCTTTCAACACAGCAAAGCCTCAGAGACTTGATACATCTCAGTCTTCGCCTGATCCTGGAACATACTTTTGAGGCTTTCGATCATATCGTAGGCCTCAACATTCTTGAACTGCTTTTGCAAGTCCGGTTCCATGTGAGCAAGCATAAGAGAGCTAATATCCGTGGACTCATCCTTAGCCCGACGGTAGGCATTGGTGGCAGCGACAGTCGCATTCTCAGTCGGCTCATCTGGAAGTGGGTTGTCTAGGACATGGTCCTTCTTTTATTGTTTGAGAACAATTCTCAGATTTCGATACCAGTTGGCAAAATTAGTGTTGTTTAGTTTATCTTTCTCAAGAATAGTTCTCAATGCAATACTGGATATCTGAGAGAGACTCCTACTTGGTGCCATGATCTACAACAGAAAATATGCAAAACACTTAAGACATGTATTCATAAAAGAGCAAGCATATTAAACACTTTAATATTTTATGCTCCCACTATAACCAACACCCCTACGATGGTTACTTAGTGATTCAGGACCCTAAATAAGTAAGTCATCTAGTGAGCTTTAGCATCACCGTTACCCGCCAAGTGATCTAGGTAGACAACTCCTGGTCAATCGCATCTCATACGAATCTTGTTGGACGGGTGACATCACATGCCCCGGCTCCCATCCGACTTTTCCCCGAGCCCCACAACCGTTGTGATAGACCCATCTAGCTTACCGAGTGTTTCTGCAGGAAGAGTCAGACTCGAACCCACCTAGTCGGAAAGAATTGGCAACACCTCCATTTTATGAGCCCACTACCAAAAATGTCCGACTTGTGATGGTGCAAACACTGGCGGGAAAAACGACTAGACCTTCTTTGAGGGATTAAATTTTACCGACTATCTAATAGAGGTAAAACAGAGACATAACAATAACACAAAATAAAGAAATTATAATGTGAAATGGTATGGCTCTCTTCATGGCGATCTCCATATCCACAAAGCCTGTAATCCGACTCGTGCCAACTCTTGCCACTTGTCGTCTTACTCCATGTCGCCGACATGTACATCGCCTTGCATGCCATCCGGGCTCTCCAAACAACTACACTAGCTTAGTAAAGTACATGACAAGGAGAATCCGACACGCAAGTTGTTATACAATAATATGATAGCACCTAGGCTCCAGCCGGCTGACAAAACCGTGATTCGCAGATCACGTATGGATTACACACATACATCACATGCACATGAACCATACCATTCACAACTTCATGCAAAAAACAAGTTATGCATAGATACAATATCAACCGGTCTTTGTGAAACTATAGCGACATCTAAGGCGCCTTCTGACGAGGAGAAGTTGCCGTGCGGGCAACGCCCGACGATTTTTCCGAAAACGTAGATCTCATCTACGATCCGGACATGGATTCCGACCATTGTTCTAATTCGATCAAACTTTTTGATCTTTGATCACCGCCTTTGGATTTACGTGTCACAGTCTACCCCGATGGCGGAAGCCGACCGGTAGGGGTATGTCATTCCACGACCTTAGCAGTATGATCGCGGAAATCAGACCTACCATTCCCCGAGTATAGTTGATCCAATCAACCTCGTACAAAACCGATCTATCTCATAGATCAAGCACCAAAATAGCATATAGATCTCATCTACAGCCTACCGCATATCACATAAGCGAGATCTCAAGCCCAGAAACTATCGCTCTGATACCACTGTTGGGCCACACGGAGATAAAACAAAAAAATTCCTCTAACGTGGTGATCCCAAGTTCCAGCTGAGGTAGAAGGCCACGAGGTTTACCACTAGACGCGCAGTTGCGGATTACTGATGAAGCGTGTCAGTTGATGCAGTGCAGTCCTTTGCGATCTAATCGTCCTGGTCCTGATCGTACATCACCTCTGCTGGTATCCACACGTGTAAGGAGGAGGACCGACAGCGAACTTCTAGGTTCGGTACGACGGCAATACTATTGTGGATCTAGGGTTTCCAACACATGGAATGACCTATCCGATGAACGATTAACCTTTCTGGGTGATGGTGCTCCACTATATATAGGGAGTGAACGTGGGCTCCACTCTCGTGGCCCATTCACTAAAGCCCATATAACATTAGTCACCGTGAGTCCAGCTCACTGATTCAGTCCTAATCTGGCTTGGGTCCAACCCAACCAGATTACAGGTTCAGATCCAATACGAACTTGCTCCCGCTCTTAAGTGTGTGACCCCGCAGGCTCATGGCTACTTGGACACGATTAGAGTCCGACTCTCAATCGATCAATCGGTAGCGTCTCCTAGTAGAACGTGCCGACTCCCAAGTACCAATGAGTCATGAAGACTTGCCTTTCCAATGCGACTTGCATCTGAGTCCCTTTTGCCTCATGATATACCTTGTCAGACTATAGGCGAATAATTGTCATCCCTTAAATAGTCCGACTCTCTTCTCGATCCGAGATAAGTGATTCACCCGAATAACTCTTAGTCGATCGCCTCGGTTAACACTTAACCTAGTCGTGCATGGCCATACTTTGCGAATCATATCCCACGAGAGGGCCTAGAGAATATCTCTCTAAGTGGGGGGGCAAAATCCCATCTTGGTTATTCACATCACGCAGCTTGATTCTCAGTCGACCCAAACTCTACCTTTATAACTGTCCAGTTACGGATCAGTGTTTGATAGAACCTAAGTCGGTGATCCTCAACTCGGATTATGCAATCACCTCAGGTCTAAGGATTACATTGATTGAGATATACAAATGACAACTTTTTCATTGTACCTCAATACGGGTCAATCCGACTCGCTAAACTCTTTAGTCGAATCTATGTAAGTTGGAATAGCATCTCCATGCCCATGACAAGTGGAACCGAGTCATCAAGCCAACTTTCACATTGGTCTAAGTTGTGTGGCCAGCACAACCACAATGACCAAGGATATTTAGTACAAACAACATAAATGTATAGTTCCACAACCGAAACACTTATTCAATGATACACATTAGATGTTTATACAAGGAAAACTTAATATCTTTATGAATATAATGGGAAATATCATCATACATGATTGCCTCTAGGGCATATTCCCAACATACAGAACACCCATGGCATTTTGGTGTTGGTCATGTTTTGCCCTCGGGAGAGGCTTAGTCAACGGATCCGCCACATTCAGATCTATGTGTACTTTGCAAACCTTTATGTCACCATCTTGGATATGCTCTCGAATAGCGTGAAAATGCAGCTTGATATTCTTGATCTTGTTGTGTGGCCTTGGCTCATGCGCGTTAGCTATGGCACCCATGTTATCGCAGTATATAGCCATTGGGTACAGCGCACTGGGAACCATACCAAGCTCCGTAATGAACTCCTACATCCATATCGCCTCTTGTTAAGCCTCCAAAGCAGCTATGTATTCCGGTTAAGTTAAAGATCTCACCACAACGCTTTGCTTTGGACTCCTCCAGCTAACTGCTACACCATTCAATGTAAATACATATCAAGATTGAGATTTAGAATCATCCGTATCGGTGTTCCAACTAGCACCGTTGTAACCATTAACACGAGATGTTCATCACCTCCATAATAAATAATCATATCCTTAGTTCTTCTCAAGTACTTAAGGATGTTTTTGAACATTGTTCAATGATCCACTCCTAGGTCACTTTGATATCTGCTAGTCAAACTAACAGCATATGTAAGGTCGGGTCTAGTACATAGCATGGCATACATGATAGATCCTATGGTTGAGGCATAGGGAGTCTTACTCATCCTCTCTCTATCTTCTGTCGTAGCAGGACTTTGAGTTTTACTCAAGGTCGTATTGGGAAACATGGGCAGGAACCCTTTCTTGCTTTCTTCTATTCCAAACCACTTTAGAACTTTGTCCAAATATGTACTCTGTGAAAGCAATATTAGGTGTCTCGATCTATCTCTATAAATCTTTATGCCTAATATGTAAGCAGCTTTGCCAAGACCCTTCATTGAAAAACGATTATTCAAATAATCTTTGACACTTTTAAGAAGGTGTACATCATACCCAATAAACAATATGGCATCCACATATAGTACTAGGAATGCTATAGAGCTCCAACTCACTTTCTTGTAAATACAAGCTTCTTCATAAGTTTGTATAAAACCAAAACTTTGGATCACCTTATCAAAATGTTGATTCCAACTTTGAGTTGCTTGCTTCAATCCATAGATGGATCGTTGAAGTTTGCATGCCTTGTTAGCATCTTTACAACCGACAAAACCTTTGGGTTGTACCATATACAACTCTTCATCAATGTCTCCATTGAGGAACGCCATTTTGACATTCGTCTACCATATCTCATAATCATAATATGCAGCGATTGCTAAAAAAATCCTCATAGAGTTCAGCTTCACTACCTATGAGAAAGTCTCATCGTAGTCAACTCCTTGAATTTGTCAGAACCCTTTCGTGAAAAGTCAAGCTTTATAGACGATTAAATTACCATCGGCATCTATTTTCTTCTTGAAAATCCATTTGTTATCGACATCCTTCCGGCCATCAGGTAAGTCCACCAAAGTCCATACATGGTTTTCGTACATGGATCCAATCTCGGATTTCATGGCTTCTTTCCATTTATTGGAATCTAGGTTCATCATCGCTTCCTCATATGTCGCAGGGTCATCGGTGTTGTCCACCAACATGACACTCATAATGGGATCATACCAATCAGGAGTGGTACAAGTCCTCGTCGACTTGCGAGGTTCCATACTAACTTCGACCAAAGTTTCATGATCACCATCATTAGCTTCCTCTCCTATTGATGTAGGCGCCACAGGAACTACTTCTAGTGCTATGCTACTTTAAAATCCGTGAGAAGGTTCGACAACCTCGTCGAGTTCTACTTTCCTTCCAGCCATTTCTTTCGAGAGAAACTCCTTCTCTAGAACGGATCCATTCATGGCAACGAAGATTTTGCCATCGAATCTATGATAGAAGGTATACCCAATAGTTTCCTTCGGGTATCCTATGAAGACGCATTTTTCCGCTGTGGGTTCAAGCTTGTCGGGCTATAAATTCTTTACATAAGCTTCGCAACCCCAAACTTTAAAGAACAAAAATTTGGTTTCTTCCCAAACCATTATTCATACGGTGTCGTTTCACCAGATTTAGATGGTGCCCTATTTAAAGTGAATACGGCTGTTTCTAATGCATAACCCCAAAATTATAACGGCAAATATGTAAGTGACATCATAGAACGACCTATATCTAAGAGAGTTCGATTACGACGTTCGGATACACCATTATGTTGTGGTGTTCCTGGCGGTGTCAATTGTGAAATTATTTCATATTTCTTCAAATGCTAGACAAACTCGTACCTTAGATAGCCAAACTCGTAACTTGTTAAATTGATTCTCTACTTCACTTTCAAATTCCTTAAAATTCTTGAAATTTTTGGACTTATGTTTCATGAAATAGATATACCCATATCTACTCAAATTCCTTAAAATTCTTGAAATTTTCGGACTTATGTTTCATGAAAGGGTACCGTGCGATCTGGACCGCACGATCCCACTTAGATCCGAGAGCACACAAGCGTGATCCGCACGAACTGGTATGGACCAATCAGAAAGCACCGTGTGTCTGTGTTTTTGATTTAAAAACCAGATTTGATTAGTTAATTGTTCAAACTTGTAAAATTCATAACTTTTAACCTACAAATCAGAAAAATACAAATTATCTGCCTATGGATTCATAAAAATGTGAACTTTACTTATGTTGCCTTACTTTGGTCATTTTCTTCGGTAAAATTAGAGTTTTGTGCAGAGACATTTGTAGGGCTATTTTGGCTATAAAAATTATTTGGTTTAATATTTTAGGTGGTTTTTGTGATCTTTAGGCTTTAGATTGTATGGTTTATCTTTTGTACTATAGAGTTTAGTTTTAAAGTGTGAAAATCATCTCATTGCATTTTTGCATGCATTCATATTAATTTTGAGTGTTATATTGATTTATATATATTTTGTTTGAAATTTGTTGTGTAGATTGTGTGGATTGTGAAGTGTGTGATTGTGAGGATTGTACCTATTCTCTTAGCTACCAAGGCAAGTAATATTTCATCTTATATCCTATTATTTTTACTTATTGCATTATTGATATTTTAGTAGGACTTGGATGATAGTTTTTCAAGTATAATGCTATGCTATGGAAATCCTATAGATTATATCTTGGTAGAATTTTCCTAAGGTAGGACACATTGTATGCTATAATGCTTAGTCTTTATATTAGAATTAGCGGGTGGAAATTCATGTGATGATGTTATGGAAAGATTATGCCTATGTGTTTTTGACTAAGAAAACAACCTTGTTAATGAAACACCTTGGTGGAATGGGACTTGTATGGATTGTGTTGAGTGGTTACTCAGGGTCCATTTCTATGGTTTACCCTGGTATCACACTTGTGGATGGACACCCAGGAACAAAGAGATTTGAGATGTTTTGTGTTGTGAAGCTTCCAGTGCAATCACATGGCATATGGGCTCTACCTTGACCAACTAAATTGCAAGAACTTAGCCAGATGGACAAATGGTGGTAGAGTTTATAGGATGGAACGCGTCCATGGTGGTCTGCGGGATTGCTTCTGAAAAGTCTCATCTCGATGCATGTCGAGTCTTGTGGGGAAAGTGCACCACCTCTCGAGAGGGTAAACCTAAGTACTTAGCCGTGTCCTCAGTTATGGACAATTTTGAGAATCAAAGACATTGAAATGGTTCAAGAATCTCCTCATACAAATTTCTCCATGTTAAAATTTGTGGGTGAACAAGGGAGAGGTTCACCAATGTCTATTGGTGGTTCCTTAATGTTTTATAAAGAAAAATCTTAGTATTTTCAACTAGTAGTATAAAACTTACTTTGTTCAAAGCCAACCTGATCCACACTTAGCCAAATTCATGTAGATGTTAGTCTCTACTATACAACTATGGTATCACTTGCAAATACAATTCCAACTGTATTGACCCCTTGTGGCTGTAACTTATCATGTTGCAGGTTACTCTGATGGTGAGTAGAGTTGCGAGTCTACACTCGACATGTTTTCCCGTGGCGCATGATGATAAAGACTTTACTATTATGCTATGTATTGAGAACTCTAATAAGTTAGCCTTGGGATAAAATCAATTGTAAGATTTATTGTACTCCTGGATTTGTGATGTAATAATGACCTTTGTATCTGTGTACTTCATCTTAAACTGTGGGTGCTAGCATTTTGATTTAGGGACTAGCACTGCAATCACAGGGATCTCTACCTTATTGGGTTGAGATCTTAAAGATGGTATCAGAGCACTATGTTGCATGTAGGTTTGTGACCGTAAGATGGATTAGATTAATAAAGCCACTAGGAAAATGCAACATCTCTATGAATTTGACACTTGTCTATTTTCATCTCGTAAAACCTCTCCTAATATTCTTTCTCATATCTATTTGTAGATGACCACCATCAACGAATCCGTCAGGAAGGGACCAATGATGACCACGACCCTAGAATGTGAGACGGAGTTTCCCAAGGCACTCAAGAACCTCATGATTAGCTTGGGGATAAATGGTGAAGCCGTGTACAAGGGATTTTCGGTGATGGATGAAGGAGAAGAGTATTTGTGGGTGCAGCTCCACTTATATAAAAAATAAGGAGGATAACCACAATGAGTTAGAGTTCTGCATGGTCACCAACTATGAAATGCATATGTCATTCTTTGACTCTGCAAGGAATGCAGCGTGGAATGCCATTGAAGAACTTTGAGAAAGGCTTAAGTGTAGAATGCTCAACACTCAGAATGATCTTAGACTTAGAGACCACAATAAAACAGCTAAGGAGGGATATTATAGACTTAGCATGTGAGTTTTGTTATCAAGACAAATAAATTACCTCCAAGGATGCCCAAATAGTGAGTGAAGGATGCAATGTATCTTATAGTTGTACCACTAATGACCCACAAGTATAGGCGGTGTATCGTAGTACTTTCGATAAATAGGAGTGTTGATCCCAACAAGGAGCAGAAGGTGTTGACTACTGGTATGGAGCAGGAAATCTCTGTAAATACTTAGCAAACATATTTTTTAGTGGTTTTCTGATAAAGCAAAGAAATAAAGTGCAAGTAAATAAAGACAGCAAATAATTGCAGTAGTGGCCCGATCCTTTCTTAGCAAAGGACAAGCTGGTGGAAATACTAATGAGGACCAAACGTTCTCGAGGACACATGGGAATACTGTCAAGTGCTTTCGTTTCATATAGCTGATTAATCTTCTTTGGTTTTATAAGTGTTGTGTGGGTGAACCTATGCTAATGTACCGAGCTTACTTGGACTAATACATACTTGTGATTAAACCCCTTGCAAGCATCCGTAACTACAAGAAAGCAATTAAGATATAAACCTAACAACAGCCTTAAACTCTGAGATCCTACACTCCCTTGTGCAATGGTTTCCTAACGGGGGTTCATGTTTCTGTCACTCCGGCAACCCCAAAATTAGTAGCCAAATACACAATGTATTCCCCTAGGCCCATAAATGGTGAAGTATCATGTAGTCGATGTTCACATGACACCACTAGAAGAATAGCACCACAACTTAAATATTAAACCATTGAATAATACCTCAACACAAATCCACTACTACCAACATGACTTCTCCTATGTACTCAAGAACTAAACGAACTACTCATGATACATCATATGGGTCAAGATCAGAGATGATATAATGATGGATAACAATCTGAACATAAACAATAATTCAATGGTTCCACTCACAACATCAACTACAATAGTAATCAACACCAGGAAAGTTTCCCCTAAGAACTATGCAAGATTCCGATGAAGTGTAGCTTGATGATGGTGTTGATGGCAACGATCTCCCCTCTCTGGGAAGGAATTTCCCTGGAAAAAATCTATATAACCGGAGAGCTCTTTCTCTGTGTTTTCCGCCCCGCAGAGGCGGCGGAATCTTTCTATGGTTGCTCCCCATGTATTAGGGTTTTGAGGAGAATATATAGGCGAGAGGGTGGAGCCAGAGGTGGGCCAAGGTGGCCACACCCCCTATAGGTGCGGCCTAGGGTGGCCCGCGCCTAGGGGGTGTGGGCCCCCTATGGCCCAACTCCGCCTCCCCTTCTGGATTCCTTCGTCTTCTGGGAAAATAGAATTTTCCGTAGTTCTTCTGGTATTTTTTTGATCTTCGCGAAATTGCATCAAAACACCGCTTTTTTCCATCAGAATCCTGACTCTGGCAGTTCATCTTCCACGAATAATCCAACATGCAAAAATAGATGAAAAGAAATAACGCCTCTTAATATGAAAAATATCAATGAATAGAGGCAAATTATGATATAGAATGGTGATGCAAATTGGACGTATCAACTCCCCCCAATCTTAGATCTCGCTTTTCCCCAAGTGAAAACTGAGCTCAGTAAACATGTCCACAGGTTTATGGAGTGAAGTGTCGATAAAAAGAATACAGACAAGAAGCATCACACTTACCAATACACAACTCATGGTAGAAATCAACTCACCATTATATAACTTAGCTTGCAACAAGTATGGGAGTCACAATAAAGATGCATAAATACAAATCATAATTGGGATTGGCAAACTTTGTTCATGGTCAGAGAATAGTTGGCAAACATTTTTCAAGTAAAGCTTTTGGAAAGAGGTTTACAACAAGAGTACTCTTTGCACAAACATAAAAGGTTTTTCACAATGATAGCTTTCAAAGTAATACTCATTTAGATAAGAGTCTTGTGCAAACAAGGAAGATAAAGAACATGATTGAATAAATCATCACATGAATGCTTGAAACACAACAACCCAAATGCTTGCCGATGAAGGAGAGGAAGTAGGTTTATTGACTCAACTTAGCAGTAGAAGAAAGGTCCTTCATAGAGGGAAGCAGAGATTTCAAGTTCATAAAGATCTTTCAAAAGATTATGGTACTTACTATCTTTGAGCCCTCATTTCTCCTATCATAAGCATCTTGAGGTGATTAAGGTTAAAGTGAACAAAGTTGGAGTATATGATTGACAAAATATAAGTTGGCAATCTCATAACCCTTGAGTACGAGGGCCGCTCCTCATGCTACTCAACTTTAGTTACCGGTAAGTTCTTGTCACAGTAAGTACATGTGTATCATAAAGAACCGCCAACGGGGTACCCCTTGCACATGATACATGAGCTATCCCATATCAAAATGACAAGGCAAGCAGACAGTGAGCATCTCAACGATATTTTATTTGCTATTTGCATAGGTTTTTATTGAGGATGCTTTATAGATTGCTCGCTATGGTTATGCTGCAAGTTTCCACCATGATTAGGCATGGCTTAGGCTAGCGACACAGGCGTTTCTCTAACACATATACATAACTCTATGGACTTACAAGATCCCTTTTTATTTCACACCAACGACATCCACAAACAAAATAGCATGATATCAACTGTGTACATAGTACAAGTGCAATGTTGAAAGCGTTCCCCGTGACAGCACGGTTCTGCTAATCCCAACGTATAGGTGCAAGCATATACAACTTCGATGACACAATGGTTCAAGTTTATTAGGGGCAATAAAATAAGGTGTGCCATCAAGTTCGTGAGAGCTTTACTAACTAGTTTTCACATAAAAAAATAATTTTTAATTCGAAAGGTAGATGAAGCTTGATAATTTACTTGGAATAGCAATAATGCTAATAGGAGGACATGGTGGACACAAATGGCACAGGTTTTGGTTTAAAGGGTTGGATGCATGAGAAGTATGCCCTCTCAAAGCAGGTTTTTGGCTAGCAAGGCTGGGCAGCAAGCAAAAGAGTTGAAGGAAACAAGAAAACATACAAGTGATAAAGACAAACATGCAATTTTCCTTGAAGACAAAAAATTTCTTAAATAAAGAATACTAAGCTTATGAGCCAATCAAGAAAGAAAATAAATGATACAAAATACCTGTAAGTGCTTTACTCTTTTCCTTTCAAATCTCAAAAGTGTTGCTATTGACCAGAGTTCGGTTTTCCAAAATCAATTTAGATCTACTTGATGCTCCCAAAGTGATACCAATACTGATGAACAAGAACAATCATATAATAGAGAATGCAAACTAAAATAAGAGGTGCAAAAAGTAAAAGATGAAACTTCTCATTAATATTCCATAAAGGCACTCACACCAAGGGATACATAGATGACCAACTAAAGGAGAGATACTTCCATAACGCAAACCAATATATGAATCTACTAAAAAAGTAAAAGATAAAAGATAATGATGTGATACCGCGACACTCCCCCAAGCTTGGAACAAGCCAAGGGGATGCCAAACCTGATGATGAATTATTCCTTCGGTGGTGGTGGTGTTCTCTTCATAAGCTTTTCAATCAGTTCCCTCAAATCCTCAATCTCGAAGGTTAGAGTACGAATCAACTCCGAATTATGCTCAATGCGGTTCATGATCATGTCGGACCGAAAATCCTAGTCCTTGTTATTCTTTCCCCACTCTTCCTTAGTGTGTTCCTTCCCTGCATGGTTAGAACGAGGAAGATCCCAAACAGAGGGCAACCTCCCTTGGGGCATATTTTGATATTGTTGTTCATGTATGAGAGAATGGAAGGGGTTCTTGGTGCGTGAAGGAAGTGATTGTGGAGCTATGATATGACGCGGAGTTTTCCCTCCTATAGACATCCGTGTTGTCCTCCTAAGCTTGGTAGGGTTTGCCACCACTCAAATGCTTGCAACGGTAGCGTGGGTGTCTGTATGCTCGTCCTCATTCACATCTTCATCATCCCCAACCAAGATCTCCTCCTCCTTGGGGTTTTGAGGATCATCCTCCATGGGCTTCTTGCCCTTATTGTTGGCGGAGACCATGTTGCTCTAAACTTGAGAAGATTTTTTGACAGAAATAGATCGAAACGAAAACACGATGACAACATGATATACGAACCTCAGGGGGATCCAGGGAGTTATATATTACCAAGTTTCACTACATAAAGAAGGTACTGTGTGGAAACGAGGCGGAGACGAACTCCAGGGGGCTCACACCCCCTGTAGGCGCGGCTAGCTAGGGCCCGCGCCTAGGTTGGGTGTGTCCCGCCTGGCCTCTCTTTCCTCCTCTATTTCTTCTCGTAACCTTCCGTATGTAATAAAACATCAAAAATATAAAAGGATAAGGTTTTCACGAACCTTCAGTTTGCAGCACTTTTACCTACTAAAAAACAGACTCTGTAGATTCCTTCTCTCCATCTCCTAAAAATTCCTTTCATACAAGGCTTTACACAAACCTCATTGGCAACATTAGTGTATGCAAAAACAATAAACCTTTAGGTTCAAACTTCAACTGAAATACATCAAAACAAAAGATACTGTAGCAACTCCTTTCCAAAAACCCAGAAAGAATCTGAAAGGGAATCAATATAAGTGGTGAATGCAAATGATGGCAGAAATCTATCAAAACAGACCAGCAGGTAAAGATTGATTTTTTCGAAAATCTTATGTTGCTCAAATCAAAAAGTGCAGAACTAAAGACATTTTGATAATAACTTGGAGAATAAGCACAGAAAATTACAGCTCCATCCGAAATACTGAGCTCCTTCACGAATTTTTACAATGCAGCACAAAAATCTGTCCCATGACAGCCACTTTTCACAACTCCTATACTTCTCAAAAGTAGTTGATCTTGACACAAAAACTAAAACAAAAAGGATAAGTAGCGGTTATTACTGGTAGTAACTTCCAAGACTCAACAAAACTATTGGGTTATCTCCCAAGAAGTACTTTTCTTTAATGCCTTTAAGTTAGGCTTGATAATTTCAAAGATGATAACATAGGAGATATGGATTTGAAGATAAAGAGAGCATCAAGAAGCAAATATCCAACACATGTGAGTCTAACCCACTTCCTATGCAAGGGAGTCTCATGAGAAAACAAATTATTGAAACAAAAGGCAACTAGCATAGAAAGACAAAACAAATGCAACTTCAAAGATTTCAACATAAATGTAACATCCCAAAAATATGAAACTTGGATCATCAATTTCTAATCATCAAAATTTAGGATTAACAAAAACTTCTCTAAATAAAAATATGAAAGCATGCTTGTGTGTATGCATTCCAATTTGGATTCTTTTGAATTGCCATGTTTTTGTGTTTCTTTGCTTGTAAAAGGATTCTTAGGTGAAATAAACATCATCTAAACAATCCCCACACTTTTCCCAAAGACAAATAAATCAAAACAAACAAAATAAGGGAATGGTCACTTTGGCCAATTTAACTCCCATGCCTAATTTGGATGTCTCTAACTTTCAAAACTTAACAGAAACTTGTTTGGATCTTTACACCCCTTGATAGTACTCATAACAGAGTACCAAGGCCCACCTTGTGATCATCCAAAAAAATTCAAATGCATAGTTTAAATGACAGTTTAAAATTGAATCTATATCATATGGGAAGATCCCACTTTTGCAAAAACCACTCAAACCAGCTCAACTTTCAAAACCCAATCATCCACAGACTCACCAGCACATGCCTAGCACACCCACCAAAAATCTTTCCAAAATTCAAAACTTGAATTCATGCGGCCATTTCATCAAACAAAATCAAAACACTATAGTGTGCAGTGTTTTGGGCCTAACTTGTTCCCTATCTGGACACCACTAGCCTTAGTAGATCATCTAACGACCCTAACTAATACCTAGCACAATTGTAAGCTTGACAATGTCATCAATGGTGAACAACCGAGAGCACCCATGTCACCCCAGCTTGGACAGCAGGCTAGAGGAAGAACTAGCCGTGCCAACCTTGTCTGGGAGGTAGCCCATGCCTCACCGCCCCCTCTCGACCAGCCCTGCCTCGCGGACAGCCGCCAGAACCACCAGGAACGCCGCGCCCGTGCCGCTGTCGACCCTGCCGACCCGCGCCATAGAGCATGCTCCGTTCCCATTCAACCAGATCACCTCGAGCCCTCACCGCCTGCCAACATGCTCCCCATCGTCCCAGGAGACCGCCAGACATGTCCATTTCACCGCCCGTACCCCGTAGCCACCGCTCGCCGTCGAAGACGCCGCCTCTATCGCGCAGAACTTCGAGCATTCCAGACCGTTTGCCATCGCCCCTACACGCGCATTAAAGACATAGATCATCACCAGGAGACCACCGATCGATCGCCACCCTCGGACATGCCTCTAGCAGCCCATAGCCATGTCTCCACCGTTGCCTACCCATCCCGTTCGGCCTCGTCGTCGAGACTATAAATAGAGGCCACCCTCGCTCAAACTCTTCACACCATCTCACTCCCCTCTCCTCACTGGTCGTTCCACCCCGTTCCTGGAGCAAGGCGAGCAGCGCATCGCCGGAATTTCACCGGAGCCCGCCGCTGCTGGAGAAGAAGGGAGACAGCGATTGGAGCCGCCCCAGGAGAAGCTGCCGGTACCAGGAGGTTCACCGTCGTCGACTTCGTCGTTCACCCACCTCGCCGACCCTCGCCTGAGCCCCTGTGAGCCTCCCACGACCCCCACCCGCCGCGTTAGTGTTCTGTCTTGCCGGCGCTGCCCGACATGGACGATGAACCAGAGTCGTTGGATTAGAACTAGATCTAACGCACCACGTTTCCCCGTACCGCTTCGCACCCCCCGTCTCACTGACGCGTAGGGACAACAACTTAACCAGCCCATGTAAGCACTAAGCGTAGCAGGCCGGCCCATTTTCTCTTCCCGCGCAGCCCACTAGTTTGAATTTGGATTTTTCCATTTTCATTCAGACATAGTTCTATACCTAGTTTAAAAAATCAACCCAGCTCGATTCAGTGAACCAAATTGAATGAAACCAATTTTGTTAGAAAGTTCTGGAAATGCTGAATCCAAGCCCGTTGGATTCAAATCTTTTGGATATGTAGATCACCCTTGGTAAAAATAACAAGGCAGAAGCTTTTCTGCATTCAAACTGTTGGAGATATGCCCTAGAGGTAATAATAAATGTAGTTATTATTATATATCTTTGTGTTTATGATAAATGTTTACATTCATGCTATAATAGTATTAACAAGGAAACCATTAATACTTGTGTGATTTGTAAACTTAATTTGAAGTCCCTAGTATAGCCTCTATACTTCACTAGCTTGTTGGTTGATTGATGATGTGGTTTCTTTGTCATGAACATTGAGATGTTATCAACAACAAGATCATATCGTTAGGAGAATGATATGGTGGACATACTCCTATAGACAAGCGTAGCATAAAGATCAAGTCATTTCAATAGTTCAATTGCTATATGCTTTCTGATACATAGTAACCTAATTCCTTCGACCATGAGATCATGCATATCACCTTTACTGGATGGATGCTTTGATGTCATCAAACACCACACCGTAACAGGGTGGCTATAAAGGTGGCATTGAGTGTTCGGAAAGTATTGGTTGAAACACATGGATCAAGAGTGGGATTTGTCCATCCACATGACGGATAGATATTCTCTGGGCCCTCTCGGTGAAATGTCATCCAATTAGCTTGCAAGCATGTGACTGGGTCACAAGGGATCACATATCACGGGAACGAGAAAAGAGTACTTATCATTAACGAGGATGAACTAGGTATGCGGAGATACCGACGATCATAACCTCGGATAAGTAACATATCGTGAGACAAAGGGAAATTGGTATCGTATGTAAGTGGTTCATTCGATCGCAAAGTAATCGTAGAAATATGTGGGAGCCATATGAATTTCCAGATTCCTCTATTGGTTATTGTTCGAAG
The DNA here is from genome assembly GCA_023614405.1 of Avena insularis. Taxonomy (NCBI): domain Eukaryota; kingdom Viridiplantae; phylum Streptophyta; class Magnoliopsida; order Poales; family Poaceae; genus Avena; species Avena insularis. Next base: position 266,780,000 of record CM042693.1, on the reverse strand, counting down.
AAGTGTCTCGATCATGTCCGCATAATTCACGAACCGTAGGGAGACACACTTAAGGATTCGACGGTGTTTGAGTAGTTATGGTATTATGAGAAAGAGACCGAATGTTGTTCGAGTCTCGGATGGGATCCGGATATCACGAGGTGATCCGGAATGGTCCGAGAATAAGATTCATATAAGGAAAGTTCCGTTTGAGTAGCGGAATGATTCCGTGTTTTCATCGAACATTCTAGAAGGTCCGGAATGTCCGCACTCCCGAGGGGAAGGGTACATGAGTGTGTCATTACATATTGGAATGATTGCATCATGTACTAAGTGTTCTTGTCCCAAATAAAGGATTAATTTAAATCCTAAATTGAAAAGTCAAACGGCTAGTTTGAAAGTCAAACGCAGCTTTGGGAAGTGGGAAAAGAGGAGAGGTGGAGGCCGAGTTGGAGGGGAATTCCTCCCCTTGGCCGGCGCACCTCCCTAGGCCGAGTTGGGGAGGAACTCCTCCCCTTGGCCGGCCAGCCCTCCCACCTATATAAGGAGGGGCAGGGCTCCCCTCCTACACACACAAGTTTCCTATCCTCTAAACTAAACCCTAGATCTAGACCCGGTTTAGAGCTATTCGGTTTAGAGCCTTCTAATTGGTTTAGAGCCTTCTAATTGGTGTGTCTAATTACTAGACCACTAATAGCCTCTCTCATAAGCTCCACCATACTGCACTGCTTAAGGCGAAGCCTGGGATCTCCTCTACCTCCTGTACCACGCCAGTCTGCCGAATCGCGAGGAGAGTGCTACAACCTCCGCTGCCGCTGGAACAAGGGAGAGGAAGGTCTTCGTCGAAAATCGAACGTGTGACCGATCAAGGAGCGCTATGAACGCTGGCGCCGGAAGGATCGCCTACGCGATCTTGAGATCGGAAAGAGTACGACTACATCACCCATGAGAATCTGCTCGTTAAACACTTTGGAATCTTCGAGGTGAGTTATTCCATCGACTGCTGCAATCTAGTAGATAGATCTTGGCTTGTTTGTTTGTATGCGATAGAAATTTTTGTTTTCCATGCTACAACCCCTCAAAGGGTATCGAGCCGTGTCTATATGTAGATCTCACAGACGAGTAGAACACAATGGTCATTGTGGGCGTTGATGCTTTTATTGTAGATTGCTTTTCGTGTACTTTGCATCTTGCGGTATGTTGGGATGAAGCGGCCCGGGCTAACCTTACATGACATCGTTCATGAGACTTGCTCCACGCTTGACATGCAATTTATATTGCATAAGTGGCTTTGCGGGTGCCTGTTTCTCCTAGCATAGTAAAGATCCAATTTACAACGGGTGATCAACAATGCTAGTATCAATGTTGTGGTTCTGGTTCGTAGGTTAGAACGACACCTATGGAAAGCCCCAAACCACGTAAAATATGCAAAGAAAGTAGAAGCGTCTAACTTTGTTTTGCAGGGGTGTGCTGTGATGTGATATGGCCATGATTGTGATTATATTTGTTGTATGCAATGTTCCTTATTGTAAGTTGGCAACCGGCAGGAGCCATATGGTTGTCTTTAATTTCTGTTAAGACCTGCGTGTCTATTCAAAATAGTTGTAATAGTTGAAGCTGGTGGACGACAACCATGAAGAAGCATCATTGACCTTGGTGCTATGCCGGTGATGATGGAGATCATGTTCGTGCTTGAAGATGGAGATCGGAAGCACAAAGGAGAAAGGCCATATCATATCACATATTATGAATTGCATGTGATGTTAATCCTTTATGCATCTTGTATTGCTTAGTAGCAACGGTAGCATTATAAGATGATCCCTCATGCACATAAATTTCAAGTTCTAAAGTGTTCACCCTTAGTATGCACCGTTGCCAAAGCTTGCGCTTCGAAGCACCACGTGATGATCGGGTGTCTTTGATTCCGCGGGTGAATACAACGTAAGCAAGCCAGATTTGCTTATGCGGAAGCTAAGGTTTGATCTTGACGAGCCTAGCATGTACAGACATGGCCTCAGGAACACGGATCGCCGAAAGGCAAAGCATGAATCATATAGTAGATATGATGAACATGATGATTGTTCGCCATTAAAACTATATCAGCTCTCGTGATGATCGGTGTTGATGTAGTGGATTTGGTTCGTGTGATCACTAAAACAATGTGAGGGATGTTGTTTTGAGTGGGAGTTCACCTAGTTTAATTTCATTAATTAATTTGAACTCAATTTGTCATAAACTTAGTCTAAACTATTGCAAATATGTTGTAGATCAATGGCAGCCCTACCATCAATTTTAATGCTCCTAGAGAAAGAAAAGTTGAAAAACAATGGAAGCAACTTCATGGATTGGTTCCATAATTTGAGGATTGTCCTCACACTGGTAATTTGACCTATGTGCTGGATGCACCGCTAGGTGACCCACTGCAATGATGCTACCGATGAAGTAAAGAATGTTTACCTCGCTTCTAAGAATCAAGATCTATAGTTCAAGTGTGCTATCTTGTATGGTTTAGAATCGAGCTTCGTAAAAGGTTTGAAGAGTCGATCCATATGATATTGTCGAGGATCTCAAATTAATCTTTGAGACTCATGCGGCAATTGAAAGTTATGAAGCTCTAAAAGTTCTTTAACCGCAAGATGGAAGAGGGTAGCTCCAAGGAGCATGTGCTTAAGATGTCTGGGCACGCAAATAAACTTCAAAGTTTGGGTATAGTGATTCCTAATACTTTGGGAGTTTACCGCATCCTCCAATCACTACCACCAAGTTACAAGAACTTTGTGATGAACTACAACATGCATAACATGAACAAAGAGTTGCCAGAACTATTTGCTATGTTGAAATCTGCAGAAGTGGAGATCAAGAAAGAGCACCAAGTGTTGATGGTCAATAAGACCACCAAATTCAAGAAAGGCAAGTCTAAGCAGAAGGGACACTTCAAGAAGGGTGGTAAGAAAGTTACCACCGACGAAGAAGACCAAGGCTGGACCTAAGCCGATGTTGAGTGCTTTTACTGCAAGGGAGAAGGTCACTGGAAGCGGAATTGCCCAAAGTACTTGGCGGATTTGAAGAACGGCAACATCAAGAAGAAAGGTATATCTGATATACATGTTATTGATGTGTATCTCACTAGTACTCGTAGTAGTGCCTGGGTATTTGATACTGGTTCGGTTGCTCATATTTGTAACTCGAAACAGGAGCTGCAGAATAAACGGAAGCTAGTGAAGAACGAGGTGACGATGCGCGTAGGAAACGGATCAAAGGTTGATGTGATCGCGGTCGGCACGCTACCTCTTCATCTACCATCGGGATTAGTTTTATACTTAAATAATTGTTATTTGGTGCTTGCGTTGAGCATGAACATTATATCGTGATCTTGTTTATTGCAGAGCTTACTTGTTTAAATCCGAGAATAATGGTTGTTCGATTTATATGAGTAATGTGTTTTATGCACATGCACCTTTGATAGATGGTCTATTCATATTGAATCTCGATAGTAGAAATACACATATTAATAACATTGAGGCTAAACGCTTGAAATCGATAATTTGACCTATATGTGGCATTGCCTTGGTCACATTGGAGTGAAGCGTATGAAGAAACTCCATTCCGATGGACTTCTTGAATCACTTGATTTTGAATCACTTGAAAGATGCGAAGCATGTCCGATGGGTAAAATGACTAAGACTCCATTTTCAGTATGATGGAGCGAGCTATGACTTATTGGAAATCATACATACCGTGTGTGGTCCAATGAGTGTAGCATCGCCAGTAGGGTTATCAAGTTATGTTCTTACCTTCACGGATGATTTGAGTAGATATGGGTATATCTATTTCATGAAACATAAGTCCAAACTTTCGAGAAGTTTAAGGAGTTTCAAAGTGAGGTAGAGAATCAACGTAACAAAAGATTAAATTTCTACGCTCGATCGTGGAGGTGAATATCTAAGTTACGAAGTTTGGCGAGCATTTGAAGAAATGTGGAATACTTTCAGCTTGACACCGCCGGGAACACCACAACAGAATGGTGTGTCTGAACGTCAATCGAACTCTCTTAGATATGGTTCGCTCTATGATGTCTCTTACAGATTTACCACTATCATTTTGGGGTTATGCATTAGAAACAGCCGCATTCACTTTAAATAGGGCACCGTCTAAATCCGTTGAAACGACACCATATGAATTATGGTTTGGGAAGAAACCTAAATTGTCGTTCCTTAAAGTTTGGGGATGCGGCCTATGTAAAGAAGTTACAGCGGACAAGCTTGAACCCAAAGCGGAAAAATGCGTCTTCATAGGATACCCAAGGAAACTATTGGGTATACCTTCTATCATAGATCCGAAGGCAAAATCTTCGTTAAGAATGGATCTTTTCTAGAGAAGGAATTTCTCTCTAAAGAAGTGACTGAAGGAAAGTAGAACTCGACGAGGTTGTCGAACCTTCTCTCGAATTATGCGAGTAGCGCAGACCGGAAGAAGTTCCTGTGGTGCTCGCACCAATAAGAGAGGAAGCTAATGATGGTGATCATGAAACTTCGGTTGAGGTTACTACAGAGCCTCGGAGGTCAACGAGAAATCGTACCACTCCAGATTGGTATGATTCCGTTATGAATGTCATGTTGGTGGACAACACCGATGACCCCGAGACATATGAGGAAGCGATGATGAGCCCAGATTCCAATAAATGGCAAGAAGCCATGAAATCCGAGATTGGATCCATGTACGAAAACCAAGTATGGACTTTGGTGGACTTACCGGATGGCCGGAAGGCTGTCGAGAACAAATGGATTTTCAAGAAGAAAACAGATGCTGATGGTAATGTTACTGTCTATAAAGCTCGACTTGTCGCAAAAGGGTTTCGACAAATTCAAGGAGTTGACTACGATGAGACTTTCTCACCAATGCGAAGCTAAAGTCTGTGAGGATTATGTTAGCAATCGCTGCATATTATGATTATGAGATATGGCAGATGGATGTCAAAACAGCATTCCTCAATGGAGACATTGATGAAGAGTTGTATATGATGCAACCCAAAGGTTTTGTCGATCCTAAAGATGCTAACAAGGTATGCAAGCTTCAACGATCCATCTATGGATTGAAGCAAGCATCCCGAAGTTGGAATCAACGTTTTGATAAGGTAATCAAAAGTTTTGGTTTTATACAAACTTATGGAGAAGCTTGTATTTACAAGAAAGTGAGTGGAGCTCAGAGCATTCTTAATACTGTATGTGGATGACATATTGTTGATTGGGAATGATGTAGACCTTCTTAATAGTGTCAAAGAGTATTTGAATAATAGTTTTTCAATGAAGGATCTTGGCAAGCAGCTTACATATTAGGCATAAAGATTTATAGAGATAGATCGAACGCCAAATATCATTGTCACAAAGTACATATTTGGACAAAGTTCTAAAGAGGTTTGAATGGAAGATAGCAAGAAAGGGTTCTTGCCCATGTTGCTTAATACGACCTTGAGTAAAACTCAAAGTCCGACATCGGGCGTAAGATAGAGAAAGGATGAGTAAGACTCCCTATGCATCAACCATAGGATCTCTAATGTATGCCATGCTATGTACTAGACCCGACATCGCATATGCTGTTAGTCTAACTAGCAGATATCAAAGTGATCCAGGAGTGGATCATTGGACAATGATCAAAACATCCTTAAGTACTTGAGAAGAACTAAGGATATGGTTCTTTCTTATGGAGGTGATGAACAGCTCGTTGTTAATGGTTACACCGATGCTAGTTGGAACACCGATCCGGATGATTCTAAATCACAACTGGATAATGATTTATTTTGAATGGTGCAGCAGTTAGCTAGAGGAGTGCAAAGCAAAGCGTTGTGGCGAGATCTTCAACTGAATCGGAATACATGGCTGCTTCGGAGGCTTCACAAGAAGCGATATGGATGAAAGAGTTCATTACAGAGCTGGGTGTGGTTCCTAGTGCGCTGGACCCAATGTCTATCTATCAGATAACATGGGCGCCATAGCCAATGCGCAAGAACCAAGGTCACACAAGAAGTGAAGATATCAAGCTGCGTTTTCACGCTATTCGAGAACATATCCAGGATGGGGATATAAAGATTTGCAAAGTACACACAGATCTGAATGTGCGGATCCGTTGACTAAACCTCTCCCGAGGGCAAACATGACCAACACCAAACTGCCATGGGTGTTCGTATATTACCATGTAATCTAGATTAGATGACTCTAGTGCAAGTGGGAGACTGTTGGAGATATGCCCTAGAGGTAATAATAAATGTAGTTATTATTATATATCTTTGTGTTTATGATAAATGTTTACATTCATGCTATAATAGTATTAACAAGGAAACCATTAATACTTGTGTGATTTGTAAACTTAATTTGAAGTCCCTAGTATAGCCTCTATACTTCACTAGCTTGTTGGTTGATTGATGATGTGGTTTCTTTGTCATGAACATTGAGATGTTATCAACAACAAGATCATATCGTTAGGAGAATGATATGGTGGACATACTCCTATAGACAAGCGTAGCATAAAGATCAAGTCATTTCAATAGTTCAATTGCTATATGCTTTCTGATACATAGTAACCTAATTCCTTCGACCATGAGATCATGCATATCACCTTTACTGGATGGATGCTTTGATGTCATCAAACACCACACCGTAACAGGGTGGCTATAAAGGTGGCATTGAGTGTTCGGAAAGTATTGGTTGAAACACATGGATCAAGAGTGATTTGTCCATCCACATGACGGATAGATATTCTCTGCCCTCTCGGTGAAATGTCATCCAATTAGCTTGCAAGCATGTGACTGGGTCACAAGGGATCACATATCACGGGAACGAGAAAAGAGTACTTATCAGTAACGAGGATGAACTAGGTATGCAGAGATACCGACGATCATAACCTCGGATAAGTAACATATCGTGAGACAAAGGGAAATTGGTATCGTATGTAAGTGGTTCATTCGATCGCAAAGTAATCGAGAAATATGTAGAGCCATATGAATTTCCAGATTCCTCTATTGGTTATTGTTCGGAGAAGTGTCTCGAACATGTCTGCATAATTCACGAACCGTAGGGAGACACACTTAAGGATTCGACGTTGTTTGAGTAGTTATGGTATTATGAGAAAGAGACCGAATGTTGTTCGGAGTCTCGGCTGGGATCCAGGAGATCACGAGGTGATCCGAATGGTCCGGAGAATAAGATTCATATAAGGAAAGTTCCGCTTTGAGTAGCGGAATGATTCCGTGTTTTCATCGGGAACATTCTAGAAGGTCCCGGAATGTCCCAAGACTCGAGGGGGAAGGGTACATGAGTGTGTCATTACATATTGGAATGATTGCATCATGTACTAAGTGTTCTTGCTGTCCCAAATAAAGGATTAATTTAAATCCTAAATTGAAAAGTCAAACGGCTAGTTTGAAAGTCAAACGGCAGTTTTGGGAAGTGGGAAAAGAGGAGGAGAGGTGGAGGCCGAGTTGGAGGAATTCCTCCCTTGGCGGGCGACCTCCCTAGGCCGAGTTGGGGAGGAACTCCTCCCTGGCCGGCCAGCCCTCCACCTATATAAGGAGGGGCAGGGCTCCCTCCTACACACACACAAGTTTCCTATCCTCTAAACTAAACCCTAGATCTAGACCCCGGTTTAGAGCTATTCGGTTTAGAGCCTTCTAATTGGTTTAGAGCCTTCTAATTGGTGTGTCTAATTACTAGACCACTAATAGCCTCTCTCATAAGCTCCACCATACTGACCGGCTTAAGGCGGAGCCCTCATGAGATCTCCCTCTACCTCCTGCACACGCCAGCCGAATCGCGAGGAGAGTGCTACAACCTCCACTGCTTTGGAACAAGGAGAGGAAGGTCTTCGTCGAGTACCGAACGGTGACCGATCAAGGGAGCGCCAAGGAACGCTGGGCGAAGGATCGCTCACGCGATCTTGAGATCGGAAAGAGTACGACTACATCACCCACGAGAATCTGCTCTCGTTAAACACTTTGGAATCTTCGAGGGTGAGTTATTCCATCGACTCGTTGCTGCAATCTAGTAGATAGATCTTGGCTTGTTTGTTTGTATGCGATAGAAATTTTTTGTTTTCCATGCTACGAACCCCTACACAAACATTTTTCAAATTTAAACCATAATAGCTTTTGAGTTGATTCCAACTCTCAAAAATCACAATTAATCATACCTTTTAGAATATATAAAAATATATGGGTTTACTTAAAGAAATAATCTTCAAGTAATAAAAGAATGCCACATAGGCATTTCTAGTCACTTTTTTTATTAAAATAAAAGGGTTAAACCTTATTAAATTGTGACACCACTTTAAATCACATTCCCATGTACTAAGATATGGGTGATGACATGTGTCAACATGACCCCATGCTTGGTTGGGGGAATATTAAATCTTAAGTAGTTTTTCAATGAGTAGAAATTACTTTTCTAAAAATAAAAACTTTAAGTCAAGTGCTTGTAATGTTAGTGATGATGCTAGATCATCTATAGAACCCCTTTGTGTGATGATTGAAAGTAGTTAAGTATTGTTTGGTGATTGTGTACCTCGTATTTATTTATAGACGCTAGTACCGACCAAGGATACGAGGAGGAAGAAGGATACTACGAAGAAGAAGTCGAGGAGAACTTCAACCACTGCTCTGCACAAGGAAAGCCAATACTTGCAAGCTATTAACTTAGCAAGCCTAATACTACTAGTTGAATGTGCAAGCTAACACTTGCAATATATTATACTTTAGCACGCCTTACCATGCCAACCATATGCCTTAAGCATATTGGTTATACCCACTTGATAAACCAATCCTAGTTTTACTTGCAAGCTTTCTACTTTATTTCTTTATCAAAGCTTTCTTTTAGAGTTTACTTAAGTGACTTGTAGATTCTAAGAAGTTAACTGAAGGTTGCATCAAGAGCATAAAATTTGGCCTAAGCTAGATAATCTTGATGTCATCCCAAGGCATGAGATTGAACTTAGCTAAACTCCACTTGTTTACCACCCCTCATTAGTACTCACCCCCACATGTAGCTGCTAGTGCTAAGCATAAAACTTGATCAACTTTATATGTGAATACTTGGTGAAAATAGTTATGAAAACCATAGAATGATGGATCATTCTACTGAGATGTTTTGACATGTGTTCCCGAACACCAGATGATTTTGGTGATGAAAATGTTGAGGCATGAGACTTAGCCCTTTATAAAACTAGTGGTGTCTGGATGCGATACCATTCCAATTTTACCGTACAACCACAATACCCGAAAATTGGGTAGGGCTTGACTGGAAACTTATATACCTTAGTATTGGTTCCCTCATGGCCAAGGTCTGAGCTGAGGCTACCTTGTGAAGATTGTCCACCTGTGCAGTACCCAAGATGACAGTTGGTCATGATTGGGAGGCCAAACTCATAGGAGAGGTGCCTATACTAGGGCGTGTAATTGAAAGGTTAGGATTGATTATCCGCATACTGAGTATGGTGAATTCAGGATTTGTTCCTGACGGATGTATCGAATGTTTTGGTGAAATTGTACAATCTCTGCAGAGTGTCAAACTATTCGAATAGCCTCGTCCGCGGTTATGGACAGTTGGAGTGGCCATACTGTTCCCCCGTCAGATGTTTTCAAAATAACTTGTGAAATGAATTGAGACTTTGATTTGACCACAACAGAGTTGTGGCATGAGATACAAACTCCCACTTAGGTGTTATAAAATTTGACCAGCTTTCTCTTGCTTCAGAACTTAGTAGATGTCAATCTGGCTTTTGCAAAACAACGCTAGAGCTTAGTGTCCTAATACAAAAAACCCCTTCACTTGTTAGTATTAGTTTGCGAGTACTTAAAGAGTACTCATGGCTTTATCCCTGGCTATTCTAGTGGCCAGACTATGAAGAGGAGTACCAGGATGATGGACCCGAGGAAGGTTACGACAACTAGGATCATGTCCCATCGTCAGCATTGCCTGTGACCCCGAATATGGAGCTTCGCCTACGCTACCTTTATTATTACATATTTCCGCTGCTTGAATTGTATTAAGAACTGGATCATGAGATCCTTATTTGTGTAAGACCATATGTATGGTTTGTAATGGATGATGTACTATGGTATCCAATTCCGTTATGTCTCGCAAAAATGGTAATCCTGGGATTGCGATGTATGGCACAACAGGCATCTGGGATTAAAAATCCGGGTGTTTACAAGTTGGTATCAGAGCCATCCTGACCATAGGAGACCCTAGTTAGACTGGACGTTTGAATCAAAAACTTAATTTCAAAACCAAAGGAAGCAAATATTTACAAAAACTTATTCCCATTCTTATCACTTTGATTCTTTCATGAAAATTCATGTTCCTCAAAAAAAACTCTTGCAAAATACATAAATTTGACACACTTGATCACTCTACTGACTTACTCATCCTATATTCTTAATAGGTGGACGTGAAGTACAGAAAGTTTTATCAGTTGGGGAATGGAGGAGACCTTATCTTTGAGAGGGATTTGGACCAGCTTTCGGAACTTCTAGAGCGTTCGCACCCCGAGTTCTTCGGAGCTCAGCTCAATGATCAAGGAGGAGAAGATATCTAGTGGCTAATTGTTGCAAGTCTCCGAGGAAATATCGAACCTCTCACTGCTGAGAGAATCCAGTTTACCTTAAGAGAGAACAACTAGCTCGATGGACTTGCCAGGGCCATGTAGGAAGCTTTTGCCCGTCTGTGTGGGCAGAGTATCAACCAGATCAAGGGAACCCGCTTTGAGTTTTTCCCAAGGCGTGATGCTAATGGACAACCACTGGAAGCCCCATACCACCCCGAGCTGAAGACTCAATTGGACCACCTTAGTTTCAGCAGGAATTGGAAATTGTCGTGACTACTCCAACCACAAGTCCGCCATCATCAAGATGAAGGATTAGACCATCTCCATGTTAGCAAAGGATCGCAAGTCTCGCCGCCGTCAAACTCGACGAGAAGGAGCGCATCATTTCCCGTCTTCGCCACCGTATTTCGGATTTGGAGGAGACCATCCATGAGAGAGACATGCAGTTGGAGGAAAGAGAGAATGCCAGAGAGGATCTTCGTGGAGACCCCTACTCCTATCTCAGCGATGATGATGATTTTCTGGAGGATCGGGCTATGGACTTCTTCACCGATGAGGATGATTTCGCCTTCATCAATGACGATGATGATGACTACATCGACTCCGAGGAGTAGTGGCACTTGAGCACTAGCGTAGCGAGTAGTATTCGGTCCCACTGTATCGTAGTTGCCAGAATGGTTCTTAAAACCATTTGTTTTTCTTGTTTTGTGGTGTGTGTTTGTATCATGTGCTATGAATGAATGAAAAGCAAGTTGCTAGAAAAATCTGAATCAAACTTTAAAAACTTTTCAAAGTCCCAGAACCTTAGAAATTTCCCTCTTTTCTGATGATCTATCTCAATCTTCAGATGCCACGCAGAGGAAGTGGTTCATCCCCGGACCCGATGTTGCAGATCTTGCAAATGTTGGTTTCTGACCACGAAGCCGAAAGAGCCGAACGTCAAGCCAACCTAGCCACCCTTCAGCAGATAGCCTAGCTGGCACACAACAACCAAGGCCAAGGAAATCAGGACAACCATGGATCTAAGATCAAGAATTTCCAGAATACCAACCCACCCGTTTTCACTAAGTCAGAAGAGCCCCTAGATGCCGACGATTGGCTGCAAACCATGGAAAATAACCTAGAAGTCGCCGGAGTGGAAGCCAACGAGAAAGTTCTGTTCGCCACCCACTATCTAGCCGAAGATGCCAGAGCATGGTGGAATAGCGTTCGTGCAATGACCGGAGGACAGATGATGACCTGGGAGGAATTCAAGGTCAAGTTCAGCAGAATCCATGTGCCACCGGGTTTGATCAAGAGAATGAGAGATGAGTTCAGAGAACTGAAGCAAGGAAGGATGACCGTAGTGGAATACCGTGACAAATTCTTGTCATTAGCTAGGTATGCCCCGGAAGAGATCGACACTGAAGCCAAGAAGAAAGAGAGATTCCTGAATGGTCTGCACGATGAGATGCAGACTGTGTTAGTCAATATCCCCTTTGCTGATATTGAATCCCTGGTCGACTCTGCCATCCAGATGGAAGGAAAGATCAACCAAGCCAATGAGAACCACAAGCGTCGCATGATGCATCAGCCAGGAACCCATCAGACCCCAAAGTATCGCCCTAACCCATCTCCCTAATTTGCCCCGAGAACCAAAAGACCCCCAATGAACCGTCCGACCTATCCCAACCGTGGAAACCCTAGGACTAGAGGAAATCACAACAACCCCGGCAACTCTAGCAATTTCAACCGTGCCCCACCCAAGTTCAACAACAACAATGCTACCGCCAAAACCAACACTGCCCCGAGGACTGGAAGCAATGCTGTGCCTGTTGTAGCAAAGTACAAGTCGCAAGTAACTTGTTATGACTGTGGAAATAAGGGTCACTACTCCAACGAGTGCCCCAACAAGAAGAATACCGCAGCCCCCAATACCAATGCCCCCGTTGAGCAGCAGCATCGTGTTCAGCCCGGAAGAAGATTTGCCCCAGGAAATTCGCTCAACCACAACGGCCGTCTTTTTCTCATGCATGCTGAAGAAGCTCAGGAAGCGCCAGACGTCGTGCTAGGTATGTTTTCTGTTAATTCAGTACTTTCTAGTGTGTTGTTTGATTCTGGTGCATCGCACTCATTTGTAACTGAAGAATTTGCATGCACTAGTAAAATTCAACCAACCAAATTGAAGCATGTTATGATCGTTCAAATCCCCGAATCAACCACCAAGTCTAGGAAAATTTGCAAAGCCGTCCCCATCCGAATCCATGGCATAGATTTTTATGCTAATCTGATAGTACTCAGAACTAAAGGTTTGGAAGTAGTACTAGGAATGGATTGGATGTCCAAACATAAATGAGTGATTGACTGTGCCAAGAAAGCCATAACCATGACCAGTACAGCCGGAGTATCAGTCGAGCATATATCTGAAACCTTACCGAGCCAATTCAAGTGCAACAAGAGTATAGCCCAACCTACCATTGACCAAGTCCGGATAGTCTGTGAATACCCTGATGTATTTCCAGATGTTTTGCCCGGTATGCCCCCAGATCGGGATATCGAGTTTATCATCGAACTAATCCCCGGAACAGGACCCATAGCCCAGAGACCATATAGTATGAACCCATCTGAACTAGCAGAACTAAAGAAGCAACTGGATGCCATGTTGGAAATTGGATTGATTCAACCAAGTGTGTCACCTTGGAGATCACCTGTTTTGTTCGTGGATAAGAAGGATGGAGGTAACCATTTATGTACAGATTATCAGAAGTTGAATGATGTCACCATCAAGAACAAGTACCCATTGCCCAAGATAGAAGATTTGTTTGATCAGTTGACCGGTGCCAAAGTGTTTTCTAAGATTGATCTTAGGACTGGCTATCATCAACTCAAGATTTGTGCAGAGGATATTCCAAGGACTGCCTTTACCACCCGTTATGGATTATACGAGTATACTATCATGTCTTTTGGATTAACCAATGCCCCCGTTTATTTCATGAATCTCATGAATAAGATTTTTATGGACTTCCTGGATAAGTTTGTCGTTGTTTTCATCGATAACATTCTGATTTATTCTAAATCAGAAGAAGAACATGAGCTACACCTAAGGACCATCCTTGGAACCCTTAGAGAGCATCAGTTGTATGTCAAGTTTAGCAAATGTGAATTCTGGTTACAGGAGGTAGGATTCCTCGGCCACATTGTATCAGCCAGAGGAATTGTCGTTGACCCTGCAAAGGTGAAAGATGTAGAAGATTGGCAAGCCCCAACCAGTCAAACTCAAGTTCGTGCATTTCTCAGATTGGCGGGATACTACCGCCAATTCGTAGAAGGATTCTCGAGTATCGCCAGACCCATGACCCAATTGCTGAAGAAGGACAAGAAGTTTGAATGGACCGACAAATGTGAAGAGAGTTTTCAAGAACTCAAGAGAAGATTGATTTCAGCCCCAATCTTAATCATGCCGGATATCATGAAGCCCTTCGACGTGTATTGTGATGCATCCAAGATCAGTCTCGGATGTGTGCTAATTCAAGAAGGAAAAGTCATATCTTATCTATCCCGACAACTAAAGCAACATGAGCAAAATTACCCAACCCATGACCTCGAACTCACAGCCGTAGTTCTAGCCCTGAAGACATGGAGGCGTTACCTGATGGGAAACCGTTGTGAGATTTATTCGGATCACAAGCGCCTAAAGTATATATTCACTCAGAAGGAGCTGAATATGAGACAGATAAGATGGATTGAGCTAATCAAGGATTACGATCTGGACATTCACTATCACCCCGGTAAAGCCAATGTGGTAGCAGATTGTCGTGCCGCTTGAACTCCATGATTTTGAAGGAGAAACCAAGCTTGCACAAAGAGATGGAAGATTTTCGAATGGAATTAGTAAGTGAAGGATTTTTGGCTAGCATAGAACTTCAACCCACTTTGATCAGCCAGATCAAAGAGGCGCAGAAAGGAAATGCTAGTATCGACGGAATCAAGCATCGTATTGGTACAAGCAAAGTACCCGGATTCACTGAAGACGAAGAAGGAGTTCTATGGTACAAAGGACGCCTTTGTGTACCAGCAGATTCTGAGTTGAAAGAAGTGATTTTGAAGGAAGCTCATGATACTCTTTATTCTATCCACCCCGGAGGAACTAAGATGTATCAAGATTTGAAAGAACAATTTTGGTGGCATAAGTTGAAGAGAGAAATCGGAAGCTATATCGCCAAGTGTGATATATGTCAGTGAGTCAATGCAGGACATCAAAGACCCGCTGGATTGTTGCAACCATTGCAGATTCCGAAATGGAAATGGGATTCCGTTGGAATGGAATTTATCAACGGATTGCCTACTTCTAGTAGGGGAAATGACTCTATCTAGGTCATAGTGGACAGATTGTCCAAAGTCGCCCATTTCTTACCCGTCAAGACCACATATCAGAGTTTGAAGCTAGCGGAGTTATACATCGCTAGAATCGTTAGTTTGCATGGAGTCCCCAAGAACATCGTATCTAATCGAGGAACTCAATTTACCTCGAGATTCTGGAAGAAAGTCCAAGAAGGTTTAGGAACCCGCCTAGATTTCAGCACCGCGTATCACCCCCAGACCGATGGACAGACGGAGCGAGTAAATCAAATACTTGAAGACATGTTGAGAGCATGTGTGTTAGAGTATGGATCTAAGTGGGAAGACTGTCTGCCATTTACAAAATTTTCATACAACAACAGTTATCAAGCTAGTTTGCAAATGGCCCCATTTGAATTCATGTACGGAAGGAAGTGTCGCACCCCTTTGAACTGGTCGGAAGTAGGAGAGAGTCATATTTTCGGACCTAACATCCTACGAGAAGCATAAGAGAAGATTCACAAGATTCGTGAGCACCTTAAGACAGCCCAGTCCAGACAAAAGAGTTACGCCGACAAGAGACGTCGAGACCTCGCCTTCAACATAGGATATTTTTTATATCTGAAAGTGTCGCCATTGAAAGAGATGTCAGCCATGCACAATGTGTTCCATATATCATTACTTTGCAAGTGCCTCGAAGTTCCAGAGAAGACCGAAGTGTTCAAGAATATCGATCACCGGACCATAGAGATCAACGATGAACTGACCTATCCTGAAGTACCCATCCGTATTTTGGAAGAATCTTTCAGAACTACTAGAACCTGAAGCATCAAGTTTCTCAAGATTTAGTGCAGCAACCGGACGGAAGAGGAAGCTACCTGGGAGCGCGAAGATCACATCAGGACAGAGTTTCCCGATCTCTTCAAATCCTAGGTAATCTTTTTCGTCCTTTTTCAAATCTCGGGACGAGATTTTTTTAAGGGGGGAAGTTTTGTAACATCCCAAAAATATGAAACTTGGATCATCAAACTCTAATCATCAAAATTTAGGATTAAACTCATACGAATCTGTTGCTTGTTTCCTATGTGAAGGAACCAACCACATTCCTGCCAAGTGCCATCTTGACTTCATAGTGCAACGAGTGAAAGAACAAGTCAAGGATGGAATGTATCAAGCTCTTAGGAAGATAGAAGGAAACCTTAGCCATATCACCTGCTCCAAATGCAAGAAGGAAGGACACAACATCAATGAATGTCTAGAGAGGGAACTTCAAGACAACCACAACAACACTCCAAGGAAAATGACTCGAGACATTACAAAAGTGTTTTTCCATCGCTGCCAAAAGACAGGACACTTCACCGATGATTGCCCAACTCAAAAGAGAGCTCCAACTGATGTTTTTATAGTGTGACCCAAGAGACATTAGATCACCTACTAGCTATTTAAGACTTTCGTATCGTGTTAGTGTATGGATCATACCGACCTATGTGGTATGACTATACTAGGTTGATTGTTTCAACAAAACTTGTTGTTTTCTTCGACTCATTAGTTAAATTGATAAGTTGTTAAGTGATTAGTTGCGTGTTGACTGTTTGATTGAACTTGTTTGTTTTGGGTTATGTGTTAAAACTTCTTTAGATATATCTATCATTACTTATCCCTATTAAACCAAACAGATGCCTCCGAGACGTGCCAACAACCGTGACAACAATGGAAACAACAACAATGGAAATGAGATACAACAGATGATGACTGCACAGACTCATCTAAGGCAGATGATGACACAATTCATGGCGACCATCAACAATCAGAATCTAAATCTGAATCTAAACAACAACAACAACAACAACAATAACAACCAGAACAACAACAATCCACCAACTCTGGATATGCTCACTAGATTTCTAAGGTTGAGACCTTCAAAGTTCTCTGGTACTTCTGATCCAATGGTAGCCGACGACTGGTTACGTTCAGTGAATAGGGATTTAGTGAGTGTTGGATGCTCTGATGCCGAGAAAGTGAGATTTGCAGCACACTTTCTCGAAGGCCCTGCAGCTATATGGTGGGACAATTTTTAAGTCACTTACCCCATTGAAGAAGTGACTTGGGAAATATTTGAAGATGGATTCCGCACTAACCATATCTCTTCAGGAATAATGGGTCTAAAGAAGAAGGAGTTTCACAACCTTAAACAACATCACCGTAGCATTGCTGAATATATTGAGGAATTCAACAATTTGTCACATTATGCTCCAGATGATGTTGACACTGATGAAAAAAGGAAGGAGAAATTCCTAAATGGTTTGAACGATGAACTGTCCATTCAGTTGTCAGTTGCTTATGTCCCTACCTATCAGTCATTGTGCGACAAGGCTACAATCTTGGAAATCAAGATGATGCAAGTTAAAAATAGAAAGAGGAAAAATTGCTCTCAAATGTATGATTCTAGTTCACACCAGGAGCTTCATTATTCTTCTGCGTTGAGGCACTATGGCTATACAACCAAGTCCCATGACCACATCCATAATGGTCATTGCCATCAAGATCACCATGGCTCCAGCAATAATGTACATGGCAACTATAGTAGTGAGAAGCCTAAGAAGGACCTCAGCCAGGTCACTTGCTTCAAGTGTCGTAACACCGGACATTATGCTTATGAATGTCGAGACAAGAAAGATGAAAATGGCAATGGCGATGGAGGTGACATAAAGTAGAATCTCTTCAACGAGTCCAAAATAGATCATATCTCAAACCAAGATAACTAAAGGAACACTTTGAGACGCCAAGTAAATCTACCTGGAATACGAAACCGACCAAGTTTCTTTATGGATGGTAGGACCCCAGTTTCTCCAACCCTTTCTAGCCTTCGCGAATCTCGGAACGAGATTCCTTTTAAGGGTGGTAGTCTGTCGCATCCCAAAATTGTCCAAAATTTTGGAATGTCGGATTCATAAAATAAATTCGATGAATTGTTTGACTTTGTTGAAAATTCTCAAGGAAAAGAAACTTGTGATGACATGTTTTTAAATATAGCATCCTTGGTTTCTAATTTATCTGAGAGTCGATTAAACATGACTATCCGACTTGTTCGTATTTTTTTCTTACCATTTGGATTTGATTGACATTTAGAATATTTAACCAACCATGCACGCACTATTCAAGGATGGGAATGTAATGACTTTCTCAATTATGATGGAGTAATATTCTAATATGTTCTAACTCGACTTTAGTTTTGATTTGGATATCTAATTATTTACCCAACACTTGATTTAAGAGAGAGGGTAATGACATGACATTTCCATATATAAATAAACATATGTGGGAAATATATTATATAGGAATACTTGCATAATAAGGTTTTATACTGCATATTGGTAATTAAAATTTTGTTACATGTTCTAACAAGGAAATATTATTTTTGTGTTCGTGGCATTGCTTGAATTTTTTTGGAAAAATATATAAAATCCTAAAACTATTATGTAATAGTGCCTAAGTAGCCATATTAGGCCAAAAGGCACAAAATGATTTCTATAAATTTATTCGACCAAAATTGTGTCTAAAGGTCCTAAAGGAATAATTTGAATCCTACAAATTCATAGAAAATTATTTGGATCAATGTAGAACCGTAAATGAAAAACTTAGAAAGAAAATAAAATAAAATAAAAGGTTGGTAGACCACCATTGGACCAGCCCACCGTGGCCAACTCCCTCCTCTCCGTCTATATTTTCACTACATTTGTTTCCTTTTTGGGCTTACTTTTTCTGGCCCATCCAATGAATCGACCAGATCATCTTCCTCCTTTGCACTAGCACTTACATAATGGCAGCACGTACAGAAACTGAACAACAGTTATCTCTCCAAGCCGCCTCTACCTTCCCTCAAAATTCAATCGATTCTAGACCTTTTAAGGGCTGAATATAAACACGGAAATTACTCCTCAATCAACGAACGTCCCATTCAGAGAATTAAGACCTCAATTTAGTGCACCTTAAATTTTCCTTGATGACCGCAGTCTTAAATCTCCATTACGACCTAGCCGAAAAGACCGTCGACTGCTCTTCGGAGCCCTGACGTCTGACTTCCTCTATGTGTTTAAGCAGCGCCCCCGGCTCCCCATCTCTCACTCCATAGCTCCACCTCACCGCGCCCCAGCGCTGCCTCTTGGGCAGATGCAATTCTCTTGGTCGAATTTTCGCCGATCACCACAACTCTCCAACAACCGTGACGAGGTAGTCACAGGAACCCAGGACCTGCTTTTCTCTAGTATCTACCTTTATTTCATGCACGTCCTCCACATGTTTTAATTGATCGATTTTGCACCCAGAGACGAGGAACAACGACCGGGCAACATCTCCGTTTCAGTCGCGCCATCACTGCCTTGGAGCAACTTCGATCCCATCATCATGTTCACGACGCGGGCTACTTATTCTACTGCTACCTAGACTCCGGATCCCTTCTTCGATGTCTCCGACGTCTCCGTCGTCAACTCCGGTACCTGCACCGACCTCCCTGAAATCACCGTCCACTACCTGCCCCATCATTGGTATGATCTATTTCTCATCGCCGTTCTATCTCCAAAGATAGTAGGTTTGGAACCGAGCTAAATAGAAGTTACACTAAGATTTAAATTCCACCATCCCTTATGGTTCACTTCACTAAACCGGAACCTGCATGCTAGTAGAATGCTGCATCTTGTATGCCGCCGAATACCAAACCATGCCGTATGGAGCCCCTGGTCAATCTGATCTGATTATTATTTAGTGATCATGTTTATTCTACTCAAACCTAACGGGGCCTGCCAAAGTATATCAGGGCATCTATGAAGGAAGATAAATATTAAAAAAAATACAAAATAACTATTTGGGTAATTGAAAGAATCAGTAGTTTGCAGAGAAGTGAGATCCGTTGGGCTCGACGTACTGCTCACCTCCTGTGTTGTAGGCAATTCGTGCAAGGTCCGAGTGGAATTGGAAAAAGGTGTGTCTCGTACCTGATGTCCTTAATGTGTCCTATTAGTTCCATAGGAAAAAATCAGATTGGGCATAAACTATATATGTAGAACTTTGGAAATCCATATATTTTGTTCTCTTTAATTTGGACCAAATTTTTTTGAATAAAATACCTATGGAATCTTTGGAAAAATTAGAATGCATTGAGATCCTTGGTTTTATATTTTTGTAAATTTTAATTTGGTCAAATTTGTAGTAAAGAAATAGAGTATATTGGCCATAATTTAATTTCCATAAAACATATTAGAATGAATCTTTCTGTAAGTGAGAACCAATGAACTTGTCTATCCGTTAGTACTGCTAGCCAATAATAGCATTTTTAATTGATCAACCTGTTAGAAAACTTACAATGTTTTATGCTTAAAATCACACGAATGACTTGATGCTCTTCTATATCTTTTCTGCAACTTTCATGTACATAGTATTATGATGTTTTCCTTGCATATGTGTATGTATGTTTCATTGTAATTTTGTATTTATATTTATTACTATACCTTTGCGGTAGATTTCTCGGATTATTGCAGGAAATATTAAAAGTTGCCCTGTGTTGCCCTACTGTTTTGAAGGCAAGTTTCTTTGACCATGTTAAGTTTTTTTTAATTAAACTCATAGATAATACTATGATTGTTATGTTCTAGTAATTATTGAGTGTGTGAATTTTGTGTGGTAGACGTGTGAATTGGCATGCACGTTTTGGGTAGCATTTCAAAAATATTTTGGAAACAAAAAGATTAGATCAAATATGTTATTCATGGAATGGAGTGAAGTCGACGAAATCATCTATAAGAGGTCATCCAGTGAGTGTCCCTGCAAGCTCGCGTGCATTTGGAGCAACTAAAGGATTTCCTTATCTTGTCTTCAAGGTTTTCAACAAAACCTCATGATCATGTGTAATATCGATTCATGATGGAAAAACCTTATGTTCGTGTGTAACATCGTTCATGGGAGGTTTTTTTTGGCATATGGTGTGTAATATCCATATGGTAGGATTCCACACATGGTGTGTAATATCCATGTGTTGGGATGAGCATTGGAAACATGGTGTGTAATATCCATGTGTTACAATGATGAATGGAAACATGGTGTGTAATATCCATGTGTTGGAATGAACATTGGGAACATGGTGTGTAATATCCATGTGTTAGAAACTTAGAATGCTGATTGGAACATGTGTGTAATATCCATGTGTCAAGTTTTGATTGGACACTTGGTGTGTAATAGACTTCTGTGTCAATCAACCCTTCTCTTTTACTTGTTCAATAAAAAGATCTCAACTCCTCATACTCTCTATCTTCTTTGGTTATAACTTAGCATGAAATTTGAACTTGCCAATACATTCAATGTATTGGCCCTCTATGGTTGCAACCTATCATGTTGCAGGTTTATTCTGATGATCAGTGAGAAATGATGATAGGGTTATGAGTCTACACCCAACATGTTTGCCTGTGGCATATGAATATGAAGGACTCCATGCTTATAGAAATATATGTTGCTTTGCTATAAGATAGCCATATGAGCTATGTAAGTTGTAATGAACTATTTTTATTCCTGGATAGGCGATGTAATATGACCTTTGTTTCTTGATATTACATCTTAACTGTGGGTGCTAGCTATTCGATCCAGGGACTAGCACTGTAATCACAGGGATTTCGAACCAAGCCGGGTTCGAGTCCACTACACAAGTTCATCACTTGCTCTTGTCCTTTGAGGAGTCTTTATAAAAGTATTTACAAATTGTGTGTTATCATCTATGTTTCGAAGAAAGAAAATATTATTTTCTCAAAACAAATAAATTGTTGATAAGTGATGATATGGATAAGGTGAGCAATGGAACTTAGGTTTCCATAAGCTAAAATAGTAGGCTTGTATTGCTGCTATTGCAATACTCTACAGAAGTAGGTTCTATGGTTAGAATTTCTATTCTTATCTAATTAGCAACTTCGTCTTCACTTGAGCTGATGTATATGTTGACTTTCTTGACTTCATTGAAGAGCTTTAGCTTTTGATGATGATTCCTGGAGCATGCTTGATGTAGACGTCGTCTGTACTGGCTTTAGAACCTAGCAAGGGTTAAGAAGATACTTTGAGTACGAGCGTACTTAGCAAGTCCACTAGAAAAGGAGTGTTTGATGCACTATATCTACAGCCACAGACCATAGGTCATAGGCAATGCAAGTTTTCGTAAACATTTCTTCAAAGGTTGCTTTTATTCTGAAAAGCTATGTCCGTCAGCCTTCACGGGTTTACTAGAACCTTCATGGGGTTCCTTTCCCGCTCGTTTGCAGCTCCTTCCCGTAACAGGGAGTAACAAGTTACAGTTCAACACTCTGCAGAGTTGCGTCACTTTACCCATGAGAGATCAAATCCTTGTTGCATAACTGGGCAATCTTTCCCGTCCACACTTCCTATGGTGTGGGGCCCAGAAGATGATCCAAGCCAATCACTGCCCCCTTCGCGACCTCGCATGTCTCCTTGGTATACACCATGCCCACATATTGAATTACGGCAATGGTTTGTACAAACCGTTAGATGCCAGAACTATCGTGGGACGTTGAGGGTTCCCACCCATATGCTGCATATCCTCTACGAATTACCAATTAATATGCATGCTACGAGTGATAACAACCACGACCTGCACATCCGGCTACATGCGAGAGGAAGAAGACACAGCTGACTTCTCCGTCCCATTCCAAATCTCATGGTTAACGCGTGATATACAGCGCAAGAATCACTGGCGACATTGGTTGTTAAGTCCTAGAAAATATGTTCCTTTACCACCAGAACTTTCATAGTAGGTTATTACCTCATGTTAATAAACCTATAATCGTATTATTATGAAAATAGTGTTTTTGGACCTTTTTAAAATGCAGGTGTTGACAACACTGGATTTGTAAAATACTTTACAGAAAATAATCAAAGGACATGAGCAAGTGTGAACTTGCCTTTTGTGATTGCAAGATTATGCACTCACGGTCTTCGAGATAACATAAGATCCAATATCTGAAATCTGCATCATTGGTCCGGTAAGGACTAATGTTTAAACAAGCAATATGTAGTTAAGCATAAGTAATGCTATGCATTTTTGTAAAGCTCCCGAATTGAATTCCCCAATACATTGAGTCAAGTGAATTCAAGTGATTCTTGTCAGAGTTGGTTTATCTTCAAATTTTACTTTACAAGTAATGACCTTTATAAGGAACCTAAGTGTTAACAATCCAAAATACGTAAGTATAGTATAAGATGATGTGATTATGATATAAGTCCTTGGGATTGAATGGTTAAGAGTTGAAGAACTTATTATGAGATTATTGTTTGAAGTGGCAAAACGAATAACATTTGAACAAAAGATTTCCTTCCTAAGGTTTAAACAACCCTGATAGGTTTTAGATATGTTTGATAGAATCTGATTGATGTTATTTATGCTTGCTTGAATAGTTTGGACTTGAGATGCATTATGTCTTAATTGAAATAGACCAAAGTTAACTATAAAAACATAAGTAGTTTATTATACATGATGTTTATAAGTTTTTGAGACTAAAGTTAACTTTAAAAGGTTAAGTAACTTAAAATGTAATATATTTTAATTCTTCCCAAGTTTTAGATTTATGATAGGTATAACTAAGGTGTGGAATTATTCACTTTATATTTAAGTGAATGATTTAGATTAAATTTGTTTTGCTTATTAAGAAAATACTTTGTATTTATTTAATGGGAGCATAATTAAATTATCTTAGTAATTTGTTATAATTTAAAGTAATTTTAATAACGGTTAAGATATAATGATTATTCACCATATTATATATATGGTTGATACCCAATGTTTATTTAAAAGGGATTCTTAATAAGATTTTTTTAAAAGAATATTTTAAAGTTAAAAGTTATACTTAAGTTTGATTATGAATTCAAGTTATGGGTTTGGAATTAGTATTAAGACACTAATTGCTCAAGGTTTTCTAAGAATTGTGATTATTTCTTACTTAAGAATTGTTTTTAAAGAATTCGCAAAATAGGTATTAGATAAGGATTTATTATTTAAAATATTAAAGACTTTACTAATAATATATTTAATATTTTTCTAGTGTAATATATTTATTCAAGACCTTAAAGATGAATTTTATTTATTTTTAAGTATTATCTTTATTTTTATAAAATTCATCAAAGAATTAAGTATCTTTAAATATTTGCTTTATGTTTTATTTGTAACACTCTAAGTGAGTATTTTTATAAAATAATAAAGTTATATTCATACACAAAAATGACTTTTTATTTATTTTTAGGGTTTTATTTTTATTTTATAAAATTTCATTTAAGATTTAATCGTGTTAATAATTATTTTACTTTAAATTTATTTTAAACACTTAAAATTATATTTTTATTAAGTAGATATTATTTTTGTGGTCATTTTTATATATCATATGTATTTTTAGGATTTTTCTATAATTTTCTATAGCTAAAAATGTTTGGGGTTATTTTAATAATTCATTTATTTTTATTTTATTTCTAAATCTAATTCACTTGGGCCGTTTGGTTGGGTTCGTGGGCTGGCCTGGCCCATCTGGATCGGGCTTGGGGTCACTTTGACCCCCGGCCCACTCTCTCTCCCTCACACGCGAGCACACACGCAGGCACAAATCCTTATCCCGTTCCTATGCCTCTCCCACGCACGCACTGGCCGCCGCCGCTGACGCCCTCCCTTCCATCGCCGTCTCCGGCCACCACGGCCGCCATCATGGCATGAGATGACGCTGCATCAATGGCCCCAGCTCGATTTGATGCTCGAGCTCAATCCTAGTCGCGCGTCTCTCTCTGGTGGCTAGGGTTTGTGCTGTTGCCAAGGATGTGGTGCTCCGACGCTGATGGATTACATGTTGCGGCTTGGTGCAGGTCGAGTGCCACCGCGCTCCCTGTGTCGCCGTGCCGTACCAGCCCTCGACGACCCCATCTGCTTCCTCTTCAATCTCTAAGTGAGGACCACGGTAAGTGAAAATTCTCTTTTTATTTTCTCCACTTAATTCCTCTCTGGAGTTTTCTCGGTGATGATAGGATGATCCTGAGTAGCATAGATGCTCTGTTCTAGTGTTTGTGTGATAAGGATTTGATTTCCTTTGAACTGCTAAGTGGAGGAAACTATGTTGATGAAAAATATTGGATGGCTTGTGGTTAGTAAATCCTTGTATTTCCATCTCTACAAGAAGCTTGATCTTGTTATAGATTGATGCACTTAAGTAAGGTTATTGCCCGTGCTTAGTCTAGTGGCTCATATCTGGTGACTTCTAATTAGCAACTTCGTCTTCACTTGAGCTGATGTATATGTTGACTTTCTTGACTTCATTGAAGAGTTTAGATTTTGATGATGATTCCTGGAGCATGCTTGATGTAGACGTCGTCTGTAATGGCTTTAGAACCTAGCAAGGGTTAAGAAGATACTTTGAGTATGAGCGTACTCAGCAAGTCCACTAGAAAAGGAGTGTTTGATGCACTATATCTACAGCCACAGACCATAGGTCATAGGCAATGCAAGTTTTCGTAAACATTTCTTCAAAGGTTGCTTTTATTCTGAAAAGCTATGTCCGTCAGCCTTCACGGGTTTACTAGAACCTTCATGGGGTTCCTTTCCCGCTGCGTTTGCAGCTCCTTCCCGTAACAGGGAGTAACAAGTTACAGTTCAACACTCTGCAGAGCTGCGTCACTTTACCCATGAGAGATCAAATCCTTGTTGCATAACTGGGCAATCTTTCCCGTCCACACTTCTTATGGTGTGGGGACCAGAAGATGATCCAAGCCAATCACTGCCCCCTTCGCGACCTCGCATGTCTCCTTGGTATACACCATGCCCACATATTGAATTACGGCAATGGTTTGTACAAACCGTTAGATGCCAGAACTATCGTGGGACGTTTAGGGTTTCCACCCATATGCTGCATATCCTCTACGAATTACCAATTAATATGCATGCTACGAGTGATAACAACCACGACCTGCACATCCGGCTACATGCGAGAGGAAGAAGACACAGCTGACTTCTCCGTCCCATTCCAAATCTCATGGTTAACGCGTGATATACAGCGCAAGAATCACTGGCGACATTGGTTGTTAAGTCCTAGAAAATATGTTCCTTTACCACCAGAACTTTCATAGTAGGTTATTACCTCATGGCAATAAACCTATAATCGTATTATTATGAAAATAGTTTTTTTGGACCTTTTTAAAATGCAGGTGTTGACAACACTGGATTTGTAAAATACTTTACAGAAAATAATCAAAGGACATGAGCAAGTGTGAACTTGCCTTTTGTGATTGCAAGATTATGCACTCACGGTCTTCGAGATAACATAAGATCCAATATCTGAAATCTGCATCATTGGTCCGGTAAGGATTAATGTTTAAAGAAGCAATATGTAGTTATGCATAAGTAATGCTATGCATTTTTGTAAAGCTCCCGAATTGAATTCCCCAGTACATTGAGTCAAGTGAATTCAAGTGATTCTTTTCAGAGTTGGTTTATCTTCAAATTTTACTTTACAAGTAATGACCTTTATAAGGAAGCTAAGTGTTAACAATCCAAAATACGTAAGTATAGTATAAGATGATGTGATTATGATATAAGTCCTTGGGATTGAATGGTTAAGAGTTGAAGAACTTATTATGAGATTATTGTTTGAAGTGGCAAAACGAATAACATTTGAACAAAACATTTCCTTCCTAAGGTTTAAACAACCCTGATAGGTTTTAGATATGTTTGATAGAATCTGATTGATGTTGTTTATGCTTGCTTGAATAGTTTGGACTTGAGATGCATTATGTCTTAATTGAAATAGACCAAAATTAACTATAAAAACATAAGTAGTTTATTATACATGATGTTTTATAAGTTTTTGAGACTAAAGTTAACTTTAAAAGGTTAAGTAACTTAAAATGTAATATATTTTAATTCTTCCCAAGTTTTAGATTTATGATAGGTATAACTAAGGTGTGGAATTATTCACTTTATATTTAAGTGAATGATTTAGATTAAATTTGTTTTGCTTATTAAGAAAATACTTTGTATTTATTTAATGGGAGCATAATTAAATTATCTTAGTAATTTGTTATAATTTAAAGTAATTTTAATAACGGTTAAGATATAATGATTATTCACCATATTATATATATGGTTGATACCCAATGTTTATTTAAAAGGGATTCTTAATAAGATTTTTTTAAAAGAATATTTTAAAGTTAAAAGTTATACTTAAGTTTGATTATGAATTCAAGTTATGGGTTTGGAATTAGTATTAAGACACTAATTGCTCAAGGTTTTCTAAGAATTGTGATTATTTCTTACTTAAGAATTGTTTTTAAAGAATTCGCAAAATAGGTATTAGATAAGGATTTATTATTTAAAATATTAAAGACTTTTCTAATAATATATTTAATATTTTTCTAGTGTAATATATTTATTCAAGACCTTAAAGATGAATTTTATTTATTTTTAGGTATTATCTTTATTTTTATAAAATTCATCAAAAAATTAAGTATCTTTAAATATTTGCTTTATGTTTTATTTGTAACACTCTAAGTGAGTATTTTTATAAAATAATAAAGTTATACTCATACACAAAAAGGATTTTTTATTTATTTTTAGGGTTTTATTTTTATTTTATAAAATTTCATTTAAGATTTAATCGTGTTAATAATTATTTTACTTTAAATTTATTTTAAACACTTAAGTAGATATTATTTTTGTGGTCATTTTTATATATCATATGTATTTTTAGGATTTTTCTATAATTTTCTATAGCTAAAAATGTTTGGGGTTATTTTAATAATTCATTTATTTTTATTTTATTTCTAAATCTAATTCACTTGGGCCGTTTGGTTGGGTTCGTGGGCTGGCCTGGCCCATCTGGATCGGGCTTGGGGTCACTTTGACCGTCGGCCCACTCTCTCTCCCTCACACGCGAGCACACACGCAGGCACAAATCCTTATCCCGTTCATATGCCTCTCCCACGCATGCACTGGCCGCCGCCGCTGACGCCCTCCCTTCCATCGCCGTCTCCGGCCACCACGGCCGCCATCGTGGCGTGAGATGACGCTGTGGATGACGCTGCATCAATGGCCCCAGATCGATTTGATGCTCGAGCTCTCTCCTAGTCGCGCGTCTCTCTCTGGTGGCTAGGGTTTGCGCTGTTGCCAAGGATGTGGTGCTCCGACGCTGATGGATTACAGGTTGCGGCTTGGTGCAGGTCGAGTGCCACCGCGCTCCCTATGCCGCCGTGCCGTACCAGCCCTCGACGACCCCATCTGCTTCCTCTTCAATCTCTAAGTGAGGACCACGGTAAGTGAAAATTCTCTTTTTCTTTTCTCCACTTAATTCCTCTCTGGAGTTTTCTCGGTGATGATAGGATGATCCTGAGTAGCATAGATGCTCTGTTCTAGTGTTTGTGTGATAAGGATTTGATTTCCTTTGAACTGCTAAGTGGAGGAAACTATGTTGATGAAAAATATTGGATGGCTTGTGGTTAGTAAATCCTTGTATTTCCATCTCTACAAGAAGCTTGATCTTGTTATAGATTGATGCACTTAAGTAAGGTTATTGCCCGTGCTTAGTCTAGTGGATCATATCTGGTGACATCTATGATGTGGTTGGATTGATGATTCCATACTGCTAGTTGTAGTGATATTTAGCCATGCGGCCTGATTCATGGTTGATATTTGATTTAACGGTATTCTTGTATTGACAACAAAGCAAATAAATAAGATTACTAGATGTATTGTTGGAGAAATGAGTTTTTATTTTAAATAAAGATGCTCTGCAAGTATAACTTGCATATGCTGTTATTATTGTCAAAATGGCAGTGAAGTGTTCAGATGATCTAGAATTGATTCCTAGTTTCATGATCTAGGAAAATGATAGATATTCTCTATCTTCTTTTCTGGCTAAATTTCTAGTCCAATGCCAAGGATGCAAAATACTGAGGCTTGGATTCCTTTTAGAGAAAATATTGTGGTTGCCTTATTCTAGCTCTAGGATGTAATTAGCATAGCAACACTATGCTCACTAAGAGCTTGCTTATCAAATGATTTGCTTGCTTAAAATGATAAGAACCAACACCAATATGGATCTGTTGGTTAATCTGCTGCTAGCAGTGAGGGTAAATGTGTTGGTATTGTGACTGGTGTGAATTGATTGGATGAGAATTTATGACTTGAATGCCCATGATGCATGGTCTGAGGCTAATTAACTCTGAAATGAGTTTTACATGGTTAAGGGTCACTAGCCCTTCAATTTTGTTTGTGTGCAATATGTTCCAGTCTATGATGCAAAGGCTGAGACACTAAGTCTTGATAAGAATAGATACTTACTTGGTTGCCTTTGACCGTCTATGATGAATTTGCATAGCACTTCTATGCAATTCTAAGAGATAAACTATTCTCCTACTCTCCTAGAAAGGTGCTAGTTGCAGAGTAGTTGATTAGATATTGGTTTGCAATAACCCCCTTTATACCCTTGTTTATGATGGTGACATAGAACAAAAACAGATACTATGCATGATGAGTGGTATAGCAACCTTTTGTTGTTGCTTCTTCTATGCTGTGATTTGTGGTTCCTAGTGGATCTTGTTCCTGGATACTTCTGGATCTGCTCCTCCTTACTTCTTACTTGGCTTGCTCTTTCTAATACTACTGCCTTGCTCTTAATCAGCCTACACATGTGAATCTTGTGCTCCTGGACTTTGTCCTTCTGGATCCTATAGAACTGGATTCTTTTGATTACTTATTCTCCTGTGACATGCATCCTTTCCCCCCTCCTTCTACTACTTGATCTCCTCTTGAATGGCTTAAATAAGCAACCATATGCTGATTGGGTGGTGGGTTTGGTGATGGTGTGAAGAAATGAATGTGTGATCTTGTGGTGATGAGAAAGAACATGTGTTATTCCTGAGGATGAAATAGTGATCTAAGTGTAGTTCTGGCTAAGTGTGGTGTGTGGAGAAACTCTGATCTTCCTCTAGATTAGCAGCTACGGCTGTGGGCTTACTTTTGTACTCCTTGTGATGCCCCTGTGCTTGTGGTGTTGACAGCACAGAGCTATGCATGTGTTGTGTAAGCTGCTAGCTTGCTGGACCTTGTCCTGGTGTAGGTTTCAGTGTTGAGATCTTTTCCTTGTTGATCAGCTCGACTGACTTGACCTTATCCTAAGATAATCTTTATTTTTGGTGTTTGCCAAGTGGGATATTAACTCCATGCTAATGATGCTCAAGGGTGAAGCCTAATTTATGATAAGATCAGATACACACATTGGTGAAACTTGCCCCTTCAATTAAAAATCTCAATGATGTGTCCAACAGTGCATTTCACTGTCAGACTGAGAGCAAAAATTAACCACTAATCCATTTCTTATTTTTCTCTTTGTTATTCTTCTTTTTCTTAATTGCAGGTGTAAGATCAGAAATATAAATGAAGGATTCAAAAGATGGGGAAAGTGAAGATTAGTTTAGCTTTAGATTTTTACTTACTTCTTTTGTAATTTACTTTATCATCTATAAAGAACATTATATATATATATCCTTTTAATAAATTTTATTTCACTTAAGAAATTCCTTTTTTAATTTATTGTCTCCTGTAATATGTTTTCATTTTTTTATTGTAAAAGAACAACAATACTATATGAATATATGTCTGGATTATTATTGTATTATTTCATTTTATATAAAAGTGTAAGAATATCATATTATTGAGTAATGCTATTTTTGTATAAAGGTATTCTTTTTGTTAAAGTATAGTTTCATTCTTTACTCATATTAGTGTTCAATAGATGTTGTAAAATATTCTTAGGGTAATATTTATAAGTAGTATTTGTAGCTTATTCTTGTAAGATTATGCATATGATGATAACAAAGTAAACACCTTCTTCCTTAATGTAACTAGAACTTGTAGATATTTACATTTTATTTATAAATAAGAATTCCATTATTTCTATATTATAGGAATTCATTTATGATTCTATTTCAAATTGTTTTAATATTCAAATCTATCAAGTAAATATTCAGATTTGAATTGTCTTACCCTAAAATACAAAAGTACAATAAAGGTCATGTCGAATTCCATCGCACCTGTCCTGGTGTTTCCATCAGAACAAGGAAGATCTCGATCCCTCTATAGCCTCTTGTAGTTTTGCGCAAAAATTCCCCGGATTTTCTTATGCATGAATGCAATGCACAACCCTGTGTCCTCTTTATTTCTAGGTGCTAATCCTGGGACGTTACACTTAGCAACCCATGACATCAGTGATTCCAACGCCGTATATCACGCGTTAACCATGAGATTTGGAATGGGACAAAGAAGTCAGTTGTATCTTCTTCCTCTTGCATGTATCCGGATGTGAAGGTCGTGGATGTTATCCTCATAGCGTGTAGTAATTGGTAATTCGCAGAGAATATGCAGCATATGGGTGGGAACCCTCAACGTGCCATGATAGTTCTGGCATCTAACAGTTTGTACTAACCATTGTCGTAATTCAATGGGTGGGCATGGCATACACCAAGGAGACATGCGGGGTCGCGAAGGGGGCAGTGATTTGCTTGGATCACCTATTGGGCCCCACATCTTGGAATTGTGGACGAGAAAGTATGCCCGGTTGTGCGACTAGGAGTTGATCTCTCATGGGTAAAGTAACGCACCTCTGCAGAGTGTAAGAACTGCAACTTGTTACTCCCTGTTCCGGGAAGGAGCTACGAATGCGGCAGGAAAGAAACTCCATGAAAGTTCTGGTCAACCTATGAAGGCTGATGGGCATAGTTTTTTATAATAAAATCAATCTTTAAATAAATGTTTACGAAAACTGCATAGTGCCAAGGTCTGATAGTCCGAGGTGGCAGATAGAGCATCAAACTTCCCACCTTGCATATAATGAATTTGCTAGGTAACGTTGTTACTCACCCTTTTCTTTGATCCCCTTCTTAGACTCTGAGGATCCAGAAGATACTTCGTTGTACACAGCAGAAGGCCAAGAAGATGTCTACTACGAGGAGCCCGATCTGTCTGGCGGTGTGGAAGGGGTGGACTATGAAATCCGTTATGGAGTGTAGGAAAATGAGTCAGAATAGTTGACATAGTTTTTAGTAACCAATTGAGCCGAGCAGCAGAAACCTTATATAATAAGTTGTTGAGCTCAATTCGGAGTATAAGTTTAAAATTTTAAATCTTCCTCTGAAACAGTTTCAAGTTGGTTTGTAATTTGAATCTTTTGAAGTCTAGAACTTTTGGTGTTGTAATAATAATGTGTGTATGCTTGTAATATGGACCCGCAATGTTTCTGTTGTACCACTCTGAGGGATGTCATATTTACGGAACGGTGTTCTATGGATGTTATGTCAACGACTATAGTGTACTACACATGCAGTGGTATGCTGAGTCACCGCAATCCCCTACCTCAAGCTGCTCATTTTCAAAACAGAAGAACACCCAAAGTAGAGCCACCAAATCAACAAGATCTCCCCTTCCAACCATCCAAATTCCTTGATCTTTGGATAATCGAAGGAGGAGGCATTACTCTACATCTTCACCAAAAGAGATCTTCATTTCCCCCTCATTTTGCTCTAGTGTTTCATTGGAAACCCTAGGCCTTGATTTGGTTCTTACAAGCTTGTCTTTGATTGTTTTGACAGCTTGCTTGCATTCAGGAGCCTCCAATTCAGTTGTGTATGTGTGCCTAGAACTTGTTGTAAAGGTGTCGGTTTCCACCTCGAAGGTTACCGATATAGTGGAAGAGTGAATCGATCCCCTTGGGGTAAGGTTCACTGGAGAACAAGGGAGTCCTTTTGTGGCATTGGTTGTTTCAAACCACCCCCTCTCCAAACACAGATGTACTTCCCCTCAAAAGGAAGGAACTGCGAGAAATCATCCTTGTATCTCCGCATGCTCCATTTCGGTTACCTCTACCCTTTACCTCACTTTACTTATATCTTGCTCTTGCTTAGTTACTTGTGCTAGTGTGACATATAGGTAAATTCACCTTAGTTGCACATCTACATAATTTACCTTATGTGTCAAAACCTAAATTACAAAATAGTAAAGTATGAAGTAGTACCTATTCACCCCCCCTCTAGGTACCCATACGATCCTTTCAGCGGGCAACTTGTCGAGATGCGGTGCCGCTTTCGCCTTTTCCTTGCCGGCCGTGGGGGCCTGGTGGCGCTGTGTGCGGTGCAGCGGATCGGCACCCGTCATGCCGAGGTGGCGAGGGATAGTGGAGATGAGGTGTTATGGACACTTCTTCGTACAAGCGGTCCCGCACTCCTGTGATGGGGGCAGTTTCGGTGGAGATCCTAGACAAGGTGAGTCGTCTTCCTCCTCTGTTAGGTCGTCGTGGTGGCGATGCATCAGAGGTTGCAAAGCGGACTCGTCTCTGTCCTCGATCTACAAGGGAAGTTGGGAGGCGCGTGATCTTGTGCCTCCCAGAAGATGAGCTTCATGGAGCTCCCAAGCATAGGTGTTGTCGCGAGAGATACCTTTGGCCGGAGAGGCCGCTCCATGCTCGATCCATCTCGAGCTTCCTCTTCTTTCGGTCGAGTCTGCACAAGAGTGTGCTCTGGTGTCGTGTTGGAAGATCATCCTCGACCTCGACGCAGGGTTCACAGACGGTGTCTCCTAAGGATAGCAAATTTACCCACGCGTACGGGTACCCGCAGGTCCATAACCGCATGGGCAAGGGTATGAGCATACTTTTATACCCATGGGTAATACCCATACCCAACCCGTTAAGTCATGAGTATGGGCACGGTATAGGTTTTGTACCCGTGGGTATACCCATACCGTACCCGTTTAAACCAACATGCAAACTTATGTGAAGAGTTTCAGCCTATGCGGTCGATTAGTCTAGGGACGAGTATGAGATTGTGACTTCTAAATTCCGATAATTGTCATGTACTCATATAGCTATTTATTGAGTACGAGTAGTTATTTTTTTGATCAAATATGCGATTGATAAATGTAAAATTTCGAATACCTTGTGTACTATTGTATCTACCCGTCGGGTACCTAATGGGTACTGGTACCCTACAGAGGAATAGGTAGAATTTTATACCCGCAGGTAAGGGTATGGATAAAATTTCCTATCCATTGACTACACAAGTATGGTTATGGTATTGTTGTACCTTGTCCATTTTCATCCTTAGTGTCGTCCAAAGTGGCTGGTTTCAGGTCTGGTGTGTAATTTGCGAGGCTGTATTTTCAATTCTTATGTTTAGCTGGGGTTTTATTGCTCAGGGCCCTCTTTGTAATATTGTAACCGACATTGTTAATTGAAGTAGCTTCCAGTACCATTGGGGCCTTTCCCATGCCAAAAAAAAGAGATTCTATGCAGCGCACCTCTACGAACTCCCTCTGATATGCATCCGTTCCCATTGCATCTAAGCATGATCATCATCAATAAAGAATGATAGTTCGAATCATTTGTTCTTTTATCTCTTGCCTCTTCTTTTACAGGTGCATTACTTTCAACAGTTTCTATAGCCAATTGTTCTGATCAATATAGAGAATTATATTTCTGAGTAACATCAAATAAGGAAGTATCTAAGGCAAGCATAGGCGATGGTTACTCCAAACCCATCTAGGGTTCCGACTCTGGCCGGTGACGCCGGCGGCTCGCTCCACCTCCGATGGCCTTAGGGCCATGGAGGGGTGACAGACCACCACACCTCGCCGGCTGGAGGGTTTTCGTTAAATACCATCATGTGTCTAACAGATCTCTTAGATCTTGTCGTTTTTCGTATTTGTTGGTGTGGTTTGAGGTCAGTCTCTTCAGATCTATAGTTGTCATCTTTGGCGATGGTTGCTCATCTGGTGCGCTGGTCCTTTGGGGCCTTAGCACAACGTCTTCCCGTTTGTCTACTATAACAAGCTCTACTTCGACAAGCTTTACCGGGCTCCAGCAAGAGAGGGGTGATGACAGCGGCGCGCTTTCGGCTCGTGCTAGTGTCAGTAGTCTTCGCTAGGTGGTCCATTAACTTATTTGTAATTTTTATTACTTTTGGTACTCTTTTTACTGCTACCGATGATTATTAATAGATATGTGGAATTTTAAAAAAAAATTATTCTGATCAATACGATGCGTGTGTGCCGTCTTATTTTACTAGATTTAGTGGTGGGCCTTGACACACGATCCTGTTGAACTTGTGTCAATTTAAATTTTATATAATGACAACAAAAGTTAGGCATAAAAATGCGTACATACTTTGCAGGCTTTATAAAATGAATCTTTTGGATAAAATTAGTATAACAGTAGTGAATGACAATCCTAAAATTTCAAGAAAATGTAAGAACTATGTCACACTTTATCATATAAATACCACGTAAAAAATCTTTGTATTTTGTCAAACCGAATTCCTCTTGTTTTTCTCCTACATACATGGGGCCTTTATGGTAGATAGCTCTAGCATAACGATATGTATGAATAACCACGAAGAAAGTTCATACATATATTATTTAGTGGCAGCAAGGAAAATAACTAAATACATTTCATGACTAAAAACATAGGAGGTAGAGAATGCTTGGCGACACTAGTGGAAACGAGGCCTTTGGTTGAGCCTGGAAATGGGCTTTAACACCGGTTCTTCTACGAACCGGTGTTAAAGGGGGGGCCGTACCAGCATGGCCCGTGCAGCAAAAAGGAGCCCCCATTTAACACCGGTTCGTGGCATGAACCGGTGTTAAAGGCCCTGCACCTGCTGGTTTCAAGAGTCTTTTTAACCGTTCAAGCCATGAACCGGTGTTAAAGGGGGGGGGGCTATACAAGACACCGCATCCCACACCCCACTCTTTCATTTTTTCACTATCTCATTTTGGAGCCTAGCAAGCGGGTGTGAAGTGTGCTAGTTTGTGTTTTTTTCGTATGCACAAGAGGTGTTCGGTGAAATGCCCGAGAGCTCAAAATAAGTTTTCTCGTTGCTCTTTCCTTCTCGGTCGAGGTCGGCAACTATCCTTTCATGTGTCATTGATGTACTATATATATAAATGGTCATCTCCCTATTAATTTTTGATATATACTATATATTAATGCAGATGAACCGGCAATGGATGTACGGTGACCGCCGCACTTCCGAGTAAATTACGGGCCTCCAAAATTTCATCGTTGTGGCTAATGCAAACCGTGGTCACAATGGTTTTATGTGCTGTCCGTGTGTTCACTTTCAGAACAAGAAAGACTACTCAAATACCAGAACCATTCACGCCCACCTGCTTCGATCCGGTTTCATGCTCAGCTATAATTGTTGGACCAAGCACGGAGAAAAATGGGTTGTGATGGAAGACAACGAAGAAGTAGAGGATGATGACAACTATCATAATATGTATCCTGCATATGATGATACTGCAACAAGGGTAGATAATGAAGATCAAGAGGCAGCAGATGGGCCCGCTGATGACGATCTTGGTCAGGCCATTACTGATACAAAGGAAGAATGTGAAACTGAAAAGGAGAAGGAGAAGCCGGAGCAGATGTTAAAGTATCACAAAACATTATTGTACCCAACTTGCGAAGATGGCCACAAAAATCTAGGTACCACACTGGATTTACTGCAATGGAAGGCAGAGAACGGTGTGACTGACAGCGCATTTTCAAAGTTGTTGGTAAACATGAAGAATCTTCTTCCAAGAAATAATGAGTTGCCTGACAGTACATACCAAGCAAAGAAGGTTGTCTGCCCTCTAGGATTAGACGTGCAGAAGATACATGCTTGCATCCTCTACCGCGGTGAGAAGTACGAGAATTTGGATGCATGCCCGGTATGCACTGCACTGCGGTATAAGATCAGACGAGACGATCCTGGCGATGTTGAGGGCGAGGCTCCTAGGAAGAAGGTTCCTACCAAGGTTATGTGGTATGCTCCTATAATACCACGGTTAAAACATCTCTTTAGAAATAAAGAGCATGCCATGTTGTTGCGATGGCACATGGAAGACCGTAAGAAAGACGCGATGTTGAGACACCCCGCTGATGGGTCACAATGGAGAAAAGTCGAGCGAGAGTACCCGGACTTCGCACGTGATACAAGGAACTTAAGGTTTGGTCTAAGTAGAGATGGCATGAATCCTTTTGGTGAGCAGAGCTGCAGTCACAGCACCTGGACTGTGACTCTATATATCTATAACCTTCCTACTTGGTTGTGTATGAAGAGGAAGTTCATTATGATGCCGATGCTCATCCAAGGCCCGAGGCAACCCGGCAACGACATTGATGTGTACCTAAGGCCATTAGTTGAAGAACTTTTACAGTTGTGGGCCAAACTAGGTGTACGTATGTGGGATGAGCACAAAGGGGAGCCATTTGACCTACGAGCATTGCTTTTCATAACCATCAATGATTGGCCTGCTCTTAGTAACATTTCAGGGCAGACAAACAAGGGATACAATGCATGCACACACTGTTTAGATGAGACTGAAAGTATATATTTGGATAAATGTAAGAAGGTTGTGTACCTAGGGGTGAGGCACGAGGAGGACAACCAACCTCCTCCGAACTTCAACGAGGCCGGCCGTCGGCTATGGTGGCGCGGTCGGACTCTCCAGAGCGTCATGGACTATGACACAGCCGCCGACTCTAACCCCCGTCTGCGCTACCCTCAAGTCCAGCCCACGCGTACTCAGCCTTCAAGGTTCAATTACGGCGACCCCGACGACGACAACGATGATAGCGGCGCAGTAATGACTACCAGCAGGTGAGTATTACAGGTGTAGGCAGGAGCATGACTGAATCACTCCAACATTTCGAAACAAGTTCGGCCTATTGTTACTTAATCTGGCCATGTATCTTAATTTTCAGTTCTTTTATGTATCTTAATTTTCAGTCGTGCTTTATGTAACTTACTATTAGTTGCATTCTATATTTTAATTCCAGTTCTATCTCCTTCACAAAATGACCTATCTCATTCGAGGTTTCTTGGCTTTCGGGTCAAATGACCAATGTGATGGCTAGAATCAAGGCGTAATTTGTGATAATATGGCCATATTATGCATACATGTGCATCATGGCATGGAAAAAAATGTTGCAAGAGGAAGTTTTCCTTTTTATCGCACCAAAAAGGCATTTTCCATTTTCCGAGCATAAAAAACAGACGGTTTTGTGAAGCAACCACCAAATGGATAATTCAAAAAACCACCACCACATTTGATAAAAATACTAGACCACCTTATATGGACAATGTACCAACAGGGGGATATGAAACCTTTCCGTCCACCTCTGGTGAAAAAGACAAATTCCTGCCGAATCGGTAGGAAGTTGGTCAGATATGAACTATAGGTACATGATACGATGCTCATGATTTTTTACAAAAATCATTTTTAGGTTCATAATATGCTATTTTATCAAAAATCCAATGCAAGTTAAGCGAGGCTTGGCCCCGAGCTAAGAATCTTCATGCCCGTTGTTTGACAAAGTTTGACGATAGTTTAAAACGGGGATAAAAAATAAAAAAAGATCGAAACAGTGTGAAACCTTCGCGTGGTGTTATATTATGTGACATAGTTAGAAGGAAAAATCTCAAACTTGGTATATTGATTATGTCTCAAAAAAACCTTCACAAAATGACCTATCTCATTCGAGGTTTCTTGGCTTTCGGGTCAAATGACTAATGTTATGGATAGAATCAAGGCATATTTTGTGATAATATGGCCATATTATGCATACATGTGCATAATGGCATGGCAAACAATGTTGAAAGAGGATTTTTTCCTTTTTATCGCACCAAAAAGGCATTTTCCATTTTCCGAGCATAAAAAACGGATGGTTTTGTGAAGCAACCACCAAATGGCTATTTCAAAAAACCACCAACACATTTTACAAAAATACTAGACCACATTATATGGACAATGTACCAACAGGGGGATCTGAAACCTTTCCGTCCACCTCTGGTGAAAAACACAAATTCCTGCCGAATCGGTAGGAAGTGGGTGAGATATGAACTACAGGTACATGATACGATGCTCATGATTTTTTACAAAAATCATTTTTAGGTTCACAATATGCTATTTTATCAAAAATCCAATGCAAGTTGAGCGAGGCTTTGTCAGATTCAAGTGTATACAAAAGATGCGGCATTTAAATATCCAAACAATTAAAAAATGTTAATATAAAATAAAATATGATTTGCTCTAATAAAATAGGGTTAGATTCCTTTTTAGATGCTTAATATTTTTATGTTCAAAGTTTTAGGATTTGACAATTTATTTTTGTTTGAATTGGATAATCAAAATTTATATGTAAGTGTTTTAATCATTTTGAAAATTTTCATCTAAAGTAAATATAAAATGTTTTTACATGAATGGATAGATATTATTTTTCTGAAAATTACGATATATTATTCATATTTTTATGAGTTGAAATGAATAAGATATGAATTTTCTAAATTCATATCCTATTTTTTGAATTATAAATGCCCCCACCCCTTTAATGCATGAAATAAATGCCCCCCTTTTAACACCGGTTCCAGCCATGAACCGGTGTTAAAGGGGGGGCGCATTTATTTCGTTTCGCGCATGCACACCCCCCATTAAAACCGGTTCGTGGCTGGAACCGGTGTTAAAGGAGGGGGGCGGGCGCGAAAAGAATCCCCCCTTTAACACCGGTTTGTGGCTGGAACCGGTGTTAAAGGGGGGGGGGTATATATGCGGGCACGTTCCTCTTCCTCCCCCCCAGCCAGATTGATCGAGCGCGCAGAGAGCAGAGCCACGGCGGAGGAGAAGAGAAGATCCGCCCGCCACCACGATCGACCTTCGTCGTCCGCCGCCGTCACCGCCGCCCGCCACCGCGTCCGTGTCGTCTTCCACCTCGAAGCACGCGAGCCTTGACGACCTCCTCTGGCCGGAATCGAGCAAGAACCACCACCGGCCGCCGCCATTATCACCATCGATTCATCACCGTCCGGCATCGCCTTGCCTCCCCGTCACCACCGACGCGTTCGCGGTGAGCTTGCGGTCCCCCTAGACCTCCCCATTGTCTCCCTCCCTCTCTGGTTCGAGCTGCCACCATGCGTCTGCAGCCACCGCCGTTGTTTGTCGTTGCCGTCCATGCTCTGGTGGTCAATCCATAGCGGCGCCGCCACTTTTTGGCTCCCCGCACTCGTCCGCTTCCGGCGCGCTACTCCTCGTCGCCCCGCGAGCCCTGGATCAGGGATCGATCGATGATTTGCAAGGTTGCCATGGATGACGTCAGCATGACGTCATGCATGTGCAATATTCTTTTCCTTTTCTTTAAATGAATTCTGTAATAATTTTCTGTAAATAGAAAATCCCTGACAGGTGGGCCATACCTGTAAGTGTTTTAATATTTTCTGTAAATATTTTCTGAAATTAATAAAAGTCTGACATGTCCTCGCCCGGTGCCGCCACTCCTCGTTGAACCCGCCGGCAGACCCCGGTAGTTAATTAGTTAATTAGTAGTTTAGTGTTAGTATTAGTTTAGGGTTTATTTAGTTTAGGGTTATTTAGTTTAGGGTTATTTATTTAGTTTAGGATTATTTAGTGTATTTTATAGTTAGTATTAGTTTAGGGTCGTCACCTCGCTACTCTGCAAGCGCCGCCGCTGGCCGTTGTCGTTAACGTCGCTCCGGTGACCCCTAGGTAGGCTGCATCACGCTGAGGCAAACCCGCTACCTCGCGCGCCCTAGGTCGCTCTCCAGCGCCGCCAGCCGCCGCTGTCTAGAGCAACCTCCGGTGAGCCACGGTCCCACGCGTCAGTCACTGTGGCTAGCCCCTCTCATCTGCATCCGGGATTTCTCCGAATTAGGGTTTGGACCCCTCGAAACTCGTTTAAAATGATCAAGCATTTGTGTATTTATTTGTGTATTTTTGTATGAATAATATGTATATTTGTGTATGAATCCAAGTCCACTTGAATGTTTACTCTCTTACTCTAGATAATATTATGCCGTCGACCCTGACCTCCTCTGTCCTCGCCGAGCCCACGTCGTGCAGGTTCGAACGCACACCCCCACGCATCTCGGCCCCGCTCTCGCCCTAGCGCCGCCACCTCTCGTTGTCAATATAGCATTATAATAACCATGCTATGTTAATCAAATTTCATGACAAGTTAATTAGAAGAAGTAAATTTACCCTCTCCAGCCTGAGGTATATGCATGGATTAAGCCTTTGCTGATTTGCACCGATTGATTTGTATAATGTAAATGTATTAATTAACACTTCTTTCTTGTTTTAGCCCTCTGAATCGACCAGCCAGTAACAATCTTCTTCTATGAAAAAGAGCAAGCGAGGCGCGAGCCATCGGTTGAAAGATCGTGCAAAGTTCACGATCGAAGCAGTCCGTGTTGATGGCAGGCCGATGGAGCCCAAGAAGGCCGCAGACAAATTTGTACGTCAGGCTGGAGTTCTTGTTAGGGACCAAATCCCAATCGTAATTGAAAACTGGAATAAGCCAAAGAAGGGCGACGGTACCTTTGTCGATGACAAATCCAAAGAAACGCTTTGGAATTCGTTGTTGGTAAATTTCACCCTTCCGCCAGAGGAGGATGAAAACAACCCGGTTATAAAGGAAAATGTCAAAGAGTGGACTCTAAAGAAGATGGCTGAGGCTTTCCACAACTGGAAGACAAAATTGAACAAATTTGTCAAATCTGGCGAAACTCCAAATTTCGAAGACGCATATTATGCGAAGATAAGACCTCACTGGCCCGAATTTGTGGAATATAAGCAAGGTGTTATAGCTAAAAAGAGGTCAGAAACCAATATGCTTAATGCCCTGAAGAAGGAATATCACCAGAGGACGGGGTCAGGTGGCTACATATCTCAGAGGCCTAAGTGGGAGGATGCTGAGAAGGCCCTGCGCGATAGAGGGATCACGCCCCAGACAGATGAGTGGGACCTACGTGCAAAGACTTGGTTCTATGGAATCGGGGCAAGGTTGGACCCAGAATCTCGTCAAGAAAGAGGAGCTCAAGAATCTACCAACAAAGATGCGAAAATTGCACAAGTGGTACCTTTATTTCTGCAAGACGAGAAAGGTAGAATGGATCACAGCGCATATAAGAGATGAGATTTTCTTGTGCGGAGACGACACGATCGACTTCAACATTCAATACTTGCATTTTCTATTCAATCAGAAGGAACTCGACAAATCTGCCATCAGCCTTTATTGTGTGTAAGTACTATTTCTGTAATTTATAT
This sequence comes from Avena insularis, assembly GCA_023614405.1. Lineage (NCBI taxonomy): Eukaryota > Viridiplantae > Streptophyta > Magnoliopsida > Poales > Poaceae > Avena > Avena insularis. The sequence goes on along the minus strand of CM042693.1, from coordinate 266,737,942 downwards.
CTCATCTCATTCACTTCATTAATTGCATGTATATATATATGCTCACCATATATGTATATACTATTATGCAGGAAAAAGGTTATGGAATGCAGGAAAGGAGGCCCCTTTGACATTGGGTTCGTTGACCCAAATAGAGTTCATGAAGAAGTGGTAAAAACCAAACCCGGGCAAACAGAAGATTACTTGCTAAGGTCTTTACTGAGACAACAAACCAAAAGGAAAATACTATTGTCTTACAACTTCTCGTGAGTACTGTTACCCTCTCTCTTGTACACATTCTATTTCAGCTTACTCGATGTGAAGTGTAACTGATGATGAGTTATGCGTGTGTAGGTTCCACTTTATTCTTCTAGTCATTCAACCCAACTCAGGAAAAGTCCTTGTCATGGACTCGTTACGAAAAGAAAAAGAGATATGGGCAGACTTTAGAGAGATGCTCCAGAGGTAATTTCAATCATATTATCGCACTAGATCGGCAACTTTCATGACAACTAGTAATTAATTACTCTTTTATCCATTTTCTTTGCCGGACAGGGTTTGGAAAAGGTTCACGGGCAGGGCCGTGGGTGAATGGTCAGAAGAACTAAAATTTGTAGACCAAAATGTAAGTAATACTAGCTAGCTTCCAATTCCATTATATCATGTTTTATTGATTATTATTTTGATTGAACTCTCTATTCTCGTAAAGTGCGCGCATCAGGGACACGGCAATAACTTATGTGGGTACTATGTTTGCGAGTTCATTCGCAACACGATATGTGCGACGGGCCAAGCCGCACTAGAACAACTTAGAGTAAGTAAACAAAGTCCACAACATTATTATATTACCATCAATTGTGTTGAGTTTTATTCTTATATATATATTTACGGCCCATTCTTCATATATATTCAGATCGAACGGATGCGGGACCAACTCCTACCATTTGAACACATACGAGCCATTCAAGAGGAATTGGCGGGGTTCATACTTGATGAGGTCGTCACGCCTGGCGGAGAACTCTTTAGATATCCACCAAAATGATCGAAGCAGTCCGTGTTGATGGCAGGCCGATGGAGCCCAAGAAGGCCATAGAAAAATTTGTACGTCAGGCTGGAGTTCTTGTTAGGGACCAAATCCCAATCATAATTGAATATTGGAATAAGACAAAGAAGGGCGACGATACCTTTGTCGATGAAAGATCCAAAGAAACGCTTTGGAATTCGCTGTTGGTAAATTTCACCCTTCCGCCAAAGGAGGATGAAAACAAACCGGCTATAAAGGAAAAGGTCAAAGAGTGGACTCTAAAGAAGATGGTTGATGCTTTCCGCAACTGGAAGACAAAATTGAACAAATTTGTCAAAGCTCACGAGACTCCTGATTTCGAAGACGCATATTATGCGAAGATAAGACCTCACTAGCCCGAATTTGTGGCATATAAGGAAGGTGCTATAGCTAAAAAGAGGTCAGAAACCAATACGCTAAATGCCCAGAAGAAGGAATATCACCAGAGGACGAGGTCAGGTGGCTATATATCTCAGAGGCCTAAGTGCGAGGAAGCTGAGAAGGCCCTGCGCGCTAGAGGGATCACACCCCAGACATATGGGGGGGGGGGCCTATGTGCAAAGACTTGGTTCTACGGAATCGGGGCAAGGTTGGACCCAGAAACAGGATTGTGTATCTTCCCAACCCTCCTTGCCAAACCCGTCACTGAACTCATCACGGCATACGAGGAAACAGCCGCCAGGACCTTCCATCCCGACAGAGAGAATGACCAGCTCACACGCGCCATCGGTAAAAAAGATCACCCTGGACATGCACGAGGCACAGGGGGTATGACGTGGAAGGATGGGTTTGCCGAGTGGGGCGACTCTTACAGATAGCGCGGCAGAAAGAAAAAGAGCGCACAGAGCGGATGACACAGATAGAACATACACTTGTGGCGCTGCAGGCGCAAGTGAATGCACAACAGAGCCATCAAGCTACCGGCGCATCTCAGCGGCACGAAGAGCCTGCATTGGAATCTGCCGGCGGCCTAGACTCTGCGCGGAAAAGCAACGTGGCTTCCATGGAGAACATGCAGCCCACGCTTGAAATGGCGGGTCCTCGATACCCCGTGGATGAGATCACGGAGAGCGAACACGCTGAGCTGCATGTGAGATGAATGGGCTTATCCATTAAGGTGGCTGTCGGCTATGCCTTACCTCCTATAGCTGGTGGAACTTACCACTGCCGACCGATTCCAGATGGCTATGCGATTGTCGGGGTGGATGAGGTTGTGAAGGAATATGAGGAAGCACAACTTGACCATGCTACAGGTGAAGGGGAAACTCAACTCAAATTTGAAGTGAAAACAACCATTCTTTGGAAGAAGGAACACATCGTGCTTCCAAATTGGAGGCCATCGCACCCCCCATCTCTCCTCCGCTGAGCCACTTCAGCCATCTCCTGCGCGACAGCCATCTCCGACGCTTCAGCCATCTCCTGCGCGGCAGCCATCTTCGGCGAGCCAGCCATCTCCGGCGCGCCAGCCATCTCCTGCCCATCAGCCATCTCCGATGCTTCAACCATCTCCTCAGCGTAAGCAGAAGAGCACTGCCACGAAGAGCATCACTAGGACTGCCAGAAAGAAATCCGCAGGAAACCGTACGCCAAAGAGTTAAAAAAACTACGTCCCGCAGCCTTCCGCCAAGCCATTCACGGTTTTACCGTGGAATCGCAGCGACAAGGAGACCAATAGGATCTCAGAAGAAGAGGTCAATAAATTCTTTGCACCTAGATGGGCCGAGCCAAAGGAGAAATTAGATCCGGCGGTGGTGGAGAAGTTTTACAAAAATCTTTTGAAACCTGAAACCCCACTTGTGCCGGACTACGAGCGCCAGATTTTGAAGGGGGATGCAAGGCGCCGTAGGGAGACTGAAAGTAGCAGTCCTGTGGCACCCCAGAATTAAGTTCCCATGCTCAGAGAGCAGGAAAACCAATCATGCGCCCCGCTCCAAGTGTTCGACACACGGGACGCTCCTCCCGTAAATGATTATGAGGCTGAGCTACAAAGAAAGGCCAATGAGATGGGGATGACTTACATTGCATACTTGAACATCATGGGAGACAACTTGCACAAAGGCGATGCCAACCCCATACAGCCATGGAAGTATGGGAAGAATCTCGTCAAGAAAGAGGAGCTCAAGAATCTACCAACAAAGATGCGAAGATTGCATAAGTGGTACCTTGATTTCTGCAAGACAAGAAAGGAAGAATGGATCACGGCGCATATAAGAGATCAGATTTTCTTGTGCGGAGACGACACGATCACCTTCAACATGCAAGACTTGCATTTTCTATTCAATCAGAAGGAACTCGACAAAGCTGCCATCAGCCTTTATTGTGTGCAAGTACTATTTCTTTAATGTCTATCTCATCTCATTCAATTCATTAATTGCATGTATATATATGCTCACCATATATTTATATATATACTATTACGCAGGAAAAAGGTTATGAAATGCATGAAAGGAGGCCCTTTTGACATTGGGTTCGTTGACCCAAATAGAGTTCATGAACAAGTGGTAAGAGACAAACTCGGGCAAACAGAAGATTTATTGCTAAGGTCTTTACTGAGACAACAAACCAAAAAGGAAATACTATTGCCTTATAACTTCTCGTGAGTACTGTTACCCTCTCTTGTACACATTTTGTTTTGGCTTACTCGATGTTAAGTTTAACTGATGATGAGTTATGCGTGCGTAGGTTCCACTTTATTCTGCTAGTCATTCAACCTGACTCAGGAAAAGTCCTTGTCATCGACTCGTTACGAAAAGAAAAAGAGCTATGGACAGACTTTAGAGAGATGCTCCAGAGGTAATTTCAATCATATTATCGCACTAGATCGGCAACTTTCATGACAACAAGTAATTAATTACTCCTTTATCCATTTTCTTTGCCGGACAGGGTTTGGAAAAGGTTCACGGGCAGGGCCATGGGTGAATGGTCAGAAGAACTAAAATTTGTAGACCAAAATGTAAGTAATACTAGCTAGCTAGGTATGCGTATCTCTTTGATTCTGCTTCCAATTCCATTATATCATGCTTTATTGATTATTATTTTGATTGAACTCTCTATTCTCGTAATGTGCGCGCATCAGGGATACGGCAATAGCTTATGTGGGTACTATGTTTGCGAGTTCATTCGCAACACGATATGTGCGACGGGCCAAGCTGCACTAGAACAACTTAGAGTAAGTAAACAAAGTACACAACATTATTTTATTACCATCAATTATGTTAAGTTTTATTCTTATATATATTGACCCTATTCTTCATATATATTCAGATCGAACGGATGCGGGACCAACTCCTACCATTTGACCGCATACGAGCCATTCAAGAGGAATTGGCGGGGTTCATACTTGATGAGGTCGTCACGCCTGGCGGAGAACTCTTTAGATATCCACCAAAATGAACATGGACGGAGATGTTATATTGTATATATGCATGCTTGAACAGAGAATACCACAATAACGATGTTTGTGTATAATAATAGTTGTTTAATTACGCATGTACTCGTATATACCGAAGATGTATGTGTATACCTCTCCCAATCGATTCCCCCTCTCCCCTCCCCGTCCCCGCCGCGCTGCGCCGCAGAAATACGCCCAGAACGGGGCGGCGGTAGAACTCTGCCGCGGAAGATATTTATGTCGTTTTCCTGCCGCGGCAGCCCCACGTGCGCCAACCTTTAATAGCGGTTCGTATAAGAACCGCTGTTAAAGGGGGGGGGGGCTCTAACACCGAACCCCCAACAGCGATTCTGGAACCGCTATTAGAGGCCTCTACGAACCGGTGTTAGAGGCCTCGTTTCCACTAGTGCGAACATGGATCTCGCTCCGAGCTGTAGACATGCGACAGTGAGTGGTCGGCCCTGGGTGATTTGCAACGGGGTAGAGGCTAGGGAAATAACCGGGGCACAATCAGTGAAAAATAACAAATTAAAATAGGCATACCACAGTTAGTAAAATTCTTACGCTAATCCTTCAGGCTGCAAGTAAATGATATGCATACCAACCAACACATAATATATGAGGTGGTTCCTTCCACTGCTTTCATGTTGCAAGAAAACATGAAGAAGAAATTTAGCAAAGAAAAACATTCAGAAGAAGTCGCAGGCACATAAAAAACCATGCGAGTCTTGTCTGTCACCGGTGCTGGAATTAGAGGCCTCAGCCATTCAACTTTGATGTAGTATTTCAGGATCTAGGATATGATATTCAGTGGCTTGCCACATGACATACCTATAGGAGCAAAAGCAGAGGCCACCACACGTTATACAGGAATCTGGATTGCAATGGTTCATGATATAGAAATCAAACCAACTATTTGTAGTTTCCATGTAGCATTGCAATTTCAGATAAATATATCATTTTAACATTCTGAATGCAATCGATATTTAGAATTGTTGCCGCATATTAGAATTTACGGATTTTATCTTTCCTTTTTTGTGTGTGCAAGCTTCAAACATCATACATGCATTTATAGCGAGGACATGATACGGATAATATTTCACTACCACAATTCTCAGTAAGGATCAAGTTACCCTCTGGAAGGAATCAGGATACCATACTACCATTTGCATGCATGCCGACCAAGCTAAAGTAAAAAATATTGACACGGCAGATGATGATATGAACTGTATATTAGGATGCAAAGATGAGTGAACTGCCCCCATAAAAGATTGAAGGCCTTCATGGAGTGCCACGAAAAAAAGGGTGGAACCCAAGAAAATCAAAGAGGTTCCAGGGCACTGTACCTGATCATTTTGTCACCAAGTGGTCTCAACCTCCAATCTGCATTCTGGTTCCTGCAAGAAAAGTATCTTCCGGTCATGTTCTTTCAAATGCAATTAGAATGTGGTAAGTGAGAACAATGTATAGAAGGGTGCGCACAATTAGTATGTAGTCTTGTTCGTCGCCACCACAGGTTTTACACACAAGATGATCGAACTTTTTATGGTCTATCAATAAGATTTTAAAGCATGTTCGCATTTAAGAATGGAAGATAAGCTTTCAGTTAATGAAACACACCAAATGAATAATAAAATATTGTATTAAATCTGAATTAGTTCTTAGCAGAATAGGTAAAAAAACACCAAATCAATGATAACATATTGTCTTAGATCTTAATTAGTTCTCAGCAGAATACAGCAAGGAAAGTAAAGTAACAGTGTGAGGCAAACCTAGAGGTTTTAAACTAAAGAAGTTCTAAAATACTGCAATTATGAAAATACTCGTCTATGTCTACTTGACATGATCTAAAATTAAAATAAATACAATAACGGTTTATGAAGACATGACTCGTAAAAGATAAATCCAACTAAGTTTTAAATACTGCACTTACGAAAGTACTCATGCTCTGCCTATCTGCCATCAGATTACTTAGATTAGTTCAAATGACTTCTACAACACCTTAATGTTTCCCTTTTAATATAGATATAAGCTAAACTAATTGTTACCAATCGTAGGTGTTCTTCAAGGTAAAAAAAGATATACATATAAGATACATGTAACTATTTTTTCATAGTAGCACACTTATAATATGTAATTGTGCTAAATAGAGGGAGTGTTTGTTGCCTTAATGGTAGGTGTTTTCATCCGAGAAAGTCTTGATGGCCCAAAGTACCCTCCTACAAAAGGACATAATAGTTCATGATAAAAAGTTCTTGAGCTTTAAGACAAGTCAATAGCTGAGAGAAGTGTTGTTGCCTGAATGGTCAGTGTTTTCAGCCGAGATAGTCTTGATGGCCCAAGGTACCCTCCTACAAAAAGGACACGGTAGTTCAGGTTAAATTGTTCCGGAGCTTTAAGACAACTCAATAACTGACACTAGTGGAAACGAGGCCTTTTGTTGATCCTGGAAAAGGGCTTTAACACCGGTTCATCTACGAACCGGTGTTAAAGGGGGGGCCGTACCAGCGTGGTCCGTGCGGCAAAAAGGAGCCCCCCTTTAACACCGGTTTGTGGCACGAACCGGTGTTAAAGGACCCTGCACCAGTGGTCCGCGCAGCCCCCCCTCCGTTTAACACCGGTTCGTGGCTTGAACCGGTGTTAAAGGGGGGGGGGGCTATATAAGACACCGCAGCCCATATCCCACTCTTCCATTTTTTCACTATCTCATTTTGGAGCCTAGCAAGAGAGTGTGAAGAGTGCTAGTTTGTGTTTTTTTTTATATGCACAAAAGGTGTTCGGTGAAATGACCGAGAGCTCAAAATAAGTTTTCTCGTTGCTCTTTCCTTCTCGGTCGAGGTCGGCAACTATCCTTTCATGTGTCATTGATGTACTATATATAAATGGTCATCTCCCTATTAATTTTTGATATATACTATATATTAATGCAGATGAACCGGCAAGGGATGTACGGTGACTGCCGCACTTCCGAGTACATTACGGGCCTCCAAAATTTCATCGTTGTAGCTAATGCAAACCATGGTCACAATGGTTTTATGTGTTGTCCGTGTGTTCACTGTCAGAACAAGAAAGACTACTCAAATACCAGAACCATTCACGCCCACCTGCTTCGATCCAGTTTCATGCCCAGCTATAATTGTTAGACCAAGCACGGAGAAAAAGGGGTTGTGATGGAAGACAACGAAGAAGAAGAGGATGATGGCAACTATCATAATATGTATCTTGAATATGATGCTACTGCAACGGGGGTAGATAGTGAAGATCAAGAGGCGGCAGATGGGCCAGCTGATGACGATCTTGGTCGGGCCATTACTGATGCAAAGGAAGAATGTGAAACTGAAAAGGAGAAGGAGAAGCTGGAGCAGATGTTAAAGGATCACAAAACATTGTTGTATCCAACTTGCGAAGATGGCCACAAAAAGCTAGGTACCACACTGGATTTGCTGCAATGGAAGGCAGAGAACGGTGTGACTGACAGCGCATTTTCAAAGTTGTTGGTAAAAATGAAGAATCTTCTTCCAAGAAATAATGAGTTGCCCGACAGTACATATCAAGCAAAGAAGGTTGTCTGCCCTCTAGGATTAGACGTGCAGAAGATACATGCCTGCATCCTCTACCACGGTGAGAAGTACGAAAATTTGGATGCATGCCCGGTATGCACTGCACTTCGGTATAAGATCAGACGAGACGATCCTGGCGATGTTGAGGGCGAGGCCCCTAGGAAGAAGGTTCCTACCAAGGTTATGTGGTATGCTCCTATAATACCACGGTTAAAACGTCTCTTTAGAAATAAAGAGCATGACATGTTGTTGCGATGGCACATGGAAGACCGTAATAAAGACGCGATGTTGAGACACCCCGCTGATGGGTCACAATGGAGAAAAGTCGAGCGAGAGTACCCGGACTTTGCACGTGATACAAGGAACTTAAGGTTTGGTATAAGTACAGATGACATGAATCCTTTTGGTGAGCAGAGCTGCAGTCACAGCACCTGGCCTGTGACTCTATGTATCTATAACCTTCCTCCTTGATTGTGTTGAAGAGGAAGTTCATTATGATTCCGGTGCTCATCCAAGGCCCGAGGCAACATTGATGTGTACTTAAGGCCATTAGTTGAAGAACTTTTATAGTTGTGAGCCAAACCAGGTGTACGTATGTGGGATGAGCACAAAGGGGAGCCATTTGACCTACGAGCATTGCTTTTCGTAACCATCAATGATTAGCCTGCTCTTAGTAACATTTCAGGGAAGACAAACAAGGGATACAATGCATGCACACAATGTTTAGATGAGACTGAAAGTGTATATTTGGATAAATGTAAGAAGGTTGTGTACCTAGGGTATCGCCGATTTCTTCCGAACCTGCATCCAGTAAGAAAGAAAGGCAAGCATTTCAAATGTCTTGCAGAACCCCGGAAGAAGCCGGTCCTCTGTACCAGTGAGGAGGTATTTGGTATGGTCAAGGACCTAGAAGTAATCTTTGGAAAGGTCCTGGCAGTCTATCTATTCCGAATGACGATGCCGGACACGCACCCATGTGGAAGAAGCAATCTATATTTTGGGACCTACACTATTGAAAAGTCTTAGAGGTCCACTCTTCAATCGACGTGATGCACGTGATGAAGAATGTTTGCGTGAACCTGCTAGGCTTCCTAGGAGTGTAAGGGAAGACAAAAGATACACCGGAAGCACGACAGGACCAGCAACGTCTGAAAGACCCTGATGAGCCTATGCATCCTGAGAACGAGAAGGGTAAACGATGCCACTTAACTCCTGCAGCTACGATCTTACCAAAGCAGAGAAGGAAATCTTTTTTGAATGTCTGAGCAGCATCAAGGTCCCGTCTGGCTTCTCGTCGAATATAAAGGGAATAATAAATATGGCAGAGAAAAAATTCCAAAACCTGAAGTCTCATGACTGCCACGTGATTATGACACAATTGCTTCCGATTGCATTGAGGGGGATTCTACCTGAAAATGTTCGAGTACCCATTGTGAAGCTATGTGCATTCCTCAATGCAATATCTCATAAGGTAATCGATCCAGAAAGCCTACCAGGGTTACAGACAGATGTGGTCTAATGTCTTATCAACTTTGAGTTGGTGTTCCCACCATCCTTCTTCAATATTATGACGCATCTCCTGGTTCACATAGTAGAAGAGATTGCCATTCTCGGTCCTGTAATTCTACACAATATGTTCACCTTTGAGAGGTACATGGGAGTCTTAAAGAAATATGTTCATAACCGTGCTAGGCCAGAAGGAAGAATCTCCAAGGGCTATGTAATAGAGGAGGTCATTGAGTTCTGTGTTGATTTTATTCCTGACCTTAAGGCGATTGGTGTTCCAGAATCACGACATGAGGGGAGACTACGTGGAAAAGGCACCCTAGGATGTAAAGCAATGATATGTAGGGACGGGCATTCTCTCAATCAAGCACACTACACAGTTTTACAAAGATCTATCTTGGTTGCCCCGTATATCAATGAACACAAGAATTTAATACGCCTCAAACACCCGGAGCAGTCTGATGAATGGATTATAAGTGAACACATGGGGAGTTTTGGCAGCTAGCTGCAAAGACTTCTCACGAATAACACCACTATCGGGATCAGCTGTACTTGTTGGCCAGGACACCATCTTCAACTGTATGTACTTTCCAAGGGTACGAGATAAATGGGAATACATTTTACACGATAGGCCAAGATAAAAATAGCACCAACCAAAATAGTGGTGTCCGCTTTGATGCAGCAGAAGACAATGGGAAAAATACCACGTATTATGGGTTCATAGAGGAGATATGGGAACTTGACTATGGACCTAATTTTAAGGTCCCTTGTTTCGATGCAAATGGGTCAAGCTAACAGGAGGAGGGGTTGAGGTAGACAAAAAGTACGGAATGACAACGGTGGATCTCAACAATCTTATGAAGGTAGACAAGAACTTAGACGGACCATTCGTCCTAGCCAATGATGTGGCTCAGGTTTTCTATGTGAAGGAAATGTCCTCCAGACCAAAAAAAAAAGAAAAAATATGCAAACGAATACATCATATGATGAGCCAAAGCGTCACATAGTTCTTTTAGGGAAAAGAAACATCGTGGGAATCGAGGACAAGACAGACATGTCAGAAGATTATAATAAGTTTGATGAAATTCCGCCCTTCACAGTGAAAACTGACCCAAGCATTCCGTTAAGTAAAGAAGATGCTCCATGGTTACGTCTGAAGCGATCATAAGGAAGGACATATACCAAGAAGTTCATGCTCATATTATGTAACTCTAGTTCATGTATTTCGCGGTTTGTGGCTTGACTGAAGGATACCTTTCGCAATTTGTGGATTGACCGGGACTATATATAGGGGGGCCTTTAGTCTCGGTTTTGTAGTCTCAGTTTTTAATATTAATAAATGTCTTGAGTGTTAGTCCTGTTTTGTGACTGGACCAGGACTATGAAGAAGTTGTCCCGATTCGTACTTACCATTAAGATCTGATCTCCAAACGCGCGCGATCACATATTAGGGAGTGCCTTTATGACTAGTTTCTTGGAGATGCCGGAGGACTGGGATCCGGCGGCATCTCCCTGAAACTGGTCGTAGTGGTGTCCCTGCTCTCGAAAACCATCTTGCAGCTAGTAACTTCTCTAACTAGATCAATACGCCTAGGAGCTAACTAATTTCACATATTAGGGAGTGCCTCTATGACCAGTTTCTCGGCTATGGTGGCGCGGTCGTACTCTTCAGAGCGTCATGGCCTATGACACTTCCGCCGACTCTAACCCCCGTCTGCGCTACCCTCAAGTCCAGCCCACGCGTACTCAGCCTTCAAGGTTCAATTACGACGACGCCGACGACGACAGCGATGACGGCGGCAGCGAGTATGACGACTATAGTGGCGAGTATTACAGGTGTAGGCAGAAGCATGACTGAATCACTCCAACATTCTGAAACAAGTTCGGCCGATTGTTACTTAATCTGGCCATGTATCTTAATTTTCAGTCGTGCTTTATGTAACTTTCTATTAGTTGCATTGTGTATTTTAATTCTAGTTCTATCTCCTTCACAAAATGACCTATCTCATTCGAGGTTTCTTGGCTTTCGGGTCAAATGACCAATGTTATGGCTAGAATCAAGGCATAGTTTGTGATAATATGTCCATATTGTGCATACATGTGCATTATGGCATGGCAAACAATGTTGCAAGAGGAAGTTTTCCTTTTTATCGCACCAAAAAGGCATTTTCCATTTTTCGAGCATAAAAAACGGAAGGTTTTGTGAAGCAACCACCAAATGGCTAATTCAAAAAACCACCAACACATTTTACAAAAATACTAGACCACCTTATATGGACAATGTACCAACAGGGGGATCTGAAACCTTTCCGTCCACCTCCGGTGAAAAAGACAAATTCCTGCCGAATCGATAGGAAGTGGGTCAGATATGATACGATGCTCATGATTTTTTACAAAAATCATTTTTAGGTTCACAATATGCTATTTTATCAAAAATCCAATGCAAGTTGAGCGAGGCTTTGTCAGATTTAAGTGTATACAAAAGATGCGGCATTTAAATATCCAATCAATTCAAAAATGTTAATACAAAAGATGCGACATTAAAATATGATTTGCTCTAATAAAATAGGGTTAGATTCCTTTTTAGATTCTTAATATTTCTTATGTTCAAAGTTTTAGGATTTGACAATTTATTTTTGTTTGAATTGAATAATTAAAATTTATATGTAAGTGTTTTAATCATTTTGAAAATTTTCATCTAAAGTAAATATAAAATGTTTTTACATGAATGGATAGATATTATTTTTCTGAAAATTATGATATATTATTCATATTTTTCTGAGTTGAAATGAATAAAGATATGAATTTTCTAAATTCATATCCTATTTTATGAATTAAAAATGCCCCCACCCCTTTAATGCATGAAATAAATGCCCCCCCTTTAACACCGGTTCCAGCCACGAACCGGTGTTAAAGAAAGCGATATTCGTTCATGTAACACCTTCTTTAACACCGGTTCATGGCTGGAACTGGTGTTAAAGAAGTGGCGCTAAACCTTTTCGCTTTAACACCGGTTCCAGCCACGAACCGGTGTTAAAGGGGGGGATATTAAATGCAGCCCCTTCCCTCTTCCTCTTCCCCCAACGAGATCGATCGAACAGAGGGAAGAAGCAGAGGAGATCATGCCATCTCGTCGTCGCCGCCGCCATTGCATGTCCATGCCGCCATCGTCCGCCATCTTCGTCACCGTCTGGCCCTCATCGTCGTCAAGCCGCTCCATCGGCTTCCATCGCCTCACCGCCTGACCACCAGCACCTCGATCAGTATATATGTTTGTATATATATGTTTTATTTTTTTTAATTATTTGTATGTTTTATATGTATTATATGTATATAAATGGTGCACATATGTATATATTGTATGTATTTTGTTTTATATTATATGTTTGTATATATAAATGGTGCATATATTTATATATTGTATATATATAAATGTATATAGTGACCTTACTTGGAGCCGCCGCCCGTGTCGGCCGTCACCGCCAACTCGGATCCGCCACCGCCACCGCGCGCGCCCTCGTCGGCCGCCACCGCCAACTCGGAGCCGCCACCGCCACAGCGCGCGCCAACACCGAAGCCTCCGCCAACTCGGAGCCGCCGCCGCCAACTCGGAGCCGCCGCCGCCAACCCGTCAGGTTCAGACTGCTGGTTAATATCCTCTTTCAGTTGCTACCAGTGAGAGCTTATTTGTGTGTATATTGGTGGATATTGGATAAATTAGTGTATATTGTGTGTATATTGGATATTGTTGCATATATGTTTTATATATTGTTGCATATATATTGTTGCATATATGTTGTATATAATGTTGCATGTATTAGTTTAGGGTTATTAGTTTAATTAGGGTTTATTTAGTTTAGGATCATCACCTCGCTGCTCTTGGAGAGCCGCCGCTGGCCGTCGTTGTTAACATTGCTCCGGTGACCCCTAGGTAGTGGCGCCGCCCGTTTTAGGTAGGCCGCATCACGCTGAGGCGAACCCGCTACCTCACACGCCCTAGGTCGCTCTCCAGCGCCGCCAGCCGCCGCTTTCTGGAGCATCCTCCGGTCAGCCACTGTAGCTAGACCCTCTCATATGCATCCGGGATTTCTCCGAATTAGGGTTTGGACCCCTCGGAACTCGTTTAAAATGATCAAGCATCCTTAGGGTTTTAATTTCATTTGTGTATTTTTGTATGAATAATATGTATATTTGTGTATGAATCCAAGTCCACTTGAATGTTTACTCTCTTACTCTAGATAATATTATTGTTTTAGAAACTATGGATCCACTTAGTAGAAACCTTGAAGAAGAAGAAATAATGGAGAACATTATCGATGAGGACACCTCACAATATCTGAACTTGGAGGGACATGATGACAACTCAAGTAGTCATGGAGAAGATGAAGACTCCGGTGAATGCAATTTAGTGATTACAAAGTCCGGCGAGGTATATGCATTGATTAAGCCTCTGCTGACTTCCACCAACAATCTTATTCTACATGTATTAATTAACGTTTCTTTCTTCTTTTAGCCCTCTGGATCGACCAGCCAGCAACCATCTTATTCTACGAAAAATAGCAAGCGAGGCGCGAGCCATCGGTTGAAAGATCGTGCAAAGTTCACGATTGAAGCAGTCCGTGTTGATGGCAGGCCGATGGAGCCCAAGAAGGCCGCAGACAAATTTGTACGTCAGGCTGGAGTTCTTATTAGGGACGAAATCCCAATCATAATTGAATATTGAAATAAGCCAAAGAAGGGCGACGGTACCTTTGTCGATGAAAGATCCAAAGAAACGCTTTGGAATTCGTTGTTGGTAAATTTCACCCTTCCGCTAGAGGAGGATGAAAACAAACCGGATAAAGGAAAATGTCAAAGAGTGGACTCTAAATAAGATGGCTGACGCTTTCCGCAACTAGAAGACAAAATTGAACAAATTTGTCAAAGCTCGCGAGACTCCAGATTTCGAAGACGCATATTATGCGAAGATAAGACCTCACTGGCCCAAATTTGTGGCGTACAAGGAAGGTGCTATAGCTACAAAGAGGTCAGAAAGCAATACGCTAAATGCCCAGAAGAAGGAATATCACCAGAGGACGGGGTCAGGTGGCTACATATCTTAGAGGTCTAAGTGGGAGGAAGCTGAGAAGGCCCTGCGCGCTAGAGGGATCACACCCCAGACAGATGGGTGGGACCTACGTGCAAAGACTTGATTCTACGAAATCGAGGCATGGTTGGACCCACAAACAGGATTGTGTATCTTCCCAACCCTCCTTTCCAAACCCGTAACTGAACTCATCACGGCATACGAGGAAAAAGCCGCCGGGAGCTTCCATCCCGACAGAGAGAATGACCAGCTCACATGCGCCATCGGTAAAAAAGAACACCCTGGACATGCACGAGGCACAGGGGGTATGACGTGGAAGGATGGGTTTGCCGAGTGGAGCGACTCTTACAGATGGGGCGGCAGAAAAGAAAAAGAGCGTATATAGCGGATGACACAGATAGAACATGCACTTGGGGCGCTGCAGGCGCAAGTGAATGCACAAAAGATCCATCAAGCTACCGGCCCATCTCAGCGGCACGAAGAGCCTGCATTGGAAGCTACCGGCGGTCCAGACTCTGCGCGGAAAAGCAGCATGGCTTCCACGGAGAACGTGCAGCCCATGCTTGAAATGGCGGGTCCTTGATACCCCGTGGATGAGATCACGGAGAGGGAACACGCTGAGCTTCATGTGAGATTAATGGGCTTATCCATTAAGGTGGCTGTCAGCTATGCCTTACCTCCTGTAGCTGGTGGAACTTACTACTGCCGACCGATTCTAGATGGCTATACTATTGTCGGGGTGGATGAGGTTGTGAAGGAATATGAGGAAGCACAGCTTGACCATGCTACAGGTGAAGGGGAAACTCAACTCAAATTTGCAGTGAAAACAACCATTCTTTGGAAGAAGGAACACATCGTGCTTCCAAATTGGAGGCCACTGGCACCCCCGCCGTCTCCGCAGCATTAGCAGTCTGAGCCGCTTCAGCCATCTCCTGCGCGGCAGCCATCTCCGGCGCTTCAGCCATGTCCTGCGCGGCAGTCATCTCCGGTGCGCCAGCCATCTCCGGCGCCCCAGCCATCTCCTGCCCGTCATCCATCTCCGGCGCTTCAGCCATCTCCTCAGCGTAAGCGGAAGAGCACTGCCACGAAGAGCATCACTAGCACTGCCACAAAGAAATCCGCAGGAAACTGTACGCCAAAGAGTTCAAAAAACTATGTCCCGTAGCCTTGCACCAAGCCATTGCCGGTTTTACCGTGGAATCGCAGCGACGAGGAGACCAATAGGATCTCGGAAGAAGAGGTCAAGAAATTCTTTGCATCTAGACGGGCCGAGCCAAAGGAGAAAATAGATCCGGCGGTGGTGGAGAAGTTTTACAAAAATCTTTTGAAACCTAAAACCCCACTTGTGCCGGACTACGAGCGCTAGAATTTGAAGGCGGATGCAAGGCGCCATAGGGAGACTGAAAGTAACAGTCGTGCGGCACCCCAGAAAACAGTTCCCATGCTTGGAGAGTAGGAAAACCAATCATGCGCCCCTCTCCAAGTGTTCGACACACGGGACGCTCCTCCCGTAAATCATTACGAGGCAGAGCTACAAAGAAAGGCCAATGAGATGGGGATGACTTACATTGCATACTTGAACATCATGGGAGACAACTTTCCCTAATGCGATGCCAACCCCATACAGCCATGGAAGTATGGGAAGAATCTCGTCAAGAAAGAGGAGCTCAAGAATCTACCAACAAAGATGCGAAGATTGCACAAGTGGTACCTTGATTTCTGCAAGACGAGAAAGGAAGAATGGATCATGGCGCATATAAGAGATGAGATTTTCTTGTGCGGAGACGACGAGATCGACTTCAACATTCAAGACTTGCATTTTCTATTCAATCAGAAGGAACTCGACAAAGCTGCCATCAGCCTATATTGTGTGTAACTACTATTTCTGTATTTTCTATCTCATCTCATTCACTTCATTAATTGCATGTATATATATATGCTCACCATATATGTATATACTATTATGCAGGAAAAAGGTTATGGAATGCATGAAAGGAGGACCTTTTGACATTGGGTTCGTTGACCCAAATAGAGTTCATGAAGAAGTGGTAAGAACCAAACCCGGGCAAACAGAAGATTTATTGCCTTACAACTTCTCGTGAGTACTGTTATCCTCTCTTGTACACATTCTGTTTCGGCTTACTCAATGTTAACTGTAACTGATGATGAGTTATGCATGCGTAGGTTCCACTTTATTCTGCTAGTCATTCAACCTAACTCAAGAAAAGTCCTTGTCATGGATTCGTTACGAAAAGAAAAAGAGCTATGGGCAGACTTTAGAGAGATGCTCCAGAGGTAATTTCAATCATATTATCGCACTACATCGGCAACTTTTGTGACAACAAGTAATTAATTACTCCTTTATCCATTTTCTTTGCCGGACAGGGTTTGGAAAAGGTTCACGGGCAGGGCCGTGGGTGAATGGTCATAAGAACTAAAATTTGTAGACCAAAATGTAAGTAATAATAGCTAGCTAGGTCTGCGTATCTCTTTGATTCTGCTTCCAATTCCATTATATCATGCTTTATTGATTATTATTTTGATTGAACTCTCTATTCTCGTAAAGTGCGCGCATCAGGGACACGGCAATAACTTATGTGGGTACTATGTTTGCGAGTTCATTCGCAACACGATATGTGCGACGGGCCAAGCCGCACTAGAACACTTAGAGTAAGTACACAACATTATTTTATTACCATCAATTGTGTTGAGTTTTATTCTTATATATATATTGACCCCATTCTTCTTATATATTCAGATCGAACGGATGCGGGACCAACTCCTACCATTTGACCGCATATGAGCCATTCAAGAGGAATTGGCGGGGTTCATACTTGATGAGGTCGTCACGCCTGGCGGAGAACTCTTTAGATATCCAAAAACTCTTTAGATGCTTGAACGTGTCACTACTAGGAAAATCACTATAGGTAATCAGCACATCCGTGGCTCACATGGTTGAAGTGCCCCATGGCTAAAACAGGCGTGGCTCACCTATGGGCAGTGCCCTACTAGTAACTAGAACAACCGTGGCGCACATGACCATAGTGCGCCACAGATATGTGGGCCAGGGCTGTTGGCCACGCATGCACATCCATAGCGCACGTAGGGTAGGTGCGCTACGGTTGTTAGCGTCAACCGTGGCGCACATGGAGGGGGTGCGCTACGCCTAAGCGCATGCCCCTCTCTGTTGTGATGTTACTAATTCCTGTGCGCCACGGATGTTACTAATCCCTGTGGCGCACTGGGGCCGAGTGTGCCACGAATGTGGCGATTTTTTTGGCAGCCCCACTTTATGTGCACATGTGTGACCATCCACCACCCCACACTTCACTTTCCCCTTCTTCTTCCTCCTTAGATCTAGTCGGGATCTTCTCCTTCCCACCTCAATTTCTCCACCCATTCACCATTTTTAGCATGTAGAACTTGCCTTGGATGTTACATAAGTAATAGAGGAAGGTCTCCGGTCTCCGGTCTCTCATCTCCTTCTCCGGTCTCGCGCGCACCTCTCCTTCCATCTTTCTCACGGTTGGTCTCTCATCTCGGTAAGTTGTCCATGTAAGGATGTGTTCATGTGTATATGGATGATATGCTCATATGTATGTAGATGATCGATGCTCATGATGTGTGTATGAGAGGATCGATGGTCATATGTGTGTGTATATGGAGAGTATCGATGATGCTCATGCATGTGTGTATGGAGAGGATAATGATATGTTCATGTGTGTATGGATCGGTCTCTCTCTCTTGTGTTTGTATGTGAACAAGCTGCCATTTGTTTTGCCAAAATGTTGATTCATTTCCATTTTGGCAAGACTTTGGTATTTCGCAAAAGTCCTAATTTTAGGATAGGTCATGCCGAAATTTTCTATCGACCATTGCATGCATGCATTGATTATGTTGTTCTAATAGACTTCTAATTGTACCGTGTACACCGTGCAGGAAAAAATGGTGCTCATAATGAGCGAAGACATTGTGGCTAGATTTTTGAAATGTGCGACGGCCGACATGATAGGAAATAACAAGACGGATATAAGATGTCCGTGCAGAAGATGCAAACTCAACTGGGTGATCGACCCAGATTCTGGGAATCTGCAGGCGTACCTGCTCCGCCATGGTTTCATGGATGGATACACTCATTGGATAAGCAATGACGAAGACGATGGAGACGGCGAAGGTGGGCAACATGACGATGATCATCATCACTGTGAGAATGGGCGATGATGAAGAGTCTCCTGGAGATGGTGAAGGTGCGGAAGCAGACCGGGATGATGATGATCTAGATGCCGGAGGAGGAGACGACGATGGAACAACGTCAGGCTGGGTACGGGACCCTTATGTGCAAGAGCTGCTTCTCAAGCGCATTTAGTAACGCCAGGGTCGCGCTAGAGAGAAAGCCAAGCTTGTGCAACTTGAGAAAGACGCGGTTACTCCATTGTATGAAGGATGCAGGCCCGATGATACCCGGTTGAATGTAACACTCAAGGCTATGGAGATGAAGGCAAAACACAAATTGAGCGACGCAAGCTTCAATGATATGATGGCATTCTGGCACGATCGTCTCCCGGAGGGGAACACATGTCCATCTAGTATCGAGGATGCCAAGAAAATCGTCTGTCCTCTCGATCTACCGCACGTTAGATATCACGTATGCATCAATGATTGCATCATTTATCGGGGCGAGGACATGGAGAAAACCACATGTCCGGTGTGCGGCGTGAGTCGATACAAGAAAGGGAAGAAAGCACCTCGAAAAGTGGTATGGTACTTTACTATCACTCTCGTCTGTAGTGCTATTTCGCGGACCATAAGGAAGCGAAGCTCATGCAATGCCATGCGGAAAGGAAGAAGCCAGGAGATGATGATGATGACCCCGAAAAGGATGATCTGCTGACGCACCCTTCAGATGCTAGCCAGTGGAAAGCATTGGACCTCGAATTCCCAGAATTCGGTTGAGATTCGAGGAACATCAGGCTTGGTGCGAGCAGCGATGGACTCAATCCGTTCGGTAGCCAGAGCAGCACACACATCGCTTGGCCCGTGTTTGTATGGATGTACAACCTCCCTCCATGGTTGTGCATGAAGAAGAAGTACATACAAATGAGTATGCTAATTCAAGGGATGAAATAACTTGGTACCGACATCAATCTGTATCTCGAGCTGTTGAAAGAGGAGCTAGCCACGTTATGGGAATCTGGAGCCAATACTTACGACGCCGTCGCACAAGATTATTTCACTATGAGAGCCGCGGTGGTCACTACGGTGCAAGACTATCTAGGTTGCGGGTATATCTCGGGGCAGGTTATCCAAGGATTCTGCGCATGCGTTAGGTGCATGGATAAAACAAGCTATCTCCAACCAGAGAAAGATCCAGGGTCATCGAAAACCATGTTCATGGCGCACCGGAGGTGGCTCGGCAAGAAAGATCCATGGAGAAAACATGGAGACCTGTTCGATGGCAAATCCGAGACCCGAGGAAATCCCGGATCGTAGGAGAAGCGAAGAAGTGGAAGATTTGCTGAAAAACTGGAAAGATTGTCCTAAGCCTGGAAAGAAGCGAAAGAGGCAGCAACAAGACAAGCCACTGATGAAGGTATGGAAAACAAGGTCTGTTTTCTGGGAGTTGCCATACTGGAAGTTTCTTCGCAAGCCTCATAGCCTCGACATCATGCTTATCACGAAAAACATGTGCGAGAGTCTGGTCGCCACCATAATCAACATGCCAGATAGGACGAAAGATGGTCCGAAAGCAAGGCATGACCTGATATGCTTGGGTATCCGGAAGGACCTTCACGGAGGATGTACTACTCCTGATGATCAGGAAGATGACGATGATCATGAGTCGGAGACGACACAAGGTCGTCGAAAGGGTAAAAAGTTCAAGAAGAACGAATATTACTGCTCTCCTTCTTGCTTCACTCTATGCCAGGATGAGATCAAACAGTTTTTCAAGTGCCTTCTAGGAGTCAAATTTCCTTACGGCTACGCGGGCAAGATAAGCAGATACCTAGACGAGGCGAAGCAGAGGTTCAGTGGCATGAAGTCTCACGACTGTGCCGTGCTAATGACGCAGGTACTTCCGGTCGCACTAAGAGGGATAATGGACGAGCACGTCCGTGAAACATTATTTGGCCTCTGCAAGTTTTTTGACGTCATCTCTAGGAAGTCGATTGGCGTGAATCAGCTCGGGAGGCTACAGGAGGAGATCGTGGTGATACTATGCGAGCTTGAGGTCTACTTCCCACCCGCATTCTTCGGCATTATGGTGCATCTACTGGTCCATGTCGTGGAGGACATCGTACAACTCGGGCCGATGTTCCTCCGCGGCATGATGGCGTTTGAAAGGATGAACGGACACATCAAAGGATACGTTTGCAACAGGTCCCGTCCAGATAGAAAGATAGCCAAGGGCTTTCTGGCCGAAGAGTGCATCTCTTTCTGCACGAATTATCTAGACATCGAGAACCCTGTCGGTCTTCCCGTCAACAGGCACCTTGGCAAGCTCGACGGATCTGGTCACCGAGAGGGTCGTCGCATACTGCATGCAGACTTCGATTTTCGACGCGCAGACTTTGATCGAGCAAACTTCATCGCGCTACAGCATTTAGAACTGGTCGATCCTTGGGTACAGAAGCACAAAAGGTTAATCTAGAAGAAGTACAGTGACCGGGGCATACAGAGGACGCATGGAGAAATAATCAAAGAGCACAACTCAGATTTCACGCGTTGGTTTAGGCAGACGCTCCTTGATAATCCCCCGCGATCGCATTCTTCTGAAACGGAAAAGATCATATTCACCTTGTCGCAGGGACCGATGCGAAACCTGGTGACCTATCAGGCGTATGATATCAACGGCTACACATTCGACACGGAGGAAAAGGACAACAACTGTGATTATCAGAACTCAGGCGTAACGTCGGAATTCTACACCGATGACAACGTGAAGGAAAGATTCTACGGAAGAATTGAGGAGATCTGGGAGCTCGACTACTGTGGAGAAAAGGTGTCGATGTTCCGTGTCAGATGGGCAAAGAGCGTCGAAAGAGAAGACCGGTATTTCACAACCATGGTAATACCTGAAGCAACCAAATCCAAGGCCGCCGGTGAGAACGTGACCGCGAAAAATGAACCGTGGGTACTGGCTACCAAAGTGGACCAATGTTTTTCATTACCGACCCGACAAAGCATAGCCGTGTTGTCGTGAGGAGACGAAAAAGAAACATCATCGGAATGGATGGAGTCGCCAACGAGCAAGACTTCGACCAGTACGGCGATCCAAAGATTGAAGATGACGACGACTACGATGCAGCAACATACATCACAAGAAAAAAAAAGACAACCCTACACAAAAAAGGTAGCCCGTTCAAAAGAAGAAACATTAAAGTGCTGGGGCTAAATTATTCAATCGCGACAAAGAAGGGAAAAAAGATTGTAAAACGCTAGCTCAAAAAATATTGTAAAACGCATGGTCGAAAAAGATTGTAATATTCATGGACAAATTATAATGACATATTTGTATCATGGACAAATTATTATGATATATTTGAATCATATTTAATTTGTACCACTTTTATGATATTATCACTTTCGGGCATTTTTGGAATATTTAAAAGTAATTTAAAAACAAAACAAAACTTTTATGGAATATATCACCACTTTTGGGCATTTTTTGGAACATTTAAAAATATTTTTAAAATAAAAATAAAAAAGGTGGGCACCAGGATTCGAACCTGGGTGCTCACAGGTTTAGATTAGAGCAGTGGGTGGAGCCAGTGGGATAGGCTAGTGTAGTTGTACAATAGGGGTTGCCGCGCCTTCTTATGTGACTAGTAGTACCGAGTTAGGCGTAGCGCACTTGGCCAGGATGCGCTACGCCTAACTCGGTACTACTAGTCAACCGTGCCACGCCGGCGCGCCTCTCCTCCCCATCTCAAACACCGCCGATCTAATCCCCACTGCCATCCTCAGACACCGCCGATCTCGATCCGCCGCCGCTCTAAGAGGAGCACGTGGAGGAGGAGGAGCCCCGTGGACGTGGAGGAGGAGGACGCTCGAGGAGGAGGTCGTGGACGTGGAGGAGGACGCTTGAGGAGACGCTCGAGGAGGTGGTCGTGGACGTGGAGGAGGAGGAGGCCCGTGCCCGTGCGCGTCCAAGGAGGCCTGTGCCCGCCCGCCATCGTCGTCCTCATCGCTCGCCTGCCTAGCTCCGCGATCCCTCCTGGTGAGTCCCCTGCCCACCTCCCATCTCTCCCTCTCTCCCTCTCTCTCCCCTCTCTCCCTCTCTCCCTCTCTCTCCCCTCTCTCCCTCTCTCCCTCTCTCTCATCGGCCGTGGAGAAGGGGCTCGCTGGTGGTGTGGGGTCGAAGGCAGGCCGATACTCGCTCCGGAAGGAGTTCAGATAGCTAGCGACTGTACAGAGATCTGTTACATCTGTATACTTGGCATTTGTTCGTCCAATGATTCATTGGACTAGACTAGATTTGGTCGGATTCGTCTCCTCATTTTTGTATTCGTGATCATAAGAAATGATCTGCTGAGAAAGAAAGATAGATAAAAGGGCTAAAATTGGTTTGCTCATCGATTAATTAGAGGTATAAATTGCTGAATCGTAATCGGGAACTGTGCAGTAAACCATTTTCAGACACTTTTACTTGATTTTTTTAGATCTGTTGCTCCAGCTCGCTAGAGCAGTGTTCTGCATTGCAGCTGTGATGATGCCAACCTTCTTTAGTACTACTTGATCGTGCAGGTTGTATATAGGCTTGGGTTCTTAGTCCGTTGATTAGTAATTTAGTATGCAAACAGTGAGACTGAAATATTATTCATTTCTCACTAAAAAAGAAATACTGACTCTGTCTCAAAATATGTCATAGGTTTGTCAAAATTTAGAAAATCTAGACACTATTTAGAAAATTTAGAAAATATATCACAGGTATGCAAATATGTTATGATGTACACACACTGTACTGTATGCCGCATGGGGTTCGTAAGTTACTGAGAATGAGTGGCATCGAGGAAACATCTACCTCAGCTGACGGCTTATAGCATAATGTTGATCAATTGAGATCAGTGGTGGCCTGTTTACCTATAGTGATGCACCTTATAGCAAATCTTCTTGCTCTTTCATAGCCCACGTGATGTGTGCCATCTACAACTCATGGATACATGTTCACCTTGAAACACTAGCTGTTGGTATGCGTATCTTTGACTGATGGTTGTAAAGGTCTACATATACACCTCTAAAAATACAGTAGAGAAATGTTCCTGGGAATTTGCCCTTTTTTCTGATGCTTTGTATAAATGCCATGATAGGACAGTGTCATTATGAATAAGGATCTCCATATGACTTGGTGCGCTGAAACTTCACATCGCCACACATACACGTTGGTCTTAATTTTTCATAACAATATTACATGACCATAAAGATAAGTAGCTACTACATGACAATAAAGATAAGGCCCTACCTGATGTATTGCATCCTAATGAACACCGCACTCCAAATCTGCTCCTGTGAATACCAACTAATTTGCTAGGCAGGTGATTCTTGAATGTCAAGGTACTGTTTGTGAATTGTTCATAGTTTTGCTAGAACACAATTTGGATTATTGGTAGAATACAAATTGAATGTCAAGGTACTATTTTGCTAGAACACAAGTTTTTACTGTGATGGTTGTAGGTTTTTATCTCATCAGATAAGCATTTCATTTTAATGGATGTAGTTGCTGGATTAATATAGGCATAACCTGATGCTAGACTTGATAGAAAACCTGATGCTAGGCATAAACTGATGTAATTAATCAGTGAGAATTCCTAAACTTGATGGAAAACCTGATGCTAGGCATAACCTGATGCTAGGCATAACCTGGTGCTAGACTTGATGGAAAACTATATGTGCTACTGTTTTTGATCATCTAGGTACTGCTGTTCATCTAGGCACTGTTGTTCAATATTGATTTGATCATTAACATGTTGTTCAAAAATCTGGAGCTACTGTTTTTGCACTATTTTGATCCAGCTTTAAATCTGGCTGCAAAAAACTACTATGCTGCTACTACTATATGTGTTGCTGGATCTAGCCATTTATTTTTATATACCTAGTAATGATCTTGATGTGCTTGTTGTGATGGTAATGTATTGGCTGTGCTGGCTATTCTTGTGCTTGTATGAAGCACTTTATTATGTCGTGTATGCAGGTTCTTGTATGAAATGAGTACCGATTTTTGCCGGAATATTGATTAACTTCCGTTTCGGCAGAAATCGGGCACTCCTAGTTTAAGAAAATTAGCAAAGTTTATGACGGATTTATCCATGCATTTAACCAATTATTTGTTTTTTATTAGTGCAAAGATGTGTTACAATGACGATGCTGGATGTTCTAAGCGCATCAGCGCTGAAGGATAACTCAGACCTCCGAATAAACAATTGACATTCTGGGAGGCGGCCCAACGGCTAGAAGACGATGAAGAATACCATCCTTCGGAGAGAGAGGATGATGAGATGGAAGACGCGGAGGAAGAAGACGAAGGAACAGCGGATGATGAAACCACTAATGGCGGCGAGGGCACAAGGAGTGGTAGAAATCCTCCTAAGAAGAAGAAGCCGAAGGACCGGCGCCCGAACACGGTCGGCACCGTCAGGGATGTATGGGCACCCCATCGATTTAGTACCTGATTCCAAGTACTGTACTGGGGGCCACAAGTAGTTTGGGGCTTTATTACTATCCTGTACTTATGCCATGCTTTACTGCTTTATTTAAATTCAGCGTATCTACCGTACCGTTTAGGATCGCGACACGTCGCTGACGACAAGCCCACCACACTTCGGGTTCCCGATCGTTACAGCCCACGCAAAACCCCGAGTCCGTCTCGAGACCGACCGTTACATGGTAGACTTAGTGGGGTGGCCCCCTGTGCTTGCTTTGGGTCTGGGAAACGTCATGACTTAGGCCCCGCCGACATACCGATGGGTGTATGTTAACTGATCTGGCAAAAAGGGTCGAAGTGCGTGTGGATACTTTGGTGCACCCCTGCAGGGTTAAATCTTTTCGAGAAGCCGTGTCCGCGGTTATGGATGACTTGGAGCACAGTTCTCGATCATAGACAACTATAACTAAAGTTTACTGTTATAATTTGATTTGTATCCGATATGACTAGTAATCAGCTCCACTACAACGGAATGGCTAAATAAAAGTACCAACAACTGCTGTGTTTGGGATATCTCATGCTAATTGTATCTGACTAGTAAGTGTTGCAACTACAACGGAATGGTTAACTAAAACTGCCCACTGCTTATTATATCAGGATGACTATCTATACGTGACTAGTAATTGCTGCAACAATAACTGAATAAATAAAACTGCCAACTGTGTGAGTTCCTCGGTTGACTTCCTCGTTTGGTTTCGAGGGGGAAACACCAGGATGGGTATGTTTGGTGGTAGTATCAGGTTGGTTCCGAATAGGTCTTTCTTACCCCCCTCCGATAGCCGCTATTTGTATCGAGTCTCTATAGGTTGTTTAGTGCATGCCGCGCTGTCGCTTCAGTCCACCATACCTATGTAGGCGAGGACCGCCGAATTCTAGCCTCGCCGAGTGTCGGCCTCGATCGACCGCTCTCTCTTTTTCCTTTGCCCTTTGTCGGCACCCCTTTTGTTTAAGAAGGTTTTGAGATCGACGTTGTTAGGAGGGTTACCCTTCCGGCTTGGCCTGGGCAGGGTTATGGACGCCATTGGTTATTCTTCAGGATTCTTAGCTCCATTTGCGTCTTGTCCGTACTCGGACGCTGTATCGTTTTCAAGGTGATTTGGATCTTTGTACTGTATACGTGTATTCTTGACTCATGGAGTCGTCATTGTATATATCTGTTCTGTGGGTTCCATCGTGGACTATTGTGTAATGATATTACTTCGTTTTCCACCCGCACGCAAGTGCCTGGTGGGCACCTTTGAATCGTTTCTATGCGGGTTTGGCGGGAATCGCTAAAACTTGCATAGGGCCGATTCTGAGGGTGTTACAGAGAGCGCTGGTATTTCTAATCTTATATGTAGATGACATATTGCTGATTGGAAATGATATTCCTATGCTCGAGTCTGTTAAGACCTCATTGAAAAATAGGTTTTTGATGAAGGACTTAGGAGAAGCGGCATATATTCTGGGAATCAAGATCTATAGAGATAGATCAAGGAGGCTAATTGGATTAAGCCAGAGTACATACATTGACAAAGTGTTGAAACGGTTCAGCATGGAAGAGGCTAAGAAGGGGTTCTTGCCCATGTCTCATGGCATAAAACTCAGCAAGACTCAGTGTCCTTCGACTACTGATGAGTGTGAGCGCATGAGTAGGGTTCCATATGATTTGGCTATTGGATCCATCATGTATGCAATGATATGTACTCGCCCAGATGTTTCCTATGCTCTAAGTGTTACGAGCAGATCCCAGGCTGATCCAGGTGAAGGTCACTGGACAGCGATAAAGAACATCCTTAAGTACTTGAAAAGTGTAGGGTTCGCAGCATAGAAAACAAAAAATTTCCTACGGTGGGAACTATGTACCAAGATCTATCTACTAGATACAAACAACGGGCGGATGTATATCCGCAGAGAACATACCCTTGAAGACCGACAAAGCTTAACGAGTCCAAACTCGTCGTTGATGTAGACGATCTCATGCCGATCTCAAGATCGAGAGGAAGTCCTAGCGCCAAGAAGCAGCGCTCAAGCACACACGTTCGAGGCACGGAGCAACCTCCGCCTTCTCGCTCCAGCGATGCAGCATAAGCACAACTCTTTCTTGCCGAATAGCCACCGGGAACATGTATCTCGCTAGTCCGAGACCATGGGGAATAAATTCTAGAGGGGGAGAGAGATCCTTCACGAGGAGGTGTGCTTCGAGAGGAGGAGAGGGGGGCCTTTTATAGGGGATAGGGGGGGCACCCAAGGGGCATGGAGCCCAGCCATGGGGGCTGCCCCCACCTCTTCCACATTCATGTGGGTGGAGCTCCCACTCAAAATGAAAAGCCTCCACTCCCATTAAAAAGCCTCCACTCAAAAATCCACTCACATGCATTAAACTTCCACCAAATTTAGTGCAAGCTCTCATTTACATAAAAATCTTTTGTTTATTTATTCAGAATTTTGTTAATTACTTTAATTAACAAACATTCACATAAAACCCCTTGCTAGTATTCCATTTCACATGCAGAACCAGGTTCAACAATTTCAACCGAAACAGTTTCGGTGTCTAGTGAAATAAATTCCTTCGCTTTCTTTTTCTTTTCGGCATGAAACTTTTGCTCCAAATGGATGTCGGTGTATCTTAAGTGTGTCACCCTACTGTTCACGAATAATGCGGATATGATCAAGACTCCTCTCAGATCAATAATTAGAAGCGGGATTTGGAGACCCATACTGACTCCCACACATTCAACGATGACTTTCTTGTGATCGTCAGAACCTTTTACGCTAGTATCTTAATCCCTTTGTTTCATATATTACATGTCCGAGATTCGATCATCGGTATCTCCATACCTAGTTTGATCTCGTTACTGACATGCACTCTTTTCTTGTTCCCGTTATATAACATTCTAGTGATCAAATCACTTGCTTGCAAGCTAATCAATGAGATATCACCGAGAGGGCCCAGAGTATATCTTTCTGTCATCGGGATGAAAAAATTCCACTCTCGATCCATGGGCCTCAACATAACACTTTATTAGTTCTGAATCCATCTTTATAATCACCCTGTTACGGTGTGACGTTTGATGTTATCAAGAAACTCTTCCGGTGTTAGTGATTGACATGATCTCATGGTCTAAGGATTAGGATCACTTCATAAGTTGTTATAGCAATATAAACTCAATGACTTTGATCGTAATGCTATACTTCAGATGAATGTTCATCACATCATTACACTAATATTGTGACCTCGTTATTAACAACATCCAATGTCCATGATCAGGAAACCTTGATCATCTTGTTAATCAACGAGCTAGTTTATGAGAGAGGCATAACTAGGAACTTCCTTTTTGTTTATTAAACACACATGTATTAATGTTTCTGTATTAATACAATTATAGCATGCAAAATAAACATTTATCTTAAACAAGGAATACGATATTAACCACTTTATTATTGCCTCTCGGGCATATTCCCTTCAAAAAGGACTAAGGATGTGTTCCTAGTTTATGAAGGTGAGGATGAACTCAGCGTAAAGGGTTACACAGATGCGAGTTACCTTAATGACTCAGATGATTCGAAATCGCAATCAGGTTATGTGTTTGTCATGAATGGTGGTGTCGTGAGCTGGAAAAGTTCCAAGCACGATACGGTGACCTCCTCTTTAACAGAAGCTAAATATATTGCTGCCTTGGAGGCCGTAAAGGAAGCTGTTTGGATCAGGAATTTCCTGATCACTCTTGGTGTGGTTCAGGGTGAGTCCAATCCCTTGGACGTTTATTGTGACAACAATGGTGCTATTGCACACGCCAAGGAACCTAGATAGCACCAGAAGAAAAAACATATTCGCATGCGTTACCATCAGATTCGAGAGTTCGTTGAGGATGGTAGTGTCATGATATGAAAAATACATACGGACTCAAATGTTGTTGATCCCTTGACTAAGCCTCTCTCGCAGCACGCGCATGAAGCGTAGACAAGAGAAATTGGTATTAGATATATTTTAGATTGACTCTAGTGCAAGCGGGAGACTGAAGGAAATATGCCCTAGTGGCAATCATAGAGATGATTATATTTCATATGTATCCATGAGTTATTGTAATATTCCTTGAATATCCATATCAGGCAACTTTTATTGATTGGCAATTATGTGAATTGTTTGTGAAACTCTTTACTTGTATGGTTATTTAATAGTTGTCCCTAGTCGGAGTTCATGTCAGGACACACATGAATATTCGACTAGCACATCGATTGGTTGATGACTATGTTTCTCAAGTCATAGACATGGAGATGTCAAACCAATGATGTGGAGACATGTTATGAACATGGGGTTGGACTGACCCAAGTTGAGACTAGCAATTAGACTTGCAACTCTATCTACACATCATGTACGTCTTGTCCTTAGACCTGAGGTTGTCGCATGTACTTGAGATGTGGATCGACCTACTTTGGGGCTATCTGACGCTACTCCGTAACTGGGTAGTTATAAAGGTAGTTTTCGGATTTGTCCTGAAGCATGCTGCAAGGAATGGTCAATCAAGATGGGATTTGCCCCTCTCTACGTGAGAGAGATATCTCTGGGCCCCTCGAGTGATCGGATCTATAAATGCATGGTCGTGCTACATATGGTTAAAGAGTTAACCTAGTAAAGGGATTTCGAATCATGGTATCGAGAAAGAGAGGTCAGCTTGGAGCTATACCAAATATAGTGAGGCAAAGGGAAAGACATGTACTAAACCTTGTGGTGGTTCGTCCGATATGATCTTTGTATACGTTTAGGAGCTGGCACGTCTTGCTAGAGGCCGCTACCAGCTATTGACAGAATAAGAGTATTCGTGTCATGTCGATATGAATATGAACCTATAGGGTCACACACTTAAGGGGCTGGAAGCCTAATGAGGATTAGATCCGAATTAGACCAGGCTTAGGCTACTAATGGGCTGCTAATGTAGACTCCCACTAGGGATTCCTATATAAGAGAGGGTGGGGCGAGCTGACCAGGGTTAGACCACTCCACCCAGCCGCCACTCCTCATGCATGTATCGTGCGCGTGGACCTAGCAGTCCGGCGTCTGACGCTTCCACCCCGCATGTCTGGATACCTCGGAGGTGCTGCATCTGTGGCACTTGGACGAGCCGTGCAAGGGGAGCTTCTCGTGGGACGAGGACAAGGAGGAGACGTGGAACATCTGCACTGCCTCGACGCGCTTGATCAATTCCGCAACTGCGCATCTAGTGGTAATCCCATGATCTATGACAACAGTAATCCTGGTTTACGCGGTAGAATTTTTTTGATTTGCGCTAGTGTAGCCTACCCATATCCCTTCACTTAACATCATTGAGATGCATAAAACCATGTTTCCCTCTCTCATAATAACTTTCAGTAGCACTCTGAATAATTTTGACAATATAACTGTCACTGGCAACAACTTTATTAGAAGAAGCATACTTACAATCACCAAAAAGAGGTCCAATGTCATAGACTGGATCAATAGAAGCAAGTTGTTCCATCCTGAAATCTTTATTAGGCAAGCTATTTTCACAAGGAGATTTAGCAAATTTGGAAAAGTTAAACTCATAAGAATCTCCATCAAACTTAGTTAAGACTTTTTCCTTCTTACAATCAATAATAGCTCCACAAGTGTTCAAGAAGGGTCTACCAAAAATGATAGGACAA
Organism: Avena insularis; assembly: GCA_023614405.1. Classification (NCBI taxonomy): domain Eukaryota; kingdom Viridiplantae; phylum Streptophyta; class Magnoliopsida; order Poales; family Poaceae; genus Avena; species Avena insularis. Next base: position 266,707,015 of record CM042693.1, on the reverse strand, counting down.
GATTTGCTAGCTGTTGAATTAAGCACTAGAAAATCAGCAGGATACTTAATCTTACCGCAGAGAACCTCCACATCTCTTATAATACCAATGGGGAAAATGGTTTCCTTGTTAGGAAGGTGAATAAACACATCAATGTCCTCAATCTCACAAGGACCAATCTCATGCATAATTTCCCTATAAAGCTCATAAGGAATAACACTAGAACTAGCACCAATATCACATAAACCATAGTAGCAATGATCACCAATTTTAACAGAAAGCACATGAACACTAGCTTTTCTAGCCTTACTAGGATGAGAGATAATATTAGAAGAATCTTCACAGAAGACAATGTGCTCATCCTCTATATTTCTAGTGACAAGTTCTTCACAATAGCTACCACAGGTTCATCACTCGAATGCTTACTAGACTCCACAGTTTTCATCATACCTTTGTTATTTGCACTAATAATCATAGAATACTCCTTTACCTTAGCTGGGAAAGGTATTTTCTCAACATGAGGTTCAGGCACAATATGATTAGTAGTACAAACTTTAGTACTTCTAACAGGAACATGATAAACAACGTCTTTATAAGGAGCATGGTACTTATTCCACTTCTTTTTGGGAATTCTATGTAAGAGGCAAAGGCCTTGAAACAGTTGGCAATACTTTGGGAATCAATACCAAACTCATTGCTAATATCCCGGAAGTCATTAGTTCCCATAAAAGATTTAATGCATTCATAATCATAGTTTATACCTGACTTTCTTCCTTTGTCGTTTTCCAAAGATTCAGTGTTCTCTTGAATACTGTCTAGTAAATCCCATTTAGCTTCTTGCTTCATGCGTGTGAATGATCCAGCACAGGAAGCATCTAGTAAATGTTTATCATGAGAGAAATCCTAGCATAAAAGTTTTTGAGAATAATATTGTTAGGGAATTCATGAATAGGACATTTAAGCATTAGTAACTTCAATCTACCCCAAGCTTGATCTGTGCTCTCTCCATCAAGAGGCCAAAAGTTATATATAAGATTTCTATCCTTATGAATCTCACTAGGAGGATAAATTTAGAGTAAAAGAGAGATGCCATCTCCTCCCATTCCATGGATTGTCCATTCTTCAGCAACTTATACCATTCTTCATCTCTCCCTTTCCAGGATATGGAGAGTAACTTCTTCTTGACCTGTTCAGTTGTGATACCTGCACACTTAAACAACCCGCATAATTCATGGATAAAAATAAAGTGATCACCAGGATGGATAGTTCCATCCCCTAAATAATAATTATCCATAACACGATCAACAATACTTGTAGGTATATTAAAAGGATCTATCACAACAGGAGGTGGTTCATCGACTACCCTAGCAGTGGTAGTAGTTTTCCCAAACAGAAAACCATGTGGGTTATACATATTGGAAACGAAGTAACAAGCAGTAACAAGAACAATACTCACAGTAAAAGTTTCCCTTACCAGTTCCACTCTTCAATAGCGCTTCCCTCCCCGGCAATGGCGGAAAAGAGTCTTGATAACCCACAAGTATAGGGGTGTATCGTAGTACTTTTGATAAATAGGAGTGTCGATCCCAACGAGGAGCAAAAGGTGCTGAACAGTGGTGTGGAGCAGGAAATCCCTGTGAATAGTTAGAAAATGGATTTTTAGTGGTTTTATGATAAGGCAACAAAACAAGTAATAAAGACAACGAACAAACGAATCAAGTGGCCCAATCCTTTCTTAACAAAGGACAAGCTGGTGGAAATACTTATAAGGAACACACATTCTCGAGGACACATGTGAATTTTGTCAAGTGATTTCGCTTCAAATAGCTGAGTACTCTTCTCTGGTGTTGTAAGTGTTGTGTGGGTGAACCTGTGCTAACATACCAACCTTACTTGGACTAATACATACTTGTGATTCAACCCCCTACAAACATCCGTAACTACATGAAAGTAATTAAGATATAAATCTAACCACAGCCTTAAACTCTGAGATCCTACGCTCCTTTGTGCAAAGGTGTCCTAACGGGGGTTCAGGTTTCTGTCACTCTGGCAACCCCACAATTAGTAGCCAAATACACAATGAATTCCCCTAGGCCCATAAATGGTGAAGTATCATGTAGTCGATGTTCACATGACACCACTAGAATAATAGCACCACAACTTAAATAATAAACCATTGAATAATAACTCATCACAGATTCACTACTAACAACATGAATTCTCCCATGTCCTCAAGAACACAACGAACTACTCACAAGAAATCATATGGATCAAGATCAAAGATGATATGATAATTGATAAAAATCTGAATATAAACAATAATCCAACGGTTCCACTCACAAGCATCAACTACAATAGTAATCAACACCGAGAAAGTTTCCCCTAAGAACTAAAGCAATATCCAACACAATTGTTACAGTGGGACGGAGTGGCAGTGATGGTGCTGGTAGAGATGATGGTGTGGATGATGATCCTGATGAAGCCTAGCTTGATGATGGTGTTGATGGCGATGGTCTCCCCTCTCCGGGAAGGAATTCACCCTAGAGACGACGGAAATCTATCTGTGGTTGCTCCCCTAGGCTTAGGGTTCTGTAGGGAAGATATAGGCGAAGGGACGGAGTCGGAGGCCGGGCAGGTGGGCCACACCTTCCCTAGGCGCGGGGTCAGGTGGGCCCGTGCCTAGGGGGTGTGGCCCCCCTACGGCCCCTCTTCGCTCCTCCTTTTGGCTTCCTTCGTATTCTGGTAAAATAATATGTTTCCATACTTTTCTGGTATTTTTCTGATCTTCGCGAAATTGCACCGAAATGCCTTCTTTTCCATTAGAATCCAGACTCCGGCAGTCCATCCTCCAAGAATCATCCAACATGCATAAACAGATGAAAATCCATAAGTAATACCTCATAATAAGACAAATATCAGTGAATAGAGGTAAATTATGATATAGAAAGGTGATGCAAATTGGGCGTATCAGTGCTCTGGGCGAAACCGGTGGCGTTTTCGACGACGTACATGGGCTACAGGTCACGCGACGGGGAACGGGCATGTCTGGGGGGTACCTAGGGTCATGGCGCATCAAGTGATGCACGGCGAGGGTGAGGCACCGCGTGTGCACGGTGTCGGCTTCGGCGCTCTGGCGCACTCTCGGCATGGCAGACAGAAAATGGGAGCGACTGTTCTTAGTGGTCCAGGGCCTGGCTACGCTCGAGGGTTGGACAGGGGGTGGCGGTGGATGGTGGCCTGCCTCCTAGACAACGTGGACAGGTGTGGCGTTGCCTCCTACGTGCTAGCCATGGTTGGCCGGTAATGGGTAGAGGGCTAGCTTGTTCAATGCACTGGTGGTCACTAGGGGAGACAAGGGGAGCGAATTGGGTGCAGTGGGGGAACAAAGCATTGATCAAGAATAGTGAGAGTTAGGCAGTTTGATCTATGCTCACCATGTGTTTGATGAAATGGCCGCATGAGATTTGAATTTCAATTTTTGACTGAATTTTGGTGAGTGCTCTGGTTACATTCTTGGTAGTCTAAGGTTGCTTGGGTTTGTCAAGGTGAACTGGTTTGAGTGGTTTTTGAGAAATGGTGATCTTAGTACCTATTAAGGATTCAATTTTGAATAGATTTGTAATTTGTTTCTGTTAGAAAAGTTGGACTAGGAACACTCAAAGTGGTCTAGTGGTTAACTTTGGTCAAAATGACCATTTGCTTATATTGCTTATTTTTTATTTTATCTTCATTTGATTCTGCTTGGAAATGATCTAGATGATGTTGTTTTCATATTTAAACCAATTCTTTCCATTCATAGCAATCAAACATGGCAATCTCAATCATTCATGCATTCATCACACACACATGCATTCATATTAATTTTAACAACAAATTTTTTTGTTAACCCTAAACTTGGGTGATTGGAACTTCATAATCTTGATTAATATTTTTGGGATGTTACAAACCTTCCTTCCTTAAACAATATCTCGTCACGAGATTTAAGGAAAATAAAACTAGCAACTAAAGAGATCTAGAAACTCAGTCCTAATGTAATCTTCTTGTTCCCATGTAGCTTCTTCTTCAATATGGTTACTCAACTTGATCTTGAGAAATTTGATACTCTGGTTTCTGGTGGTTCTGAAGGCTACTTCCAAAATACGAATGGGTACTTCGCAATAAGTTAGGTCATTGTTAAGCTCTATGGTTCTGTGATCAATATTCTTGAAAACTTCGGTCTTCTCCGGGACTTCTAGGCATTTGCGAAGTAACGAGATATGGAACACATTATGCACGGCTGACATCTCCTCCAGCAGTTCCAGTTGATATGATACTTCTCCTTGGTGATAAAAATCTTGAAGGGTCCGATATATCTAGGGGAAAGCTTTCCTTTGAGTTGGAAACATTGCATTCCTTTCAAGGGTGATACTTTTAGATACAAAAAATCTCCGATATTGAAGGCCAGGTCTAGACGTCTCTTGTAACATCCCTAAAATCATGTTTTCAAAGCTTTGCATATCATCCATGCATTCATGATCATTTATGGTTCAATTTCAAAGTCATTACAAAAACAGAAGCATTTGGATGCTTGTTATTTTATGTAAGCAAGGCATTTGGATGCTTGTTATTTTATGTAAGCAAGCATTGATTCAATGCTACTCCCTAGTGAGAGATTATTTGTTTTAAAACCATTATTGTGTGTTCATAGTATTGTTTGGTTGAGTTCAAATCTTGGACAAAATTCTCCTTTCATCCCAACAGCCAAAGCAGCCCACCCGGGTTTTCCCCTTTCTCTCTGTTTCTCACCGCGCTCGTGCACACCCACTCGCTGACGCCCCGGACCCACTGCCACGTCAAGTTCGTCGTCAATCTCGCGCCGAAAACCTGCTCGCCGCGGCCGTTTCCTCCCTGACGCAAATGCGCTTAATTGGCATTGATTGCTCGCGAGATTCTCGCCCCTGCTCCGGCTATTTAACCCCCACCCCTCTGCGACCATTTCCCCTCACTCAGCGCCCCCACTACGCCACCAGGCTGCCCACACTCTCGCTTGCACCGCCGCAGTACCGAGACACTCCGGCAATCGATTACGGTGAGCTTCGACTGCTCCTCTGCTTCTGGTTCAAATGAGCGTGACCTCCACGTACTTGTGCATCTACTGACACCCCTAGTTTGCTTGCTCGTGAGCCAGGTCGCCGTCTTTGTTCACGCCCGCAAACACCAGAGCCGCCGCTCAACCCCCACGAGCAATAGCGGTATGAATCGAACGCCCCTTGACCCCGCATGCATACTGTCAGATTCGCCTTGTCTTTGCGCAGCTGCTAACACCACTGGCTCATGCTAGGGCGACCCAGAACCTCGGCAACGTAGACGTCTGCAAGCACCCAACGCCGTGCACAACTCCGACGAGCCCCAGCGACCACCACGGTGCGCCCCTTCGCCAACGAAGACCACCTCGAGCACCAATGTCATCATGCGAACTCGGTAAGCTATTCCACTTCCTTCCTCGCTTCCTGTATCGCCGGCAACATCACCGCCCGAGCGCGCCGCCGCCAGCCACCATCGCGCGCCGCCCATCTTTGGCCAAACGTTTGTGCACCGTTAGATCTAGATCGGATGCGTAGAATTAGATCACTTAACGACGGGATACGAGTCAGATCTGGCTGTGCGATTTCATTTAGATCATGCGGTCCACGCTTTTCGATCTGTGTGAAGCGGTATCAACCAATCAGAGAGCGCTGCGTGGCTAGATCTTTGTTTTAAAAACACAATTTAGATCTATTAGTGATTCAAACTTGTAAAATTCATATCTTTTGATTCCCACGTTCTAATTTTGCAACTTTTATATCATTGGAATCAGGAGAAAAAATCCTATCTCTTTATGCAATGTGTTTAATGTTTTGACTCTGTAAAAATGGTGGTTTATGCAGAATATTGTATAGGATTATTTTGGTTATATAAATAATTTTAAAAATGTTTTAAAGATCAAATAAAGTTTATTTTGAGTATCTTGGACATGTTTATGTTTCAGTACTTTTTACTTGTCTTGTTGGTATATTAAAATCATCACATGGCATTTGCATGCATTCATATATTTTTGTTTGTATAATTTGATATGTGAATTTGGTGCCATTATTTTATGTGTAGAGTTTGGTGCAAATAGTGACTGTGATTGTGAAGATTGTTGCTACTCTCCCAACTACCAAGGCAAGTGGTACTTCATGATTTTATACCTATATTTTTCAACTATACACTAGAAATATTTTGTATAGGACTTGCATGAATATTTTGATAAGTATCTATATGCTATTCTTGGGAAATCCTAGTATTTGTAGAATTGTTAGAAATTTCTCTTAGTTAAGATGCTTACCATTGTCGTGCTTAGCCTTGCTAGTAGCAACCAAGGGTGGTTATATATTCATGCTATGCGAAATATTTCTAAGTCTTTGGACTTGTGTTTTGCTTAATAAAACAACTAAGTGAATGAAACACCTGGGTGGAATGGAAAGAATGGTTTGTGTTGAGTGGTTACACAAGGCCCATTTCTATGGCTGACCTTGTATATCTCACTTGTGGAAAGCCACCCAGGAACAAAGGGATTTGAGAGGCCAAATGTTAAGATGCTTCTAGTGCAACCACATGGAATTATGGGCTCTGCCTGGATCATATAGGTTGAAATAATTGAGCCATTTGGACAGTTGGTGGTAGTGGGATGATAGGTTTGGAGCGCGTCCATTTGGTCTAAGGGAAGGCTTCTGAAAGGTCCTGTCTTGGTGAAAATCAAGTCTTGTGGGGAAAGTGCACAACCTCTGCAGATGGAAGAATCTAAGTACTTAGCCATGTCCCTGGTATGGGACAACATGAGCATCAAGACATGGAAGATATCAAGAATCTCCTCATCCCAATTTCTAAATTAAAACTTGTGGTTGAAGATTGGTGAAGGATCACCAATGTCTATTGGTGATTCCTTGGGAAAGTTTTGTTAAAGAAAAACTTAGTGTTTTCAACTGATAGGTAAAACCTATTTTGAGCAAAGCAAGCCTAAGCTACACTTAGCCAAATGCATGTAGTATCTAGATGCTAATATTCTACTAAGGTATCACTTGACAATACTATTCCAAATGTATTGACCCACTGTGGCTGTAACTTGTGATGTTGCAGGTTATTCTGATGATGATTAGGGGTTATGAGTCTACACTCAACATGCTTGTCTGTGGCACATGAAGATGAAGACTTATTTATCTTATTCTTTAATTGAACTCTTGTATTAGGCCTGTGGCCATGGAGTTTGTAAAAGACTATGTTTGTCTCTGGAATGATATGTAATAATGACCTTTTGTTTTTGTGTACTTCATCTTAAATTGTGGATGCTAGCATTGATCCAGGGACTAGAATTGCAATCACTGGGATCATTAACTTTATAAAGGGAGGGATCTTACAGATGGTATCAGAGCACTGTGTTGCCTGTAGGATTATGACCGTAGGAATGGATTAGAAACCACTAAGGAAAAAATTTCAACAATTTCCACACTTGTCTTTTTCTTCTCGTAAAACTTTTCTAATTCTTCTTTCTCATCTCTATTTGTAGATGAACTCCATCAACGAAGCTGTAAGGAAGGGACCACTCATGACCATGACCCTAGAGTGTGAGACTGAATTTCCAAAGGCCCTCAAGAACCTTATGGTTACCATGGGGATACATGGTGCAGCTGTGTACAAAGGTTTCCCTGTGATGGATGAAGGAGAAGAATATTGGTGGGTGCAACTTCACTTGTACAAAAACAAGGAAGACAACCACAAGGAATCATGATTCTTCATGGTCACCAACTCAGTGATGCACACCACATTCTTTGATTCTGCAAGGGATGCAGCTTGGAAGGCATCAAAGAGCTTTGTGAAAGACTCAAGTGCAGAATGCTTAACACCCAAAATGACCTTAGGGAAGAAAAGAAGCATACCCAAGAGTTGGAAACTACCAACCAGCAACTAAGGGAAGACATCATAGACTTGATTTTGGAATCTTGTAATCAAGATAGGCAGATGGCTACTAAGGATGCTTTGATAGCCATTTTGTCTAGTGAGTGAGAGTTGTAATGTACTTCGTTAGTTGGACCACCACACTTATCATTTCCTTTCCAAATTTTTTTTCTAAGTTATGTTGAACCTTGGATGCTTGTAATGAAATTATGAATGCCATGACTTGTGTGTTTGATTTCCGAAATATGCTTGTGATGCTTTGTCTTATGATTTTCTCTATCTATGTTGATTCTAACTTTTTCTATCTCATAAAATAGATGTCTAATGTTACTATCAGCACGGCTGAAGAGTTCAAGGGAACTCGTTTTGGTACTCTTCTTATTGAGCTCACTAGTGTGCTCAATCTTCCGCTTCCTAGCATCATGATGCTTCCCCTCACCAAGTTCGAGAGGAAGGACCTTTGGGGCTTCAAGGTTACTCAGCCAGGACGCCAGACTGAGCCAGCCACGGAGACCATCACTTTCAAGCTCATGCATGATGATAAGGAGAGAGGCCTAGAGGTAGTCATGCAGGATTTGCTTGGACGTTTGTTAGGGAGACACTCTCGGGAGATTAGAGGTACTCACTTCCACGCCTTTGGTAGACGTGACGAGGATGGTGAGGCCATTGACTTTGAGGATACTGCTAGAGATACGGCAGAGCCGATTTGCCTATACCTCCAGGACTTAGAGGTTCTTCTTAGGCACCTAGATACTGATAGGACCAACGTCATGCTTAGAAATGATGAACTCTAGGTGTAGCTTCGTGAGAAGGACAAGCTCTTCGCGGAGCAAGATGAGATAGTCAAGGAAATGGAGGCCAAGTTTGAGAGTCAGGATAGAAAGTTCAAGAGTCAAGAGAAAAGAGTCCAAGATAGGAACAAGAGGATTCGACAGATGACTGTAGAACTAGAGGCCAAGGACTTCGAGATCGAGCATCAGTAGGTGGTGACTGAGAGACTTCATTCACAGAAGAGGGCTCTCAAAGCCAAAGTAGAGGTCTTGACTACCAATGTTGAGGAATACAAGACCGCTATGGAGAATGTAGGTCTTACACTTGTTGATGAGGAGGTTGATGCACAGGAGTAGTGATGACTACTCGTTTACTTATTATTTACCATGCTTTTGATTATTGAGTCGCAATGACCATCCAACATGTGGATGGCTTGTTATTGGTGTGTTTACTTTTCAAAACTTGTTGTCTATGTTGTTGAACTTTTGTTATTTTGATGCATGTTTGGTGATTGTTTATGTGATGTATTGTGCATGTTAAGCATCTATGGGTATCTCATTCTTATCCTTATGAAAACCACAGATGCCTCCTCGACGTGCCAACCCCAACCCGAACAAAAACTATGTCACCCCAGAGATGCAGCAGCTGATGACAGCTCAGACACAGCTGATGCAGATGATGACTACTTTCATACAGAATTAGAATAACAACAACAACAATAACAATAACAACAACAACAACAACAATCAGAACAATCCACCAGGTTTTGACATGCTTACCAGATTCTTAAGACTGAGGCTAGCAAAGTTCTCATGGAACTACTGATCCCATGGTGGCCAATAATTGGCTACGCTCCGTGAACAAGGATTTGGTAACCGTGGGATGTACTGATGAAGAGAAAGTCAGGTTTGTAGCGCACTTATTGGAAGGACCAGCAGCTACTTGGTGGGATAACTTCTAGATCACCACTTCCATTGAGGATGTGACATGGGCTATCTTTGAAGATGGTTTCCGTACTGCTCACATCTCATCCGGAGAGATGAGTTTGAAGAAGAAGGAATTTCATAACTTGAAGCAGCGCCACCGCAGCGTGGCTGAATATATTGAGGAGTTCAACAATTTGGCGCGTTATGCACCGGATGAAGTTGATACTGACACTACTAGGAAAAAGGCTATAGGTAATCCATACATCCGTGGCGCACGTGCTAGTGGTGCCCCACGGGTAAAATAGGCGTATGACCGCCCATGTGTGCCCTATGGCTAATCGTGCGTGGCGCACATGGGGGGTCCGCCACGGCTATGTGTAGGCAGTGTGGCGCACACACATACCCGTAGCGCACTATGTCAAGGTGTGCTACGGATGTGAAACTTAACCGTAACGCACGTTGACCTAGTGCGCTACGGGTATGTGTGTTACAGCTTCTGGGTCTACTTAGCTGTAGGGCACTCTGCCCTAGTGCCCTACGACTAAGTGGCCTACACCAACTCCACCCCCCCCGTGGATCGCCTTTTTAGCTTTGCCAAAAATAAAAGAAAATGAAAAACAATTCAAATAATAGAATCCTTTCATATTTAGGTAGATAATGTGGTCTAGTTTCTAGTAAAAATTAACAAACATGAATTTCGACTTTTTTTGCAAAAAAAAGTCATGCGATGGTAAAACAGCCGTAAATTTTGCATACGATGTCGAAAAAAACGTATAATATACCAAAATAACCAGAACGAGATTCCAGATCCGCTTTTTTAGAATCTCTAAATTCGAAAAGAGTAAAAAGTTATGGCAAAAACAAGATTTTTTGCTGCAGAAAAAAAATGAGGCAACTTACCCGTAGTGCACCACCACCTAGTGCGCCACGAGTAAGTTGGGCGGGATTCGAAATTCGAATCACCACCCCGCCCACCTACCTCCCTCTCTCCCTCTCTTCCTTCCTCTTCGATCTCTTCCTTCCTCCCTTTGTTCTTCTCTTCCTCTTCTCTTCCTCTTCTCTTCCTCCCTCTCTTCTTATCTTCCTTCCTCTTCTCTTCCTTCCTCCCTCTCTTCGTTCTTCCTCTTCTCTTCCTGCTCTTCTCCTTCTCCTCACTTCGGCCTCCTCCGACCAAGGACGACCACGGGTAACCAGCTCCTTCAGCAGTCACCGTCGCCTCCTCCGACCACACATCCTCCAGCCGCCGTCGCCGCCACCACCTCCTCCGACCATACCTCCGTCCACCTCTGACTGCACCTCCGACGCACCTCCGGCTGTCTCCTCTGACCACACCTCCTCCTACTGCCTCGACGCCGACGAGGACTAGCACGGCCACGGCCTCCCGCACATCCCTGCGGTGGTAGGTCGTGGCCACGGCCACTGCTCCGGCGAGGCGACACGACGACGGCGATTTCTAGACCCGATTGCTTTTGCAATTCAAAACGAGGGTGTTTTTTGCATTTTTTTTGTTTTTTGAAAAAAACATCCGTGGCGCACCTGTACCCCTACCCGTGGCGCACCTAGTAGTGCGCCACGCCTATCCCCATATAACCGTAGCGCACCAGGGTAGTGCGCTACGGGCACTTTTTAGCCGCAGCGTACGCTTAGTGGCGCACCACTAGTGCGCCACAGATGGTCTTTTTAGGTGCGCCACGAACAACCCTTTTTCTAGTAGTGTGATGCTAAGAGGAAAGAGAAGTTCCTCGAAGGACTGAACGATGAACTGAACCTACAGCTATCTGTGGCCTATGTCCCCACTTATCAGTCTCTTTGTGACAAGGCTGCCATCTTGGAGAGCAAGATGAAACAAGTTGAAAGCAGGAAGAGGAAACACTCTGACAAGCACAGCTCGGGATTGTCTCACAAGCGTTCCCATTATGATGATAGTGGGAATTCTGGATCCCACAAGCATGGAAAGTACAACAAACACCAAAACCACAACCGTCAGCATGACAACAAGCATCACCGTAGTCATGACAATGACAAGTACAAGAATCACAAGAGTGGGTACAAGAACCACCACAATGGAAGTGGAAGTGGTAGTGGAAGCCAGCCTGTCAAGAAGGATCTTAGTCAGGTTGAATGTTTCAAGTGCAAGAAGACGGGGCATTATGCAAATGAATGCACAGAAAAGAAAGTTGAAGGACCTAGCAAGCCCAACCCTTTCCAAAAGGGGCAAGTGAACCACATCAATGTGGAAGAAATTCATGAGGAGTCCGATGCTGTGGCTGGTAAGTTCAAACTCAATTCTATTCTAGCACTTGTTCTTTTTGATACTGGTGCATCACATTCATTCATATCAAAAGCATTTGTTGAAAGAAATGGGTTTCCAACTGAAAACATTGGGTGTCCAATAAAAGTAAGTTCTCCCGGTGGAGATATGATAGTGAGTCTTGGATGCCGAGATCTAGTAATAGAGTTTGTAAAGCATAAGTTTCCAGTGAGTCTGATAATCCTAGATTTCCAAGGACTGGATGTAATATTGGTAATGGATTGGATGACCAAGTATGAAGGAGTACTAGATTGTACTAATCGAACTGTTGCACTCACAACCCCAGAAAAGAAACAGATAAGATTCAAGTCTAACTTTGAATCGAAAGGGAGTAAGCTAAATTGTCTTAAGGGGGTTAACATAGACAGTGTGCCAATTGTGATTGAATATCCGGATGTGTTTCCGGAAGAATTGTCGGGAATGCCACCAGATAGAGATGCGGAGTTTCTCATTGACTTTCTACCAGGATCAGGACCAATAGCAAAAAGACCGTACAAGGTGTCAGTTGATGAACTGAAAGAACTCAAGAAACAACTTGGAGAACAGTTGTAGAAAGGATTTATTCAACCAAGGTCTTCATCCTAGGGAGCACCAGTCTTGTTTGTGGAAAAGAAAGATAGAAGTCAAAGGTTATGCATAGATTACCGTTCACTCAACGAGGTGACTATCAAGAACAAATATCCTTTGCCTAGAATCAATGACTTGTTTGATCAGCTAGAAGGAGCCTGTGTTTTCTCAAATATTGATCTCCGGTCAGGTTATTTCCAGCACAAGATAACAGAACAAGGAATACCTAAGACAGCTTTCACCACTAGGTATGGATTGTATGAATATATTGTGATGCCATTTGGTTTGACCAATGCACCAGCTTACTTCATGAATATGATGAACAAGGTGTTCATGGAGTTCCTTGACAAGTTTGTTGTCGTATTAATTGATGACATTTTGATCTACTCCAAGAGCAAAGAAGAGCATGAAGGTCATTTGCGGTTGATACTTGAGAAGCTTAGAGAGCATAAGCTATATGCCAAATTCAGCAAGTGTGAATTTTGGTTAAATGAAGTTGGATTTCTTGGACACATTGTGTCAGGAGATGGTGTAGTAGTTGATCCTGCTAAAGTATTAGCTGTAACTGAATGGGAATCTCCTAAGTCAGTAAAAGAGGTCCATAGTTTCCTTGGCTTGGCAGGATACTACAGAAGATTTATTGAGAATTTCTCGAAAGTAGCTAAACTAATGACAGAGTTACTAAATAAAGACAAGAAATTTGCTTGGTCGGAAGGATGTGAACTCAGTTTCCAAGAACTGAAGAAGAGACTAGTTACAGCACCAGTCTTGTGTCTGCCAGATTTGGAGAAAGATTTCCAAGTATATTGTGATGCATCTCATCATGGACTGGGTGCAGTGCTAATGCAGGAAGGGAAAGTTGTGGCTTATGCCTCGATACAACTCAAAACTCATGAGGTAAATTACCCTACTCATGATTTAGAGTTAGCCTCTGTTGTCCATGCCCTCAAAACATGGAGACATTATCTTTTGGGAAAGGGATGTGAGGTGTTCACAGATCACAAAAGTTTGAAGTATATCTTCACCCAGAAAGAAATCAACATGAGACAAAGAAGATGGCTAGAACTCATCAAGGACTAAGACTTGAGTTTGCAATACCACCCCGGTAAGGTTTTTGTGAATGGCCTTACAAAGGGAGAGTTGCCAGATGATCTGTTTGCCCAATTTAGAGATCTTAGATTGGAGATTGTGCTAGAAAGACATCTCATGTCATTGGATGTTCAACCCACCTTGTTGGACAAAATCAAACAAGCCCAAAAGATAGATAAGGAAATTGAAGAGATTAAGGAAAAGATTGGCAAAGGAAAAGCCAAAGGATTCCATGAAGACGAACAGGGTACTTTATGGTATGGAAAACGTATCTTTGTTCCACAAGATCTGGAGCTTCGGAAACTGATTTTACAGGAAGCACATAACTCACCATATTCCATTCATCCGGATAACACCAAAATGTACATGGATTTGAAAGAAAGATTTTGGTGGAATAATCTCAAAAAGGACATCGCCGAACATATTGCTTTGTGTGATGCTTGTAGTAGAGTGAAAGCGGAACATCAGAAACCAGCAGGATTGCTACAACCACTACCTATTCCTGATTGGAAGTGGGACAATATTGGCATGGATTTCATCACAGGATTGCCAAGGACCAGGTCAGTATTATGATTCTATTTGGGTAGTAGTGGATCGCCTAACTAAAGTGGCTCATTTCATACTCGTGAAGACAACCTATACAAGTGCTAAGTTAGCCAAGATCTATATGAGTAGAATTGTATGTCTACATGGAGTACCCAAGAGTATTGTGTCTGATAGGGGAACTCAATTCACTTCTCATTTTTGGAGGCAACTGCATGAGTCATTGGGAACAAGGTTGGAATTCAGCACTGCTTTTCATCCTCGGACTGATGGACAAACAGAAAGGACCAACCAGATTCTTGAAGATATGTTGAGGGAATGTGCCCTAGACTATGGAGCCAGTTGGGATGAAAGTCTGCCTTACGCAGAATTCTCTTACAATAACAGCTACCAAGCCAGTATTGAGATGGCACCATTTGAATTTCTCTATGGGAGAAAGTGTACCACCCCATTGTTATGGAATGGTGTGGGAGAAAGAAATCTGTTTGGACCAGAACTAATCAAAGAGGCTCAAGATAAAGTCAAGATAGTTAAGGATAGATTGAAGATAGCACAGTCCTGACAAAATAGCTACGCATATCCTAAGCATAGAGAAGTCACCTATGAAGTGGGTGATAGAGCTTATCTTGGAGTGTCACCACTTCGTGGAATGAAGAGATTTGGTGTCAAAGGTAAGTTGGCCCCAAGATATGTTGGACCATTCAAGATTCTGAGTCGTAAAGGAGAAGTAGCTTATGAGATTGAATTGCCAGAATCATTGTCTGCTGTTCACAATGTGTTTCATGTGAGTTAGCTAAAGAAATGCCATCCAGAAATGGAAGAGACTTCTTTGAAGGATACTATACCTTTCGAGGAGGTCCAGTTGGAAAGTGATCTCACTTATGAGGAAAAACGTATCAAGATTCTTGAGACTGCAGAAAGAGTTACTCGGACTAAGACTATCAAATTCTGCAAAGTTCAATGGAACCATCATTCCGAAGAAGAAGCGACATGGGAGAGAGAAGATGATCTTCGGAAAGACCACCCTCACCTATTTGCTTGCCAACCCGAATCTCGAGGGCGAGATTCACCTTAAGGGGGTTAGATTTGTAACATCCCTAAAATCATGTTTTCAAAGCTTTGCATATCATCCATGCATTCATGATCATTTAGGGTTCAATTTCAAAGTCATTACAAAAACAGAAGCATTTGGATGCTTGTTATTTTATGTAAGCAAGGCATTTGGATGCCTGTTATTTTATGTAAGCAAGAATTGATTCAATGCTACTCCCTAGTGAGAGATTATTTGTTTTAAAACCATTGTTGTGTGTTCATAGGATTGTTTGGTTAGTTCCAAGCTTGGACAAAATTCTCCAAAACAAAATTTGGTATTAAAACCATTTTTCAAATCTTTATCAAATCATGTGCTAAGACACTGGTTATTTTGAATTTTCAAAAGGACCAATCAAGTCCAATGAGACAGCATGGTTTTATATTCAAAAGTATGCAGGGTTCACTTTGAAAAAGTCCAGAAAGTTTTGGAATTCAAATGCTTTTGAATTTGTTTGAAAAGGGTTTCTGAAAATCAATTTAGAAAAAGAAAAGAGATAAGAAAATAGAATTGGGCCTGGCGCCAGCTTTTCAGCCCAACAGCCAAAGCACCCAACCCGGGTTTTCCTCTTTCTCTCTGTTTCTCATCGCGCTCGCGCATACCCACTCGCTGACGCCCCGGACCCACTGCCACGTCAAGTTCGTTGTCAATCTCGCGCCGAAGACCTGCTCGCCGCGGCCGTTTCCTCCCCGATGCAAATGCGCTTAATTGGCGTTGATTTCTCGCGAGATTCTCGCCCCTGCTCCGGCTATTTAACCTGCACCCCTCTGCGACCATTTCCCCTCACTCAGCGCCCCCACTCCGCCACCAGGCTGCCCACACTCTCGCTTGCACCGCCACAGTACCGAGCCACTCCGGTAAGCGATTACGGTGTGCTCCGACCGAACCTCTGCTTCTTGTTCAAACTAGCGCGACCGCCAAGTCCTTGTGCATCTGTTGACACCCCTGGTTTGCCTGCTCGTGAGCCAGGTCGCCGTCTTCGTTCACGCCCGCAAACACCAGAGTCGCTGCTCAACTCCGACAAGCAATAGCGGTATGAATCGAACGCCCCTTGACCCCGCATGCATACTGTCAGATTCGCCTTGTCTTTTCGCAGCTGCTAACACCACTGGCTCGTGCTAGGGCGACCCAGAACCTCGGCGACGTCGACGTCTGCAAGCACCCGACGCCGCGCACAACTCCGACGAGCCCCAGCGACCTCCACGGTGCGCCCATTCGCCAACGAATACCACCTCGAGCACCAACGTCATCACACGAACTCGGTAAGCTATTCCACTGCCTTCCTCGATTCCTGTATCGCCGGCAACATCACCGCCCGAGCGCGCCGCCGCCAGCCACCGTCGCGCGGCGCCCATCTTTGGCCAAACGTTTGTGCGTCGTTAGATCTAGATCGGATGCGTAGAATTAGATCACTTAACGAAGGGGTACGAGTGAGATCTGGCCATGCGATTTAATTTAGATAGTGCGGTCCATGCTGGTCGATCCGTGCAAAGCGGTATCAACCAATCAGAGAGTGTCGCGTGGCTAGTTCTTTGTTTTAAAAACAGAATTTAGATCTATTAGTGATTCAAACTTGTAAAATTCATATCTTTTGATTCCCACGTTCAAATTTTGCAAATTTTATATCATTGGAATCAGGAGAGACAATCCTATCTGTTTACGCAATGTGTTTAATGGTTTGCCTCTGTAAAAATGGTGGTTTATGCATAAACTTGTGTAGGCTTATTTTGGTTATATAAATAATTTGAAAAACGTTTTAAAGATCAAATAAAGTTTATTTTGAGTATCTTGGACTTGTTTATGTTTCAGTACTGTTTACTTGTCCTGTTGGTATATTAAAATCATCACATGGAATTTGCATGCATTCATATATGTTTGTTTGTATAATTTGATATGTGAATTTGGTGCCATTATTTTATGTGTAGATTTTGGTGCAAATAGTGACTGTGATTGTGAAGATTGTTGCTACTCCCCAAACTACCAAGGAAAGTGGTACTTCATGATTTTATTCCTATATTTTTCAACTATGCACTAGAAATATTTTGTATAGGACTTGCATGAATATTTTTATAAGTATCTATGCTTGGGAAATCCTAGTAGTTGTAGAATTGTTAGAAATTTCTCTAAGTTAAGATGCTTACCATTGCCATGCTTAGCCTGGCTAGTAGCAACCAAGGGTGGTTATATATTCATGCTATGTGAAATATTTCTAAGTCTTTGGACTTGTGTTTTGCTTAAGAAAACAAGTAAGTGAGTGAAACACCTGGGTGGAATGGAAAGAATGGTTTGTGTTGAGTGGTTACACAAGGCCGATTTGTATGGCTTACCTTGTGTATCTCACTTGTGGAAAGCCACCCAGGAACAAAGGGATTTGAGATGCCAAATGTTAAGAAGGTTCTAGTGCAGCCACATGGCATTATGGGCTCTGCTTGGATCATATAGGTTGCAATAACTTAGCCATTTGGACAGTTGGTGGTAGTGGGATGATAGGTTTGGAGCGCGTACATTTGGTCTAAGGGAAGGCTTCTGAAAGGTCCTGTCTTGGTGAAAATCAAGTTTTGTGGGGAAAGTGCACAACCTCTATAGATGGAAGAATCTAAGTACTTAGCCATGTCCCTGGTATGGGACAACATGAGCATCAAGACATGGAAGCTATCAAGAATCTCCTCATACCAATTTCTAAATTAAAACTTGTGGTTGAACAAGGGTGAAGGATCACCAATGTCTATTGGTGATTCCTTGGGAAAGTTTTGTTAAATAAAAACTTAGTGTTTTCAACTGATAGGTAAAACCTATTTTGAGCAAAGCAAGCCTAAGCTACACTTAGCCAAATGCATGTAGTATCTAGATGCTAATATTATACTAAGGTATCACTTGCCAATACTATTCCAAATGTATTGACCCACTGTGGCTGTAACTTGTGATGTTGCAGGTTATTCTGATGATGATTAGGGGTTATAAGTCTACACTCAACATGCTTGCCTGTGGAACATGAAGATGAAGACTTATTTATCTTATTCTATAACTAAACTCTTGTATTAGGCCTGTGGCCATGGAGTTTGTAAAAGACTATGTTTGTCTCTGGAATGATATGTAATAATGACCTTTGTTTCTGTGTACTTCATCTTAAACTGTGGATGCTAGCATTGATCCAGGGACTAGCATTGCAATCACATGGATCCTTACCTTTATAAAGGGAGGGATCTTACATCTCTTGTCCGCATAACTCTTCTGTCTAGATTGGGCGGTCTTAAGGTTCTCACGGATCTTGTGAAATTTCTCTTCGTCTTCTCGTAGGACGTCGGGTCCGAAAATCTGACTCTCTCCTACTTCCGACCAATTCAGCGGGGTATGACACTTCCTTCCGTACATAAACTCAAATGGGGCCATTTGCAAACTGGCTTGGTAACTATTGTTGACATGGTTATACCTTACGGGTACACGACATTAGCATACCTGGTCCAGCCCAAGGAAGGCCCACGAGAATATACATGGCCCATGAAGATTTTCTGGTGGCCCAAGCCCATGACGTCTTCGGATACTCGGAGAGCAAGACTAGAATTGCGCACCCCTCTACTTTTCAGTTCCGTTGTAATCAAGAGCAGACAAGCACACTAGTGGGAAAACCCTTATCCATAGGCCCCTTGTTCGTGGCGCACCTGAAATAATGAGCCACTAACAAGGTTATCTGTGGAACACGCGCAATTTATGCGCCACTAACTCCAAATTATCTGTGTCGCACACTAGATCGGTGCGCCACGCATAAGGCGGGGCCCACCTCTGACGGCCGGCCACCACTATCCGTGGCGCGCGGAAACTATGGTGCGCCACGAACGTGGGTGGAGTCTGTGGCGCACCGTTTCGCCCGTGCGCCGTGAACTATGGTGGGCCCGGCACACTATAGAATTTTCATGGACGTTTGTGGCGCACCCTATTTCGGTGCGCCATGAACCTGGGTAGTCTGTGGCGCACGGAAACCAGGTGCGCCACGAACCTGTCGTCCCACCCTCCATAAAGGTGGCACCTTCTCCTACCTACCACCACAAGCAAGCCATTACTTCCCATAGATCTAGCTCGACCCCCTCCTCCTCCTCACCCTATTTTCTTAAATTTTACCTCCATTTTAGGTTGCCGAACACCTTTTGGTTGGATGGGTGTGGGGAGGGAGTCCCTCTCCACCATGTAGATTCACTAAAAGCCCCACATATACATCATTTATTGGTCACATCTCCATCAAGTTAGCCTCCACAAGACACACACTCCCTCGCACACGGTCTTCATCAAATTGTCTACTAGGTGAGTTGTGTTGGATAGCACATGCTTGTCTGTGAGTTGTTGGACATGCATATGCATGTGTCGCGCGGGTCAGGACGTCGATTGATGGTGCATGCATCGCGCGGATGTGTGTTGTATGTGAAGGCCACCGGCGTCTTCATCACGTGTATATATGCTTGTGTATGCTTTTGTGTGTTTGTGTGCCGGTGTGGTGCATGGTTGCCGAAATGTTGATTCATTTCTGTTTTGACCAACTTTTGCACCACCCATATGCCCTATTTACAAGGGAGGTGCTGCCGAAATTTTCTAGCGAGACATGCATGCATATGTATGGTGTGATTCATTTCTCTTGTGCGCAGGCAACCATGGTGCGCCAAATGAGCAAAGGTATGGTGGCTAGATACAAGGCCCGAGCGACGACCGTCATCCTTCGTACCAACAAGACCGAGATAAGATGTCCTTGCAAGAGTTGCAAACTTGGGACCCTAATCAAACCTGATTCCGGGACATTGGAGAAGAACTTACTCATGGGTGGATTCATGCCCGGCTACAATGATGTCGTGGAGGAGGAAGAGGCACCCGGACATGATCATGTTGAAGGATATGCCGGACATGATTATGATCATGACGATGAAGGAGATGCCGGACATGATGATCATCATCACGATGATGATGAAGGAGATGCCGCACATGATCACTACGATGAAGGAGACTCCAGTGGCGGAGAAGACACAGACACCGCTCGGTTTCGCCCTGTAGGACCCTCATCTTCGAGAAGTGCTCCTCAAGGGGGTTTACAACACAATAGCGG
This sequence comes from Avena insularis, assembly GCA_023614405.1. Classification (NCBI taxonomy): domain Eukaryota; kingdom Viridiplantae; phylum Streptophyta; class Magnoliopsida; order Poales; family Poaceae; genus Avena; species Avena insularis. The sequence goes on along the minus strand of CM042693.1, from coordinate 266,686,700 downwards.
CTGCGAGAGAGAAAGCAAAGTTGGCACAAATGGAGAAAGACGTTGTTACTCCGTTGTATCCTGGGTGCCGGCCCGAGCATACATGTCTGAATGTAACCCTCAAGGCTTTGGAGATGAATGTGAACAACAGATGGACCGACGTGAGCTTCAACGATAACATGGATTTCTAGGGCGATGTGCTTCCCTAGAATAACACATTGCCAAGAAGAATCGATGAGGCCAAGAAAGTCGTGTGCCCTCTCGACCTACCATACATCAAGTATCACGCATGCATCAATGACTGCGCACTTTATCGGGACGAGTACGAGGATAGAGTGACATGTACGGTGTGCGGCCAGCCACGATACAAGAGGGGTAACAAGAAAGTTCCTCATAAAGTTGTATGGTATTTTCCTATCACTCCCCATCTGCAGCAGTATTTCGTGGACCCTAAGGAACCGAAGCTCATGCAGTGGCACGCGGAAAGGGTTCCGCCAGAATATGATCCCGAGAAGGGCCAGATCCTGACACATCATGCAGACGCTAACCAGGTGAACCATGGACACAATGCTTGCGTTAGGTGCATGGAGAATACACCGCATATCCATCTGCCGAGGGATCCCTGGTCTTCGAAAACCGTGTTCCCAAAGATGCGAAAGTTTCTACTCACGAATCACGAGTGGAGGAAACGAGCGGATCTGTTCGATTGTACGGTGGAGCTCAATGGACCCCTAAAGAGGAGGAGCGGCGAGGTAATCAAGGAGTTGCTGGATAACTGGAAGGAGTGCCCTGCACCGGGGAAGAAGTGTCTGAGGGTGAAGGCGCTGCGCGGCGTATGGAAAGCAAGGCCTGTTTTCTAGGAAATACCTCCACACGCCCCACAACCTTGATCTCATGCACATCATCAAGAACGTGTGCGAGAGTCTGCTTTCCACTCTATGTAACATGCCAGATAGGACCAAAGACGGGCCGAAAGCAAGATACGACATGATACATATGGGCATCAAGGAAGCGCTTCAACAAGGATGACGCCCCGATGATGATGATGACAACAACGAGGAAGAAACTCTAGGTCGGCACAAGAGTGCAAAGCCGAACAACTACTACTGCCCCCTTCCTGCTTCACTATGAGCGAGGACGAGCTCGAGCAGTTTTTCAACACCCTCATAGGAATCAAGCTTCCTATCGGCTACGGAGGGAAGATATCCAGATACTTGGACGTACAGAAGAAGAGGTTTAGTGGGATGAAGTCACACGACTGTCACATGCTGATGATGCAGATACTCCCAGTTGAGATCCGAGGGATCATGGACGAGCACGTTCGTGAGACACTGTTTGGCCTTTGCAACTTCTTCGACGTCATCTCTAGGAAGGAGATCGGGATGAAGCAACTCGAGACCCTACAGGACAAGATAGTCGTGATACTCAACGAGCTCGAGATCTACTTCCCCCTGCGTTCTTCGATATCATGTTCTATCTGCTTGTCCACCTCGTCGATGACATCATCCAGCTCGGTCTGCCGTTCCTACACAACATCATGCTGTTCAAAAGGCTGAACGGCGTGCTCAAAGAATACGTTCGAAACAGGGCGAAGCCGTATGGAAGCATAGACAAGGGCTTCATGCTCTATGAGTGCATATCGTTCTGCCAGAATTATATGCAGTCCGAGGAACCTGTTGGTATCCCGAAGCGCAAGCACTTCGGCAGGATCGCTGGAGTTGGTCACCGCGAGGGCTTCGCAGCAGTGCATGCCATCTTCAAGGGTCAGCGCCCAGACTATGATAGGGCACACCGAGTCGCGCTACAACACATACAAGTGGTCGGTACTTGGGTGGAGAAGCACAAAATCTTGATTGATAACAGGTTGAAAGACACGGGCCGGTGGAGGACGCGGGGAGACATGACGAGAGAGCACAAATCTACCTTCACGAGTTGGTTCTAGAAGGAGCTGCTCCTTCTTAACGCGGGGAGACATGATGATAGAATCTTATTCATCCTGTCGCAGGGCCCCTCGTTGAACGTGAGGACCTATCAGGCGTACGACATCAATGGGTACACTTTCTACACCGAGGAGAAGGACACGAACAGCGAATACCAGAACTCGGGGGTCACGATGATATCCTACGCTAACGAGGAATCCAATGTGAAGGAAAGGTTCTTTGGAAGGATCGAGGAGATATAGGAACTCGAATACTACGGATAGAACATGCCGATGTTCCGGGTCAGATGGGCCAAGAACGTCAAAAAAGAAGGCCGGTATTTCACAACCATGGTTATACCCGAAGCCAAAGCGTCAAAGGCGGCCGACGCGAACGTCTAGGCGTAAAACGATCCATGGGTACTGGCTAGCCATGTGGATCAATGCTTCTTCATTACCGATCCTACAAGGCCTACCCGCGTTGTCGTCAGGAGGGGGAAAAGGAGCATCATCGGAATGGAGAGAGCCGCCACCGAGCAATACTTCGACAAGTAGGGCGATCCGAAGATAGAAGAGGATTTCGACAAGTTCTTCGACAACCCTAGCGCGTATCCTCATCTTAGAAGGAAGACCACCCTCCCCGCTAAAGGATGTCCATACACGAGAAGAAATCCAAAAGTTCCAGGGCTCAATTACTCTACCGCGACGAAGAAGGGCAAGAGGATCGTGACGAGATGTCGACGCTAGCTCATTCGGAAGCAACATCGCACGAAGTGACCTTTTTTGTATGTGATGTATGCATGTGCGCAATCGTGTGCGTCAAGTTGACAAAATACTATACGTGGTTTTTTGGAGTAGGGTGTTGATATACACAATATTATTGGTAGTTTTTTTGTAATAAATTTATTACCTTCCCGCAATTATATACATGTTCTCACTTTATATCTTCAAAATATTGGAGCTACTATGTTTTATAAATAGTAGAAAATTATTATTTGTAATGAGTACGGGATATTCGCTCCCCCGCCGCTCGCTGGACCGCCCGCCAGCGCCTCCGCTCGCCGGACCGCCCACAACTGCCTCCCGTCCGCAGGTACTCCGCCGCCTTCTCCCATATCTCTTTCCCTGCCCTCCTCACCCCCCTCGCTGACGAACCCTAACCTATCCCCTCCCCTCCGCCCCTCCCCTCTTCCCACCCCCTCTCTAACCTCTCCCCTCTCTGGCAGCCACCACAGGAGGAGGAGCACCTCAGGACTAGGAGGAGCACCTTGATCAGGACCAGGAGGAGGAGAACCTCGATCAGGACCAGGAGGAGGAGGGCCCAGCCGCACCACCTCGACAAGGCCCACAGCCCGACCTGAGGACCAGGAGGAGGAGGCCCGTAGCATCAGCGTACCTCGACGAGGCCAAGGTTGCCTCCACCACGTGAGCCTCTCCCTCCCCTCCCCTTCCTCTCCCTGTTAGATAACACTAGATGTTGTTTCTTTTATTGTCAGAGTTGTTTCATCTTGGACAACTAGGGTTTTGTTTTCGGATTTAGGGTTTTGTTGCATTAGTTCCTGCACGTACGTTGCAGCGTCTCTGAATCTCTGATAAGAGATTGGAAGGTGCATTGACACTTTTTATGTAGAAGTAGTGGGGATTTGTATCAAACTACATGATTTTTGTTGTTTTCTTTCTGGTTATTTGCGTCATATTTACATGATCCTGAGTGCATATTGGATCCAGTATGAGTGCATGGTTGTTATGCCCTTCAATTAATTTCTGTAGTACTTTGTAGCATGTCAACGTTCCAGATAAGTTATGCATTTTTTTGCCAATCAGCACTCTTTGTATCAACAGATGTCTTATTTAAATCTGAACTTTGTTTGTAAATTTTCTTGGGAACAATGTCTTTTGTGATCTAATGTTTAGAGTTAATTCATTTTTCTGAAGTGCAAAGATTAGTTGAAATTGGGCTGATTTTGCTTAATTTTATAGTGCAAAGACAAGTAGGGTTTTGTGAAGTTGTTGGCTTAGTTCAAAGACAAGTAGGGTTTTATAGTGCAAAGACTAGTTCTGCTAGCTTATTGAACCTTACATGAGCATAAGTAGATGAAAACTCTTTTAAGTGTGATCTTCTTTAATTTGCTGCATCATTCTGTTCTGGTGACTTGGACTTATTCTGCTTCTAATCAAACCTATCATCTACAGTGGGATACCTTTTAATTTTTGTTTTGGTAGTATTCTGAGCATACCTAAGGTGGAATCATCCCCAATTCGCATGAGTAGTTCAGTTAATTCATGTTTGTGAAGTGCAAGGTCTAGTTCAGCTGATTTTTCTTAATTTTATTTGTCATGCAAACATTGTTTTAAGGAAGGAGCGGTTTCAAAATGTGTCAATGTTTAGTGATTTTCCTCTTTGACGTAGAAGCACTAAAGCATTAAAAATCTATAGTTGAATTTATACTGGTTTTTGTTACAGTAGTAGTTACACATGAAATCCTCTATTGCATGTTGTCTTTGCATTTAATACTCTGAACTCTAGAAATCCTCGACTCCCTATTAGACAAAGCAAATCAGTTGTCTAGTTTGAGCCGAATCTCTCATGTGGCATTATCATTTTAATGGAATTATAATCTAGTACGAGTAGATAAGTTTTGGTTAAACTCGGATGGATTGTTTGCCATTTACATTTCAGGGATGTAAGTTGATTATTCAGAACAGACTGAAACATACGTGGTAATAAAAGAACCTGGTAATTACAAGAACCTGGTAAACATGGCCTGGTACAATATCTTCACATGGCCTTATCTCCAAGCCTGATGTTTAGGGTTTAGGGTAAACATGGCCTGGTAATAAAATTTGTTCTTGGCTTGTAGAAAGGTCACCTAGATTATATTTTGATGTAGTGAACATGGCCTCCAAAAGCTGACTAGGAGCATTTTAGTGCTTTATATTATGAAGATCAGCATGTTGTCTACCTTTATGGTGGAAAGGCACCATTTGATGCCTTTTGTGGATGTTTTGTGTATGTTGCCGACCCTCTGTGGTCGCCGAAGGCACATCTTGTGCCTCTTTGTTTTGTGAATTGTTGCAGGGATCTCAAATGAGTGCCTGTTACTCTCGAAATTTTGATTCATTTCTTTTTCAGTTGAGAAACGGGCACTCCTACATAGACATTTTTAGGGGAGGTGCTGCTGATTTTTTTGGTCGAACTAATGTACTAACAAGTTCTATTTTCTTGCATAGTGCAACAATGTCGACCGGACACGTCAACGACGGTGCCGGCACATCAAAGGACCCATGACCGAGTGTTGAAGAGCAAGCCCGACAATCTAACCTCAAGTTTTGGGAGTTGTCCCAGAGGAGGGAGGAGGAGGAGGAAATAGATTGGATGGCGGACAATGAAGGCGATGCCGGATCGTCGTCAGGGGATGACGGCGAAGATGAGACGGGGTGCAAGGATGAGACCACCACCGACGGTGGCGACCTCACTGATGCCGATGAACGCACCGCCGGCGGCGAACAGACGACCGATACCGGTGAACACACCGATGGCGGTGGTAAGAAGAAGGTTGTGAGGAAGCCTCGGCCACCGCCAACGCTCGGCAGTCAGCGCCAGGAGTTCACCCAAGTGTCCCCGACCGGCGCGCCCGAGGAGCCAAAAGATCTTGCCGCGGGCTACTGGGTCCAAATCGGGTGCATGGTCCGGGAGGTCGTGACGATCAACACGCGGAACCTACGAGATCCCGCCAATGTTCACCTCGTCGAGCTCCTCATGGAGAAGCTTCATGCGTGCGACAATTTCCCGGATGAATTCGACAACAAGGTGGTCAAGGGAAATATCGTGAACCAGGCAGCGCTCATGAAGATGAGCACTGCCTTGGCCAGCTGGAGAGCCACGGTGAAGAAGAGGATCGACCAGAAGAAAATCTGGGAGGAGATAAAGGCCAAGGAGCCGATGCTCGAGCACAATGACTATGTGCTCTTCAAGGAGACACTAGAGACCGATACCGCGAAACTCAACTCGGCGTGGGGGAAGAGACTCTACGACCAGAACATAGGCCACCACCGCCTCAGGAGCGGCGGCTACAGATTTGGGACAAGGAGGACGCCGAGCTTCGGTGTCTAGGCAAACCAAACAGGTGGGACCAATTCACAGACCCAAGGAGGACTCTAGGAGATTTGGGACAAGGAGGACGCCGAGCTTCGGTGTCTAGGCAAACCAAACAGGTGGGACCAATTCATAGACCCGAAGGTGAGGAACTTTGTGCGGGCACACTACTTCCTGTGCCCCATAACAAAGGAGTTCAAAACCAAAGACCTGGCCATGCAAGACTTTGAGAAACTCCTGGTAAGACACTTATCGCAGATCTCAGTAGTTCATATTATTTGCAATCGGTAATGAATCCATCCATTGTAGTAGTACTAAATGGGTTCCGCCTATGCTTGTGCAGGAAGCTGAAATAGCGGCCGCAGCAGGTATCAAAGAGGGTGTAAGGCAGCCGTGGGACACTCCTTTCAATAGGGTGGTCAATGCCAAAAAGAAGAGGCCCAAAAACAAGAAGATGACGTCTGGTGGACGTGTTGCCGGCTTTGGGATGACCACAAAGGTCGGCGTCCACTTCAAAGAGGACGCAAAGACCAGGAAGGAGAGGAGGGACAAGAGAGCGGCGGAGCAGGAACTGTTGGGGATATGCTATATGGATATCCTCATAGCATGTCACCTATTCGGATAACCCGGGTGGCCCACAGTTGGTAGCATGGCCTATTGCCTGTTGGGCATCCCAGTTAGATGGATCCAGAAGGGAGGCCCATGCCGGATAAAGGAAGGCTACAGTGGAGTCACCAGCGTACCCGGAGCATTGGAGTGCAAGCTACACAAGACTAGTAACAGACGGTGTAGGACTCTGTAACCTGTCCGGCTGGGACTTTTCCCTATAACCCTAGGACCTGGCGACTATAAAAGTCGGGCCTATGGGAGCCTCTATGGCATCTATTCAGACAACCTCGCACAGCGAACCTATCTCTGTAACTCGGCGTATTGCCCTTATAGTGATTTATAGCAGGAGTAGGATTCCGCCACCGTCGTGGGATCTGAACCTGGGTAAGCTGTGTTACCTCGTACCCGTCAACCGTCCTCCTTCCCCCACGTCTCTAAACACGCACTGTGAGGACCCCTCCATGTCGTACTCTTCGGAAATACCATGATAGTTGGCACCCACCGTGGGGCGAGAGGCGCTTCTGGATCTTCAGCGGGCGAGGACCAAGATCTTCGCGGGAATCGGAGAAACCGTGGCCATCAGTCGTGTTCTCTTCTCCGGCAACGTTCCGATCGTCCCTCCTGACGAGTTCTGGATCCCGGCGAAGACGAACGCTACGCGGTGTTCGATCGTTCCTATCGGAGACATCCACCTCTTCATCGGCGAAACTGACTCGGGCACTAGTTCCCTGGGAGCATGCACCGCCTATGGGCAGGATACGTTCGCGGAAGGATCGATGTCGGATCTCTCTTTGGAATTTGCCGACAAAGATCGGAAAAATTCAAGGCCCACCCAAACCGCCCCTGTGCAGGATATAAAGGTGGAACATCACTGCAAATCCGCCGGCTTCGCCCGTGCATCTGGAAAACAAAGATCCAAGTTCGTCGGCGTGGTCACCATCTTCGATCTGGCGCATGGCGTTCAGAGAGAAGGCGAAAACCCCCGCGATTACCTGGCCAGGTGGCTCCGTATACGAGCCGATCTGGCCCACTACCCTGATGATAACGCTTTGTATCACTTCATGGAAGGACTGGACCGTGGCACGCTTATCCGACATTCTTTAAGACGACAGAAGGCAATAGGATGCCTTTCCCTCGAACAGATGGTGAGCACCGTCAAAAACTACGCGGAGGCTGAGGCGGAAGCCTAGAAAGCACTCGCGCTCATCGACGGAGAACCTCTGATTTAGCCCCCGCCACCATCGCCTTCGGCCGCCATCGTCACAGCAGCACCACCACCTCCAGTTATCGTTGCTTCCGCTGCACCTCCACCGCCCGTCATCGAGGAAGTCCTAGCACCCTCTGACTCTGTCATTTACGCACTTTATGTCGACTTCAGTGCAGATTCTGAGGAGATAGATTTCAGTCCAGAAGAGCTAGACTCCACTATGCAGGAGATGGAGGAGGAGTACTCGCACGACGAGCAAGCCAACAACACCGTCACGTCTCGAGGGGTGTTAGTCACCATTGGGACGGCGATGGATGAAGATCAACCCGGACGAACTCCGCCTACAGCGCTGGAAAAGGGGAAGGGGCCACTTATTGCTGCTGATGATGATCGCGCAAAGGTCATGCCTCCTCCGCCTAACCCAGTGCAGCAGACACAAGAACTCGTCACTAGCCCGAAAAACAACAACACCACAAACTTGCCGCCTCCGGAATCCACGTCTGCAGCAGCCCAAGTTACTCGAGCTGATAGAGTGATGTATGACAATCTCCTCGTCGAGCCACTGACCATTGCTCATATCCGGAACATGACCCAACTTGACGAGAAGCGCCAGCAGCTGCTAGAGGAAGCGCAGGTCATTGCGGAGCAAGGCGCTAAACTAGATCGAGATCTGGTCAACGCGCAGAAATCCAGAGAAAAAGCTAGAGCAATGGAGGCCGAGTACAAGACTTTGCTGCAGTAGCAGAACGCTAAGAAAGCTCTGGCTCGCGTCATCAACAATCCTGGTGTACGACGCAACCTAGGATGGGCTCCCTCAAAGCCGGCACAAGCCAAGCCATACATTGACAGTGAAGGCAAGCAGGTGATGCCCACCCCACTCCTTAACCTCGTCGTCGCCAAGACCCTTCTAGAGCAGGATAGGTCGCCCGAGGTAGTAGAACAGGTCTATGACCTAGTGGCCAAGGCGGTGAAGCAGCAGGAAAAGGCTACCTCTCAGAGGCTAGAGTCCGACCTAGCGCTTTGCCAGTCTAGCCAGTATAAGCCACCAAGGGACAGATCTCCTCTTGATGTCGGGTCACAGACGGGTTCATTAGAATGAAGACAGAGGGATGCGTGCAACAAGAAGGATGCCATCCCCATATCCTCCAACCATGGAGAAAAGGCCCGACCTCGTCCCCCATCGCCATCGCCCCGATCTCCCCGACATCGCGAAGATTACAAGGCTCACCATCGTATGGATATGCCCCCACCAAAGCAGTGCGGCATCGTCATCCACGACAACACGGAGCAGACCCGTCATGACGGAGAGCACAACCAAGGGCACAGTAGCAGGTTGCACCATGACCCTCCACGTCCGACAAGCAACCGTGACAGGTGTGAGGCATCGCAGGAGGGTAACAGCAAGAAGGATAACCCACGTCCACCGCCGCCTCCGTCACCACCAAGCAGTCACCATGGCGGAGGAGGCCCGCGTCGTTCACGCAGCCCATCCCCTGTTGACAAGAAGAAGAAGAACCCGAAGCCGTACGATGCACGTTCGCGGATCAATAAGATCCACGAGACCCGGGAAGGACCATACCTGGGACCACATTACTTTGGACCTGCAATACGGTCCGCAAATTACCCCAAGGGTTTCCGGATTGACAAGACCATCAAGCCCTATGACGGCAAACCAGCCACATGGTTGCAGGACTACGGCAACGCGGTGGAAATTGTCGGAGGCAACCCCAATGTCGCCGTCAAGTACCTCCCATTAATGTTGGCAAGCACGGCCCGTCAATGGATTGACAACTTGCCGGAGAAATCTATCTACAACTGGTTGTACATGCAAGAAGGGTTCACCAAGAACTTTGAGGGTACATACAAGCGTCCCAGCAATGTGGGTGATCTACAGCGCTACATGCAAGAGAAAGACGAGACATCTCGCGCCTACCTCTCCCGCTGGCTGGACATGAAGAATTCCTGTACAAGAGTGCACGCTCAGACCGCCATGGCCGCCTTCATCGACGGGTTGGAAAGGGGCACGTTGCTCCGACATAAGTTGAAGCGCTTGTAGGACAATCACCAGCTCGACTTGAACCAGATGATTCAGTTGGCTAGTGAGTTCGCAGCTGCCAACGACGATGCTCGCGGCTCCTTGCCGGCAACGGTCGTTCCAACTCAAGCTTGGAGGAACAGCAGTACAAAGCGGAAAACCGCACCAGAAGAAAAGCAATCTACCGACATGGTCGTTATGAGTTTTGCAGGACGAGGTTAAGGCGGACAACGTGGCCGAGGAAGGGGAGCTGGTCGAGGGCAGCAACGAGGAAATGAAACTACCTTAGCGCCGCTCCGTGTTCCCAAAACCTACAAGGAGTACCGCGATATGCCGTGCGTCGTACACCTTGATGCCAATGGTAAGGCCACCCATACCAATCGACACTTCAAGTATGTCAACGACCTCAAGGAAGACCCGGAGTCCGGCTACAAGAAAAGTCGGAAGAATAGACCGCGAGGCAAGGGGAAGGGGAAGAAGAAGGAGGAGGAGTCCAAGGAATCAAGTGACATGGACGAGGATGTTGACCCCAAGCATGCCCGACAAGGGCGACGAGAAGGGCAAGAACCCCTTCGTAAAGAAGGCACCAGTCTACCACACTTTCCTTGGCACCCCCACCGTCTGACAACAGAAGATCTCTCTGAGGATCTTGATGGCCACTCTCCCCCAGTACCCCAGTAGCTGCGCTGGTCGGAGGTTCCAATTACTTGGGACAGGATGGACCACCTAGACCTTATACCTACAGAGAACCAGTACGCCATGGTCATCAACCCCTTGATTGATGGCGTGGAGTTCACCAAGTGTATGGTGGATAGTGGAAGCAGCATCAACATCATGTACCTGGATACACTGCAGAAGATGAACTTGACGGAGGCAAACCTAAGGCGGACCAACACCATCTTCCATGGCATAGTTCCTGGTCGGGAGGCTCGGTCCCTTGGGTGCATTGCACTTCAGGTTGCCTTTGGCGATGTTAACAATTACCGCCAAGAGCGCATGACCTTCGAGGTGGTCCCCTTCAAGAGCGTGTACCACGTCATATTCGGCCGCGACATATTCCACACGTTCATGTCCAAGCCATGCTTCTTCTACAACAAACTCAAGATACCCGGACCAAACAGTGTCATCACCGTATCCGGAAGCTTTACCAAGGCAACGGACTGCGAGATCAATGAAGCATCCATTGCAGAAGCTGTCCTCTACAGCGAAGAATTCAAAGAGATCCAGAGCAAGGTCGATGACTCAGAGATGCCCGCGTCGAAGAAGCAGATCTCCGACTCCGCTCCTGCGTTCAAGGCCGCCATCGAGACCAAGCCAGTGGAACTTGTGGTAGGCGATGCCTCCAAGGTCACCGCCATTGGGACGAACCTGGATCCCAAATAGAAAGCGCGCTCGTCGAGTTCCTCCGTGAGAATAGGGACATCTTTGGCTGGCAACCTGCCGACATGAAAGGTGTACCTAGGGAACTTGCTGAGCACAGCTTAAACATTGATCCAAAATGAAAACCAGTGAAACAACCTCTACGATGCTTCGGAGATGAGAAGAGACGCGCCATTGGCAAAGAGATAGCTAGATTACTTAAGGCTAGATTTATCCGAGAAGTCCTTCACACCCGATGGGTGGCCAATCCTATACTTGTCCCCAAAAAGGGAACCAATGAATTAAGAATGTCCGTTGATTCCACCGGCTTGAACAAAGCATGTCCCAAAGATCCGTTTGCTTTGCCTCGCATTGACCAATTCATTGACTCGACGGATGGCTCGGAGCTTTGGTGTTTTCTCGATGCATACTCAGGATACCACCAGATCAAGATGAGGAAGTCGGACCAATTGGCCACTTCGTTCACTACCCCATACGACACGTTTTGCTATGTCACGATGCCCTTTGGGATGAAAATCGCAGGTGCTACGTACCAGCGGACAATGCAACGCTTCCTCCACGACCAAATTGGTCGGAACGTTCACGCCTATGTGGACTATATCACGGTGATGCCTAAAAAGTCAAACGACTTAATCTCCGACTTAAAAGAAACCTTTGATAGTCTCCGGAAATACAACATGATGCTTAACCCTAAGAAGTGCGTCTTCGGGGTTCCAGCCGGCAAATTGTTGGGTTTCATCGTTTCCCAACGCTGAATCGAGGTCAACCCAGAGAAAATCAAGGCCATCTTAAACGTAAACCGTCCGACATGCCTAAAGGACATTCAACGACTAACAAGTTGTGTTGCAGCAGTTAGTCGGTTCGTCAGCCGACTTGGAGAGAAGGCTCTGCTGCTATACAAGTTGTTGAAGAAAGCGGACAAATTCACATGGACAGGCAAAGCAGATGCAACATTGAAGCAGCTCAAGGAGATTCTTTCCTCAACGCCCATCCTTGCAGCACCCGAGCCTGGAGAACCCCTGTTAATATACATGGCGGGAACCAACCGGGTAATCAACATCGTCGTCGTGGTAGAGCGGAAGGAACCAGGCTATGAGCACGGACTTCAACGACCAGTTTACTATGTGAGTGAGGTCTTGACAGAGTCCAAGAAGCGTTAATCGCACTACCAGAAGATAGCTTATGGAGTATTCCTTGCTTCTCCACTATCCGACATTATCAACAACAGTGACGCTACGGGAAGGGTCGCGAAGTGGGGCATTGAACTTGCCGCCTTCGAGATCACCTACAAGAGACGTGACGCTATCAAATCTCAAGCCTTGGCGTATTTCGTTACAGATTGGACGGAGATGCCAGATGCTACTCCGTTGCCAGAACCAGAGTACTGGGTCATGCACTTTGACAGATCAAAGTTGCTCAACGGCTCGGGGGATGGTGTATTGCTACAGTCACCAACAGGAGACAAGATACGCTATGTTCTGCAGATCCACTTCGAGGCTACAAACAACATGGCAGAGTATGAAGAACTCATTCACGGACTACGTGTAGCCAAGGATATTGGCATCAAGCGCATAGTTTGATGTGGAGATTCCGACTTGGTTGCCCAGCAGGTGGCTGGCACCTTGAATATGCGGAACCCTATGATGGCGGCATATCGAGACGAAGTGGACGAGATAGCCAAGAGATTCTTGGTCTACAAAGTCAAGTATGTACTAGGGAGCAAAACGAGGCGGCTGATCTACTGTCTAAACTTGGATCAAGGCGCAAGAAAATTCCACCAGGAGTTTTCCTAGAGCATCTGCGCACACCATCTTTGAAGGGAGACGACATCGACAACCCGGATAGAGCTGAATCTTTCGTCAACATAGTGACTAAGGTCCCTCCGGGTTGGACAAAACCGTTCATGGAATATCTCGAACACGGAACTTTGCCCGATGACGAAGTCGAAAGACGGCAAATAGTACGACGAGCAAAGGGTTATACCATAATCAATGGGAAACTCTACAAAAGGAGCACTACTGGTGTATACCTAAAGTGTGTTTCCCAGCTAGAAATTATGGAAATCCTACGCGAAATCCATCTCGAAGATTGCGGGCATCACCCCGCTCCTCGATCATTAGTCGCGAAAGCCTTCCGGCAAGGATTCCACAGGCTGAGCGCGAAGGCGGATGCCGACAAGATGGTTGAGACATGCATGGGATGCCAATATTATGCCCGACAACCACATGTTCCTGCTGAAGAATTGCGAACAATACCAATAACTTGGCCGTTTACAGTCTGGGGGCTATACATGGTGGGAATGTTACAAACGACATCTTGTGGGTTTACGCATCTGCTTGTAGCAGTTGATAAATTCACTAAATGGATAGAAGCTAAACCCATTAGAAAGCTTGATGGGGCAACCGCCCTCAGGTTTGTCCGGGATCTAGTGGTGAGATTTGGTCTCCCACACAGCATTATCACCGACAACAGCAGCAATTTGTCACTCGGAGAAGTGGAGGCTTATTGTTGGGAGAAGGGCATCCGACTTGACCTTGCATCTGTGGCACACCCACAATCCAACGGTCAGGTTGAGCGAGCCAATGTATTAATTCTGTAGGGAATCAAGCCACATCTTGAGGCACCGCTACATAGGGCAGCTGGAGCCTGGGCGGAAGAATTGCCATCTGTGCTGTGGAGTTTACGAACTACACCCAACAGATCCACCGGCTACACCCCTTACTTCATGATATATGGAGCAGAATCCATCTTGCCTTCCGACATCCTTGATGATTCACCAAAAGTTGCCGCCTAAGAAGAAAATAACGTTGAAGAATCCAGACGCCTAAATGTGGACCTTCTCGAGGAGGAGCGCATTTTGGAATGCCAAAGATATGCCATCTACCAGCAGAAGCTATGCACCTACCATAGTCACCGCGTTCGGCATCGCTCATTTAAAGAGGGGGATTTGGTGCTCCGACTTAAGCAGAAGAAGTCGCACAAACTATCCCTGCCATGGGAAGGACCGTTCATCATAAGCAAGACACTACTCAATGGGTCTTACTACCTCGTTGACAATCGTGAGCTAAAGTATAGACCTAATGAGGATCATAAGCATAAGCGACGTGACCCGGATGATGATTACCCAGAGCTTGATCGGCCATGGAACATAGCACAGCTATGTCCTTTTTACACTTAGCATTTTTATCTAATTGTTTACGTCTTATATTATCAATGAAATAAAGCTCTCTAGTTCACTCATATTTCTGAGTCTTTTACCTCCTTTAGTGTTCATTTTTGGATCATGTAAAACCTTTATGCACAAGCTTTGCGTTTGCACTTGTGAAAGTTCCGCCTAAGGGCGTTAGCTTAAGTTTTCTAGTCTACACGTTCTTTGTCGTTTTTATGTGGATTCTGGAGTAGTGACTTTTGGCACTTATTGTCGGTGATTTTGTTCTCAGGTTATTGACGGTGCCATTGGGCATCATCACCTACGTGCATGGTTCCGACAACGAGTCTTCTGACTCACGAAAATTCAAGCATAAGAACCAAAGTGATGGATAAGCCAACACTTGCTTAAAAAATATATACATGCTGGAAACTAGTTCCTGAGTAGCAGGAAATAACAACCATTGTTTTCCGCCTTAAGTTACATAAACAAAGTTTTTTCTTCATATACTCCAAAGGTGAAACAAATATTACAAAGTTGTTCTTCACTCCTTTGGCACAGGTGACTTGGAGACAGCATCATCACCAGCCGGAGAGCCACCCTCGAAGTCGGCGCTGTCGTGGGTCTCAGAGGAATCTTGGTTGCCGCTGTCGATGGTGTTCATGGGCACGAAGACGTCGACGTCCACCAACTCGGAAACTCTGGTGTCATAGCCCGCGAGTGACGACAAGATGGCTTCATGGTTAATTTCTTGGCCATCATCGTCGATGTCAGGGATACCAGAGGTCACCATGTCGATGTCAGCATCTTCATAGTGTGCCTTCACCATTGACCGCGCCATCCTCGCGCCAGCCCGTGCACACGAAGCTTTCCAGCTTGCGATATGCTCGGGGGTTTGGCGCAGAATCTCCGAGTACTTCGCCACGGAGTCGGATGCCTTGATGTTTATCTGGAGGGGCTTGGCAATCTCCTTGGCTTGCGTGATGGCGGTGTTGATGAAGTTGCTGGCAAGAACCATGCATTCCTTGGCTGGAGGAGGCAATCGGGTTAAACCCATAGGATCTGCAAATTCAGACAAGGAGCGCATGAGTTCAACAATTCAAAGTACCCAGACTACAGAAATCCAAGACGAAGAAAAACATACTGAAGATGCTGGCCTCAGCTTGCCAGAGGGTGTCGGCCAAGGATTGTTTCTCTTGTTGGAGGAGCTTGTACGCCTCACTATGGCGATGATTCTGCTCATCGGCAGCTCGCTTCTGATCTTTTAAGATTGCAATCTCCTCCTTCAAGCGGTTGATTTCCTCGGCGGCGGAGTATTGCAGGGCCTTCATCGACTCTTCATGCATTTTTAGCATGTCCTTCCACTCCTTCTTAAGAATTTTGTTCTCACTATCCAGCTCTTGAATGTTCTTGGATTGCTCGACAATATTCTTGGCCTTCGCGATGGTTTATGCAAGTCGGAGAAAGAAAAGTACACAGTGAGTACTCGGAGAATATGGGAACAATACCAATTCGGAATGCGAAAAATAAAACAGACGCTTGCTCTTGGTGATCTGTTACTTCAAGAAGGCAGTTTTACCCTTTTCAGCTTCTAGATCTGAATGCATCTTCAGGTACTTGTCATTGGCCATGCCCCTTCGAGAATTCTCGTTCTGTGGAAAAAAGAACAAAGTTAAAAGTTGTTTAGTCTGCTTGGAGCATCTAGTCGGAAATTTTCCATCTAGACGCTCGGGGGCTACAGCGACAGTTTTTGACTTAACAATATGCTTAGCATTCTTTAAGCATCTAGTCGGAACTAATTCAGTTACAACTAGAAGCTTGGGGGCTATAGTATAAAGTTTTTAACTCAGACATATGCTTAGCTTTCTTTAAGCATCTAGTTGGAACTAATTCAATTGCAACTAGAAGCTTGGGGGCTACAGTATTGAAATTTATAAACAGTGTGTATGCTACTCTTAAATCATCTAGTCGGAATAATTCATTCCATCTAAATGCTTGGGGGCTACAGTGAGAGTTTTTCTAACTTAGTCACTCTTAGAGCATATAGATGCAAAAACCTATGGTTTTTCCGTATACATCCTCAGGGGCTACAGTGGGATACTCATATAAAATGCAATAGGCAAAGAAAACATACAAGTGCGATGATCTTGTGGTTCGTAGCACTCTTGTCCAGCAGCTTGGCAAAGGATTCGCTATTTCTTTGCAAGATTTCTGCTTGCCGGCGGAGCTCCTCTAGACCGCACGTCGGAGATGTCGGCGCCGCACCAGGAACCATAGCAGTGCTACCCGGTGTAAGCACCGGATATACTATCTTCGGATAGGTTATGGTTTTCTTGGGTGAGGGGGCGCCACCAACGGCAGAAGTACCAGCTTCCACCACCGCCTTGCCGCCACCGATGGCATCCTTAGATGGAGCTTCAGCCATTTGTTGGGTCGTACTCTCTTGTGTTGCCTGCTCGCCGACAACAGCAAGGTCGGTAGAGGTGCCAGAATCCACTTCCATGGTGGAAGGGCCTGATGCCTCCTTAGCTTGAGAGCTTGTCGGGGCAGACGAGGGCTTGACGGCAGGAGTGGCAGGGCGATGGCGGGGGAGGCGTCGCGATGCAGCATGTCCTTAATATTTCGAGAAGCCCCCGATGTTTTGGAGGTCTTCTTGATGCTGGTCGTGCCTTTCTTCCTGAAACATGCAAAATGCATAAGTACAGGAGCAAGACAGATAAATAGACAATGTCGGAGAATGAGAAGCTTACACAAGTGGGGGTGCTTTACCAAAGAGGATCCCGGTAACTTTTCTCTTTTCCGCCTCCAGGGCGGCGGTAGTATTCTTGGAGGCTCCGCCCTTCGTCTTCTTCTTCTTGCCTCCGTCGGCAGCATCAGAGGTGGAGCTCTTCCGCTTTCGTGCCAACGGATCCTTGACGTCGGACAAGACCGTGACTTCCTTCTTTGGATCATAGATTTGGGAAGCCAGGTTGTCCTCATCTATGTCACTAAGCTGTTAAGTGAGAAGTCACTTTGTTAGATGGGATGACATTTGCAAGACGGAAGGACTGGAGTACATGTCATACACGGAAAATAAATACCTACCTTTGGGCACTTGCCGTGTACGAACATGTCGTAGGTGATGGTGAAGCCACGCTTCTTATCCTTCACCTTGACGATGTCCTTAAGGCGGAGGTGACAGAGTCGCTCGAGAAGTTGTCCACGGAGATGCGGAGACTATCCCTTCTGTCACTGGTATACTCGTGCATGAGCTTCGCGCGGTGCTGCAGAGGTTGGATTCGCATGATGAACCAACACATGGCTAGGTCCAAGCCGGTCAAACCCGTATATACGAACCATTCGATCTGCCTTATGGCACAAGAAGCGTCGAGGTCGGAGGGAAGGGAGGCCAGGGATCTCCATGACGAGGTTTCAGCGGCGGCTCCGTCAACGAAGTCCGGGTACGTAACTTGTCGGCCTGCCAGAGGGATGTTTGGGCTGTAAAAGTACGTCTGTTGCCAGTTTTTGCAGGACTCGTGGCTGACGATGTCGGGGAACCGCCGACCAGGTCGAATGTTGAAGCTTATGGTGCCATAGTTCCTAAGCTCTTCCTTGCTATGTCCGGCTTCACGTTTGACGGTGAAGAAGTACACGAAGAGGTCTAACCTAGGCCTTATCCCTAAGTATCCCTCGCAGAGCGCCGCGTAGTTGCTAAGCACTAAGATACTATTAGGCGAACGGTTCTGGGGTTGGACCCTATAGTGGTTCAACACGGAGAGGAAGAAGTTGGAGATGGGCAGGGAAACGCCGCGTACCAGTTGAGCTTTGAGGTACACCTTTTCTTAGGCTTGAGGAGAAGGTGTAACCTCGCCGGCCGGCGCCGCCCGCCAGGCGAGCCCCTCCGTCGCAGGAAGGTAGCCTTCGGCGATTATCTCTTGGATTTCATGGTCGGTGATATCCGAGCCGCGCCAGTCGCCCTTGTGCGAGTCTGGTGCCTCCTCCAACGGCTCCAGCGCCGCCAGATTAAGGTCGCCACCGGTGGACTCGATAACCGCCGATGCGGGGATGACTAGGCCCGTTGGAGGCACGACGATGGAGCTCGCCGACTTTGCCGCGACTTCGTTCGACGCTGCCATGGAGGGAGGAGTGCTGCTGCTGGCCATGGAGTCAGGCTGGATGCGGCTGGTGTAGATTGGAAGCTATTGTTTTTTCGAGAGTTCTCCCGGAGAGCTCGAGGAGGCGTGCGACTGGAGGAAGAATATGATGCGAGAAGAATGAGGTAAAAAGTGGAAATTTCCCCACGGTTACTATTTATAATCCTCAGTGTCAAGATTCGTGCAGCTTGATTGGAAGGTTGCCGCGTAGACGACATGTTCACGAACGTGCGCGGAAATTTCGCCACGTCTCCAACCGTCGCCACCAACGGTTCATATCGCTCGCATGGGAAAATTAGACATGATGGCGTTCTCTGCATGTGTGAGTTACGAGGCGTCGCTGACCTAAGCCTACGTCATCCTAGCTGACATGGGTAGATGAGCCGTCACATCGAAGATTCCAACATGATGGATCCAATCTGACTACGGAAGAGTACAATGGAAGATTTAGCATTTCTCCGGCTTACAAGTTGAAGACGGAGAAAGCTTTGCAGGGTTCTTTGGGAGGACTACAAGATATTGCTTGACTATTTGACAACATCCAACTAGATGGAGCATTCATCTGAAGAGGCAAGACGGCGCAAGATCTCGGAGTTCTCCGGGGGCTACTGTTGGGGATATGCTATATGGGTATCCTCATAGTATGTCACCTATCCGGATAACCCGGATGGCCCACAGTTGGTAGCATGGCCTATGGCCTGCTGGGAGGCCCAGTTAGATGGATCTAGAAGGGAGGCCCATGCCGGATAAAGGAAGGCTACGGTGGAGTCACCAGCGTACCCGGAGCCTTGGAGTGCAAGCTACATAAGACTAGTAACAGACGGTGTTGGACTCTGTAACCTGTCCGGCTAGGACTTTTCCCTGTAACCCTAGGACCTGACGACTATATAAGTCGGGCCTATGGGAGCCTTTAGGGCATCGATTCACACAACCTCGCACAGCGAACCTATCTCTGTAACTCGGCATATTGCCCTTATAGTGATTTATAGCAGGAGTAGGATTCCGCCACCATCGTGGGATCTGAATCTTGGTAAGCTGTGTTACCTCGTACCCGTAAACCGTCCGCCTTCCCCCAAGTCTCTAAACACGCACTGTGAGGACCCCTCCATGGCATACTCGTCTTCAATACCAAGACAGGAACGGAAGATCGAGCAGCTCGAGGCAGAAGTGGTCGAGCTGCTGGCAAAATTGGAGGCGAAGATGGAAGAGAAGATGCGGAGTATGTTCCCTCCTCACCTGTGGGAGGGTTTGGCCAAGTGGAATGTGGCAGGTGGAGTTGGGCCGATACCGGTGCCCAGCGTGAGCGGCAACAACTCTCAACAGCACCCGTCGCCGAACTTTGTGACCCCACCCTCCAACCCCTCCGCGCATCCTCTTCTCACGTTGGTGAGCCTGCAGCCGGCAGCGGCGGAGCCCAACACCCAAGCTCAGCCTGCCGCGCCCAACACCCAAGCTCAGCCTGCATTGGCACCGGCGCCCAACACCAAACCGCACCCGGCGCTGTTGCTTCGGGATGAGCGGGAGCAAGAGCTGACGCAGCCTTGCGTGTCCACACTTGCCGAGCTCGATGCCCTCACGACAGTACCTGTTGAATGCTTCATCGTAGGGCTCACAACCTCACACACAATGAACTAACACACATATATCTTGTCCCGCAGGACACCAATTGCACATTGCTTCACAAGGTCGATGGTGTGTTGAGGGATGTAGGCAAGGGCGCCATCATTCAACCCATGGGTCTCATGATCCACAACAAGCCTATCCCTGCTGGCTGGTATTGGGTGAAGGTGGTGAGGGCCCTGAAGGGTTTCGAAAGAATCGACCCGCCTAGGCAACCCGAGGGAGCCGAAGATCATAAGGACCTTGAAGGCTGCTACGGCTGGCCCATGCTATGGCCCAAGAGCCATCTTCGGCTTGCGAAGGACGACAAAGAACGTGCCACCGCACCAAAGAAGGTACCGCTCATCGTCACCAACACCGCACCACATAAGGCTTTGGTCGCACACGTGCCGTCGCCACGGCCCAATGATGACGTGGAGGCTGCACATGATGACGATGATGATCTGGAGGTCAACATGGATGACTACTTCAACACCAATGCCATGGCCACCGACGGATTGTTCATGCCTCCACTTGGAGAGCCAGCCCCCTGCTGTGAACCGGACGGCCGTCCCTTGTCATGCACGCAGCGTCTGCGGTTTGGCGGTTCCCAGGAGACGCCCGATGCTGACGCCGCTAGTCCTCCTACGGTGATAATCATCCCCAACACACTACACAAGGCGACCGGTGAGCATCTGGCGGGATCCGCTGACCCAGCCCCTAAGAAGTCGAAGTACCAGAAGCATAGCCGAAGCAAGAAGGGTTCAACGAGCCAACCGGCTCAGAAGATGCAGGCAGTTTTTCGACATCATGAAGACGACTTCACAGAAGCGCCCCGGCCTTACACGATGCACATAGCGGTCCAGGCGATTCTGACTCAGGAGCTGCTCGATGTCGCAGATGCATCCATGAAGCATTTGCATCACAACATTCTGATTGAGAGCATGCTTTTGAAAGATAAGAACCTCAGGTACACAGTCTTCACATGCAAGGTGCCAAATGGACATGGCTTCGTCGAGGCAGCACCCGCGGACCTGTTCTTCCTGCGGTACAAGGACATCTACGATCTGATGCACTCGAAGCGTCTGGACAACAACTTGGTCCACCTCTTCTCCCTCCAGATGTCGATGAGGATCCATAGGGAGAAAATCAAAGGCATAGCCAGTGTGGACCCCTACTACATACGAAATGCTTGCGAGCGACGGAGGAATGGAAGCGGTGTCACAATACCTCGGGAATTTCTTCTTCAAGAACCAGGACAAGTCTACGCTTGTCCATGCCTTCCCCGAGTAAGGGCACACAACCGGTCTCCATCCATCGTAATACATCCTTAGATTCCTTTTGTACCCTTATTCCAACAGTTCCGTTTCTATTGTTTTGCGCAGTGGCATATACTGCACACTCATCTCCGTCTACCCGAGGTTGTTGCAAGAAACGTACTTGGACTCATCTAGTGAAACAAAGCCGAAGAGAAGGGACCGAATCAAGCGTGTCCTAGATCTTGCTATACAAGTCTACGCCGCCAGGGGAGGCAAGTTCAGCAAGGGGTCCGAAAGAAAGAAGGATGGCAGGAACATATGCAGCCACACCAGCAAGTTCCCATGCGTCAAGCAGCCAGCAGGGAGTATGAAGGAGGCATTTTACGCCTTCCATCATGTAAGGATGTACATGAATGATTCACGGATGGAGGCGCTGCCGGCTAATCTCCAAGTTTGGGCCAAAAAGTTGTCGACAATCGATGATTCGGACCTCATGGAACAGTTCTCGCGCATCCTGAATCAGATCTGTCTATGCATCCATTAAGATGTCATGACAAAAGGAGGGGCCTTCCACTACAGGGGCAGACCGCTGATTAACCGCGAGATCAAAGACCGCCTCGAGTTGCAGCGCGACGACAGGACCTTCATGACGAGAGAGGGTTGCCGACCCTTGACCAAGAAGACTACCGGCTAGTGTGTGTGTCATGTGTGCCATATGTATGTCATGGACTTGATCGACTATCATTGTGATGTTTAGGAAACTATCATGTTGGACATGTGTGTGTGTGGGGGAGTCATAAACCTTAAGTTACTGAGGCTCCTTGTGCCTATGTTGGACCTGTTTAATTATGTGTGCTACTATTGTTTAGGTGTATGAATGTCTTTGCTATATTTTGTTATCATGCCATTCTATTCGTTGCATAACATGAATGCCTACTATGTCTATACTTTTTCCTTGTCCACAGTGATGGCGAAGGCAAACTGCTACGTGGTGTACATGGGCCGTGTTCCGGGAGTCTACGAGGAGTGGTAGGACTGTGAGCAACAAGTGATCAACTGCAGCGACAACAACTACAAGGGGTACAAGACTCGAGAGTTGGCGGTAGCCAAGTGGAGGAGGCACCTATGGAAGAAGAACCGGATGAAGATCATCATGGTCTTCTCCTTGCTCACCGCCGCCGCCGTTGTCCTCTATTCAGTCATAGTCTAGGTCATGATCGACGATGATCGAATATGTATCGAGATGCATGTGTGATTTCGAACTTGTACTCTCCCATGACTTGTGTGTAACACTTGGACTCTCTATATTGATGTATTTTGGGACTTTGCATGAATTTCAGTGAGTTTCTAGGTATTCCTGTGAGTTTTGTGCATTTCTGTGATATATTGCTGTATTCTGGTATATTTCCTGTGTATTCTGCGTATTTCTGCTGTATTCTAGTATTTTTTTGAAATCCTAAGACAAGTTAGTGGCACATGAATTTATCTAGTTAGTGGCGCATAGAAATAGGGCGCGCCACAGATGATATTCGTGGCGCACGTCAGGACGGTACGCCATGGATAACATGGTAGTTAGTGGCGCATGCCGCGGTGCGCCACGAAATTCATGTAGTTAGTGGCGTCTTATTCGTAGAGCACGGGGGGGTGCGCCACTAACCCCAAAAAGCGTGCGCCACGGATAGGCTTTTTCCCTCTAGTGGCCGGAGTAAGGTTTTCCATCCGGGAGCCTGAACCTAGGTAAATCTCATGTCCCCTGGTTGCTTGTTTGTTAACCGTTCCGCGATATCCAGCACCCTCATCTTCTCCAAAACCCAAGCTCATAACAGTGGGCATTGACAAGATTAAACCTCATCAACTGGCGCCGTCTGTGGGAATCGGGGACACTGATTGTGCGATCGTGATGGTCCCGACCAAAGCGATCAACAACTCCTCGGCGACGGAGAGCCATCTCCACTTCGGCGCTTTCGACTTCACCGCCCACTCGCCAGCCACCCTGAAGGACTTCGAGCCCGTAGGAACGGACTCGAGATCCTGTTCGGAAGCTTCTCCTTCAAGGTGGGACAGACCGGCACATTCCGCCTCCTAGAGCGGTTGCCTCTGCCATCAATCAGGCCCGCCTCATGGGCCCCGCATCCCAACATGCTACGCATAACAACATCGATAGATGAGTCATACGACAACAACAGCAGCTACGGTTCTAGATCCGAAAGCTACGGCAGCAGCGATCCAACCTACGGACGCTACCAATGCGCCATGGTCATCCAAAGCGACGTGGAGCAACAACCACCAGGTTTGGGCGCTCACGTACCGCCACCCAACCCACAAGGTAGAAACGGCGAAAACAGGAGGTAACCATCCCCCCACCCAATAGGGACTACCCTGATGCCAATCGAGTAATCCACCTCAGCGAGGAAGGATGGAACCAAGCACGCGAAGCCGTGGCGGGCAACAAGATCCTACCTGTGGGTGCCTCACGGGACCCACTGATGCCATACCACCTGCTCCTCATCGAAGAGCACAAAAAGAAGGTGAATATGCAAGAGGTACTCGACAAACAAAAGAAAGCGGCCTCAGAGTCTAGCACGCGGCGAGCTGCGCTCTCCGCTGTTGGTGGCTCCCACTCGCACGGCAACAACGCCAACATGCATCATTCTCGCGTAGAGAACATGGACTCCGCTGCATGTCGCGAGGTGACCCGAACGCTCAACACGTCCTTCATGGAGATGGACGCCAACGATAACGTCATCCCGAAGACGCCGCAAGCTGCGATCATGGCAGCCACCACATACCTTGCATCCCATACACATCCGGTGGTGGAACCAAATAGGTCCATGCACAATTCCGCACTAGACAGACTCGGACTCGTTGGAGCTGTGCTCCACGAGGAAGCTCCTGCGGAGCCGAAAAAGAAGGCTGCGGTCAGATTCAACCGCATCCCCACACCCTCATCCGACGAGGAGGAACACGACCTACCTCGATGACACAAGAGCTCACGATGTCGCAGCCGTGACTATGACGCTTGGAGCGAACTCGCTCAGCGCAAGATCGACAAGGCACGTGCCAAGCGCGTGTTCTCATCTGAGTCCGAAGAGGATGACGACGAAGGAGAACTCTGTGGAGGTCGATGCTTCAGCAGATCTGTTTGGCGGACACATATGCTGAGAAACTTCAAGCTTCCTTCGGACACTCCGAAGTTTGACGGCACGCAGGACCCTAAGGCGTGACTCAGCGACCACCTGTCGTTCGTCAAACTGCACGGCGGCAACAAAAACACCGCCCTGCAATGCCTTCAGCTACAGCTGATAGGCGCAACCCGGATCTGGCTCAGCAGCCTATCCTCGGGATCCATCCGAAGCTGGAAGGAACTGGCGTATAGTTTCATCCGACACTTCAAGGGTACCAGCAAGAGGCCAGCCTCGATCGAAGAGCTGCGGGCCTACACCCAACGAACGGGGCGAATCCATTCGCTCGTACATACTATGGTGGTCCAACATCAAGTACTCCATGACACACCTCTCTGAGGAGAGAACAATCGATGCCTTCAAACATGGCGTCAAGCGCCAGGACTTCAAGGAAGAACTTGGTCGCGTTCAGCCCAAGACGCTTGACCACCTCATGGACATCGCCAACAGGTGGGCAGATGGCGAGGACTCTGTCCACCGAGCACACTCGGATGTGGAGGAAGACTATGGCCGGCGACGCGAGGGCTGTAGCAAACGAAGATCACGCGTCTACGACGATCGCGATAGACCCGACATGTTCGCGGCTGGCTACGCTGACCGCCGCAACAAAAGCAACCGCAGCAGCGGCGGATACTATGGAAACAACTTCCACGATGCAGGACACCCAACACAAACGTGGCAACTCCATGGACGCAATGATGAGCCCTTGGCATACGACAAATTGTCGGGCCCATGCACCATCCACTTCTACATCGACAAGAAGGATGGCAAAAAGAAGGCCAGCCATATGCTCAAGGATTTCCGCGAGTTTCAAAAACTCAGCAAGAGCCTGTCCCAGATGAGACAGCAAGCCCCGAACCCTAGGTACGGACACGTACCTGCACCAGGTGACATCATCCATGGAACTCCTCAGCCTCCACCCGTGGGACCTTCGAATCACCCGATCGCACCCGCGCAGAACAACGGCGTAAACGGGTACCCCGCACCGAAAGGGTCATTGATGATCCAAAAGGGGCGCCCGACAAATAGGGTGCAAAAGAAGATCACCTGCCAGGTCAGCTTGTCTGTGACCGCTCCACCCGCCATCCCTGAGTACCTTAGCGGTTCGGAGTCCTGTATCACTTTCAGCCGTTCGGATCAACCCTGCCAGATCCCTCGCCCAGGTCATGCTTCCCTGCTGCTCGAGGCGCAAATCAGAGGGTTCGAGATGAGCCGCGTCTTCATGGATGGCGGCAGCCGCATCGATCTGATGTTCGCTAGCACCTTAGCAGCAATGCGGATCCCGTTGTGCAGCCTGGAACAATCCGACATAACATTCCACGACATCGTCCTAGGGAAGGGCATATTCCCCCTGGGAAAGATATGGCTCGATGTCATCTTCGGCAAGCCCGACAACTTTCGGTGCGAGCGAATCGAGTTCGAAGTGGTGGATTGGCCATCACAATACCACGCCATCCTCGGGCGCGTGGCATTCGCAAGGTTCCTGGCAATACCGCACTATGTGTACCTGCTACTCAAGTTGCCAGGACCTAGATGCATCATTATGGTCCACGGGAGCTTCACCCGGTCGGATCACTATGATAGGGACTTCAAGAGAATCTCCCTGTCATTCGGCATGCAGGAGGAGCTCATAAGTCTCCGAGAGGTGACAGACAACGGGGCACCCCCAGTCTCAAGGCATAACGCACCTGACATGTCGTTTGACTCAACAGTCAACATGAAGAAGGTGCAGGTCCACCAGATGGACGCCTCCTAGATGGCGCTGATCGCCAACGACCTCAGCCCCACATAGGAAAGCGCGCTCGTCGAATTCCTTCGTGAGCGCTGGGAAATCTTCGCCTGGTGTCCTGCGGACATGCCAGGAGTTCCCAGGGAATTCGCCGAGCACGCACTCAATGTGTTCCCAGATGCCAAGCCCGTAAAACAGTCCATCTAACGGTTGCACGAGCCATGGGCCGAGGCCATCGGAGTTAAAGTCAACACACTGCTCGACGCTGATTTCATCAGGGAGATCAAGGAATGCCAGTGGCTGGCCAACACCGTGATGGTCCCTAAAAAGGACACGGACATCTTGCGGATGTGCCTGGACTTCACATCGCTGAACAAGCACAACCTGAAGGATCACTTCCCTCTACCTCCGATCGATCAGATTATCGATTCGACTGCAGGATGCGAGAAACTCTCCTTCCTCGATGCCTACTCAGGCTACAATCAGATTCGACTAAAGGTTGGAGATCAGGAGAAAACGACAATCATCACGGTGTTCGGAGTGTTCTGCTACAACACAATGCCTTTCGGGCTGAAGAACGCAGGTGTCACGTACCAGTGGTGCATGCAGGCATGCCTGAAGAGCAAAATTAGCCGCAACATACAGGTCTATGTCGACAACACAGTATTCAAAACAATGGAGGCCAAGACATTGATCGACAATCTCCGCGAGAAGTTCGACAACCTTGATCGCTACAAGATCAAGCTGAACCCAAAAAAGTCCGCCTTCAGCGTCCCGTCTGGCCAACTGCTTGGCTACTTCATCTCCCAGTGAGGGATTGAGGCGAACCTGAAGAAAATTCGGGCCATAATGGCCATGGAGAAACCGAAGAATCTCAAATGTGTCCAGTAGCTCGCTGGACGCATCGCGGCGCTGAGCATATTCATCAGCCGCATGGGCGAAAAGGCCCTGCCTTTCTATCAGCTGCTACAGAAAGCAGACAAATTCAAATGGACACTTGAAGCGGATGAAGCATTAGAAGATCTGAAGCGGCTGCTCTCCACCTCGTCTGTCCTGGTCACACCAAAGGAGCGCGAGCCTCTCCTGCTATACATAGCAGCCATACATCAGGTGGTAAGCACTGTTCTCGTGGTTGAACGACCCGAAGATGGCAAGACCCACAGGGTCCAACGCCCAATCTACTACCTCAGCGAGGTATTGACACCAACAAAATAGAGATACCCTCACTACCAGAAACTCGCCTACGACGTGTTCATGACGGCTCGTCGTATGAGTCACACCTTCCAGGAGCATCAGGTGATGGTCGTCAACAAGGCACCTCTGAACATCATCCTGAACAACACGGAAGCCACATGACGAGTGGCCCTGTGGGGCATCGAGCCGTACCCTCTAGACATAGTCTATGAGAAATTCCATGCGATCAAGTCGCAGGTCCTACCGGACTTCCTCGTCAAATGGATGGAGCTGCAGCTGCCAGACACCCCGGATATGACACAGTCATGGATGATGCACTTTGATGGCTCCAAGAGTGAGGCCGGAGCAGGAGCCGGGGTCATACTGACATCCCTACAGGGCGACAAGATGAAGTACGTCCTCTGGATGAAATTTTCAGCTTCCAACAATGAAGCCAAATACGAGGCCCTCATCCACGGCATGAGGATGGCCAAGATCTACGGCGCAACACGCCTGGTCAACTACGGTGACTCGAACCTCGTCGTCCAGCAGACGATGAACGAGTGCGACATGCATGCCGCCAACATGATCGCGTACCGCACGCTCTACAACTCAATTGAAGGATACTTTGACGGCTGCGAGCTTCGGCATGTTGGAAGAGAATGCAACGAGGAAGCCAACAAACTCGCCAATATCGGCTCCACCTGCACACGGGTGCCACCAGGTGTGTTCCTCGAACAAATATGTGTGCCATCCATCAAAAGGAAATTCCCCAACGGATCACCTGAAGAGGCAGAGCACTCAGGGGCTATGCTACACGAACGACAGGAAGGACCCGAAAAGATCGACATAGAGGTCGTAGTGGTCAACTTGATGCAGGTCATGACAATCGAAGAAACATGGACACAGCCATACCTGTGGTACCTGATAAACAGGGAACTGCGTGATGACCTGACAGATGCCTGGCGCATATCTCGCCGGTCCAAGGCCTTCACCGTCATCAATGGCGAGCTTTCCAAGAGTAGCATTTCTGGTATACTCCAAAGGTGTGTCACGATCGGTGACGGCAAAACCATCCTCCAAGACATCCACGAGGGCATCTGCGGCCATCACGCGGGCAGCCGCGCCCTCGTTGCCAAAGCTCTATGAGCTGGGTTCTACTGGCCAACGACCATGAACGATGCCAAGGACATTCTCCGAAGGTGCAACGGGTGCTAGAGGTTCGAAGACAAACCGCACGCACCGGGATCGGAGCTCAGGCCCATACCCCTGGCCTGGCCCTTCGCCCAATGGGGACTCGACATGATCGGCAAACTTCCCAAGTCCTCGACAGGAGGCCATGTCTACCTCCTGGTCGCAGTCGACAAGTTCACCAAGTGGATCGAAGACATGCCCGTTACCAACCAAAAGGGCAAAATGGCCGTGAAGTTCTTCCAATCCATAGTCTACCGGTTTGGCCTACCGCACAACATCATCACCAACAACGGGTCGAACTTCATCTCCAAAGAATTCCAGAACTTCTACGAAGGCCTCGGGATCAACATATCCTATGCCTCTGTGGCACACCCGCAAACCAATGGGCAGGTCGAAAAGGCCAACGGCCTCGTAGGTGGCGGCATCAAGAAGCGCCTACTGAGCCCACTCAAGTGGCTTGCGGGAGCATGGGCAGAAGAGCTACCCTCCGTCCTCTGGAGGTTGCGCACAACACGAAACAACTCAACTGGCTACATGCCTTTCTTCATGGTGCACGGAGCCGAAGCCGTGTTGCCTACAGAAGTGTGCCATAAGGCCCCATGGGTCGTTGCCTACAGCAAAGCCGAATCGATGGCCGCACTCGAAGACGCCGTCGACACACTCGACGAGGCACGCGACATCGCCGTAGCTCGCTTGGCGGTCTACCAGCAGAGCCTCCGCAATATCACAGCTGTCGGCTGCACCCAAGGTCCTTCGTCGAAGGAGACCTCATCTTACGACTCAAGCAAGAGTGGACGAAGAAGCTCGAGTCACCCTCGGAAGGACCCTATGTCATCACCAAAGTAATCCCGGGTGGAGCCTACCGCCTCAAGCACGTGGAGTCAGGAGTCGCATACTCTAACCCATGGAACGTCGCACAATTGCGACGCTTCTACCCCTAGCTACCCCCTTTTTTTCTTTCAATAAGGCTACTCAGCCAAGGCTACTCAGCCAAAAAATGTACCTCCTCATTACGATATGAATAAAGCTAAGTGTCTCGCCCAAAAATTTATCTTTTTCTCGCATTTCTTTATGCTACCACACTCGGGGGCTCCCCCCTCACCTCACGACCTCGTCGACTGAGGATAACGCATGTACATCTGAGTAGCTGACCACGTCAGGCTAACGAAAAGGGCATGCATACAACCAAGTACCACGTTCCAACATAGTGAACATTTAAAAATAAAGGGCACAACACGCCCAGTCGAAATATATACAAAGTTTAAATCTATCTTTTTTACAGGAACTACCCATTCTAAAGAATCACCTGCGCGTGATGCTCAAAGAGATCTACAATTTCTTCGGCATACTGCCTAACAACCGCATAATGCGGGTGCATGTCCCATAGGCCACCATCTGATAGAGGGGGCGGCCCAGCCGCCACAACCGCAAGATCCACATCAAGGCGATGCAGCCGCACGAGGGAAAGGGCGGCCGTCACCCCTGCAACTAACTCGTGCCGCACCATCTACCTGATATGACGCACGTCTCGAAACTTCGCCAGCAAGCCCCAGAGAGTCGATGGCGCTTCATCAAGGGAAAACAATACGTGCAAAATCGACGCTAGGGAAGTCTTCACTTGCCGTAGCACTCGCGACACCTGGTGGGCACGATCCTGCACAGTCGCAAGAACCATGGCACGATCGCGATCCATGCATAAAAAGCCACCGGCTTCCATATCCTGCTGGGTCAACCGGTTGGTCCGAACCGCAACGTGCTCATTCTCCTCCCTCGAAACAAGGTTGGCACCTGCAACAACTACAAAGTAAGATGGCCCGCCAACAGGCGCATCCGAAAATGAGCAGCAGCTCGAAGAAACTTACACTGCAGCTGCTCGTCCAACTGCCGCAGCTCCCTCATCAGATACTCCTCTCTGGCGGCACCTCGCTCTGCCTTCAACTTCCAAACGTCCGCATGGCCTCGGATGCCAAGCAACTCCTTCTCAAGACGGCGGATGCGATCACGAAGAAAAACAAGCTGCGACGCATCATCCAAGGATGGTCGCGGTTGTGGAGAAGACGAAGTATCAATGGGGTCATCACTTGAAGGTCCCTAAGGAAAATAGAAAGGATATAAACAACACACGACTGGGCAACAGCTCGAAGGCTCATTATATACAACAAGAAGCCACTACGTGGAACATGAAGTGTTCATTAAGAAATTATAGCAAAGGTAAAGGTAATTATCCTAGAATTACAAAGACAAAGCATAAGCAGCTGCATCCTGAGTGGCCTCGAAGCCAGAGCGCCTGCCCTTGACCTCCTCCTACTGCTTCTCCGCATACTCTACCAGGAGGTCAATAAGCTTCGGCCCATAGCGCTTACAGCGAGCGAAGGCTACCTCGGAACCGTCGGGGGCTGTTGGCATCTCGGAGGTGAACTGATGAATATCCAGCTCCGCTCCGGATGCCATGGCCATTGCCAGCCCCATGGACACGCCGATGCCCTTCCGCTTGCGCTGTAGGCTGCAGGCACATCCACTGACAGCACATCCGCCAAAGAATCGACGCCCTTGGGAACGAGCTTGGGAACGAGCGGAGCTGGATCTTCATCAGCTGGGAACGAGGGCGTCGATTCTTTGGCGGATGCCCTTGGGAACGAGCTCCTTGTAGAAGCGCCCGAGGACCTCCTTGGCTTTGGCAATAGAGCCAACCACAGTACTGCAGCGGTCTTCGACAGCCGCAGCAGCATCATCCAAAGCACTACCGTGCTCTAGGGCACTGCGGTTGAACTCAATGCCTGCGACATCTAGAGAAACGGAAAAGTATAGTAAGAATCGAACAAAAGTACAGGGACGCGGCAGCCGAACAACCCAAAGAAAGGCAAAAAATACTCACCAGAGACAGCCTTGGCAACAACCATTAGCTTTTCGGCCACCTCCTTCTCGCGCGAAGCCACAGCGGTGGCGAGCTGCTCCTGGCGATCTATAGCTTCCTGCTACAGGCGCTCCTTAGCCGCGGCTACATCAGCCAGCTCCTACTCGAGGCGCTCCTTCACCCCAATGGCATCTTCGGCCTTCTTCTCCACTAGCCTAAGGCTCTTTTTGAGAGAGTCAAGCTCGCGGAGGGCAGTGTTATTATCATATGCAAAAAAACAAAGAACGTACGTGAGCTCAACAAGCTAGAAAGTAGATGAAAAAATAGAGGATTAGTTATGGATGTACCTTGCATAAAAGGCTGCAAGAAGAAACAACTTGTCAATTCGAGGGCTCGGGGGCTGCGCCCAAGAAACGAGCAAAAGTTCAAACAGATGAAAAAAACTCGGGGGCTTCCCCCGAGACACGCAAAAAAGGAAGCAAAGATCACCAGATCATACAAAAATATGGCCCGGGGGCTCCCCCCATAGCAAGGGAAATAGAACTTACATGTTCAGACGGAGACTCCAAGGGTCCCGGTGTAGTCTTCTAAGAGACAATCACCTGAGCCTCCTGCGGAGAGGGGTTCGGAGCAGCGCCCCCAGAGGTGGCCACCATCTGAGAGGGAGGAGGCGTCATCTTTGAATCCCCTACCATCTCATGAGTGGCATCACTAAAAGAGCCCTCAGAGGAGTGGCTGCAAAGGAAAGCACTAGTCAAAGACAAGAAGACAAGAATACAAGAAAAGTAGCAAAAGGCATTCGAAGGCACTTACGAGTCCATGTAACTCAAGTCAAAAACAGGCAGGGACCTCTTGCCTTTCTTCTCTTCCTTCTTCCTCTTCTCGAGCTCCGTGCCTGCTTTCGGGTCTGCCCCTTGCTCGCCTCGGGGGCTTCCTCAGTCGGTGACTGCGCTGGGGGAAGCTCGGACACGGAGTACACGACTTTGTTGTCCGGCGCATCCGGAAACCTTTCGGGTAGTGGAGGAACCATGCCAGGTACCTTGAACTCCTACACAATGAAGAAAAACTTTCAGAAAAGATAATTGTAAAGGAAACACACTCTAAAATAGCGCTACGCCCACGTCCCAGATCTACACCTGCAGAACGGGTCGAGAAGCACTGAACGGAGGGGTCCGCGACTTCCTCGGAAGGTGCTCGTCGGAATTGTACTTTAGTAACGGCCGAAGGACTCTGTCAAGGTCCCCCTTGGAGAGCTCCTCAGCCGCAACTCTCGTTGGGTCGTGGCGGCCAGAATAAAGGTACATCAGGTGCACCCTAGCCTGGAGTGGCTACACCCGACGTTTGAGGAAGGTGCAGATGATATCCACACCGTTCACCTCCTTCTCTGGAATCACCTAGAGGTCCTCCACCCGACGGTAGAGCTCCTCTATCTCCTCAACCTTGCCCTCTAGGATATGGTTCTTCTAGGACCTCTTTGGCAGGATTTTCTGGTTGGAGTCGAAAGAGGCAAGGCCGAAGTATTGCCCGTCCACTGTGGAATCGCGGATATAAAACCACCTCTTCCACCAGTATTGGACGGACTCAGACATAGAAAAAGATAAGAAAAGAAAATTGGATTGAAGGGAAATGATGCAGCCATCGATTGGATAAACTCCATCGGAGCCGGACTGCCTCTTCACGAAATATAATTTCTGAAAGAGGCCAAAGTTCGGCTCGATGCCGAGCCAGCACTCGCAAAAAGTGATGAAATAGGCAATATGGAGAAGAGAATTGGGAGAAATATGGTGCAGTTGTATGCCATAGAAGAACAACAGTCCACGGAGAAAGTCGTGGGCTGGGAGCGAGAGGCCCGAAAGAACAAAGGCAACAAACATGACCCGAAACCCTGATGGTGGATGGGGAATTACCTCGTCGCCGGGGTTCTTGATGGCCTCCTTCTCCTGCGGGATTATGCCCCGCTCATGAAGCTTGCGTAGGTCGCCCTCACGCGTTGTAACACCCTCAGAATCGGCCCTATGCAAGTTTCGGCGATTCCCGCTAAACCCGCATAGAAACGATTCAAAGGTTCCCACCAGGCACTTTCGTGCGGGTGGAAAACGAAGTAATACCATTACACAATAGTCCTCGATGGAACCCACAGAACAGATATATACAACAACGACTCAAGAGTCAAGAATGCAGATATACAATACAAAGATCCAACTCACCTTCAAAACGATACAGCGTCCGAGTACGGACAAGATGCAAATTGAGCTAAGAGCCCTGAAGAATAACCAATGGCGTCCATAACCCTGCCCAGGCCAAGCCGGAAGGGTAACCCTGCTAACGACGTCGATCTCAAAACCTGCTTAAACAAAGGGGTGACAAAGGGCAAAGGAAAAAGAGAGCGGTCAAGATCGAGGCCGATGCAGCGAGGCTAGAATTCGGCGGTCCTCGCCTACATAGGTATGGTGGACTGAAGCGGCAGCGCGGCATGCACTAAACAACCTATAGAGACTCGATACAAATAGCGGCTATCAGAGAGGGGTAAGAAAGACCTATTCGGAACCAACCTGATACTACCACCAAACATACCCATCCTGGTGTTTTCCCCCTCGAGACCAAACGAGGAAGTCAACCGAGGAACTCACACCGTTGGCAGTTTTATTTATTCAGTTATCGTTGCAGCAATTACTAGTCAGGTATAGATAGTCATCCTGATATAATAAGCAGTGGGCACTTTTAGTTAACCATTCCGTTGTAGTTGCAACACTTACTAGTCAGATACAATTAGCATGAGATATCCCAAAACCCAGCAGTTGTTGGTACTTTTATCATATTCCATTGGAGTTGCAATACTTACTAGGCAGGTATAGCATGACACAGATCACCACAGATCCACCAGCTGTTGGCATTTTTATTATCCATTCCGTTATAGTCGAATCTGATTACTAGTCATATCGGATACA
Organism: Avena insularis; assembly: GCA_023614405.1. NCBI lineage: Eukaryota > Viridiplantae > Streptophyta > Magnoliopsida > Poales > Poaceae > Avena > Avena insularis. The sequence continues at coordinate 266,652,257 of CM042693.1, read as the reverse complement.
AGTCAATTTATAACAGTAAACTTTAGTTATAGTTGTCTATGATCGAGAACTGTGCTCCAAGTCGTCCATAACCGCGGACACGGCTTTTCGAAAAGATTTAACCCTGCAGGGGTGCACCAAAGTATCCACAAGCACTTCGACCTTTTTTGCCAGATCAGTTAACATACACCCATCGGTATGTCGGCGGGGCCTAAGTCATGACGTTTCCAGACCCAAAGCAAGTACATAGGGGCCACCCCACTAAGTCGAACCCGCAACGAAGTAGGCCGGTCTCCGAGACGGACTTAGGGTTTGCGACAATGGCTGTAAACGACTGGGAACCCGAAAATGTGGCTATGCTTGTCGATACCGCGAAAACACTCCGCAATCCTAAACAGTACAGTGTGCTGTCCATCGCACAATTTAAATAAAACAGTAAAACATGACATAAGTACAGGATAGTAAATAAAACCTCAAACTAGTTTGTGGCCCCCAGTACAATACTTTGAAATCAGGTACTAATCGATGGGGGGCCCATATCTCCCCAACTGTGGTTAGCGCGCTCGATCTCGGAACAGGTGTCAAGAACTCGGGGTCCTACGGGACACAAGTGGACGGGCAACAACCAAATAACATCTATTGCCCACCTGTGCCTCTGCATTTACCTACTTCAATTTTAGTTATTAAACAGTAATTAACCATGATCATCTCCAACATTAAACATGCGACAATACTCCAACAACTGTGGTACTCGACGACACACAACAGCACTTGAGCAAGCGACTACGACGCGCAAGTCCAACTATCTACCAATCAACAGGTAATAGGATGTGTCCAAGGCAATATAAGGCTGCAAGGGATATCACGGGTACGAAGACTAGAGCATCGCAACACAGATAGCAATAGATCAACAGGAGGGAAATAAATACTATAAAGGTAAGATAGGTAGAAAGGAGGGAGATGCTCGCCTGAAAACATTGCCGAAGGTTCATCCGAAGATCGGGTCGACACTCGCATCAACTCAACGGCCTTATCCGCGAAGAACCAAAACACTAGAATAAACACCGGATGCACTATTTAATACTACGGCAAAAGATCGGGCATGATGCATGTATGACATGGCAAAGGTGCGATGCAATTAGGCCATATTAGGCGGAACCGGGGTCCCGACAATTATTTAGATGGTTCATGTTGTTTAGATACCCCACATTTTAAATGTTGCATTAACAAGACAAAAGATAGCACCGGTTCGCTACACAAATTTAAATGGGACCAATATAAGACTAGATTTGCCCGCATATGGATCCCATATTTATTTATTAGGTGAAACGACATAATGTCCCCAAACACCCACAATATGTATGCAAACATGAACAAGTTGATATGCAACACTTCATATAGGTATCAAGTTATAAAATAGGGCTCGAGAGAAAGGGTCACACATCTTGGACCGAAGATCTTGGTGGCTCGGAGGGGTTCGGGTCACCGGGATCGGTCTTCGGGGTCTCGGCCATAGATCCGGTGGACTTGGCGTTCCGTGTCGGTGAACTTGGGGATCCATGCCGGAGATCTTGGGGCACCAGCTTCGGTTCCACATTGGCGTACTCGGGTTGTAGGTCGATGGGCGGTGTCAGTCTTGGACTTCGGCACCGGAAGATCTTGTCGAGATCCTCGGGTTCATGTGGCACCGTCCGGACAAAAACACAAACACACAGGCTCAACCGTAGACGCATCTGCACAGGAGCACCACCACTAACTCGAAAACCTCTGTAGACCACAACTATCCCCTGGGCGTAGCACTTCTGTTCCCACCCGTTGTTAGAAACGCGGGAAGTGGCAGAGCAGCGACTGCTGGAGATGAAGCAGAGCGTGTTGACAGGCCGTGCTCGAGCAGGCGGGGAAACACGAGATCGAGGGGCCACGGGCTCGTGCGGGAGGCAGAGGAAGGAGAAGCAGATGGCGGCGGAGGGAGGTAGGGACCCAAAAGGCGTCGGGCGGCCGGGCGAGCAGAGACGGGGAAGACGACGCGAGGACGTCCGGCCGGAGGGTGGAGGGCTCACGGTGGTGCGAGGGAAGCGAGGGACCTGGCGGCAGCGGGTCCGGAGGACGGCGGCAGAGATCTCTGGCGACGGCCGCTACCACGGGGAGGAAGACACAGGCGCGGCGGCGGAGCCCGACGGGGTGGAGGCCATGCCGATGGGGCGGCGAGAGGAGGAGTTTGATCGGCGTGGACGAGGCTGTTCGGGCGGCGGCGCACCAAGGCGGAGAGGAGGCGGACAACCTCGACGTCGGTGGAGAGGAGGAGGAGGAGGACGGCCGCGGTGACGGAGCCGGGACAGGCGCGCGGAGATGTCGCTGAACGGGCGTGGCGTGACGGCTCCGGGCGGCGGAGGCCGGAGCTCGTGCTTGGGGCCAGCGGCAGCAGAGGTGGAGGACGGCCACGGCGAGCGGGGCAAGGCGATGGTGGATCGGGACTAGCGTTGGGGGTCGGGAGGGAGACGACGCGGTCCTGGGGAGGACGGGGTCCGCGCGGGGCAGGTGGGGCCAGAGGGAGTGGGGGGCTGCATGCAGGGTGGGTGGAGAGAGAGAGGAGCGTGGTCTGGTGTGGGGCCAAGCAGGGGTAGGGTGGACGGTTGTGTGCTGCGCGCTGGGGGAGAGAGGGAGTGGCGGCAGGGATTGGTGAGGTGGCAGGCTTAGAGTGGAGGTGGAGGGAACGGTGAGGTGGCAGGTGGCCATTGGGTGGGGTGATGTGGAGGCAGGGTGGGTAGATTAGGATTGGGTAGTCTTAGGAATTTTGGAGGTGGCCGGCTGGGCTTCGGGCCTGGCTGGCTGCCTCCCAAAAATAATTTAAATGTTCTATTGTTTAAAACGGGGCTTTTGCAAACCGTTAATAGACAAAACAAAATATTCCGGACAAGCCCGGTGTTTTAATTTGAATAAAGACGGGAGTATTTAGAAAACAAAACTAGGCGTTTCGAAAATTAGTTTAGACAAAACCATGCATGATGATGACGTTGCTCAAATGCAATGCACAAAAACAACGCGATTTTCTAGTAGTGGTTTTTGCGGGGCGCCACACGCGTCTCCATAGGCCACCACCCACCATCGGTGACATGAGTAGCGGCGGTGCCCTTCTTGCCGCCGGCAGCAGGACTGGTGGAGGTCTTCTTTGATTTCCCCAATGCAGCGCGACAACGGCGGCGACACAAGCGCATGAAGGAGGAAGGGAATCATCGGAGAACTTCCAGCGCGCAGCGAGAAAAGCTCAAGAAAATGGAAGCATTAGAAAGCAAGTGGATACGGTGAAAACAAACATCAATTTTTCCCCACAGTTATAAGGACGAAGACGATGAACATGGACCGTTCATCTGTAAGCCCTAGCGCCAACATCAAATCCAACCATCAATGTGTCAGCACAACACTGAACCATCGCTCAGACGCCCACTACACACGGAAATCGAGGAGATGTCGTAATTCTCGCCACATCGCACATGACCAGTCAACTCCAAGTAAGAAAGTGGGACCAACGTTCGTCCAGTCACATTAACTCTAGCGCCACAGACGATTGAGGTCACCAATCGTCAGCACTGACGTCATCAAAGCCATACTGGCAACGATTACAAATTTTCGGCTAAACAGTTAAAGTACTCACTCAAATCTACGATTCGAGAAACTAGTCGAGGGCTAGTCCTATCAAGAGCGCTGGACGCGCACCCGAAGCATGAATAAAGTACTACGCCAATGATCTATTCTTCGAGTCCTACGTCGAGTCTACGACTCCACTACGGACTCGGGGGCTACTCCCATAGGGAGGATTGATTCAAGCATCCGAAAAAATGTGTCCTACGGATCTGAAGCAAACAGTGGTTGAATTAAAGTCTCTGCTCGAGTCTACGACTCGAACAGACACTCGGGGGCTACTCCCATAGGGAGCGCTGGTCGCGCACCCTATGAATTCTTTGACTACGATCCTTTAGATCAGAATGCAAAAACTTTTTGGCAACTTTTCCCAAACCAACGCTAAGTGAGTAACGTTCTCCTTGGCCACCCGAAACACCTCCGCGGTGGTAAAATTTCGGATGTTGTGTCTGCGACACAAAGATAAGACCTACAGATTTGTCGGATGGCCTGGTAACGCACCCGACTGCGCTTTGGTAGTAAAAATCCGTGCCAACAGGCGCGATGAAAATCTCGACGGACGCATTGGGTACATCATTTGAAAACTACTAGGATTCGACTGGCCTGAGTCGAATTGCGCCAACATCTATTACGGGTTCGAGTCTAGGGACTCGAATCTGAAGAACATTGTGTCGTTTTGTCCTAAGAAAGTTAACTGACCCTGATCCATCGGGAGAGTCAGGCACACGCATCAATAATCCCTACATACTAAAACCATTCTCTGATGAACAGAAATAGCTGCATCCGAAAGATTGAAGAGTCCTCAGCCGAATCTACGATTAGAATGAACACTCAGGGGCAACTAACATGGTTATACCTTACGGGTACACGACATTAGCATACCTGGTCCAGCCCAAGGAAGTCCCACGAGAATATACACGGCCCATGAAGATTTTCGGGTGGCCCAAGCCCATGACGTCTTCGGATCCTTGGAGAGCAAGACTAGAATAGATAGAATATTCAAAGGGGCAAACCCTAAACCTGTAACCGACTCGATCTGTGCCCGGGACCTGCCTACCTCTATATAAAGGTCAGGAGGGCACGACGAGGAGGATCTCTCTCATACCACCGCATACACACCTCTACGCCAGATTGCATCTGCGCACCCCTGTACTTTTCGATTCCGCCATAATCAAGAGCAGACAAGCAGGAGTAGGGTTTTCCCGCCGGGGGCCCGAACCTGGGTAAATCTCGTGTCCTCTGGTTGCTTGTCTGTTAACCATTCCGCAATCTCCAGCACCCCATCTTCTCCAAAACCCAAGATCATAACAATGGAAATTGACAAGATTAAACCTCGTTAGTTGTTGTATGAGAATTCTGGGAAAGATAGACAGTCTTCCCATTTTGATCCATATTCCAACACACAAGCTCTCAACATATCTTCGAGTATCTGGTTTACTCGCTCCGTTTGTCCATCAGTCTACAGGTGATAAGCTGTGCAAAAATCTAGTCGGGTTCCCAATCCTTCTTGGACTTTCTTCCAAAATATCGAGGTAAATTGAGTTCGTCGATCCGACACAATGTTCTTGGGGACTCCATATAAAATTACTATCCTAGCAATGTACAACTCTGCTAGCTTCGAACTCTGATAACTAATCTTGACTGGTAAGAAATGAGCGACTTTGGACAGTCTATCCACTATGACCCAGATAGAGTCATTTCCCCTACTAGATATAGGCAAACCGGTGATAAAATCCATTCCAACTGAATCCCATTTCCATTCCATAATCTGCAAAGGTTGCAAAAGTCCTGCAGGTCTCTAATGTCCCACTTTGACTCTCTGACAGATATCACAATTGGCTATGTAGCTTCCAATTTCTCTCTTCGTCTTATGCCACCAAAATTGCTCCTTCAAATCCTGATACATCTTCGTTCCTCCTGGGTGGATAGAATAAAGAATATCATGGGCTTCTTGAAAAATAGCTTGTTTCAACTCTAAATCTGCTGGTACACAGATATGTCCTTTGTACCACAAAAACTCCTTCTTCATCTTCAGTGAATCCGGGTACCTTCCCTATACCGATACGATGTTTGATTCCATCGATACTAGCATTTCCTTTCTGCGCCTCCTTGATCTGACTGATCAAAGTGGGTTGAAGTTCTATGCTAGCCAAAAATCCTTCACTCACTAGCTCCATTCTAAAACTTTCCATCTCCTCATACAAACTTGGCTAGGCTTCTTTTATCATGGTGTTCAATCGACACGGCAATCTGCTAAGAGCATCTGCTACCACATTGGCTTTGCCGGGGTGATAGTGAATGTCAAGGTCATAGTCCTTGATTAGCTCTATCCATCTCCTTTGCCTCATATTTATCTCCTTCTGGTGAAAATATACTTCAGACTCTTGGGATCCGAATAAATCTCACAGCGGTTACCCACGAGGTAATGCCGCCATGTCTTCAAGGCTAAAACTATGGCTCCTATTCAAGGTCGTGGGTAGGATAATTCTACTAATGTTGGTGGGTAGATAGGATATGACTTTGCCTTCTTGCATTAGCACACATCCGAGACCAATCTTGGATGCGTCACAATAGACATCAAAAGGCTTCGTGATATCCAGCATAATCAAGATTGGGGCTAAGATCAATCTCTTCTTAAGCTCTTGAAAACATGCTTCACATTTGTCCGTCCATTCAAATTTCTTATGTTTCTTCAACAATTGGTTCATGGGTCTTGCGATGCTCGAGAATCCTTGTACAAACTTGCGGTAATATCCTGCTAATCCGAGAAATGCACGAACTTGTTTTTGAGTGGTTGGGGCTTGCCATTATTCAACATCCTTAAACTTGGCAGGGTTGACAGCAATTCCTCCTGCCGATATGATATATCTTAGGAATCATACTTCCTGTAACCATAACTCACATTTGCTAAACTTGGCATACAACTGATGCTCTCTAAGGGTTTCAAGGATGGTCCTTACGTGTCGCTCATGTTCTTCTGATTTGGAATAGATTAGAATGTATCGATGAAAACAACGACAAACTTATCTAGGAAGTTCATAAAGATCTTATTCATGAGGTTCATGAAATAAGTGGTGGAATTGGTTAATCCGAAAGACATGCCATTGTACTCATATAGTCCATATCTGGTCGTGAAGGCAGTCTTTGGAATATCCTCTAAGCGAATCTTGAGTTGATGATAACCAGTTCTAAGATCAATCTTAGAAAACACTTTGGAACCATTCAAGTGGTCAAACAGATCTTCTATATTCGGCAGTAGGTACTTGTTCTTAAGGGTGACATCATTCAACTTCTGATAATCCGTGCACAAATGGTTACCTTCATCTTTCTTATCCACAAACAAAACAGGTGATCTCCATGGCGACTCACTGGGTTGAATCCGACCTATCTCCAGCATAGCATTCGGTTGATTCTTCAGCTCCACTAATTCCTACGGGTTCATACTATAAGGTCTATGAGCTATGGGTTCAGTTCCAGGGATTAGTTCAATGATAAACTCGATATCCCGATATGGGGGCATACCAGGCAATACATATGGGAATACTTCGGGGTATTCACAGACTACTCTGACTTGGTCAATGGTTGGTTGGGCTAGACTCTTGTTGCACTTGAATTGGCATGGCAAGGTCTCAGATACATGTTCTACTGATACTCTAGTGGTACTGTTCATGGTTATGGCTTTCTTAGCACAATCGATTAATCCTTTATGTTTCGACATCCAATCCATTCCCAGTACTACTTCCAAACCTTTGGTTCCAAGTACTATTAGATTAGCATAAAATTCTATTCCATGGATTCTGATAGGTACGGCCTTGCAAATTTGTCTAGCTTTGGCGGTTGAACTAGGTATTTGAACTATCATAACATGCTTCAATTTTGTTGGTTGAATCTTACTAGTGCATGCAAATTCTTCCGTAACAAATGAGTGTGATGCTCCAGAATCAAACAACACTCTTGTAATATCCCAAAAATGTTGAACAATTATTATCAAATTCTAATCACCAAAATTAGGGTTAACAAAAACTTTTGTCAATCAAATCAATACGAAAGCATGTGTGTATGTGATGATTGTATGAATCCATGAATGGACTTGTGAGATTGTTCTAAATAGTAAGGAATGGTTTAAAGATGAAAACAACATCATCTAAAAGATTTCCAAGCAGAAAAAATCAAGAGAAAATCAAAGACAAATCAAATAAGCAAATGTTCATTTTTGCCAATCTTGCTCACTAGACCACTTTGAGTGTTTCTAGTCCAAGATTTCAAACAGAAACATTTCCATTTCCTTTCACCCCTTGCTAGACCAAGTAAAATTGAATCAAAGCCCACCTTTCAAACTTGCAGAAAATTTTGGCAACTTGATTCAAATGACAATTCAAAATTGAATCTTTATCATATGTGAAGATCACACATTTTCAAAACCCAACCAAACCAGTGCACCTTGACCAATACAAGAAACCAGAGACTCCCTAGTATGTAACCAACACACCCACAAAGTTTTATTCAAAATTACACATTTGACTCTATTTCAGCCATTTCATCAAACACCTTGCAAACACCAAACCAACAAACATCAAAAACTATTAGGAGCAGTGATTTTGTCCTAACTTGTTCCCTCTCTGGTTCACATCAAGCTATTAGTAGATCATCTAGCCCATTTAACAAGATTTAGCATCACTATGAGCTTGCCATATCCATCAATCGTGACCATGCCGAGGTCAACTTGCCACCCCTTAGTCAACATCAAGCTAGGAGAAGCACCAACCCTAGCAACCATGTTTGGGACACTCTCCCCCGTCCATCGCCAACCCCTGTCCAAGCCTCGAGCGCAGCCATCCCCTGGACCACACAGCTAGAGCACGCCCAGCTGCTTTGCGAGCATGCCACGAGCGCGCCAGAGCGTCACCCGTGACACACGCCCACAGACTAAGCGCAGCCCTCGCCGCGTGCAAGCAGGATCGCCACCACCCCAGGAACACCCCAGACACGCCCGTTCGCCGCCGTCAGACCCGCCCAGAGCGTCTACGTGTTCCGACCATCTTGCACCGCCCCACGCCACATAGCGATGCCGTTGAGCTTCGCCAGGGAGCAAAATACCGTCCCCTACCTTCGCCCATGCCAGTAGCTCGTTGTGCCGACGACCATGACGAGCTCCGCCCGCACCATTATAAATAGAGGCCTATAAATAGCGGCCTTCCTAGCATGAATTCTTCACACCATCTCACTCCCCTCTCTCTTAAAAGCAACCCACCTCACTCCCGGAGTAAGGCGAGAAGGATTTTGCAGGGGCTTGCCGCTGCTGGAGGAGAAGGGCGTCGTTGATTGGAGCCGCCCCAGGAGGAGCTGACGGTACCAGGAGGTTTGCCGTTGTCGACTTCATCATTCGCCCCCATCGCTGACCCTCGCCTGAGCCCCGGTGAGCTCCCGTAGACCCCCACTGGCCACGTTAGGGTTCGACCTCGCCGTGTCATGTTCAGGCGTGGACGATGAACCTCAGCCATAGATCTAGCTTCTAATCCTACGACCCTAATCGCCTGGTACCGCTTCACCACTCTCTGTCTCACTGACGAGTGGGGACAGCCACTTAACCAGCCCCCGCGCGCACTGTGTGCAGTGGGCCAGCCTAGTTAACATCCTGCGTGACCCAGTAATTCAAATTTAGGTTTATTCTTTTAGTTTCAAACGCAGTTCTATACCTAGATTTAAAAATCAACCCAGCTCGATTCCCTGAACCAAAATGCATGAAACCAATTTTCTTAGAAAGGTACTGGAATGCTTAATCCAAGCCCGTTGGATTAAATCAATTGGATTTGTAGATCAGCTATAGTAAAAATAACAATGCATGAGCTTTTCTGCATTCAAATTTTTTTCAAAATTCAACCATAAAAGCTTTTGAGTTGATTCCAACTCTCAAAAATCACATTTAACCATACCTTTCAAAATATATAAAAATATATAGGTTTACTTGCAGAAATAATGGTCAAGTAATAAAATAATGCCTCATAGGCCATTCTAGTCACTTTAATTAGTTAAAATAAAAATGTGAAACCTTATTAAATTGTGAAACCACTTTAAATCACATTCTCATGTACTGAAATATGTGGTGATGACATGTGTCAACATGATCCCATGTTTGAGTTGGAGAATATTAAATCTTATGTAGTTTTTCAATGAGTAGAAATTACTTTTCTAAAATAAAGGAAATAAAACTATTTGCCTTATTGATTGTAATACTTGTGATAATCCTATATTATTTAGTTAAAATCTTGGTGTGATAAGTAAAAGTAGCTAAATATTGTTTGGTGATTATGTACCTCGTATTTATTTATAGGCGCTAGTACCGACCAAGGATACGAGGAGGAAGGAGGATACTACGAGGAAGAAGCCGAGGAGAACTTCAACCACTGCTCTGCACAAGGCAGGCCTAATACTACCAGATGACTTGGCAACCTAAAACTTGCATGATACTAAACCCCAATTTTATTTGCAAGCTTAGTTATTTTAATTCTTTATCAAAGCTTTCTAGTTAAGGTTACTTGATAACTGGTAGACATTAGAAAGATATCTGAAGGTAGCATAAAGAGCATAAAACTTGGCCTAAGTTAGATCATCTTGATGTCATCCTGAGGCATGAGATTGAACTTAGATAAGATACATTTGTTTACCACCCCTCATTAGTATTTACTCCCACTTGTAGATGCTAGTGCTAAGCATAAAACTTGATCCACTTTAGATGGGAATACTTGGTGAAAATGGTTACGAAAACCTTAGAATGATGAGTCATTCTACTGAAATGTTTTGACATGTGTTCTTGAACACCAGATGATTTTTATGGTGAAAATGTTAAGGCATGAGCCTTAGCCCTTTATAAAACTGATGGTTTTCTAGATGCGATACCATTCCTATATTACTGTACAACCACAATAACCGAAATTTGGGTAGGGATTGACTGGAAATTTATATACCTTAGTATGGATTCCCTTGTGGCCAAGGTTTGAGCTGAGGCTACCTTATGAAGATTGTCCACCTGTGCAGTTCCCAAGATGACAGTTGGTAATGGTTGGGAGGACAAACTCACATTAGAGGTTCCTATACTAGGGAATGTAATTGAAAGGTTAGGATTGATTATCCGCATACTAAGTATGGTGAATTCAGGATTGTTCCTGACGGATGAATTGAATATTGTGGTTTTATAAAACTTTCAACTAGCTTTCTTTGCTTCTGAACTTAGTAGAGATAAATCTGGATTTTTGCAAAACAACCTAGAGCTTAGTATTGCCTACTCAAAACCACCTCACTTGTTAGTAGTAGATTGCGAGTACTTAAAGAGTACTCATGGCTTTGTCCCTGGATATTCCAGTGGCTAGACTATGAAGAGGACTATCAGGAGGACAGACAGCAGGAAGGTTATGACAACTAGGATCATCTCACATCGTCAGTATTGCCTGTGACCAACAAGATGGAGCCTCTCCTACGCTATCGTTGTTATTACGTTATTCCGCTGCTTGATTTGTATTAAGACTGGATCATGAGATCCTTATTTGTTGTAAGACCTTATGTATTGTTTGTAATGGATGATGTACTGTGATATCCAATCGGTTATGTCTCGCAAAAATGGTAATCCTGGGATTATGATGTATGGCATAACAGGCATCTGGGATTAAAAATCCGGGTGTTGACAAGTTGGTATCAGAGCCATCCTGACCATAGGAGACCCTAGTTTAGAATGGATGTTTGAATCAAAAACTTAGTTTCAAAACCAAGGAAGTGAGTATTTATCAAAACTTATTCTCATTCTTACCCCTTGGATACTTTCATGAAAAATCCATGTTCCTCAAAAATTCTTGCAAGCTTACTTAAAAATTTGACACACTTGATCATGCTGCTGACTTACTCATCCTATATTCTTATAGATGGATGTGTAGTACAACAAGTTTTATCAGTTGGGGAATGGAGGAGACCTCATCTTTGAGCGTGACTTGGACCAGCTATCGGAGATGCTAGAGCATCCGCACCCCGAGTTCTTCAAAGTTCAGCTCAACAATTAGGAAGAATAGGAGTTGCAATGGCTAGTTGTTGCAAGTATCCGAGGAAAGATTGAATCCCCCACCTCAGAGGGAATTCAGTTCACCTTGAGAGAGAACAACTGGCTTGATGGACTTGCCAGGACCATGCAAGAAGCTCTTGCCCGTCTATGTGGGCAGAGAATCAATCAGATCAAGGGTACCCTCTTTGAGTTCTATCCAAGGCATGATGTCATGGGACAACCACTGGAGGCCCCATATCACCATGAGCTGAAGACTCAGTTGGACCACCTCAGCTTCATGATGTATGACCGTCAGAAGGAGTTAGACAATGCCCGCTCCTACCCAACCACAAGTATGCCATCACTGCCAAGAAGGATCAGACCATGGCCATGCCAGTGAAGGATCGCCAGTCTCGTCGCCGTCAGCTCGACAAGAAGGAGCGCATCATTGCCCGCCTTTTCCACAGGATCACAGAGTAGGAGGAGACTGTCCACGAGAGGGATATGCAGCTCGAGGAGAGGAAGATTGCAGGGGAAGACCTTCGTGGAGACCCCTACTCCTATCTTAGTGACGATGATGACTTTCTAGAGGATCATGCCAGGGACTTCACCGATGAGGATGACTTCGCCTTCATTGATGATGATGATGATGATCAGGATGATGAGTACACCGACTTCGAGGAGTAGTAGCACCTGAGCACTAGTGTTAGTGAGTTGTATTCGGTCCCACTGTATCGTAGTTTGCCCGAATGGTTCTTAAAACCATCTTTTTTCCTTTGATGTGGTGTGTGTCTGTATTGTGTTCTATGAATGAATGAATGAAAAGCAAGTTGCAAAACAAAAATCTGAGTCAAATTTTGAAAAGTTTTCAAAACACAAAAACTCTGAACCTTAGAAATTTCCTCCTTTTCTCATGATCTAACTCAATCTTTAGATGCCTCGTGGAGGAAGCACTTCATCCCTAGACCTGATGTTGCAAACCTTGTAAATGTTGGTTTCAGACCACAAAGCCGAAAGAGTTGAACGCCAAGCCAACTTAGCCACCCTTCAACAGATAGCTCAGATGGCCAACAACAATCAAGGCCATGGAAATCAGGACAACCATGGATCCAAGCTCAAGAACTTCCAGAACACTAATCCACCCGTTTTCACCAAGTCTGAAGAGCCCCTAGATGCAGATGATTGGCTGCAAACTATGGAGAATAACCTAGAAGTTGCAGGAGTGGAAGCTAACGAGAAAGTACTGTTTGCCAACCACTATCTGGCCGGAGATGCAAGAGCATGGTGGAACAGCATTCGTGCCATGACTGCAGGACAGATGATGACTTGGGAAGAGTTCAAAGTCAAGTTCAGCAGAACCCATGTGCCACCTGGTTTGTTCAAGAGGATCAGAGATGGAGTTAGGGAACTGAAGCAAGGCAGGATGACAGTAGTTGAGTACCGTGACAAATTTTTGTCATTGGCTAGGTATGCACCGGATGAGATAGACACCAAAGCCAAGAAGAAGGAGAGATTCCTGAATGGTCTACACGATGAGATGCAGACGGTGTTAGTCAATATCCCATTTGCTGATATTGAAGCCTTAGTGGACTCTGCCATTCAAATGGAAGGCAAGATCAAGCAAGCTAATGAGAACCGCAAGCGTCACATGATGCATCAACTAGGAAGCCATCATACACCAAATTATCGCCCCAACCCATCTCCAGGATTTTCCCCAAGAACTAATATACCCCCGATGAACCGTCCCACCTATCCCAACCGTGGAGGATGAAACCTGAGGCCCGGAGGAAATCACAACAACCCCGGAAACCCCAGCAATTTCAATCATGCACCGCCCAAGTTCAACAACAACCATGCCGCCACCAACACCAACACTGCCCCAAGGACTGGAAGCAATGTTGTGCCTGTTGCAGCAAAGGACAAGTCTTAGGTGACTTGTTATGAATGTGGAACCAAGGGTCACTATTCCAATGACTGCCCCAAGAAGATTGCCGCAGCCCCCAATGCAAATGCCCCAGCTCAGCAGCAGCGTCGTGTTCGGCCTGGAATAAGGTTTGCCCCAGGGAACTCGCTCAACCGCAGCGGCCTTCTCTTTCTCATGCATGCTAAAGAAGCGTAAGAAGCGCCAGATGTCGTGCTGGGTATTTTTTCTGTTAACTCAGTACTTGCAAGAGTGTTGTTTGATTCTGGAGCATTGCACTCGTTTGTTACCAAAGAATTTGCATGCACTAGTAAGATTGAACCCACCAAATTGAAACATGTTATGATAGTTCAAATACCTGGTTCAACCACGAAAGCTAGACAAATTTGCAAGGCCGTGCCTATCTGAATCCATGGCATAGATTTTTATGCTAATCTAATAGTACTCGGAATTGAAGGTTTGGAAGTAGTACTAGGAATGGATTGGATGTCGAAACATAAAGGATTAATCGACTATGCCAAGAAAGCCATAACCATGACCAGTACAACCGGAATATTAGTAGAGCATGTATCTCAAACCTTGCCCCACCAATTCAAGAGCAACAAGAGTCTATCCCAGCCAACCATTGACCAACTCAGAATAGTCTGTGAATACCCCAATGTATTTCCAGATGTTTTGTCCGGTATGCGCCCAGATCGGGATATCGAGTTTATCATTGAACTAATCCCTAGAACTGGACCCATAGCTCAGATACCAGATAGTATGAACCCGTCTGAATTAGTTGAGCTGAAGAAGCTATTGGATTCTATGCTGGAGATAGGATTGATCCAACCAAGTGCGTCACCATGGAGATCACCTGTCTTGTTTGTGGACAAGAAGGATGGAGGTAACCGTTTGTGTACGGATTATCTGAAGTTGAATGATGTCACCATCAAGAACAAGTACCCATACCGGAGATAGAAGACCTGTTTGACCAGTTGACTGGTGCCAAAGTTTTTTCTTAAAATTATCTTAGAACTGGTTATCATCAACTCAAGATTCACGGAGAGGATATTCGAAAGACTGCCTTCACCACCAAATATAGATTATATGAGTATAATGTCATGTCTTTGGGATTAACCAATTCCCCCGCTTATTTCATGAACCTCATGAATAAGATTTTTATGGACTTCCTGGATATGTTTGTCGTTGTTTTCATTGATGACATTCTGATCTATTCCAAATCAGAATAAGAACATGAGCTACACCTAAGGATCATCCTTGGAACCCTTAGGGAGCATCAGTTTTATGCCAAGTTTAGCAAATGTGAATTCTGGTGACAGGAGGTAGGATTCCTCAGACATATCATATCAGCGGAGGAATTGTCATTGACCCTGCAAAGGTGAAGGATGATGAAGATTGGCAAGCCCTAACCACTCAAACCCAAGTTCGTGCATTTCTCAGGTTAGCAGGATATTACCGCAAGTTCGTAGAAGGATTCTCGAGTATCGGCAAACCCATGACCCAATTGTTGAAGAAGGACAAGAACTTTGAATGGACTAACAAATGTGAAGCGAGTTTTCAAGAACTCGAGAGGAGATTGATTTTAGCCCCAATCTTGATTATGCCGGATATCACGAAGCCCTTTGATGTGTATTGTGATGCATCCAAGATTGGTCTCGGATGTGTGTTAATTCAAGAAGGCAAGGTTATATCTTATCTGTCCTGGCAACTGAAGAAGCATGAACAGAATTATCCAACCCATGACCTTGAACTAGCTGCAGTAGTTCTAGCATGGAAGACATGGAGGCATTACCTGATGGGAAACCATTGTGAGATATATTCGGATCACAAGAACCTAAAGTATATATTCACTCAGAAGGAGCTGAATATGAGGCAGAGAAGATGGATAGAGCTAATCAAGGACTATGATCTGGACATTCACTATCACCCCGGTAAAGCCAATGTGGTAGCTGATGACCTTAGCAGATTGCCGTGTCGCTTGAACTCCATGATTCTGAAGGAGAAACCAAGTCTGCACAAGGAGATGGAAGATTTCAGAATGGAATTAGTAAGTGAAGGATTTTTGGCTAGCATAGAACTTAAACTCACTTTGATCAGCTAGATTAGGGAGGCGCAGAATGGAAATTCTAGTATCGACGGAATCAAACATCGTATCGGTATAGGAAAAGTACTCGAATTCCCCTAAGATGAAGAAGGAGTGTTATCATACAAAGGACGTCTCTGTGTACTAGCAGATTCAGAGCTGAAAGAAGTTATTTCGAAGGAAGCCCATGATACTGTTTATTCTATCCACCCCATAGGAACAAATATGTATCTGGATCTAAAGGAGCAATTTTGGTGGCATAAGATGAAGAGAGAAACCGGAATCTATATAGCCAAGTGTCATATTTGTCAGAGAGTCAAGGAGGGACATGAGAGACCCGTAGGACTATTGCAACCATTGCAGATTCCGGAATGGAAGTGCGATTCAGTTGGAATGGACTTTATCACCGGATTGGCTAATTCTAGTAGGGGAAATGACTCTATTTGGGTCATAGTTGATAGATTGTCCAAGGTAGCCCATTTCTTACCAGTCAAGACCACCTACCAGAGCATGAAGCTAGCGGAGTTGTACATCGCTAGAATCATCAGTCTGCATGGAGTCCCTAAGAACATTGTGTCAGATCGAGGAACTCAGTTTACCTCAAGATTTTGGAAGAAGGTGCAAGAAGGATTGGGAACCCGACTAGATTTCAGCACAGCTTATCACCCTCAAACCGATGGACAAACAGAGCGAGTAAATCAAATAATCGAAGATATGTTGAGAGCATCTGTGCTAGAGTATGGATCTAAATGAGAAGACTGTCTGCCTTTCGCAGAATTTTCTTACAACATCAGTTATCAAGCTAGGTTGCAAATGCCTCCATTTGAATTCATGTATGGAAGGAAGTGTCATACCCCTTTGAATTGGTCGGAAGTAGGAGAGAGTCAGAGTTTCGGACCTGACATCCTATGAGAAGCAGAAGAGAAGGTTCACAAGATCCATGAGCACCTCAAGACCGCCCAGTCAAGACAAAAGAGTTATGCCGATAAGAGACGTCGAGACCTTGCTTTCAATATCGGAGATTTTGTGTATCTCAAAGTGTCTCCTTTGAAAGGAATGCAACGTTTCCAAATCAAAGGAAAGATAGCCCCTAGATATATTGGACCTTTCAAGATTCTGAATCGTCGAGGAGAAGTATCGTATCAACTGGAATGGCTAGAGGAGATGTCAGCCGTGCACAATGTGTTCCATATATCGTTACTTCGCAAATGCCTTGAAGTTCCGGGGAATACTGAAGTTTTCAAGAACATTGATCACCGGACCATATACATCAACGATGACCTAATGTATCCCAAAGTGCTCATACGTATTTTGGAAGAAGCTTTCAGGACCACCAGTACCCGAAGCATCAAGTTTCTCAATATTCAGTGGAGTAGCCACACTGAAGAAGGAGCTACCTGGGAACGAGAAGATCACATCAAGACGGAGTTTCCCGATCTTTTTAAATCCTAGTTTTCTTCTTTCTTATTTCTCAAATCTCGGGACTAGATTTTTTTTATTGAGGTAAGGTTTGTAACATCCCAAAAATGTTGAACAATGATTCATCAAATTCTAATCACCAAAATTAGCGTTAACAAAAACTTTTGTTAATCAAATCAATATGAATGCATGTGTGTATGTGATGATTGTATGAATGCATGAATGGACTTGTGAGATTGTTCTAAATAGCAAGGAATGGTTTAAAGATGAAAACATCATCTAAAACATTTCCAAGCAGAAACAAATCAAGAGAAAATCAAAAACAAATCAAAGAAGCAAATGGTCAATTTTGCCAATCTTGCTCACTAGACCACTTTGAGTGTTTCTAGTCCAAGATTTCACACAGAGACATTTCCATTTCTTTTCACCCCTTGATAGACCAAGTAAAAGTGAATCAAAGCCCACCTTTGAAACTTGCAAAAACTTTTGGAAACTTGATTCAAATGACAATTCAAAATTAAATCCAAACCAGTGCACCTTGACCAATCCAAGCAACCAGACACAACTAGAGAAAAGGCTATAGGAGACATGCTTATGCGAGGCACATTTAGACATATGCGCCTCCTATAAAAATAGGCGAGGCGCACTTTGCGATATGCGCCTCTAGTATAAAAATAGGCGAGGCGCATATGATAAGAATGCGCCTCCTATAATCCCTGTACAGACGGAATCTAGCAGCCCCATATTATGCGAGGCGCATTCTAGTCATATGTGCCTCCTATATATCAGATAGGCGAGGCGCATATGGACAGAATGAGCCTCGCATAATATGTGTGGGCCCGCGTGTTGGTATGTGCACGAATATGCGAGGCGCATATGGCTATATGCGCCTCCTGTATTTGATAATATGCGAGGCTCATATGGTCATATGCGCCTCAAGTAACTCCTACGGGCCCGGGCGGTGGTAGGTGGCCGCATATGCGAGGCGCATATTGCAATATGCGCCTCGCATAACCTGGCACCACTTTTTGATCGAGACCAGCACCAGTCCCCTACCTCTACCCAACGCCTCTCTCCCTCCCGACGCCTCCCATCCTCACGCGCCGGCGGCCGCCCCAGCCCCTCCGTCTCCCCCATGTTAGGATACCACCGCCCTCCCCTCTCTGCCGCAGCCCACCACCTCTCTCTCCTGCGTCCCTACCTCTCTCCCCGTTTTCTCCGGTGCACCGCCCTCCCCCCGATCCAGATCGAGCCGCCGACCGGCATCACCCAGCCCAGCCTCGCCGGACACCTTCCCCTCCACTGCCTGCCGTGTCCTCCCCGACGTTAGGTTCCTACCCTCCAACCCACTACCCCCAGGCCCGGAACCCTAGCGGAGCAGCAGCAGCAGCAGGAGGGGATCCCGTGGCCATGGCGCCTCCACGGGGCCAGCTGCTCGATTCCTCCTCCCTCATGCACGGGCCTCCGCTGCTCCGACGGCAACAACGAGGGAGGTGCCGCCATGTAGCTCGCCGGTCGGTAGCCCCTCCCTGGGCCGATTTGATCGGTAGCCCCTCCCTGGATCGATCGCCATGTAGCTAAGGCCAGCGCTGGAGATGGAGACCATCCTCCACGGCTTCAAAATCTGCCCGCTTCAAGTTCACACACCATGGTAAGATCCCGATATAATCTCCAATCCGTGTCTAAACCTAAAAAATGCAAGCTTTCGACTTCTTATGCTCCTGCTTGTGCTCGTGCAGATAAGGAGGGGAGCCTGCTGATGCTCAATTTCATGTAATATTTGATTAAGTGGACTAGGGCCTGCTGATCCTGTTACTGGTTACTTAGATTAGGGGAGCTAATGCTTTGTAGCTTCTGTTCATTACTTGTGCTAGAATCCTTTTAGATACATGTCATCGTCACAGTAATAGAATCTTTTTACATATATATTTGAATACGTCCATGTCCTTTTGTGGAAGAACAACAAAATGCAATACATATGATAGAAGTTGTGTCTTTCTAATTGACACATGGTTTGGTTTGGTTGAGTTAATTAATCTCAACCTTAAACTATAATCTTGTTTAATGTGGAGTAACCTGAAGCGGTAACCCTAAATGTATGTCGTCCAGGCACCGTCGTCGATGTCGAAGAGGTAACCCTTCCGTTCCTCCTCCTCCTCCTCCTCCTACTAATGTATGTCGTCCTCCATTGCCACTGCTGCTGCTGCTGCACGATAGTTGCCGCACTGCTCACACCATTACAATTTTGTCGCTATTTATTGAGCTGCTACATGCCATGTTGAGGTATGCTGGTAGGAGGACGAGCCCCAAGTCAATCTGGGTGAAAAAAGATGGTTATTTTTACGAGCTGCAGCCTGCAGAAGGCTTATCGCAGGCTGCTTCGGTTCCGTCCGTGGCATCGTGGTGGCTGGATGCCAATGACCGTGCCGGGGCAGTAGCACCTTTGGCTCCCTTGTGTTCATAATCTGCACTCCTGAGAATTTCCTTTGGTATGTCTTTACCTGGTTGCTAATATTGTGCTATGCTCTGATGTGGACTATGAGGTGTAGGTAGGTTGCATACTTGTATTTAGTTCAGAATATGGGCCGTGTGCTTGGCTTTCTTCTGAACCTAATTTTTTCTGTGCCTCTCTCGAGGGGGATCCATGGAGATCAGTAGTGATGATAGAGTGGAGCTATCCATTGTGGAGAACGTCCCTCCTCCTCCTTCCCAACACAATGGAGGCACCGACAGTGTGGAGGTCGTGATGGAGGAGGATCATCTATGGCGAACCAAAGATGGCCCTCTTCATATATTCCTTAAGGTATTTATGTGCGTCCATTTTCTTGCCTTTTGTTTGTATATTCATAGCATGTTTATTCAGTAGAGTTCTCTGTGTTTCTAGCATGTTTAAGGAGTTTGAGTTATGTTTATTCAGTTGAACTTAGAAGTGGGGAACTTCATACTACTCTCAATATGATTAAGAAAGTTATCACAGTATTGGTTATGTCTTGATGTGTTAAAGTGTGCATAGTAGTAGAAGATGAATATCTAGTACTGATAGACTTAGGGAGCTCCATAAACATCTCAGTTGAGCATGATCATGGTCTCTGATCAGTATGGTAAAGAAAATGAATCTGTTTCCAGTCTTGGTTATCTGTGAATCCTTAACTATAAATTAACCTAGGAAGGTACCAGTTAGGTGGTTGGCAATTTCCATGACCCATTGCAAGCTCCAACAGTACGCTAGCTAATTGGTAACTGTACAAGGAACTAGGAAGTAGAGGAGAAATGCTTTTTAAATGAAACTTTCTTTATCCATGGTATGTAATAGAGCTCTGCTCACCCCAAACTAAACTAATAGGGCTCTGCTCATCGCTAGCTAACTGACGCTAGGAAGTCAGAAGAAATACTTTTGACATGAAATTTCTTCATGACAGGGAAATAGACTCTATTCTTAATAAGAAATTAAACATGTATATTTGTATGATAAAAATGCAGTTTGAGAATGTGGAGTACAAGGTGAAGCTGAGTGCCAAGAACCCCCTGACAGCCGCAAAGGTAGCCTTTGCATCTCACACGAGGGCAGATCATGGCGGCAGCAGCAGCAGCTACAAGCACATCCTCAAGGGCATAGGTGGCAGTGTTGACCCTGGTGAGATCCTTGCACTGATGGGTCCCTCTGGCAGTGGAAAGACTACGTTGCTCAAGATACTTGGTGGCAGGCTTGGTGGCAGCACTGAACTTGTATGAACTTGTATGAACTTGGTGGCAGGCTTGGTGGCAGCTACAGGCTTGGTGGTTCATAAACACTTGATGTATGAACTTGTATGTCATGATTGATGTGTAATGTATTGTATTCATGTTGGTTCTATTATGCTTTGGCAAATTGCAAGTTTCTGAAAAAATCTGTGCTCTTTATACTGTATTCTGGACTATATTGTATATTTGAATATTTGTATATTATTATTTGTAGTGGTCTGTAAAACTTGAATTTCGAAAATATTACCGGAGGCACATATAGGATACTATAGGAGGCACATATACTATACATATCCGAGGCGCATTATAAAACATATGCGAGGCGCATATGATATGCGCCTCCTATAATTCACATATGCGAGGCACATATCGATATGCGCCTCGCATATGTGAAGGATAGGAGGCGATATCATATGTGCCTCGCCTACTCTCGAGGCTTGAAGCTAGAGGTGCATATGATATGCGCCTCGGATAGGCTTTTAGGTGCGCCTCGCATAGGATTTTCTCTAGTAGTGAGAGACTCCCTAGTATGTAACCAACACACCCACAAAGTTTGATTGAAAAATTCAAATTTGAATCTCTTTCAGCCATTTCATCAAACACCTTGTAAACACCAAACCAAAAAACATCAAACACTATTAGGAGCAGCGATTTTGGCCTAACTTGTTCCCTCTCTGGTTCACAACAAGCTATTAGTAGATCATGTAGCCCATTTAACAAGCTTTAGCATCACTGTGAGCTTGCCATAGCCATCAATGGTGACCATGCCGAGCTCAACTTGCCACCCCTTAGTCGATAGCAAGCTAGGAGAAGCACACCAAGCCTAGCAACCATGTCTGGGACACTCTCCATCGTCCACCGCCACCCCCTGTCCAAGCCTCGAGCGCAGCCAGCCCCTGGACCATACAGCCCGAGCGCGCCTAGCCTTTCTGCGAGCATGCCACGAGCGTGCCAGAGCGTCACCCATGACACACTCCCATAGACCGCACGTCGCTCTCGGCACGTGCAATAAGGATTGCCACCACCCCAGGAACATCCCAGACACGCCCGTTCGCCGCCGTGCGACCTGTATCACCTGTGCACCATTAAAACCTCCGTCGAACCCACCCAGAGCGTCGACGTGTTCCGACCATCTCGCACCACCCCACGCCGCGTAGCCATGTTGTTGAGCTTCGCCAGGGAGCACAACACCGTCCCCTACCTTTGCCCATGCCAGTAGCTCGTTGTGTTGACGACCACGACGAGCTCCGCCCACGCCATTCGGTCCCCTCGCTGCACTATAAATAGAGGCCTTCCCAACATGAATTCTTCACACCATCTCACTCCCCTCTCTCTCAGAAGCTCCCCACCTCACTCCCGGAGCAAGGCGAGCAGCACATCACCGGAATTTCGCCGGAGCTTGCCGCTGC
Organism: Avena insularis; assembly: GCA_023614405.1. Lineage (NCBI taxonomy): Eukaryota > Viridiplantae > Streptophyta > Magnoliopsida > Poales > Poaceae > Avena > Avena insularis. Next base: position 266,630,037 of record CM042693.1, on the reverse strand, counting down.
TAGAGGAGAAGGGCGTCGTTGATTGGAGCCGCCCCAGGAGGAGCTGTCGGTACCAGGAGGTTCGTCGTCGACGACTTCTTCGTTTGCCCCCATCGCCGACCCTTGCCTGATCCTAGGTGAGCCCCCATAGACACCCACTGGCCGCATTAGGGTTCGACCTCGCCGTGTCCTGTTCAGGCGTGGATGATGAACCTCAACCATAGATCAAATTTCGGTTTATTCTTTTAGTTTCAAACTCAGTTCTGTACCTAGATTGAAAAATCGACCCAGCTCGATTCACTGAACCAAAATGCATGAAACCAATTTTGTTAGAAAGGTACTGGAATGCTTAATCCAAACCCGTTGGATTCAAACCAATTGGATTTGTAGATTAGCAATAGTAAAAATAACAAGGCATAAGGTTTTCTGCATTCAAACATTTTTCAAAATTCAACCATAAAAGCTTTTGAGGTGATTCCAACTCTAAGAAATCACATTTAACCGTACCTTTCATAATATATAAACATATAGGTTTACCTGCAGAAATAATGGTCAAGTAATAAAAGAATGCCTCATAGGCCATTCTAGTCACTTTAATTAGTTAAAAAAGGTTAAACCTTATTAAATTGTGACACCACTTTAAATCACATTCCCATGTACTGAAATATGTGGTGATGACATGTTTCAACATGATCCCATGTTTGAGTTGGAGAATATTAAATCTTAAGTAGTTTTTCAATGAATAGAAATTACTTTTCTAAAATAAAGGAAATAAAACTATTTGCCTTATTGATTGTAATGCTTGTGATGATCCTATATCATCTAGTGAAAACCTTGGTGTGATAAGTAAAAGTAGTTAAGTATTGTTTGGTGATTGTGTACCTCGTATTTATTTATAGACGCTAGTACCGACCAAGGATATGAGGAGGAAGGAGGATACTACAAGGAAGAAACCGAGGAGAACTTTAACCACTGCTCTGCACAAGGCAAGCCTAATACTACCAGATGACTTGGCAAGCTAAAACTTTCATGATACTATGCAAACTAGATTCCTTAAGCATATGTGATTATACCCATTTGATGACACTAAACCCCAGTTTTATTTGCAAGCTTAGTTATTTTAATTCTTTATCAAAGCTTTATAGTTAAGGTTACTTGATAACTGGTAGACTTTAGAAAGATATCTGAAGGTAGCATAAAGAGCATAAAACTTGGCCTAAGTTAGATCATCTTGATGTCATCCTTAGGCATGAGACTGAACTTAGATAATATACATTTGTTTACCACCCCTCATTAATATTTACCCCCACTTGTAGATGCTAGTGCTAAGCATAAAACTTGATCCACTTTAGACGGGAATACTTGGTGAAAATGGTTATGAAAACCTTAGAATGATGAGTCATTCTACTGAAATGTTTTGACATGTGTTCTTGAACACGAGATGATTTTTATGGTGAAAATTTTAAGGCATGAGACTTAGCCCTTTATAAAACTGATGCTTCTCTGGATGCGATACTATTCCAATATTACCATACAACCACAATACCCGATTTGGGTAGGGCTTTACTAGAAATTTATATACCTTATAATGGGTTCCCTTGCGGCCAAGGTTTGAGCCGAGGCTACCTTGTGAAGATTATCCACCTATGCAGTTCCCAAGATGACAGTTGGTCATGGTTGGGAGTCCAAACTCACAAGAGAGGTGCCTATACTAGGGCGTGTAATTCAAAGGTTAGGATTGATTATCCGCATACTAAGTATGGTGAATTCAGGATTGTTCCTGACGGATGTATCGAATATTGTGGTGAAAGTGTACCACCTCTACATAGTGTCTGTGGTTATGGACAGTTGGAGTGGCCATACTGTTCCGTCGTCAGATGTTTTAAAAATGACTTATGAAATGAATCGTGACTTTGACTTGACCACAACAGGGTTGTGATATGAAATTCAAGTTCCCACTTAGGTGTTATAAAACTTTCAACTAGCTTTCTTTGCTTCTGAACTCAGTAGAGATAAATCTAGCTTTTTGCAAAACAACCTAGAGCGTAGTATTGCCTACTCAAAACCACCTCACTTGTTAGTAGTAGATTGCGAGTACTTAAAGAGTACTCATGGCTTTGTCCCTGGCTATTCCCATGGCCAGACTATGAAGAGGACTATCAGGAGGACGGAAAGCAGGAAGGTTACGACAACTAGGATCATCTCCCACCGTCAGCATTGCCTGTGACCAAGAAGATGGAGCCTCGCCTACGCTATCGTTGTTATTACGTTATTCCGCTGCTTGATTTGTATTAAGACTGTATCATGAGATCCTTATTTGTTTTAAGACCTTATGTATGGTTTGTAATGGATGATTTACTGTGATATCCAATCTGTTATGTCTCAAAAAAATGGTAATCCTAGGATTGCGATGTATGGCATAACAGGCATCTGGGATTAAAAATCGGGGTGTTGACAACTCTTGCAAGTACCGAGTTAATAGAGAACATACCCAGCACGACATCCGGCGCTTCCTGGATTCTTCAGCATTCATGTGAAATAGATGGCCGTTGTGGTTGAGCTAATTCCCTGGGGCAAATCTCCTTCCAGGCTGAACACGGAGATGCTGCTGAGCTGGTGCATTCACATTGGTTGCTGCACGCTTCTTAGGGCACTCATTGGAGTAGTGACCCTTGACTCCGCATTCAAAACAAGTAACCTAAGACTTTTATTTTCCTACAACAGGCACTGCGTTGCTTCCAGTCCTTGGGGCAGTATTGGCGTTGTTGGTGTTGTTGTTGTTGAACTTGGGCAATGCACGGTTGAAATTGTTGGAGTTGACGGGGTTGTTATTGTGGTTTCCTCTAGGCCTTGGGTTTCCTACTCCACGGTTGGGATAGTTAGGATGGGTCATTGGGAGTCTATTGTTTCTCGGGGCATATCCTACAGACGGTTTGGGGTGATACTTTGGGGTATGGTGGGATCCTCGTTGATTCATCATCTGACGCTTGCGATTCTCATTGGCTTGGTTGATCTTTCCTTCCATTTGGATTGCAGAATCCACTAAGGCTTCGATGTCAGCAAAAGGAATGTTGACTAATATTGTCTGCATCTCATCATGCATACCATTTAAGAATCTCTCCTTCTTCTTGGCTTTAGTGTCAATCTCATCTGGTGCATACCTAGCTAATGACAGAAATTTGTCACTGTACTCAATTAATGTCATCCTCCCTTGCTTCACTTCTCTGAACTCATGTCTCATCCTCTTGACTAAACTCGGTGGCACATGGGTTCGGTTAAAGTTGAGTTTGAATTCATCCCAAGTCATCATGTGTCCTCCATTCATGGTGCGAATGCTATTCCACCAAGCTCTTTCATCACTTGCCAGATAATGGGTGGCAAAGAGTACTTTCTCATTGGCCTCCACTCCTGCCACTTCTAAGTTGTTCTCCATGGTCTGCAGCCAGTCATCAACATGTAAGGGCTCTTCAGACTTACTAAATATGGGGGAGTTGGTATTCTGAAAGTTCTAGAGCTTGGATCCATGGTTGTCCTGGTTTCCATGGCCTTGATTATTATTTTCCATCTGAGCTATATGTTGAAGGGTGGCTAAGTTGTCTTGACGTTCAGCTTTTCCATGTAGAGGTCCCAACCTTTAATAAGGTAGAGATTCCTATGTTTACAATGCTAGTCCCTGGATCAATAGCTAGCATCCACAGTTAAGATGTAATTTCAAGAAACAAAGGTCATATTACAACTTTATAACCAGGAATAAAATAATTCATTACATCTTACATAGCTCATTTGGCTATCTCATTACAATGCAGCAGAAATAACTTTAGCATGGAGTCCTTCATCTTCAAAGTGCCATAGGCAAACATGTTGGTTGTAGACTTGTAATCCTAATCAACACACTTTACTAACATCAAACAAACCTCCAACATAATAAGTTACAGCCACAAGGGTCAATACATTTCAATTGTATTGGCAAGTGATACTATCGTAGTATAGTGGAGTCTATCATCTATATGCATTTGGCTAAGTGGAGCTTAGGCTTGCTTTGCTCAAAATAGTTTTTCCTTATCTTTTGAAAAACACTAAGTTTTTGTTTGTCAAAAATCACCCAAGGAATCTCCCGATAGAAATTGGTGATCCTTTAACCCTTGTTCAACCACAAGTTTTAACTTAGAAAATTGGGATGATGAGATTCTTGATAGCTTCCATGTCTTGATGCTCAAATTGTCCTTTACCATGGACATGGCTAAGTACTTAGATTTTACACTCTGCAGAGGTGGTCCACTTTCCCCACAAGACTTGGTTTCACCAAGACAAGATCTTTCATAAGCCTTCCCTTAGACCAGAATGGACGCGTTCCAACCTATTATCCCATACCACCAACTATCCATTTGGCTAAGTTATTGCAACCTATATGATCCAGGCAGAGCCCATAATGCCATGTGGCTCCACTTAAAGCTTCTCAATATTTGACATCTCAAATGTCTTTGTTCCTAGGTGGCATTCCACAAGTGACAAACCATGTTTTCCCCAGCATACTGGACTTGGTGATGCCCAAGTTTTCCCCAGCATACTGGACTTGCATAACCACTCAACACAAACCATTCTTTCCATTCCACCTAAGTGTTTCATTCACTTAGTTGTTTTATTAAACAAAACACAAGTCCTTGACTTAGAAATAATCCATAGCATGAATATAATCGACCCTTGTTTTCTACTATCTAAGCTAAGCATGATGGTAGTAGGAATCTTAACTTAGGAAAATTCTACTAAGGTTTCATCTACTAGGATTTCCCATGGCATAGTTTATACTTAGCAATAATTTCATGCAAGTCCTACTTAGAAATATCACTAATGCATAGTGTAAAAAATGGGACAAAAGTATGAAGCATCAGTTGCCTTTTTGGTAGAGAATATAAGTTCACTCCTTGATCTTGCAATGATCACACTTTTCAAATTCCACTACAATTCAATCAAGCAAGCAATATTCAATCTACCATTCAAGCAACATCACATAAAATAATAGAAACAAAGCAATGCATGCAAGCATGCCAAAGTTGTTTTATTTGGAAAAAGTGTTTCTAATAGGTTATGAACATTCTACAACACCTATTGGTCATTTTATAAAAGTGGAAAAACCATTTGCAAAAGATTTTACCTACAAACCATTTTTAAACCAAATCAATATTTTATGTGGTTGAAAATGCTTTTTACCAAAGTAATAATCTATATAGGGTTCACCAAATATGTTTTCAAAACATAAATCTTTGTGTTTAGGGTCAGAGAGTTTAAAACATTTCCCAAAGGTTTTTCTCCAAAAAGTAATTTTAACATATAAACAACATTTTATTTGACTATAAATGTTCTAATTCAAAGATTTATTCCTTTGCTTCTCAAAATATGTTTTTGAAACCACAAGTTGGTTTCTATGGTTAGTAGGTTCAAAACAATCCATTTTCCAAAGATTTTATCCTAAAAACATTGCTAGAAAATTTTTTATATCCAAAATATACTTACACAAGTTTCTGCAAAAACAACCATTTTACCAGAAGAAATTTATTAAACAAAGTGCATGGTTGCAAAGTACTTGTTCTTCTGATTCCATTGATATAAAACTTGAAAAGTTTGGACGTGTGGATCAAAAGTTATGAATTTTACAAAACCAAACAACTAATAGACAAGTTTCTGTCTTAAAAAAACAAATTCCAGGCCACGTGTCTGTTTCTCATTGGGCCATACCGGTTCACGTGGATCACTCACTGTGGGTTGTAGGATTTAACTGAGATCGTGTGGCACTGATCAGCTCTTACCACTTCGTCTAAATCTAATCCTGGCCAGACGATATGCATCCTACGGTTACAACGCGCTTGCCAGGAACTGGCAGCGCTGACGGCGGCGACTGGTGGCGGCGCGCTCAGCAAGGGAGGTTGCCGGCGATATAGGGGGAGAGAAGAGGAGTGGAGTAGCTCACCAGAATCGCTTGGTCTTGCTGATGCTTGTCGTATCCTTGGTTGGCGAAGGGGCGCTCTGGTTCGACGTGGATTGCTCACCAGAGCTAGCGGTTGCGTCGGGTTCGTCTGCTCGACGACGGAGGCAACGATGTAGAGCGTGATAGGACAAACCGAAGGCGCCGTTAGTTGCGTAAGAGAGTCGCGAGCATGGGAGCATCATCGGGAGAGAGAGGGGAGGATGAGGCTTACGGGGAAACGTCACCGGAGTGGATGCGGTCGTCGGTGCCGCTTGGTCTTTGGTCGTTGCCGACAATGTGGAGCACGCTCAGGCGAGTGGAGGCTACGGAGAGGTTCACCAGGTGATGGAGAGTGCGCTCGTGTGGTCGAGGAGGCGAGGGGCAACAACGGCTGGCCGGAATCTTCGCCGGGTGGCGTCGGAGGTAGTGGCAGTGTGTGGACAAATTCGAGCAGCCTAGGGGCGGGGAGAAGCTGGGAACAGAGGGGAATGGTAGAGGAGAGAGGGGAGACTAAGTACACAAGGTCACGACGAGGTTTAAGCGAGCCATTTACGCGAATTGAAGCGAGTTTAATCGGGCAGAAACTGCCGGCGAGGTTAGTGCACGTGGGGAAGACGACGACGTGGTCGTGGGTCCTGGTGGACAGCGAGAGAGAGATGGGAATGGTGGGGTCCGGTCGTCAGTGACAGCGTGGGTATAGTTTCTGGTGTGAAACGTTTCTCTCGTGGGAGAGAGGGAGTGGGCTGCTGGGCCTGGTGGGCTAGGTTAGTTGGGCTGGCTGCTTTGTTTATTTTTTTCTTCTTCTCTTGTTTATTTTTCTTTTTCCATTTCTTTTATTCTGTTTTGATTTTGTTTAGTCATTTCAATCAACAATTTGAAATCAAACTTCAACCAAACTTTGTGTATAATCAAACACTATTTATTAACATATTCTAAAGTCAAATTTAGAATAATTCTTTTATTCTTTTTAGGGCATATTGATTATTTAAAGTAGGTCCTTGTTTTAAATTTAAATAAGATCAAATAAATTTTCAACGCTTATTTAAGTTTCAATTTTTCACAAAACCTTTTGAGTAGGTTTTATTTATTTATTAGGGTGCCAAATAATTCACTTAGAATTATTAGGAATATTTTTAATATGACTTATTAATCATTTAAATTGGGTATTTGTCTTTATTCAAATAGAAATAGAATTTGGTTAATGCCATTTTATTTTGTTTGGAAAATTCTTTATCCTTTTATTTTATTTTGATTTGGATTATATTCATTCCATTTGTTTATGGATTAGGCCAAGATTTAATTTGGTCTTTAAATATTCCTCATTTAATATTTCTTTCTTTATCTTATAAAATCCATATCTTTTTATTCAAAGGTCCAAACTTGGTGATTCCAATTTGTAAAATCTTATTTAACATTTGTTTATCCTTTTAAATGTCTTTAGTATTATTTTCTCACCATTTGGTATGGATTTCTAGATATGTGCTTTATTAGCTTTGGAAATTCAATTTCCTTATCTTATTAATTTCATAAGATTTTATCTATGGCTCTAAATTAAGTGAAATCAATTTCTATGGTTTTATAATATTTTTATTTGTCATTCTTGATCATTTATAAATATTTATTGACAAATTTTATATGGATCTAATCCATGATCTTGGAGATAACTTGGAAATGATTTTATTCTATTAGGGTTTTAGGGTTTTGGTTTATTTTCCATGTGTTTAAATTTCCAGATGCATTTATGAAAAATGCATTTCACTTGATTTGAATTTAGTTGGATTCAAACATTACGCAAGTTTGTTCAAGATGTGTAACTACCTCGGTGAATTACGCTCCTAGTTACAAGCCTGGATGAGCAGAAATGGTTAAAATAGTACGGTGGGGCCCAAATGCCACTCACAGGTAGACCTTTCGGCCGTCCTAACCATTTCCAAACATCGGGACAAGAACGGGCGGCGTAATCGGCAGGCGAAGGGATCAACTACATACACAAATGAGTATGTATGCAAGCCACCATACAACAGTCCTCAGAGCCATTCCATCTAAAAGAAATAGAAATATTGCAACGCCATACGGCAAGATCCAAATGTCCTAGATAGATATAATAGTTTAGGATATCTCCTCATACATCAAACATCAGAGTATCAGGCGGAAGCGGCAAACAAGATCCGAGTACGGATAAGAAGCAAATCGGCATAAGATGCCCCATAAATAAACACATCCCGCCCACAGATCTCATGGATCCCCGTTCCCGGAATCTCTACACTGAATGATCGTTGCCCACATCATCCGTCTCCTCCACCTAGTATCCATCTTGTGAGTGTACCTGTTCATCTGAATCAAACAATTATCATGTGAGACCCTAGGGGTACTCAACAAGTCTTTATGCCTATAAAGGGGAACAACCTGGGGTGACGCAATTGCAGCAAAAGATAATACCTAGCAATTCTATAGATACTCTCTAACCATCCGCCTAACCAAAGATAGGCGGATGTCCGTGAATTAATAACAGCAGTTATAACGGTAATATTAACAGATCCATCCTCCTCCTCGCTTACCGACGAGGAAGCGGACGAACAAACCCCATCCGTTGGCAGTTTTATTATCCATTCCATGAGTGTTGCACTAGTTACTAGTCAGTTACTTAGTCAAATTAAAAGCGGTACTTTAGTTATACTTGTCTATGATCGAGAAACTGTGCTCCAAGTCGTCCATAACCGCGGACACGGCTTTCAGAAAGTTTTACCCTGCAGCGGTGCACAAATAGCAACACACACTCGATCAACCTCAGAAAAACCAAATCAAAACCCAACGAGGCCTTCACGACAAAGCAATCACAAGATTCAGAAATATTTCAGGGGGCCACCCCATTGAGTACACCCGCAACGAAGTTAGCCGACTCCGAGACGGACTCAAGGTTTGTGGGGACGGCTGTAAACGACTGGGAACCCAAAACTGGGCTTGTCGATACCATGAATCGTACACAATCCTAAACAAGATGCAGTACCATCGCACAATTTAAATAAAGCAGTAAAGCATGGCATAAGTACAGGATAGTAAATAAAACCTCAAACTAGTTTGTGGCCCCAAGAAATAAGAATGAATCAAGCTCTGGCTGAGGGGGGTCCCATAATTCCCCGGATGTGGATAGCGCGAATATTCAAGGAACAGGAATCAAGTACTCGGGGTCCTACAGGACACAAGTGAGCAGGAAAAACCAAATAGCAGATATTGCTCACCGGTGCCACTTTCATTAGTTATCCCATTACTACTTAGGTTAAGTTGTATAGGTACCTCGTTATCCATCAGACACTCACATACCCTACACATGCTGTTCTACGACTCGCATGGCTCAAACAACTCCTGTAGTAATGGCTCATGGGATGGAGGAACAAGCTTCGGTGGGGTTTAAAAGTAAAGGCTATGCAGTACTTGGGATTCCGTTTAATGCAATCGCGACTCAATGATGCAAGAATAAGATAGAGGCAATAGGTACTATATGTATGCAAGCATGTGGTAGTGCTTGCCTGGCAGATCAGTTGAAGCGAGAGAAGGATCTGGGTAGTGCTCCTGGGTTTCTTGATATGTCCCCTGCTCAGCGTCTATTCGAGAAGAACCAAACAAACAAGGGCCAACATAAATAAAGCGCACAAGCATATGAATTAAATGCGACAAGAAAACAATCATGCCATGATGAATGGTGCACAATTTGCATGGCATTAATGTAGCATGGCATGGGTGAGGTGTGGAATACAAGAAATAAGCATTTTGTTGAGTTTTAATCACATTTAAACCTCAATTAAGTTGCTGTATACTTTATATTTATATGATGCATGCTGCAAAACAGTTCATGGGATGCATAAACAGAAAGGTCTCGTCGAGCTGATCATTTTAGACATATCATTTGTCAAATTTGGAGTTATAAAACAAAAGTTATTAATTAAATAAGGTCAAGGGGCATTTTATTGTAATTTTAATCAACTTGGAAAATAAAGTGTTCAAAATACATTTTGAAGGGCATATTTGAAATCCTCACATTTTTCTGATTCAAAAACATATATCATTTGTATTATTTGGAATTAGAATTCAAAAGTTATTAAAAACAGATTTAAATTTGAAATTTGAATTAATTTGAAAAAGTTTAAATGAAAACAGAAATACAGAAATCTTTTCCTACTCAACCCAGTCCTAGCCACAACCACAGACAAGTGGGGCCAGGCTGACTGGGCGGTTCAGCGTTCAGGAAAAGCCTTCTGCACCGCGAGCTCATCTAGTCCATGAGACAGATAGGTGGGACCGGAGGCTTCGTAGGCCCACGCGACAGCGGGCGACCAGGGGGGGTGCCACGCGGCATAGCGGGGACTGCGGGTTGAGGGCCTGGAAAACCAGGGGTCTTACCGCAAGATCGACGGGGTGGCTGACAGTGGGGCTCGATGGACCGCGGGTTGAGCAGAGGAAAAAGTGTGGGGGTTATGTGCAAAAGGGCACAGCCACTGTTTCTCTTCTCTGCGCCGAGCGACAGAGCGGTGTCCGCCCGCGCGGAGCGCGGCGCGCGGGGCTCGAACCGGGGACGCGAGGGTGCGCGCTGGGGGTGCGAGCCAGTGCGGTAGGTTGCGGGCTAATGGTAGGAGGGCGGACGGGGCCTAGATGGGGTTCTGCGCGACGCGGGAGCGAGCAGACGCGGTGGCCGACGGCGCGTGCTGTCTGTTCAACGAAACGAACGGCGGCACCAGACGACGACAGCGAGGCGGATCATGTCAGGGGGAAAGAGAGGCTCATCGTGGGGCTCTCGGTGGCGTTGGATCGGCTTGGGGAGCAGCGGATCGACGACGAGGCTGGCGGCGGGCGAAGCTAGGGTTTCGGTGGCCGTCTCGGCGGTACCGGTGGTTCTGGGGCTCCTCCTTCGCGTCGACGTGTCCAGGGTGAAGCAGTGAGGTCGCCTCGGTCACCCCTTCCACCTCCACGACGTGCTCGCCGGCTGGAACGACGGGGACGACGCGGTGCTGACGGCGAACGGCGGCAGATCTTGGCGACGCAGAGGAAGAAGGAGGAGAGGAGGGCTGGCTCGGGACAGATCTGGCGACGCAGGAGAGCCGTGTGGATGAGGGCAAGCGAGAGAGAGGGAGGAGGTGGCGTGTGGGAGTGGGTAGGGATAAAGGTGGTCGGGTGGCCACCTTTTCCTTCCTCTCCACCCTCATGTTCTCGGGCTGGACGGCAGGGCAGGGGGAAGGGTGATGGAGGCTGCCAGGTAGGGCCAGGGCGAGGCCAAGGGGTAGGCTCGGGTGGGGCTGCTGTGGCAGGGAGAGAGCTAGAGGGGGAGGCTCGGTATGGAGCTAGGGTTGGGGTAGATGGTGGCCTCGGGTCAGGTCTAGCTAGGGTTAGGGTTTGGGTTAGATAGGTTAGAGAGAGGAGTGGCTGGGGTGGTGGGTCGGTAGAGAGAGGGTGGGATCTAGGGTTAGCTTAGAGGGGGCTCGGGTTAGGGTTGGTTTGGGGTAGGGGGTGGTATGGTAGATGGTGGTAGAAAGGATTTGAAACAAGACCAAAACAAGAGGTATCAAAAGAGAGGAGAGAGGTTAGGGGGAGGAATTAGGGTTTAGATACTTGCATGCACCAAGCTTAGATCAACAAGAATAGGTGGAAGAGGTGTAGGGTTTAACATGCCCAAAACTAGATCAAGCTAGAAGAGGTGTTGAGATGGAGATGGGGAGATGATGAAATAAGAAGGTGTGATCAACAAGAGATCAAGAACACATAGGATGGTAACACAAGACAAGACTCACTTTTAAAACAAAGGCAAAACTCAAAGGAGAAGAGATGGTGGAGCTTTGCATGGCCCATGCATGATATTAATGCTAGGTTTTATCTTGTGGAAACAAAATAAATATACATGGCATTTATACCTATGCATTCCAAAATATGGAATAAAGCCAAGCTAAAAGAATTAAAGGAATGTTCCATGTGGAGTAGAAGGGAATGACCATATTTGAATAAAAATGGGACATGCTAGTGTGTATGTGCCACTAGGTATTTAGTAGCCCAAAAATATCCCAACATGAGCATAAATCCATGATAATCCATATGAAAGCTAGGAAAAGGGAGCACTACTCATAATGCATGCAAAGGTGGCTCCACATATCAATGATGTGAAAACAACATGATGCTAAGATGAGAGCATGTGGAAATAGAATTGGATCCATCCCAACCCACATGAGCTAGAGGTAAAACCCAATAAAGTGCAAAGCTCATATTTAGTTGGATGGTGGAATGATGGGGTGATGACAAGAAAGGTGGTGGAGTTAATAAAAGATATGCCCCCAACTCAACTTGGGCATTAACAATATATCAAGAACCAAATACAATATCAAGAGGCAAATACAATTTACAATGCATATGAGAGAAGAACCAAATCAAAAGGGTTTTATATGATGCTCAAATGCAAGGTGGCATGATGACATGATCATGATATAATTATGATGCAACCATTATATATATTAAGTAGCCATTATATAGACTAGGCTAGTAGCATTGCAATTGTTAGACAATTGGGATGCTACAACTCTCCCCCACTAAACAAGAATCTCGCCCCGAGATTCCTAGGAAAAAGAAAACAACACAAGAAGAGGCGAGTGTTCGGAACGAAGGTGACCCTTACGTTCCCAAGTTGGTGAACAACGGAATGGTGCGACCACTACACCTTGCAAACTTGCTAGACTTGTTGCGAGTCTCGCGTTTTGCTTGAGAAACAACGGTTAGAAGAATTGAAGGATTGTTGTGAGACAAGAAGGTAGGATGAACATAGCTTCGGTTTTGTCAAGAAACATGATAAAAGAATATAACCACTTGTGAAAGAAAAAGGAGAAGATGATATATCATGGATAAAGAAAAACACACCGTTAAGATTAAAGATTTACCGATACTAGAGAGGATGAATCTTTGTCTCGCCGGAAGAAAAGGAGCTAGATTGGAGAGGTTTTGAACCACTATTACAATAGCATCGTATCTCCTCTCGGATTTGAGAAATGAAGTACGGAAACAATATTGCGTTCAAACAATAGAGTCCCTTGATAACAACAGAAAGATTTAGTTAGACATCGTCGGATAGATTCTTGTTGCGCCGGTAAGAACCAAGGATCACGCAATTGAGGTGCGCGGATATAACCTCCGGAGACGAATGTGAAGCCAGATCATGGTGGAATCCCGAGAAGAAAATGATATGGAGGGTCTGGAGTTTATTGTAGAGATACTTATTGCTTTCTTTAGCCTTGAGGCTAACGCAATAGATTTGCGGCTGATGGCATCAACCATAATTGGCTTTACCTGAGAAAAAGGATTGATGATACAAAGAGAGAGATAGTTTCCTTACATCTTGTTTGGGGATATCGAGCATCGGTAGAAAGACGAGGATAGAAAAGGTTTGCGTTTATTCCACCAGATAATTGAAGATTTGCTCCGTGTAGGAAAAGACGAGATCACCAACAAGAGGTTATTGATTACTTTCTTCGAGAGAGCACTCCGGAAAAACAAGGACAGAAGTAAAAGTATCAAGGGGTAAAGGCCACTTCTAACTTCCGTGGAATGAGTGAAATCACATTAATTCACCAATTCAATGTACAAGAGCGAATGATAAGAGTAGTGGTATGGTAGCTACTCCATCCCGCACTCAAAGCATTACTCCGCACATGAATAGGAAAACCATGCAACCCAACTACCGAAACAGACTGAAGGTATTGACAAGAAGAGCTCATGGGACTCCGTAAGAAAACAAAGATTGATGCAAACGATTCACCCGATCCAAGATAGACAAGGGTGATGATATTGTCGTCATATCATAAGTAACTAGCCACCGGAAAGATATGAAGGAAGATCACGGAGACAACTGCAAGATTCCACGGATAAAGAAAAAGATAGCACCACTTGAACAGAAGGAATACAAGATCTGGAAGGTCTTCATGGCCTCCGGTGGATTGAGCATAGATGTCAGAACGAGAGGGTTTCAAAAGATCACTTGACGAGACTGAGGTGAAAAGAACTCCATGTTGTTCTTGAAAAGGTTGAGAGAGGTTTAGCGGTCTTGAGGAAAATCTTTATCGAAACGACGATGATAACTTGCCAACAAGGAACAACTCCGGATTGATTGAAGATGGAGGATGGAATTAACAATGGACTTGCTGATTCCAGAGTTGAAGTAATGTATTTAGCAGAAGGACGTGGTCGAGATATGTGACTTCAAAAAGTCAGAATTCTCACTTAGAGACTTTGCACACAGGCAGTGCTCACGAAGCTTGAGAGAAAGAGACATAGATGATCTTCCATGTCCTTCCATTGATATCGAATAGGCAAGCATATTATCAACATATACCACCATGGATTAACAAGATATTCCCAGAATACCAAGTTCAAGAGGCGGGAGAACGAGCAAATGCTCGAAACACTTTCTGAGCTCAACGTTCTTAGAAAGATCAATATTACGAGTAAGGATTCCTATTGAAGAAGATGCGCTGACGGAATGGGTTATCTGGTCCTTCGGAAGAGAACAGGAAATGCCACCTGGTGCACATTATTGATCGGATCACCGGTTTAAAAGATTAGGAGATCTTGGTTAAGAACCGATGATAGCTCATACCTTAAGCAAAGCTATCCGAAGCGAAAAGATGCAATTCCCTCGTATCCAGGAGAATTTTTGCAGATATGGAGTTCAAACAGATAAAAAGATGATGGACAGATGATAGACCGCCGTAGTGCTTTGAGAAAACTCCGGATTGCCAAAGATGCTTGAATATGCATAGATATGATCACGGTGTACTCAAAATCACAGGAGATAACCGTCACCATTTGTAGGATAGTGTTGATAGCATCTTCCATATTCCACTCCATCATTCAGATCGATATGGCACTTATCATGAGTGGATTATAGCTATGCCGAGAACCAAATTACAATCACCAGCATCGGATCGACACATGTTATGTAATTAGCCCAAGAGAATTGGAGATGAAATGAAACTCCAGGATTAAGCGCCGGTGAGAAAAGAATGAGTTATCATGGACATACTGATAAAAGGAAGATAGATAATGTTTCACACAAGACTGGAAAGGAGTGTGGAAACTCAGATGTATCAAAGAAATTTTTTCCGCATTTTTCGGCATTAAAATACCAATAGATGCGCAAAATCACTTATCAGGTAGATAGTAAATCAGTTACTAATCGCTACCTGATGGTTTCACAGAATGTGAAGTTGCTAGAAGGAAGGACACCCTTAAGAAGATGGCATCGATTAACAAGGAGTCAGATAGATCGCACCGGTTTTCAAAAGCCTGTCAATATGGAATGTACCAACAGTTGATAACCAAAGGCAGATAAAGATAACAAGTTGGATGCAACAGATAGACAAGGAATTACTCACACACACACACACTTTCTATGGTACTACGGAAACCCAGAACACGTGAATCCTAGTTTGAATTTTAAGAAGAGGATTGAAAACATTACACTTCCTTACCAGAAAAGGGTGGTGGGTGGGTAAGAAGAAAAGTGGAAGCAGTCCTACTCTCACATTTTATTTTTCCCTAGTATACATAGCTACTGAAATATTTGCTAGACTGACAACGACCATTTGGCTGAGACCCTGAAGGGCGGGATGGCTCTGATACCAATTGTAACTACCTCGGTGAATTACGCTCCTAGTTACAAGCCTGGATGAGCAGAAATGGTTAAAATAGTACGGTGGGGCCCAAATGCCACTCACAGGTAGACCTTTCGGCTGTCCTAACCATTTCCAAACATCGGGACAAGAACGGGCGGCGTAATCGGCAGGCGAAGGGATCAACTACATACACAAATGAGTATGTATGCAAGCCACCATACAACAGTCCTCAGAGCCATTCCATCTAAAAGAAATAGAAATATTGCAACGCCATACGGCAAGATCCAAATGTCCTAGATAGATATAATAGTTTAGGATATCTCCTCATACATCAAACATCAGAGTATCAGGCGGAAGCGGCAAACAAGATCCGAGTACGGATAAGAAGCAAATCGGCATAAGATGCCCCATAAATAAACACATCCCGCCCACAGATCTCACGGATCCCCATTCCCGGAATCTCTACACCGAATGATCGTTGCCCACATCGTCCGTCTCCTCCACCCAGTATCCATCTTGTGAGTGTACCTGTTCATCTGAATCAAACAATTTATCGTGTGAGACCCTAGGGGTACTCAGCAAGTCTTTATGCCTCTAAAGGGGACACAACCTGGGGTGACGCAATTGCAGCAAAAGATAATACCTAGCAATTCTATAGATACTCGCTAACCATCCGCCTAACCAAAGATAGGCGGATGTCCGTGAATTAATAACAGCAGTTATAACGGTAATATTAACAGATCCATCCTCCTCCCCGCTGACCGACGAGGAAGCGGACGAACAACCCCCATCCGTTGGCAGTTTTATTATCCATTCCATGAGTGTTGCACTAGTTACTAGTCAGTTACTTAGTCAAATTAAAAGCGGTACTTTAGTTATACTTGTCTATGATCGAGAAACTATGCTCCAAGTCATCCATAACCGCGGACACGGCTTTCAGAAAGTTTTACCCTGCAGGGTGCACAAATAGCAACACACACTCGATCAACCTCGGAAAAACCAAATCAAAACCCAACGAGGCCTTCACGACAAAGCAATCACAAGATTCAGAAATATTTCAGGGGGGCACCCCATTGAGTACACCCACAATGAAGTTAGCCGACTCCGAGACGGACTCAAGGTTTGTGGGGACGACTGTAAACGACTGGGAACCCAAAACTGGGCTTGTCGATACCGCGAAATCGTGCCACGATCCTAAACAGTACAGTGTGCAGTCCATCGCACAATTTAAATAAAGCAGTAAAGCATGGCATAAGTACAGGATAGTAAATAAAACCTCAAACTAGTTTGTGGCCCCAAGAAATAAGAATGAATCAAGCTCTGGCTGAGGGGGGTCCCATAATTCCCCAGATGTGGATAGTGCGAATATTCAAGGAACAGGAATCAAGTACTCGGGGTCCTACGGGACACAAGTGAGCAGGAAAAACCAAATAGCAGATATTGCTCACCGGTGCCACTTTCATTAGTTATCCCATTACTACTTAGGTTAAGTTGTATAGGTACCTCGTTATCCATCAGACACTCACATACCCTACACATACTGTTCTACGACTCGCATGGCTCAAACAACTCCTGTAGTAATGGCTCATGGGATGGAGGAACAAGCTTCGGTGGGGTTTAAAAGTAAAGGCTATGCAGTACTTGGGATTCCGTTTAATGCAATCGCGACTCAATGATGCAAGAATAAGATAGAGGCAATAGGTACTATATGTATGCAAGCATGTGGTAGTGCTTGCCTGGCAGATCAGTTGAAGCGAGAGAAGGATCTGGGTAGTGCTCCTGGGTTTCTTGATATGTCCCCTGCTCAGCGTCTATTCGAGAAGAACCAAACAAACAAGGGCCAACATAAATAAAGCGCACAAGCATATGAATTAAATGCGACAAGAAAACAATCATGCCATGATGAATGGTGCACAATTTGCATGGCATTAATGTAGCATGGCATGGGTGAGGTGTGGAATACAAGAAATAAGCATTTTGTTGAGTTTTAATCACATTTAAACCTCAATTAAGTTGCTGTATACTTTATATTTATATGATGCATGCTGCAAAACAGTTCATGGGATGCATAAACAGAAAGGTCTCGTCGAGCTGATCATTTTAGACATATCATTTGTCAAATTTGGAGTTATAAAACAAAAGTTATTAATTAAATAAGGTCAAGGGGCATTTTATTGTAATTTTAATCAACTTGGAAAATAAAGTGTTCAAAATACATTTTGAAGGGCATATTTGAAATCCTCACATTTTTCTGATTCAAAAACATATATCATTTGTATTATTTGGAATTAGAATTCAAAAGTTATTAAAAACAGATTTAAATTTGAAATTTGAATTAATTTGAAAAAGTTTAAATGAAAACAGAAATACAGAAATCTTTTCCTACTCAACCCAGTCCTAGCCACAACCACAGACAAGTGGGGCCAAGCTGACTGGGCGGTTCAGCGTTCAGGAAAAGCCTTCTGCACCGCGAGCTCATCTAGTCCATGAGACAGACAGGTGGGACCGGAGGCTTCGTAGGCCCACGCGACAGGGTGCCAGGCTGTGGGGACCACGCGGGTAGCGGGGATGAGGGCCTGGAAAACCAGGGGTCTTACCGCAAGATCGACGGGGTGGCTGACAGTGGGGCTCGATGGACCGCGGGTTGAGCAGAGGAAAAAGTGTGGGGGTTATGTGCAAAAGGGCGCAGCCACTGTTTCTCTTCTCTGCGCCGAGCGACAGAGCGGTGTCCGCCCGCGCAGAGCGCGGCGCGCGGGGCTCGAACCGGGGACGCGAGGGTGTGCGCTGGGGGTGCGAGCCAGTGCGGTAGGCTGCGGGCTAATGGTAGGAGGGCGGACGGGGCCTAGATGGGGTTCTGCGCGACGCGGGAGCGAGCAGACACGGTGGCCGACGGCGCGCGCTGTGTGTTCGACGAAACGAACGGTGGCACCAGACGACAACAGCGAGGCGGATCATGTCAGGGGGAAAGAGAGGCTCACCGTGGGGCTCTCGGTGGCGTTGGATCGGCTTGGGGAGCAGCGGATCGACGACGAGGCTGGTGGCGGGCGAAGGTAGGGTTTCGGTGGCCGTCTCGGCGGTACCGGTGGTTCTGGGGATCCTCCTTCGCGTCGACGTGTCCAGGGTGAAGCAGTGAGGTCGCCTCGGTCACCCCGTCCACCTCCACGACGTGCTCGCCGGCTGGAACGATGGGGACGACGCGGTGCTGACGGCGAACGGCAGCAGATCTTGGCGACGCAGAGGAAGAAGGAGGAGAGGAGGGCTGGCTCGGGACAGATCTGGCGATGCAGGAGAGCCGTGTGGATGAGGGCAAGCGAGAGAGAGGGAGGAGGTGGCGTGTGGGAGTGGGTAGGGATAAAGGTGGTCGGGTGGCCACCTTTTCCTTCCTCTCCACCCTCACGTGCTCAGGCTGGACGGAAGGGCAGGGGGAAGGGTGATGGAGGCTGCCAGGTAGGGCCAGGGCGAGGCCAAGGGGTAGGCTCGGGTGGGGCTGCTGTGGCAGGGAGAGAGCTAGAGGGGGAGGCTCGGTATGGAGCTAGGGTTGGGGTAGATGGTGGCCTCAGGTCAGGTCTAGCTAGGGTTAGGGTTTGGGTTAGATAGGTTAGAGAGAGGAGTGGCTGGGGTGGTGGGTCGGTAGAGAGAGGGTGGGATCTAGGGTTAGCTTAGAGGGGGCTTGGGTTAGGGTTGGTTTGGGGTAGGGGGTGGTATGGTAGATGGTGGTATATTAGGATTTGAAACAAGACCAAAACAAGAGGTATCAAAAGAGAGGAGAGAGGTTAGGGGGAGGAATTAGGGTTTAGATACTTGCATGCACCAAGCTTAGATCAACAAGAATAGGTGGAAGAGGTGTAGGGTTTAACATGCCCAAAACTAGATCAAGCTAGAAGAGGTGTTGAGATGGAGATGGGGAGATTATGAAAGAAGAAGGTGTGATCAACAAGAGATCAAGAACACATAGGATGGTAACACAAGACAAGACTCACTTTTAAAACAAAGGCAAAACTCAAAGGAGAAGAGATGGTGGAGCTTTGCATGGCCCATGCATGATAATTAATGCTAGGTTTTATCTTGTGGAAACAAAATAAATATCCATGGCATTTATACCTATGCATTCCAAAATATGGAATAAAGCCAAGCTAAAAGAATTAAAGGAATGTTCCATGTGGAGTAGAAGGGAATGACCATATTTGAATAAAAATGGGACATGCTAGTGTGTATGTGCCACTAGGTATTTAGTAGCCCAAAAATATCCCAACATGAGCATAAATCCATGATAATCCATATGAAAACTAGGAAAAGGGAGCACTACTCATAATGCATGCAAAGGTGGCTCCACATATCAATGATGTGAAAACAACATGATGCTAAGATGAGAGCATGTGGAAATAGAATTGGATCCATCCCAACCCACATGAGCTAGAGGTAAAACCCAATAAAGTGTAAAGCTCATATTTAGTTGGATGGTGGAATGATGGGGTGATGACAAGAAAGGTGGTGGAGTTAAATAAAAGATATGCCCCCAACTCAACTTGGGCATTAACAATATATCAAGAACCAAATACAATATCAAGAGGCAAATACAATTTACAATGCATATGAGAGAAGAACCAAATCAAAAGGGTTTTATATGATGCTCAAATGCAAGGTGGCATGATGACATGATCATGATATAATTATGATGCAACCATTATATATATTAAGTAGCCATTATATATACTAGGCTAGTAGCATTGCAATTGTTAGACAATTGGGATGCTACAAGATGGGATTTTAAGTTTCCATTTAGACACAAAAAGTTTTTTTACCCTAAATTTCAACAATTATTTATTTTGTTTATTTAATTTTCACATTAAAAAATTTGGAAAATTTTGGGATGTGACAGGCTACCCCCCTTAAAATAAATCTCGTCCCGAGATTTGGGAAGGATAGAGGTTACAAGTTGGCTCAAGCAACTAGGGTACTACCACCCTTAAAAATTTTCCAAGTAGATTACATCTTGGCTTACTTGTGATCTTGATGTATGTTCTCTGGGCACTTTTTGGCATAATGTCCTAGTTCTTTGCATTTGAAACACATCACTTGGCTGATATCTTTTTTTTCCTTTGGTATCATTGTCTCTTGTTTGTTTCCTTGGTTCTTCTTCTTTTCTAGGCATTCATTGGCGGCTGATATCTTTCTTTTCCTTTGGTATCACTGTCTCTTGTTTGTTTCCTTGGTTCTTCTTCTTTTCTGGGCATTCATTGGCATAGTGTCCCATCTCTTTACAAGTGTAACATTGCTCTTGGGTAATATTCTTCTTGCTAGGGTTGGGGCATTTCTTCTTCTTCTTGGGTCTCTCCAAAGCTAGGATTTCTTCTAGTTGATGCTCTTCATATTTCACCACAAAGGTGGTAAATCTTTCTCTCTTCTTGGGGCAATTACTAGAGATATGACCTTCTTCTTCACAAGAGTAGAAACACATTGTGGTCACTTTGGATTTGGCCTTATGATGCATGGTTTTGACTTTGCCTTCATCCTTCTTGGCAGAAGTTGTTCCTTCATGAGGGTTTACAAACTGTTGATGCACTCCATCTTGTTTCCTTTGTTGAACTATGGAATAGATGGGGCATTGGATAGGTACATGCTTATTTCCTTCACATAGGAAACAAGTAGCTTGAGATGTGGGGCATTGATCTTCATGCTCTTTTGAAGTGTGATCCTTGTCTCCACAAATATTGCAAGCTTGAGTTCCTTCTAGAATATCATCCTTGACATCCTTGTTGTCACAAACTCCTTGGGAAAGGTTGTCTCCCATGTTGATCATTTGGTTTGTCATCCTTTGCAACAATTGGGTTTGGGTTTCCAAATTTTTTTGCATGGTTGGGTCTAAATTATTGTAGTTGGCTAAAATCTGGGTTGTCACTTGGCTCAACTGGGTTTGGGTTGTTATGAGTTCTCTCATGTGTATCTCTTGGTTGTTATTGTTGTTACCATCCTTGGTGTTGGAGTCTCTTGGAGTAGTCATCTGTTTGGATTGGATTGGGATTAGAATAGGCAAAATATTTCTAGGGAAATAATTTTAATCACACATAACACAGTTCACACAAGCAATGTGCAAGCAATCACAACAAACATTCCACTCAAACAACAAGTTTCAAGCACATTTTTAGGCAAAAAAAATATTTTTTCTACACCACATAAGTTGGTGGGTTTGATCTAAACTTAATATGGTGGTCCAACTATATGGTTCACTTGAGATCTTCCCATTATTCTTTGTTGTTTCTTGTTGAATGAGATCATGGTTTCCTTGGAAAAATTCTTGTGTCTTGGTCACAAAACTTCAAAGGTGATGATCGTTCCTTCTAAGTTGTGTTTCCTTAGTCTTCAACTCTTGAGTAATATTTCTTGTCTCACTTGTAGTCCTTAGTGATATCCAAGTTGAAGTCCTTGGTGAAATTTAAAGTTGAAGTATTTGGCCATGGGGGAGGCTTTGTCCATCAAGTTTGGAATAGAAGAGATGTAGAATCAAACCAAAAGGTTGAGGAAAGAGTTTACAAGATTGTTTGTAAATAAGTTTTGGAACAAATACAACTCCTATTTTTCTAAGGGGTTTTGTCCAATCCTAGGGTTACAATCCTACGGGCAACACAGTGCTCTAATACCATCTGTAGAGGTACCAACCTTTAATAACGTAGAGATCACTGTGTTTACAATGCTAGTCCCTGGATCAATAGCTAGCATCCACAGTTAAGATGTAATATCAAGAAACATAGGTCATATTACAACTTTATAAAAAGGAATAAAATAATTCATTACATCTTACATAGCTCATTTGGCTATATCATTACAATGCAGCAGAAATAACTTTAGCATGGAGTCCTTCATCTTCAAAGTGCCATAGGAAAACATGTTGGTTGTAGACTTGTAATCCTAATCAACACACTTTACTAACATCAAACAAACCTGCAACATAATAAGTTACAGCCACAAGGGTCAATACATTTGAATTGTATTGGCAAGTGATACTATGGAAGTATAGTGGAGTCTATCATCTATATTCATTTGGCTAAGTGGATCTTAGGCTTGCTTTGCTCAAAATAGGTTTTCCTTATCTTTTGAAAAACACTAAGTTTTTGTTTGTCAAAAATCACCCATGGAATCTCCCAATAGAAATTGGTGATCCTTTAACCCTTGTTCAACCACAAGTTTTAACTTAGAAAATTGGGATGAGGAGATTCTTGATAGCTTCCATGTCTTGATGCTCAAATTGTCCTTTACCATGGACATGGCTAAGTACTTAGATTTTACACTCTGCAGAGGTGGTGCACTTTCCCCACAAGACTTGGTTTCACCAAGACAAGATCTTTCAGAAGCCTTCCCTTAGACCAGAATGGACGCGTTCCAACCTATCATCCCCTACCACCAATTTTCCATTTGGCTAAGTTATTGCAACCTATATGATCCAGACAGAGCCCATAATGCCATGTGGCTGCACTTGAAGCTTCTCAACATTTGACATCTCAAATCTCTTTGTTCCTGGGTGGCATTCCACAAGTGAGATATCAAGTTTTCCCCAGCATACTGTACTTGCATAACCACTCAACACAAACAATTCTTTCCATTCCACCCAGGTGTTTCATTCACTTAGTTGTTTTATTAAACAAAACACAAGTCCTTGACTTAGAAATATTCCATAGCATGAATATAATCCACCCTTGTTTTCTACTAGCTAAGCTAAGCATGATGGTAGTAGGAATCTTAACTTAGGAAAATTCTACTAAGGTTTCATCTACTAGGATTTCCCATGGCATAGTTTATACATAGCAATAATTTCATGCAAGTCCCACTTAGAAATATCACTAATGCATAGTCTAAATAATGGGACAAAAGTATGAAGCATCACTTGCCTTTTTGGTAGAGAATATAAGGTCACTCCTTGATCTTGCAATGATCACACTCTTAAAATTCCACTACAATTCAATCAAGCAAGCAATATTCAATCTACCATTCAAGCAACATCACATAAAATAATAGAAACAAAGCAATGCATGCAAGCATGCCAAAGGTTGTTTTATTTGGAAAAGGTTTTTCTAATAGGTTATGAACATTCTACAACACCTATTGGTCATTTTATAAAAGTGACAAAACCATTTGCAAAAGATTTTACCTATAAACCATTTTTAAACCAAATCAATATTTTATGTGGTTGAAAATGCTTTTTAGCAAAGTAATAATCTATATAGGGTTCACCAAATATGTTTTCAAAACATAAATCTTCGTGTTTAGGGTCAGAGAGTTTAAATCAAAACATTTCCCAAAGGTTTTTCTCCAAAAAGTAATTTTAACATATAAACAACATTTTATTTCACTAGAAATGTTCTAATTCGAAGATTTATTCCTTTGCTTCCCAAAATATGTTTTTGAAAACACAAGTTGGTTTCTATGGTCAGTAGGTTCAAAACAATCCATTTTCCAAAGATTTTATCCTAAAAACATTGCTAGAACAATTTTTATATCCAAAATATACTTACACAAGTTTCGGCACAAACAACCATTTTACCAGAGGCAATTTATTAAACAAAGTGCATGGTTGCAAAGTACTTGTTCTGCTGATTCCATTGATATAAAATTTGCAAATTTTGGACATGTGGATCAAAAGTTATGAATTTTACAAAACCAAACAACTAATAGACAAGTTTCTGTTTTAAAAAAACAAATTCCAGGACACGTGTATGTTTCTCATTGGGCCATACCAGTTCATGCGGATCGCTCACTGTGGGTCGTAGGATTTAACTGAGATCGTCCGGCACTGATCTGCTCTTACCCCTTCGTCTAAATCTAATCCTGTCCAGACGATATGCATCCTACGGCTACAACGCGCTTGCCAGGAACTAGCGGCACTGACGGTGGCGACTGGCGGCGGCGTGCTCGGCAAGGGAGGTTGCCGACGATGCAGGGGGAGAGAAGAGGAGTGGAGTAGCTCACCAGAATCGCATGGTCTTGCTGATGCTCGTCGTATCCTTGGTTGGCGAAGGGGCGCTCTGGTTCGACGTGGATTGCTCACCGGAGCTAGCGGCTGCGTCGGGTTCGTCTGCTCGACGATGGAGGCGACGATGTAGAGCGTGCTAGGACAAACCGAAGGCTCCGTTAGTTCCGTAAGAGTGTCGCGAGCATGGGAGCATCATCGGGAGAGAGAGGGGAGGACGGGGCTTACGGGGAAACATCGTCGGAGTGGATGCGATCGTCGGTCGTGCTCGGTCTTTGGTTGTTGCCGAGTGGAGGCTACGAAGGGTTCGCCAGGTGATGGGGAGTGCGCTCGTGTGGTCGAGGAGGCGAGGAGCGACGACGGCTAGCCGAAATCTTGACCGGTGGGCGTCGGAGGCAGTGGCGGCGTGTGGACAAATTCGAGCAGTCTAGGGGCGGGGAGAAGCTGGGAACAGAGAGGAATGGTAGAGGAGAGAGGGGAGACTAAGTACACGCGGTCACGGCGAGGTTTAAGCGAGCCATTTACGCGAATTTAAGCGAGTTTAATCGGGCAGAAACTGCCGACGAGGTTAGGGCGGGTGGGAAGAAGACGACGTGGTCGTGGGTCCTGGTTGACAGCTAGAGAGAGAGGGGAATGGTGGGGTCCGGTAGTTAGTGACAGTGTGGGTCTAGTTTCTGGTGTGAAACGTTTTTCTCGTGGGAGAGAGGGAGTGGGCTGCTGGGCCTGGTGGGCTAGGTTAGTTGGGCTAGCTGCTTTGTTTATTTTTTTTCTTCTCTTGTTTATTTTTCTTTTTCCATTTGTTTTATTCTGTTTTGATTTTGTTTAGTCATTTCAAACAAAAATTTGAAATCAAATTTCAACCAAACTTTGTGTATAATCAAACACTTTTTATTAACATATTCTGAAGTCAAATTTAGAATAATTCTTTTATTCTTTTTAGGGCATATTGATTATTTAAAGTAGGTCCTTGTTTTAAATTTAAATAAGATCAAAAAAATTTAACCCTTATTTAAATTTCATCTTTTCACAAAACCTTTTCAGTAGGTTTTATTTATTTATTAGGGTGTCAAATAATTCACTTTGGAATATTTTTAATATGACTTATTAATCATTTAAATTGGGTATTTGTCTTTATTCAAATAGAAATAGAATTTGGTTAATGCCATTTTATTTTGTTTGGAAAATTCTTTATCCTTTTATTTTATTTGGATTTGTATTATATTCATTCCATTTGTTTATGGATTAGACCAAGATTTAATTTGGTCTTTAAATATTCCTAATTTAATATTTCTTTCTTTATCTTATGAAATCCATATCTTTTTATTTAAAGGTCCAAACTTGGTGATTCCAATTTGTAAAATCTTATTTAACATTTGTTTATCCTTTTAAATGTCTTTAGGATTATTTGCTCACCATTTGGTATGGATTTATAGATAGGTGCTTTATTAGCTTTGGAAATTCAATTTCCTTATCTTATTAATTTCATAAGATTTTATCTATGGCTCTAAATTAAGTGAAATCAATTTCTATGGTTTTATAATATTTTTATTTGTCATTCCTGATCATTTATAAATATTTATTGACAAATTTTATATGGATCTAATCCATGATCTTGGAGATTACATGGAAATGATTTTATTCTATTAGGGTTTTAGGTTCCTGGTTTATTTTCCAAGTGTTTAAATTTCCAAATGCATTTATGAAAAATGCATTTCACTTGATTTGAATTTATTTGGATTAAAACATTACTCAAGTTTGTTCAAGATAGGATTTTAAGTTTCCATTTAGAAACAAAAAGTTTTTTTTACCCTAAATTTCAACAATTATTTATTTTGTTTATTTATTTTTCACATTACAAAATTTCGAAAATTTTGGGATGTGACTTTCCAGATTCACGGTCGGCAACCAACATTTGCAAGATTTGCAACATTGGATCCTGAGATGAACTGCTCCCTCCGCTAGGCATATTAAGATTGAGATAGATCATGGGAGAAGAGGGAAATTTCTAAGGTTCATGGATTTGTTTTTGGAAAATCATTTAAACCTTAAGTTTGACTCTGGTTTTGCCAACTAGCAACCATTTTTTCATCCATTCATCCATTCATAGAACCCAATATAAAAACACACCACACTAAGGTAACAGATGGTTTTAATAACCATTTTGTGTTTCTACGATATAGTGGAACCGAATAGAACTCACACCTACTATAGTGCTTAAGTGCTACTACTCATCAGAATTGGTGGCTTCTTCATCATCAATGAAGGCGGAATCATCATCATCAGTGTGGAAGTCCATGGCTTGGTCCTCCAGGTAGTCGTCATCATCACTGAGGTAGGAGTAGGTATCTCCATGGATATCTTTGTAGGGGTTCGTAGCATGGAAAACAAAAATTTTCTATCGCATACAAACAAACAAGCCAAGATCTATCTACTAGATTGTAGCAACGAGTCGATAGTGGAACTCACCCTCGAAGATTCCAAAGCGGTTAACGAGAGCAGATTCTCGTGGGTGATGTAGTCGTACTCTTTCCGATCTCAAGATCGCGTGAGCGATCCTTCCAGCGCCACGTTCAGCAGCGCTCCTTGATCGGTCACACGTTCGATTTTCGGCGAAGACCTTCCTCTCCTTGTTCCAGCAGAGCGGAGGTTGTAGCACTCTCCTCGCGATTCCGGCAAGACAACTGGCGTGTACCGGAAGTAGAGGGAGATCCCAGGAGCTTCGCCTTAAGCGGTGCAGTATGGTGGAGCTTATGAGAGAGGCTATTAGTGGTCTAGTAATTAGACACACCAATTAGAAGGCTCTAAACCAATTAGAAGGCTCTAAACCGAAATAGCTCTAAACCGGGGTTTAGGTCTAGGGTTTAGTTTAGAGGATAGGAACTTGTGTGTGCTAGGAGGGAGCCCTGCCCCTCCTTATATAGGTGGGAGGGCTGGCCGGCCAAGGGGAGGGAGTGGAGTCCCTCCCAACTCGGCTTGGGTGGGCGCCCGGCTTGGGGAGGACTCCCTCTCCTCGGCTTCACCTCCTCCTCTTTTCCCACTTCCCAAAATTGCGTTTGACTTTCAAACTAGCCGTTTGACTTTTCAATTTAGGATTTAAATAAACCCTTTATTTTGGACAGCGAGAACACTTAGTACATGATGCAATCATTCCAATATGTAATGACACATTCATGTACCCTTCCCTCCGGAGTCTTGGGACATTCCGGGACCTTCTAGAATGTTCCCGATGAAAACACCGGAACCATTCCGCTACTCCGAAACGGGACTTTCCTTATATAAATCTTATTCTCCGGACCATTCCGGATCTCCTCGTGATATCCTGGATCCCATCCGAGACTCGAACAACATTCGGTCTCTTTCTCATAATACCATAACTACTCAAACAACGTCGAATCCTTAAGTGTGTCTCCCTACGGTTCGTGAATTATGCAGACATGATCGAGACACTTCTCCGAACAATAACCAATAGAGGAATCTGGAAATTCATATGGCTCCCACATATTTCTCACGATTACTTTGCGATCGAATGAACCACTTACATACGATACCAATTTCCCTTTGTCTCACGATATGTTACTTATCCGAGGTTATGATCGTCGGTATCTCTGCATACCTAGTTCAACCTCGTTCGATAAGTACTCTTTTCTCGTTCCGTGATATGTGATCCTTGTGACCAAGTCACATGCTTGCAAGCTAATTGGATGACATTTCACCGAGAGGGCCAGAGAATATCTATCCGTCATGTGGATGGACAAATCCACTCTTGATCCATGTGTTTCAACCAATACTTTCCGAACACTCAATGCCACCTTTATAGCCACCTGTTACGGTGTGGTGTTTGATGACATCAAAGCATCCATCCAGAAAGACAATATGCATGATCTCATGGTCGAAGGAATTAGGTTACTATGTATCGTAAAGCATATAGCAATTGAACTATTGAAATGACTTTGATCTTTATGCTACGCTTATCTATAGGAGTATGTCCACCATATCATTCTCCTAACGATATGATCTTGTTGTTGATAACATCTCAATGTTCATGATATGGAAACCACAATCATCAATCAACCAACAAGCTAGTGAAGTATAGAGGCTATACTAGGGACTTCAAATTAAGTTTACAAATCACACAAGTATTAATGGTTTCCTTGTTAATACTATTATAGCATGAATGTAAACATTTATCATAAGTATGAAGATATGATAATAACCTACTTTATTATTGCCTCTTGGGCATATCTCCAACAGTCTCCCACTTGCACTAGAGTCAATAATCTAGTTTCAAACCTTTGTGTATTCAACACCTATGGCTTTCCGTGTTGTATGTACACGATTGCTAGTGGTCAACTGATCTCCGGATCTGACACTTCCAGTTCCGTGTGTAATTGCATGTCTTTGCGTCTCTACGCATCACTCATTCTCTAATGAGATGGCTTTGTATGATTTGGTCTTTCGGTGTGACCTTTAGTTCTTTGGGGTTAAAACATGTTGATAATATTGTCGCACAATATATCTTCATAGTATTATCCATTGTGAACTACACCTAGTTTGATAACAAACTACTTGACACAAATGCCCTCTTTTGCTGCTATAATAGCAGTCATATACTTAGCCTTTTGTTGTAGTATCTGTCACAATGTCTTAACTTTGGAACTCATCCAAATCCATTATGGAACTCACTTTCCATTATATTGTGCCACCTTTAGTTTTAGATTGAGATAAACTTAATTTGTATTTTGTGACAAAGCTAGTATCAATGTAGTACTTTTACAATGAACTAACCATCTATTCGTCACTTCTACAAATAATATACTCTTAGTTCTTCTAAAAGATCATAAGAATATCCTTACTATTGTCCAATGATCATCTTACGAATCATTCTGGTATATGCTCATAACATTTAGAGCATAGGACATATCTGGATTTGTACATACCACAGTATGATTGATATAAACACTCTTTGTGATTTCTTGAATATATCATCAACATTGAACTCTTTCAATCCTTTCTGTGCAACAAGAACCTTTCTTGTAGTTTCTATATTGAATTCATTCAATATCTCGTCTATGTACTTCTGGCACAACCATATTAGCTTCTTTTGATGCAAAATATTTGGTTTTGCCTAAGTCTTTCATCGGGATGAAATTCTTAATATGTGTTAATAAAAGATACATTATTTCCAATCAACAATATGTCTTCCACATAATGTATTAGAAACATGTCTTAGCGCTCCCACTTAATTTCTTGCAAATGCAAGCATCTTCATTGTCTCCGATGAAATTAAACTCTTTTAAGCTTCATCATAGTGAAGATTCCAACTCCCCTATGCTTACTTCAACCATTGAAGTTTGCATATGCATTTAGCATCCTTTGAATTAACAAAACCCTTTGGACCGTGTCATGCACACGTCCTAGGTAACAATTCTATTAGAAGAACTTGTTTTGTTTATTCTACTACCACATAACAAATTATATGTAGTGGTTGCTACATTAATCCGTCTAGACTAAAAATCGCTATGAAAGATCAAATCTTGTCATATACAACCTTTGAACATTGTTGTGAACTCTTTCCCAACATGTCGACTATTTCATAGATGTGAAACATCCATGTCTACTTCTTTATAGATCCAAACACAATGCAAGGTCTTACACCTTTTCCGAGGGTCCTTCAAGTTCAAAACTTGATTTCGTGAATGGAACTATCACGGATTATATGGCTTCAAGCCATTTGACGAGTCGAGGCCCATCATCGCTTCTTTGCATGTAGTAGGTTCATTATTCTCAAATAATGATTCAACCCTCAAATCTTGGTATTTGATTGTTCATCCGACCTACTTGTTTCAATAGAAACTTAGACCTCCGTGACCACAACCTTTGAGGCACGTGAGCCATGAGCATTGTTGCTGCCTCCGGAACACTTTTCGGTCTGCAACTTGCACATATAGCTAAAGTTCTTTTAACCTTATCAAAGTTCTATTGTCCTCCCACTTAACTTTTCACGAAAATTCCTTCTCAAAGAAACTTGGCGTTCTATGACAAACACTTTTGTCTCCGGTGTTTATGGAGGAATACTTAACAGTAATACAAAGACAGGTTTATCCGACTTTGGTTGCAAACATCTTTCTTATGCATAGCATACCAATGTTTAAGAAAGGACTACTTGGGTTTTATCCCAAACCATAACTTTATATGGTGTCATTTCAGCGGATTATGATGAAGCTCTTTTCAGTGGAAAAACGGTAATCTCTAAAGCTTTTAATCTTTAAAATATAATAGCAGTTTTATGAATTATACCTTCGATCTTACCATGTCAAACAAGGTTCAATTACATATCTCGAACGCTCCATACTCTTATGGTGTTTCGGAAATGCAAATCCACGGAACGATTCCTTAAATCTTAGGTATTATGCTAAACTTGTAACTTAAATATCTTCCTTTATGATCTTATCATAAACTATTTATATTCTTGTTACAATGATTTTGCACTTCATCTTTGAAAATCTTTCGAACTTTTCAAATATTTCACACTTCATCCTTATTAAGTAAATATTCACATATTCACTCAAATTTTCGGAGAAAGCATATGAAGTTGAAATCCATCGCTCTTGACTACACATAATGGATTTGCATAACAATATGCACAAGTTCCAATAAGCTAGTCTTTCGTTCCCTTTTGGCCTATGAACGAAGTTTTAATTATCTCTAGGAAAGTTTCACAAACGTCATTTGATCAAAATCAAAAGACTCCAAAATTCCATCCACATGGAGTTTCTTCATGTTTTCTTTCCAATATAATTTAAACGGCGATGTCACTTCCTAAGTGATCTTTCAATCAATTTGTCTTTCGACAATTTTAGCACTAGTTTTATGGATGTGATTTCTCCAACGAGATTTGTGAATCATCCATCTTTTATGGATTACGGCAATTATTTGAACAACCCTTTTGTTCTCATAATACCTGATAAAACAAATCCTGAAGGCAAGCTTTGATGTTTAACGAGTAACACAATAACCCTTTATTTGTTTTCGATGAACATCATCACATATTCTTTTGCTAGTTACTTAGGCCATTGTAGTTCATGAATTGTGTTGTTTCGTATGACGATTCATACCAACAAATTCAGTATCAAATACTTAAGAACCACATTGTTTAATAAGCAAAGAATATAGCCATAACATGTATATCATCTATATACTTTAAACTGAACAATTCTAGTCTTTTCTTTTCTGCCATATACTTATGAGATTCTCTTTCAGTATTTCCTGTTCTGTTTGAAAGAATCTATCAACATCAATAGTGGAGTCATACTTATGACACATAGTCCAAAGCGTGTATAGTTAAATACCAATGTCTTTGAACTTGCACTTTGAAGTAGATCACCATTATCAAATATTTGGTGTTCTTTCAAATTCCTTTCTTTAGTAATCTCTTGGTGTAGTAAACATTTTACCTACATCAAATATTCACCCTCATCATGGACTTATCCATGATCTAGCTACTTTTAGCTTGTAACGGTGAATCGCGAGTATAATGTTGCTCTCCAAAACCTTTTGGAAGATTAGGACAACTAGTGTCTCCAACCTTTTGCAAATTCTCATCAAACATGAGAACATGACTTTGCCATATCATACTCTATCATGTTGTAACCAAAACTTCGTTTCAGATATCACAATATCTTCCACACATCATGGTTTCTGAAACAACTCTTTCAGATCCTAGATAACCTTGATATTAAGATAATCTTTTGAATATCAAGAATCATGGAGACAAACATGATACTCATATACTAACACTTGGAATTGTCACTCTTGTTTTAATACCAATTATTAAACTTCATGGAGTAACCGGAACTTACTGAAAGTTTGCAATAGGACTTTTAAACTTTAGATTAACACTTCAAAACAATACGATACCAGTTCGTAAAGTAACTAACCAGAATTCTATAGTTCTATCATCTCAATTATAACTAAGCGCAAGGTGGTAAACGGATGCCAATGACTACAACAGCTATGCAAATTCACTTTGATTTAGTTTATGATAAATTGAGTTCTAATTAATAATTAAATTAATCTAGGTGAACTCCCACTCAAAACAATATCCCTCACATTGTTTTAGTGATCACACGAACCAAATCCACTACATCAACACCGATCATCACGAGAGCTGATATAGTTTTAATGGCGAACAATCATCATGTTCATCATATCTACTATATGATTCATGCTTTGCCTTTCGGCGATCCGTGTTCCTGAGGCCATGTCTGTACATGCTAGGCTCGTCAAGATCAACCTTAGCTTCCGCATAAGCAAATCTGGCTTACGTTGTATTCACCGGAATCAAAGACACCCGATCATCACGTGGTGCTTCGAAGCAGCAAGCTTTGGCAACGGTGCATACTAAGGGTGAACACTTTAGAACTTGAAATTTATGTGCATGAGGGATCATCTTATAATGCTACCGTCGTCTACTAAGCAATACAAGATGCATAAAGGATTAACATCACATGCAATTCATAATATGTGATATGATATGGCCTTTCTTCTTTGTGCTTTCGATCTCCATCTTCAAGCACGAACATGATCTCCATCATCACCGGCATAGCATCAAGGTCAATGACGCTTCTTCATGGTTGTCGTCCACCAGCTTCAACTATTACAACTACTTTGAATAGACACGCAGGTCTTAACAAAATTAAAGACAACCATAAGGCTCCTGCCGGTTGCCAACTTACAATAAGGAACATTGCATACATCAAATATAATCACAATCATGGCCATATCACATCACTGCACACCCCTGCAAAACAAAGTTAGACGCTTCTACTTTCTTTGCATATTTTACGTGGTTTGGGGCTTTCAATAAGTGTCGTTCTAACTTACGAACAAGAACCACAACATTGATACTAGCATTGTTGATTACCCGTTGTAAATTGGATCTTAACTATGCTAGGAGAAACAGGCACAAGCAGAGCCACTTATGCAAAACAAGTAGCATGTTAGCGTGGAGCAAGTCTCATGAACGATGTCATGTAAGGTTAGCCCGGGCCGCTTCATCCCAACATACCGCAAGATGCAAAGTACACAAAAAGCAATCTACAATAAAAGCATCAACGCCCACAATGACCATTGTGTTCTACTCGTGCAACAGATCTACATATAGACACGGCTCTGATACCACTGTAGGGGTTCGTAGCATGGAAAACAAAAATTTTCTATCGCATACAAACAAACAAGCCAAGATCTATCTACTAGATTGTAGCAACGAGTCGATAGTGGAACTCACCCTCGAAGATTCCAAAGCGGTTAACGAGAGCAGATTCTTGTGGGTGATGTAGTCGTACTCTTTCCGATCTCAAGATCGCGTAGACGATCCTTCCAGCGCCACGTTCAGCAGCGCTCCCGCAGTCGGTCACATCGCGTTTTCGTGAAGACCTTCCTCTCCTTGTTCCAGTGAGCGGAGGTTGTAGCACTCTCCTCGCGATTCGCAAAGACAACGGCGTGGTACCGAAGTAGAGGGAGATCCCGCAGGCTTCGCCTTAAGCCAAAAGTATGGTGGAGCTTATGAGAGAGGCTATTAGTGGTCTAGTAATTAGACACACCAATTAGAAGGCTCTAAACCAATTAGAAGGCTCTAAACCGAAATAGCTCTAAACCGGGGTTTAGGTCTAGGGTTTAGTTTAGAGGATAGGAACTTGTGTGTGCTAGGAGGAGCCCTGCCCTCCTTATATAGGTGGGAGGGGCTGGCCGGCCAAGGGAGGAGTGGAGTCCCTCCCCAACTCGGCTTGGGTGGGGCGCCGGCTTGGGGAGGACTCCCTCTCCAACTCGGCTTCACCTCCTCCTCTTTTCCCACTTCCCAAAATTGCCGTTTGACTTTCAAACTAGCCGTTTGACTTTTCAATTTAGGATTTAAATAAACCCTTTATTTTGGACAGCAAGAACACCTAGTACATGATGCAATCATTCCAATATGTAATGACACATTCATGTACCCTTCCCCTCGGTCTTGGGACATTAAGGACCTTCTAGAATGTTCCCGATGAAAACACCGAACCATTCCCCAACTCCGAAATGGGACTTTCCTTATATGAATCTTATTCTCCGGACCATTCCGGATCTCCTCGTGATATCCGGATCCCATCCGAGACTCGAACAACATTCGGTCTCTTTCTCATAATACCATAACTACTCAAACAACGTCAATCCTTAAGTGTGTCTCCCTACGGTTCGTGAATTATGCGGACATGATCGAGACACTTCTCCTAACAATAACCAATAGAGGAATCTGGAAATTCATATGGCTCCCATATTTCTCGATTACTTTGCGATCGAATGAACCACTTACATACGATACCAATTTCCCTTTGTCTCACGATATATTTACTTATCCGAGGTTATGATCGTCGGTATCTCGCATACCTAGTTCAACCTCACATCGATAAGTACTCTTTTTCGTTCGTGATATGTGATCCCTTGTGACCAAGTCACATGCTTGCAAGCTAATTGGATGACATTTCACCGAGAGGGCCCAGAGAATATCTATCCGTCATGTGGATGGACAAATCCCACTCTTGATCCATGTGTTTCAACCAATACTTTCCGAACACTCAATGCCACCTTTATAGCCACCCTGTTACGGTGTGGTGTTTGATGACATCAAAGCATCCATCCAGTAAAGACAATATGCATGATCTCATGGTCGAAGGAATTAGGTTACTATGTATCAGAAAGCATATAGCAATTGAACTATTGAAATGACTTTGATCTTTATGCTACGCTTATCTATAGGAGTATGTCCACCATATCATTCTCCTAACGATATGATCTTGTTGTTGATAACATCTCAATGTTCATGATATGGAAACCACAATCATCAATCAACCAACAAGCTAGTGAAGTATAGAGGCTATACTAGGGACTTCAAATTAAGTTTACAAATCACACAAGTATTAATGGTTTCCTTGTTAATACTATTATAGCATGAATGTAAACATTTATCATAAGTATGAAGATATGATAATAACCTACTTTATTATTGCCTCTTGGGCATATCTCCAACAATCTTCCCCTACATTATCCCTTTCCTCAAGATGCATGTCCCTCTCATGGATGGTCTCCTCCAAGTCTGACACTCTATGACAAAGGCGAGCAATGATGTGATCCTTCTTGTCACGCAGACGGCGAAATGCCTTGCGCTCCTTCACAAGGATGGCGAGGGTCTGGTCCTTCTTGACTACAATGGCATAGTTGTGGTTGGCGTATGCGTGGGTGTTGTCCAACTCCTTCTGCCTGTCATACAGCATGAAGCTGAGATGATCCACCTGATGCTTCAGCTCCGGATGGTGTGGTACATCCAATGGCTGTCAAATAGCATCACGCCTTGTGTATACTCAAAGCGGGTACCCTTGATCTGGGAAAGAGCCTCCTGCGTAGCCTTGGTGAGTCCATCTAGCCAGTTGTTCTCCCTCAAGCTGAATTGGATCCCCTCTGAGGTGGGTGCCTCCATGTTGCCTCTGTGATTGGCAACAATCAGCCATTTTAATTCTCCTCCTTTCTAATCATTGAGTTGTGCTCTGAAGAACTCGGGGTGCGGGTTCTCAAGGAGTTCCGAGAGTTGGTCTAAATCACGCTCGAGGATGAGCTGTCCTCCATTGCCCAACTGGTAGAACTTTCTATACTTGACCTCCATCTATAAGAATGTAGGATAAGTTAGTGAGGTGATCAAGTGTGTCAAATTTTATGTAGGATTGCAAGAATTTTTGAGGAACATAAATTTTCTTGAAAGAATCTTAGTGATAAGAATGAGAATAGGTTTTCATAAATACTCACTTCTTTTGTTTTGAAACTAAGTTTTTGATTCAAGCGTCCATTCTAACTAGGGTCTCTTATGGTTAGGATGGCTCTGATACCAACTTATCAACACCTGGATTTTTAATCCCATGTGCCTGTTATGCCATAGATCGCAATCCCAGGATTACCATTTTTGTGAGACATAACAGATTTGTACCATAGTTCATCATCCATTACAAACCATAATAAAGGTCTTAAAAATAAAGGATCTCATGATCCAGTCTTACTACAATCAACGCAGCGGAATAATAATAATAGTAGCATGGTCGAAGCTCCATCTTCAGGGTCACATGCAATGCTGACGATGGGAGATGATCCTAGTTGTCATAGACTTCCTGCTTTCCATCATAGTCTGGCCATAGGAATAGACAGGGACAAATACATGAGTACTCTTTAAGTACTCGCAAACTAATACTAGCAAGTAAAGTGGTTCAAGTAGGAATCCTAAGTAAACTGAGTTTAGAAGTAAAGAAAATTAACTTAATATTTTACAACACCTAAGTGGGAACTTGAATTTCATGTCACAACCCTGTTGTGGTCAAGTCAAAGTCACGATTCAATTCATAAGTCATTTTGAAAACATCTGACAACGAAAAAGTATGGCAACTCCAACTGTCCATAACTGCGGATGCGGCTATTCGAATAGTTTGACACTCTGCAGACGTGGTAAACTTTCACCACAATATTTGATACATCCGTCAGGAACAATCCTGAATCACCATACTCAGTATGCGGATAATCAATCTTAACCTTGCAATTACACACCCTAGTATAGGCACCTCCCCTATGAGTTTGGCCTCCCAACCATGACCATCTATCATCTTGGGAACGACACAGGTGGACAACCATCACGAGGTAGCCTCAGCTCAAACCTCTTCCTCAAGGGAACCCATACTAAGATATATAAACTTCCAGTCAAGCCCTACCCAAATTCGGGTACTGTGGCTATACGGTAAAATTGGAATGGTATCGCATCCGAACCCAACCATCAGCTTTTATAAAAGGGCTAAGGCCATGCCTTAGCATTTTCATCATCAAATAATCTGGTGTTCATAATGCATGTGAAAACATTTCATTCGAATGACTCATCATTCCAAGGTTTTCATAATAATTTCCACCAAGTATTCCCATCTAAAGTGATTAACTTTTATGCTTAGCACTAGCCACTAAAATTGAGGGTATTCACCAATGAGGGGTGCTAATCAAGTGTGACTTATCCAAATCTAATCTCATGCCTCAGTATGACATCTATTTCTAACTATCTTAGGCCAAGTTTTATGCTCTTTATGCTTCCTATAATATCTTTCCAAATCTTACCAAAACACTAGCTAAAAGTAATAAAGAACTTTGATAAAGAAATAAAAGAATAAAGCTTGCAAGTAAAAAATGGGATTTGGTATAATCAAGGTTGCATAACCAAAGCATGCCTAATGCATTGCCTAAGTTATATAGCTTGCAAGTTGCAAGTGTTAGCTTGCATAGTGTAGCTTGCCTTGAGTAGTGTGTTGGTTGAAGTTTTCTTCTTCTTCG
Organism: Avena insularis; assembly: GCA_023614405.1. NCBI lineage: Eukaryota > Viridiplantae > Streptophyta > Magnoliopsida > Poales > Poaceae > Avena > Avena insularis. The sequence continues at coordinate 266,592,113 of CM042693.1, read as the reverse complement.
TAGTAGCACTCCTCCTCGTAGCATTGGTTGGTACTAGCGTCTATAAATAAATACAAGGTACACAATCACCAAACAATACTTAACTACTTCTATTTGGCACACAAAGGTTCACACTAGATGATCTAGCATCATCACAATCATCATAGGATTATTTTAGTTTGGAAAAGTAATTTCTACTCATTGATAACTACTTAAGATTTTTTATTCTACAATTAAAATATAGGATCATGTTGACACATGTCACAACACATATTTTAATACTTGGGAAGGTGATTTAAAGTGGTGTCACCATTTAATAAGGTTTAACATTATTATTTTAATTAATTAAAGTGACTAGAAATGCCTATGGGGCATTCTTTTAATACTAGTCCAATATTACTACAAGTAAACCTAAATATTTTTATATATTCAGAAAGATCTTGTCAAAGGTGATTTTTGAGAGTTGGAATCAACCCAAAATCATTTATGGTTGATTTTTGAAAAATGTTTGAATGTGTAAAAGTCTTTGTTTTGTTAGCGTAGCGGGCTGCTGACAGGGGGGTTTAGGCGTCTACGGCTCATTCTAAACAAAGCGGTATGTTTCAATCTGGGTCGTGCGATTAGACTAGGATCCTAGGGTTGGGGTGCATCGTCTCCGTCGAACTGCTCCGACAAGACCAAACCCTAACAATGACGGTGGGGATACGCAGCGGCTTACAAGGACTCCAGCTAGGGTCGGTGATGGGGGGAGCGATGTTGTCGATGACGATGGTTTGAACGGTGGTTGTGGCGGCTCCTGGGGTGGCTCTGCTCCTCCTCTGCAGCGGCAGACTCCGGACAAATTCCAGAGATGCGGAGCTCACCTTGCTCCGAGGAAGGGTCAGGGGTGGTCTGTGAGAGAGGGGAGTGAGATGGTGTGAAGAATTGAGGTGGGGGTGGCCTCTTATTATACACCGGCGAGAGGGGCAGTGCGGGATGGTCAGAGGTCATTGGTGACGACGGTTCAGTGAGTTAACGACATGGTGAAGGGTGTAGGACGGTGCGGTGTCTCCTGGAGATCGTCACTGGCTTAATGCTGCGGCACGGGGCGGTCGAGAACGGTCGGAATGGGTCGGTGCTATACGCGGAACCGGCGGCATTTTCGATGACGTACAGGGAATACTGGTCGCGCAGCGACGAACGAGCATCTATGGGGGGTAGCTAGGGTCATGGCCGTGCAGTGATGCACGGCGAGGGCGAGGCGTGGCGTGTGCATGCATGTCGGCTATGGCACTCTGGCGTGCTCTCGACATGGCAGAGAGAAAATGGGTGCGGATGTTCTCAGTGGTCCAGGTCCTGGCTGCGCTCGAGGGTTGTAAAGGGAGTGGCAGTGGACGGTGGCCTACCTCATGGACATCGTGGACGGGCACGGAGCTGCCTCCTATGTGCTGGCCATGATCGGCCGGCAATGGTGGCTTCGGGTGGCACGGCACTAGTGCAATGGGTAGAGGGCAACCTTTTTCAATGCACAGGTAGTCACTGGGGAAGACAAGGGGAGTGAATTGGGTGCAATGAGTGAACAAAGCATTGATCAAGAATAGTGATAGTTAGGCAGTTTGATCTATGCTCACCATGTGTTTGATGAAATGGCCGCATGATATTTGAATTTGAATTTTTGGCTGAATTTTGGTGAGTGCTCTGGTTACATGCTTGGTAGTCTGAGGTTGATTGGGTTTGTCAAGGTGAGCTGGTTTGAGTGGTTTTTGAGAAATGGTGATCTTAATACCTATTAAGGATTCAATTTTGAATTGTCATTTGAATAGATTTGGAATTTGTTTCTGTTTGAAAACTTGGACTAGGAACACTCAAAGTGGTCTAGTGGTTAATTTTGGTCAAAATAACCATTTGCTTATATTGCTTATTTTTTATTTTCTCTTCATTTGATTATGCTTGGAAATGATCTAGATGATGTTGTTTCCATCTTTAAACCAATCATTGCCATTCATGGAAATCAAACATGGCAATCTCGATCATTCATGCATTCATCACACACACATGCATTCATATTAATTTTAATAGAAAATTTTTTTGTTAACCCTAAACTTGGGTGATTGGAACTTAATAATCTTGATTAATATTTTTGGGATGTTACAGCAACATCCGGAGCAACTTCGGATCCATACTGTTTAGCCTTGGCCACTCACTGCTGCTCCAGCGAGTAAGTGTCCAGGATATCAATCAGCTTAGGACCAAAATGCTTGAAGTGGGAGGCGAAGGAAGCAAATGCTACCTCGGTGCCATCCGCCGCCGTCGGCATCCTGGATGTGACCTTCTGAAGATCCAACTGAGCACCGGACGCCATCGCCAGCCCCATCGCAGCACCAACCCCTTTCTGTGCCCGCTTATACTTTGCAGGAGCATCACCGGTCAGAGCTTCTGTGAGGGAGTCGACATTGTCAAGGCCATCCCAAAAATATTGAACAAGGTTATCAAGTTCCAATCATCCAAAGTTAGGGTTAACAAAAACTTTTGTTAATTAAATTCATTATGAATGCATCTGTGTATGTGATGATTGTATGAATGCATGAATGGAATTGTGTGATTGTTGTGAAGAGCAAGGAATGGTTTAAAGATGAAAACAACATCATCTAAATCAAATCCAAGAAGAAAAAATCAAGAGAAATAAAAAAACAAACCAAATAAGCAAATGGTCATTTTTGCCAATCTTGCTCACTAGGCCACTTTTCAAACTTACAGAAGCATTGGGCAACTTGATTCAAATGACAATTCAAAATTGAATATTTAACACATGTGAAGATCACCGTTTCTCAAAAGCAAACCAAACCAACTCACCTTGACCTTTTCAACTAACCAGATACTACTTAGTATGTGAATAGTACACCCACCAATTTTCATTCAAAAATTCAAATTCAAAGCTCTTTCGGCCATTTTTTCAAACACCTTGCAAACACAAATCAAACAAACAAAAAACAATATAGTGAGGAGTGTTTTTGGCCAACCATGTTCCCTCTCTAGCTCACAACATTCTCTTAGTAGATCATCTAGCTCAGTTAATGAGGGGATATGCCCACCGGGGTATACCCAGCAGGACGTTGTATTCTCACCAGCCGCCGAGCTCGCCCCATTGTATTCTCACCATAATACAATCTAGAAGGAGTAGATCTTTACCCTCCGGGTGGCCGAACCTGGGTAAATCCATGTGTCTCCGCCCTCATCTCGCACCGTAGATGGCTGGCCGCCCTTGCCCAATGTTCTACTACTCGCTGCCGATTGCAGCATCTGCCGTGGTCATTCCCACGACAGTGGCGCCCACCATGGGGCCTGGCCGGTCAGGCCGGTGTTCTGCGGCGAGATCCAATCTACCCATCATCGAGTCGATCGCCACCGGCCGCATGATAGCGATCGGCAAGATGCTCCAGATCTTGCCAAGCAGCTACGTCCCGACGACGTGACCCGTCACGCATAGCATGATCCTGTCGGTCGCCACGATCAGCCTCTTTGTCGGCCTCACCGACGTCATTGTCTCAGAGGACTCGGCTCGCATCCACGAGTCGCTGCCACGCGACCGGCTCTCTGTGAGTCAGGTCCGCACGATCCACCGCCTCGCCTCCGAGTACGACTCGGCCCACAGCGACGTGGCCAAAACCACCGCAGCGGCGGAAGACGCGACCCTCAACGACGACGCCGACTCGGCGACCCTGGTGTCATTCGCCGGATCCATTGTCGACGCGTTGCCCGCGGGCTCCATCACCCAGGTCTCCAACATCGTAGACTTCGAGGATCCCTCAATCCTTGGGATCTTTGACTTCGACTCCGGGTTGGAGAACTCCGCCGACCTCCGCGACGGAATCGGCCGCCACGCCGTGCCCTATATGGCGACGGGCGCCGACTCGCCGGAGGATCCATTCTCCACTCCGATCCCTCCCAACGCGACAACAATGGAGGTCGAGGAACTTCGCCTGAAGCTGGCGAAAGCAGTCCGCAAGAAACAAGCCGAGCGCGAAAAATTTTGCCACGAGAAAGTGACAGCGCAGGAGCTGTCGCGCTACCACCAGCTCCGAATCACGTCGCGCCTGAACCCCATCGTCCAGGGGCGCGCCCTGAACTTCGACGACGAGAGCGACCCGGCCCGCACGGCGCCGCGATCTCTGCGAAAACGCCACGGAGAGGAGCCGCCCCACCAGGGTCAACGGCCAATGGCGCCCCGCCACCACCCAACCGCGCACCACCCAGGGACCAGCCGAGGATTGTAGTCTCCTCACGGGAGCGGGACGCGAACGGCCTACCGCTGTTCTCCACCCCGATGGACAACCTCATCGCGGGCCGAGCATCAGTCGACAACATCGCGGCCACAGGTGACGGGACCCTACAGACGGCACCCTACACATCCAGTACGCCAAGGCCTTGCTTGCAAAAGCGGTCGAGCAACAAAACGCAGGCGTCGACTCACAGGGTCGAATGTACTCGCGTTCATCGGGTAGCAGAGCAGCCTCAAGCGGCCGCCCCATGGCGGCAAACACACTCAACTGCCCGCCACTCAAACCACTGCAGCTCCAACATCGACCCGCGAACGCGGAACTCTCCTGCGACCCGGCGGCGACTAAACCGTCGCGCCAGCGGTCGACTTCGGCGCTTCGCACCCACATCATCAACAACCAGAGCTGGGGCACACGCCATCCCGACGACCTGCGGCATACCCTAACCAACCGCCGCAACGGCGAGCCGAGGGGGTCGCTAAGCCGACTCGGGCCCCGGTGCTTCGGACCAATGATCCAAGGCGAAAGATACCCGGTAAACTTCAGAGCGCCGAAGGAAATAGAGAAGTACGACCCCTCGTACGATCCCTCCGTGTGGCTGGATACCTACCTCATGGCGATGGGGATCGCCGGCCACATCGATCTACTAGCCGCCCGCTACCTTCCCCTGATGATGGAGGGAGCGTGCAGGCAGTGGATTAAGACTCTCCTCGCGGATAGCTTCGACTCCTGGGAAGAGATGTGGGATGCCTTCGTCAGGCACTTCTAGGGTTCATACACCCGCGCCACCACCATCGAGGACCTGGAACAATGCGTCCAGGGACCTCGCGAGTCGACCCGCAGCTGGGTCGAATGGTGGCAAGAACTATGGTACAACACGGTCGGCATCCAACCAGACACCGCGATCCACTACTTCAAGACCTCGTACCGCTATGAGCCCTTGGTCGCCAAGCTCAAACGAGTGTACCGCACACTCGACAACATACCGGACCTCCTGGAGATCGCCAAAAGGTACGCGGAGGAAATCCCAAACCAAGAAACCGACGACGAGTCGGGAGGACAACGCCGCACGAGCGGCAGCGACAACAGACAATGATCCAATCTACGCTACAGCAACACTCGCCTCACTGGCAAGCGCCATAGTGATGGGCGAGTCGACTTCGTCGCCAACGCTGGATACGCGCAGCGCGAGCCCAAGAGCTTCCGCCGTGACGGGGGGCAATGCCGCGATGGACGCAACTACAAGGCGAAGCCGAGGTTCGACCCCGCGGCCCTCCTTAACCAACCTTGTGTATTTCACAGCAGGGAAGGAAAGCCCGCCACGCACATGACCGCCGACTGCCACTCTCTCAAGGAGATCGAGAAGGCACGACGTGCGCGAGAAGACCCCGACAACAACCCGCCAAACAGTGGAAAATTCGGCAGCATCGCCGGCTCGCTCCACACCTTCACAGGTTTCAACACGAAGCGCGAAAAGAAGGTCATCGCCCGAGCCATCACCGTCAACGCGGTGTCCCAGGTGGACGTCCCCTAGTTCCTCAACTGGTCTGAGCAACCAATCACTTGGAGCCGCCAAGACCACTCGCCATGGATCGAGTACCCAGGCCGAGTCGCCCTAGTGGTCCAGCCCAAGTTGGGGGACTACTGGCTCCCTAAGACATTGATGGACGGCGGCAGCTCCATCAACATCCTATACCTGGACACCTTCAGGCGACTGCGGCTCCCGCAGTCGATGATCGAGGCAACCTACACCATGTTCCATGGCGTCGTCCCCGGTCGAAAGGCGTACCCGATCGACAAGGTCACGCTGCCAGACTCACCTTCGGCACACCGGCGAACTTCCGCACCGAGCGAATCGTCTTCGAGTTGGTGCCCTTCGACAGCCCCTACCACTTCGTCCTGGGGCGCCAGGCATTCCCCAAGTTCATGGCAGCGCCCCACTACGCGTACAACGCGATGAAGCTCCCCGGGCCGTGCGGTGTCATCACCATCCACGGCGACCCCGACATGGCCGCCGAGTGTAAGGCCAAAGGATCCGAGCTCGCCGACTCCGTCATCGCGGCAGAGGCCAACCACGCCGTCGAGCTCGCCAAATACGCGAGCGGGGTCAACAACGACGACCCCACAATACTCAAGAAGCCCAACTCGGAGGGCGGCAACCCTGCAGCCTTTGAGGCAACGACGCATACCCGCACCATCGAGCTGGTCCCAGGCGACTCCAGCCAGACGGTGACGGTCGGGACGGGCATGAGCCCAACATAGAAGGCGCGCTCATCGAGTTCCTTCGTGAGAACACGGACATCTTCGCATGGAAGCCCTCTGACATGCCTGGTGTCCCTAGGGAACTTGCTGAGCACAAACTCAACGCTGACCCCAAAGTGCGACCTGTCAAGCACACGCTGCGTCCCTTCAATGAAGAGCGCCGCCAAGCCATCGCCGAGGAGGTGCAGCGTCTACTCGCTGTAGACTTCATCCGGCCAATCAAGTACTCCAAGTGGCTGGCAAACCCAGTCCTGGTCGAGAAGAAAAACGGGACCTTGAGGATGTGTATCGATTACACAAACCTAAACAACGCCTGCCCGAAGGAGCAATTCGTCCTCCCGCGGATCGACCAAATCATCGATTCCAACGCAGGCTCGGAGTCGCTATGTTTCCTCGACTCCTACTACGGTTACAACCAGATCAAAATGGCCGTTGAGGACGAAGAGAAGGCGGTGTTCATCACGCCATTCAGAGCCTTCTGTTACACTTCCATGACCTTCGGCCTCAAGAACGTCGGGGCAACCTACCAGCGATGCATGCATGAGTGCCTTGCAAGCCAAGTTGGCCGCAATATCCACGTCTACATCGACGACATGGTGGCAACGTACGCTCCCCAGAGCGACCTACTCGCCGACCTGGCGGAAACATTCGCCAACCTGTGGAAATACAAGATAAAGCTAAACCCAGGCAAATGCACCTTCGGTGTACCAGCTGGGCAGCTACTAGGATACGTCGTCTCCAAGCGCGGGATCGAGCCGAACCCCACCAAGATCGACACGATCGCTCGACTCGGCAAACCTGAGTGCCTTTGCGACGTCTAGATGCTAGCCGGGCGAGTCGCGGCTCTCAGTCACTTCATCCCCCGATTGGGCGAAAAGGCGATGCCCCTCTACCGCTTGATGCGCAAGAATCCCACCTTCCACTGGGACAAGGAGGCGGATGATGCGCTCCGCGACCTCAAGAAGGTGCTACTCGCAGCACCGCTACTCGCCTCCCCGTCGACAAGGAACCCATGCTGGTCTACGTCGCGGCTTCCGAGCGCGTCGTCAGTGTCGTCAGCGTCGTCGAACGACCAGAGGAAGGAAAGGAGCGCCCGGTGCAGCGACCAGTGTACTACATCAGCGAAGTCCTCACCGAGTCGCGCCAGCGCTATCCGCAATACCAGAAAATGGTATACGCGGTCTTCAGAGCACAGCGGCGACTGTCCCACTACTTCCAGGAGCACCCGATAACGGTTGTCTCCTCAGCACCATTGCAGGACATCATCCGCAACCGTGAGGCGACCGGGCGAGTCGCCAAGTGGGCCGTCGAGATCGGCGTACACAACATCAAGTACGAGCCGCGCAAAGAGATCAAGTCGCAGGCTCTCGTGGACTTCATCGCCGACTGGGAAGAGGCCCAGCAGCCAGAAAAGCTGCCATAACTCCATTACTAGAGCTTACACTTCGACGGCTCCAAGAACACGGACGGCGCAGGAGTAGGGATCGTGCTAACTTCTCCAAAGGGCGACAAGCTCCGCTACGTCCTCTGCCTAGACTTCACCCCTACACCAACAACATGGCCGAGTACGAGGCGCTACTCCACGGCATGCGAGCTGCCAAGGAAATGAAGGTCCACCACTTGCGCTGCTACGGAGACTCCGACCTCGTCACCGGGCAAGTCGCTGGCACCTGCGACGCCGTCTCCCCCACCATGGCGGCATACCGCCAAGCAGTGGACAAGCTGGGTGGACACTTTGCAGGCTACTCCGTAGAGTGGATTGACAGGCGGAAGAACGAGGAGGCCGACGCACTCTCCCGCATTGGATCGGCTCGACTCGCACCACCCGCCGACGTCTTCCTCGACACCATCACCAAGCCTTCCATCTCTCCCCCAAGGGAGATCGGCATCAAAATCCCGCTGCAACCAGAGGCAGCCCTGGTCGCGCTCATCGCCGAGCCAGACGACTGGACCGCGCCGTACACAACCTACTTGGAGGGAGGCACCCTGCCAGCGGATGAAACGGAGGCCCGGATGATAGCACGCTGCTGCAAATCCTTCGTCATCGTCAACGGCAAGATCCACAAGCGCAGCGTGACCGGCTTGTTCCAACGTTGCGTTCAACCCACTGAAGGACGCAAAATCCTCCAAGACATCCACTCTGGCGACTGCGACCACCACGCCGGCGCCTGCTCTCTGGTCGCAAAGGCTATGCGACACGGCTTCTACTAGCCCACCGCACACGCAGATGCCGTCGACATTGTCCAGCGGTGCGTCGGGTGCCAGAAATACGCCAACCAGACCCACGTGCCGAGCTCGGCGCTCAAGACAATCCCCATCACCTGGCCATTCGTCGTGTGGGTATGTACATGGTTGGCCCTTTCAAGAAGGCCCCCTCCGGCTTCACTCACCTCCTGGTCGCAGTCGACAAATTCACAAAATGGGTGGAGGCCAAGCCAGTCCGGAAATGCGACGGGAAGACCGCCACCAAGATCCTACGCGAGCTAATCTATCGCTACGGGTTCCCAAACAGCATCATCACGGAGAACGACACCAACTTCGCCAAAGGAGCCATGGCCGAGTTCTGTGAGGAACATCACATCCGACCCGACCTCGCCTCAGTTGCCCACCTGGAGTCCAACGGCCAGGCAAACGAGCCAACCAGAGCATCCTCCATGGCCTGAAGCCACGGCTCCAAGTACCGCTCGAGCGGACCGCCGTGTGCTGGGTCGAGGAGCTACCCTCCGTCATCTGGGGCATCCGCACGTCCGTCAACAGGTCGACAGGGTTCACCCCCTTCTTCATGGTGTACGGCGCCGAGGCAGTCATGCCCACTGACCTAGAGCACGACTCGTCCAGGGTGGTCAACTACACGGAGGCCGCAAATGAACTCACACGCCAGGATGGAGTCGACCAGCTCGACGAGGCACACAACCTAGCTCGCTCCCGCACCGCCATCTACCAGAAAGGGCTCTGCCTCTACCATAGCCGGCCAGTAAGGACTCGCACTTTCCAGGAAGGCGACCTGGTACTTCGCCTCATCCAGGACAAGAAGGGCATGCACAAGCTCTCCCCCCCCTGGGAGGGACCATTCGCCATCGGGTGAGTTGTAGGCAACGACGCCTATTACCTCATCGACGTCCGAGGCAACGGAAAACTCGACGTCAAGCGGCCATGGAATGTAAACCTCCTACGGAAGTTCTACTCCTAGATCGGTTATGAAAGAAAACAAATCGGTTACCGCTATGAAAGAAAACAGATCGGTTACCGCAAATTGCGTCTACTCTCCATGTCTTGTGCCACTCGCACTCGTAGTAACAGCGTTAAGCTATTCGCAAAAGTCAACCTTTGGTAAAGCGACCGGCACGGCCAAGTAGTGCGGTACAAGGGCACTGGGAGACCCCAGGCCTTGTAACGTCCACGAAAAACGCCAACCCGGAGCCCCATTGGAGTCGCCTAGCCCGACTGTCTTACCGAGCCAAGACAACTTCCCTCACTCCTCACAGCAACCAAAGTCACCCGCATCCTCGGCACAGCGACTCGAACAGCCAAGTACCACGCTCAGGGACCTACGTCCGGTCAAATACGAGTGGCTAGGGAAAAACGACCAGTATGAGAGCCTGCCCAGAGCTCGCCATGCGACTGATCCTTCGGGTCAGGCAGGAGTGACGCGCCCACTCTAACGCGCTTAGTCCTCACCTACCTTGGAGCTGCGACTAGAAACACCAAGTACCACGCTCGGGGACTCGGCTACCCGACCTCGTTTGCGCATGGGAAAACGGTCAAGTAAAAAGCACCCACGGGAGTCGCCCAGCGACTGGCTCTCTGAGCTCTGGCGAGTTGACATCAACAGTGAAACAATTGACAAAACACTCAAAATCGCAAAACACATAACAAACGAGGTAAACCCCATAAAAAGGGCGGACGCGCTCGGGGACTCGTCCAATCAGCATTCAAAATCGCGAAACAATTCACAAAACAACACGAATTTTCATTATAGCATAACAAAGTCGTTTCAAAATACAAGATAAGTCCAATGGCTATTTGCCACTAACGCCCCAGGGCACAAAGCTTCTACTCTGCAGGTTTCGACGCTGACTCGCCGCCACCCTTGCGGTTGCGAATGAAGGGCACGTACGGGTTCGACGGGTACGTCGTCAACTCACCCGCCATCGCAGCACGGAATGGATGCTCGACTTTGAAGTCCCAGTGATTAGGCTCGGGATCGCTGGGCGTGACAGTTGTCTCCTGATAGGGGAGGAGGTCGCCCATCGCCCAAACGAGGTCGGAGTACACCGCGGCCCGGTCCGTTAGCTTTAGCACCTCGGCGATCTCCACATAGACCGTCGACAAGGGGTAGCCACTCATCACATCATCAAGGTCGAAGTCCTCCGGGAAATGGGCAAGTCCAAGGCTGAGCGTCGTCGCTTCCCCGCGCCGGAATGCCGACCGCGTCATGAATTCGACGACTGCCGGAGCCTTCTCCAGATAACGCCATACCTCGACGAGGTCGCTAGTAATCACTTCCATGGGCGATATCTCCTGAAGATACGCCCGAATGCAAGCCGCGGACAACATGGCCGAGTCGACCAGAGTGGTCACACACTGCCGCGCGTCGTACGACTGTGCCTCCTTTGAGCTGTCAATAATCCGGCCTGTGGACAGAAGCCGGCAGTAAGTACATCAACGATTCCACAATGTATCTGTGGCAGGCAGAGGAAGAAAGGTTTACCAATTAGAGGATGGCAGAGGCCCGTGATGAAGCTTTGAAACAAGGAAAAGTCGTTCTGCAGCCCAACAACGAGTGCGTCAGACACCTTCAGTTCTTTAGCGGCAGCCGTCACAGCAGATTTCGCTCGCCCCTCCGCCGAGCTCGCCTCCGCCTTTGCTTCCTTGAGCTCACGCTCCAGATCAGCAATCCGCTTCTCGGCCGCACTCAAAGCAGATTGAGCCGCCGTCAGGTCACCCGCCGGGACAAGGCCCCGACGGACCTCCTCCGCCTCGTCTGCAATTGCTTGGAGCCCCTTGTTCGTCTCCTGGACGGCAACAAGTTCCTTCTCCATGCGACACTTTGCTGCAAGACGATCGGCCGATTCGCGCTACAGGCCCTGCGCACAAACTAAACCGTCAACAACATTAAAAATCCAAAGTGCCCACCCGCTGAAATTCAGCGACTAGGCACTCGGGGACTGGAGATCAAAAAATCCTAAGTGCCCACCCGCTGAAATTCAGCGACTAGGCACTCGGGGACTGGACGCTACAAAACCACTAAGAATCCGACCACTGAAATTCAGTGGCCCGATCCTCGGGGACTAGACATACATGGATGGCTGCGCCCAACATGCCGTGAAGCTGCAGCCCGTCCACAGACGCAAGCAGAACCGGAGTGTGTCCGCGATGCTGCTCGGCCTCCGTCTCGATGACCCCAGGCATCTGGCTCGCTGTCGCCGCACCGCCACTAGGAGCGTCCGCACTCGCTGAGGTTGCCTTGTCCATGAAGCGGGGGAAAGTCGCCGCGGATGCCATGCCGCCACTAGGAGCCTCCGCACTCGGAGGTTCGCTTGGAGCAACTGCTGTATCGTCAGAGACCGTGACGACGTCGTCGCCTTTCGCCCTCTTGGCACTGTCTGCGGGAGCAGCGACTTTGTCAGTTTTCCTCTTCCGCGAGGGGTCCTCCTCGGTGACGACTGGCGGAACCTTGGCCACGGAAGGATGGCCGATCTTTTTAACTCCAGTCCTGTGAAACAACGATATGAGTAAAACATTCCGATTGCAACGGAAGACAAGCAGATGAACAAGACTTACTTAGCGATTGGTATGAACAGCAGACCCGTGCGGATGCCGGCCGGCTTCTCCATCTCGGGCCCCAACTTCCGACTGAGGCCCATCTCGAACACGTCGTGTGCCCAAGACACAGAGGGCCTCTTCGTAGACGAGGCCGCGGCAGGAGCCTCCGTGATGACATCTGCGGGAGCTTTCCTGGGAGGCGAAGCTGCTGCGGCTGGAGTAACCCCCAACCTAGAGACCGGGGCGAATGGGGGTGGAAGCGATGCCAGAGGTACCTCATCCAGGGGAGCGGCAGCGTCCGGTGCTACGGTCGTGCACGCCGCTTCTCCCTTAGCCGAGCTGGTGGCGTCAGAACTAGTCGCAGAACGGGGTGGAGACGTCTGCTTCGCCGGCTTCGTCTTCCTCCTCGGTGGCGCCTTCACCTCCTTCTTTTTTGTCTTCTTCTTCGACGATGTGGACTCACAACGTGAGGTGTGCTCGGGAAGCTCGTCGTCGTCGTCATCGTGAGGTTCGAGGCTTCTACTCGCCTCGAGCTCGCGCTGATGCTGCCCGCGAGTCTTGCGAATCGTCGGGGCAGCGTCTTCCACGGGCTCGTCATCATCATCGTCATCACCCTCGCCGCTCTCGACATTGCCTTTGGCGGGTGGCGACTCGCTCCAGTCCTAGACGGACGAGCTCGAGTTCTCGTCGTCTGCGGGTGGGAGCCACCCTTCCACCACTTGTAACAACTACAACCAGCATAAGACAACGTCAGCATAACCGCGAATGCATCGTCTGCGATTGCGAAGTGTGGCGAAAATGGTGAATTACCGTCGGAGTTGGGCACCTTGCGGTATAGGGGGTGACCCCGTCCTTCGTGTCCAGGTACGCCGCCTGGGTGATCTTCTTTAGGGCCAGGGTGTAATCTGCGAGCCTCCACTCAGCGAGGCAGGACTTTGTCGGGTTGTCCTTGCTCGTGTACTCGTACATGTAATGGTCGCGGCGGGCCAAAGGCACGAGCCGCCGCCCGATCCAGCAATTGTAGAGGTTAATGGTTTGGAGGCCCTTCTTCTTCAGACCGCGGATGGTTTGAAGCATTTTGTCAACAACCATCCGCTGATCCAGCGGGAGCTTGCCGTCCTGGAGTCGACGCGGTTCGGGCCGTTCGGCGAAATACCTTGGAAGCGCCACCTCGCCGTCTGGAGTCGACTCGGTGACGTAGAACCAGGATTTCTTCCATTCGCTTGCCGCCTTGGCGGGCAGCATCAGGTCGAAGAATGACGCCTTCGACTTCAGCTGAAATGTCAGGCCTCCCGTAGCCAGCATTGGGCCGCCTGATTCTTCGCGGCTGATCCTCCCATGGAACAGATCTTGCCACAAGGGTAAGTAGGGCCTGCAGCCCAGATAGCACTCGCAGAACGCCACGAAAATGGCGAGCTGCTCGATGCTATGCGGGCCCAGGTCCGACGGCTGGATCCCGTAGTAGGCGCAGAAACGTCGGAAGAAGAGAGAAGTGGGAAACCCCAGACCCCGCTCCAGGTGGCTGGTGAAGCAGATGAACTCTCCCTCGCGCAGGTCTGGAGTCACTTCTCCGGCCGCGGGGATGCGCCATCTGCCGGCGCGCTGGATCCCGGCCTCCTCGAAGGACGCCAGTAGCACCCTGGTGCACTTGGATCTGCCCCATGGTTCGGTGGAGGGGGGCCATTGGTTGGAAGATTCGTGGAAGTCGGGGCTCGTTGGATCGGTTGGATCGCGATGCGAGGTGGAAAACAGAGATGGGCGAAATCGGAGGAAAGACGAAGGAGTGTTCCCCCGCTCGCCTGTCATTCTCCTTATATAGTGGTTGCTACCCGCCAATTTTGGGAGCCGTTACTACGTGGTAATTACGCCAAAAGTTACCGTTGGATTACCCCAACGGCTATTTTTGACCCCACTTGACGGTCCAACTTCATCCACTCGACTCGTCGCTCTGTGCGACTCGACGACTCGCCGACCCGATCACTACAACAGTGACTAGAATAACTAGTTTTTCCTTTATTCAGGAGTCTGCCGCCGATTCGACTAGGCGTCCGCATTGGACCCGTATACACCGACTACCAGCAAACACCTGCGACCAATCAACGACGGCCTTGGGGACTACTGATAGGGATATGCCTACCGGGGTATACCCAGCAGGACGTTTCCGACTGGCCTGGGTACCAGCGAGTGGGTCTACAGGACGGCGACTGGATCAAGATCTGGCGTGGACTCAAGCGACTGGAAGCTGAAGGCCCAGAAGCGTAGATAGGCCCAATCGGATTAGGTTAAAGGATCGCTGAAACCTTAACTGATTTGGTTGAGATTTGTAAACCCTAGGGAGATGAGTCTATATAAGCCTCCCTAGAGGACGCATAGAGGATACGTTCCATCATACACCCAAGCGACTCGCTGCCTAGCCACCGAGCTCGCCCCATTGTATTCTCACCATAATACAATCTAGCAGGAGTAGGTCTTTACCCTCCGGGGGGCCGAACCTGGGTAAATCCTTGTGTATCCGCCCTCATCTCGCACCGCAGATGGCTGGCCGCCCTTGCCCCATGTTCTACTAGTCGCTGCCGATTGCAGCATCTGCCGTGGTCATTCCCACGACAGTTAACAAGTTTTAGCTCACTGTGAGCTTGCCATTGCCATCAATGGTGAGCATGACGAGCCTCACCTTGCCACCCCACTATTGACATCAAGCTAGGAGAAGTTATAGCCCCGCCAACCTTGTCTGGGACATTGACCACCGTCCACCGACACCCCTTGTCCAACGCCAACACATGGCCAGCCTCTGGACCACTCTAGAACAGCCACACCATATGCCTCTATGCCATGCCGAGAGCATGCCAGACCGCCACACTTGACACACGACCATAGACCGCGTCCCGCCCTCGCCTCTTGCGTGTGTGATCACCATCGTCCCAGGAACCGCCAGGACATGCCCGTTGGTCGCCGCGTGACCAGGAGAGCCCATACGCCATTAAACTTCCCACCGGACCCGCTTAGAGCACCGCAGCGTTCCGAACACACTACACCGCCCACGCCTCGCGACCATGCCACTGAGCTTCACCAGGGAGCACAACACCGCCCCTACCGTCGCCCATGCAATTATCCCACTGTGCCGCCGACCATGATGAGCTCCACCCGTGCCTTTCGGTCCCCTCGCTGCACTATAAATAGAGTCCACCCCTGTTCGATTTCTTCAGAACAACACACTCCCCTCTCTATCAGAACCACCCAACCTCATCCCGGAGCAAGGGGAGCAGCAGGTCGCCAGAATATTGCCGGATTCTGCCACGGAGGAGGAGAAGAGGAGCCAGCGATTGGAGCCACCCCAGGAAAAGCCACCGGTACCAGAAGGTTTGCCATCATAGAATTTGTCGTTCTCCCCCATCACCGAGCCTCGCTTGAGCCCCGGTGAGCCCCCGTATATCCCCACTGGCAGCGTTAGGGTTCTATCTCGTCGGAGTTGCCCGACAGAGACGATAGGTCATAGCCATTCGATTAGATGGTGATCGTGTGGCCCACATCACCCCATACCACTTCGCACCCCCTGTCTCACTGACTGGTGGGGACATCCACTTAAACTCACCCGCGCGCGCTGTGCGCCGTGGGATGGCCCAGTTAACTTCCTGCATGACCCAGTAGTTTAAATTTAGATTTTCCAATTTAGTTTCAAACTTAGTTATGTACCTAGATTCAAAAATCAATCCAGAGAGATTCACGCAACCAAATTGCATGAAACCAATTTTGTTAGAAAGGTACAGGAATTTTTAAACCAAGCCCGTTGGATTCAAACCATTTAGATTTGTATATCACCTATAGTAAAAATAACAATGTATTAGCTTTTATGCATTCAAACATTTTTCAAAATTCAACCACACAAGCTTTTGAGTTGATTCCAACTCTCAAAAATCACATTTAGCAAGACATTTCTGAATATATAAAAATATCTAGGTTTACTTACAGAAATAATGGACAAGTAATAAAAGAATGCCCCATAGGCCATTCTAGTCACTTTAATTAATTAAAATAAAAGGGTTAAACGTTATTAAATTGTGAAACCACCTTAAATCACATTCCCAAGTACTAAAATATGTGGTGATGACATGTGTCAACATGATCCCATGTTTTAGTTGGAGAATATTAAATCTTAAGTAGTTTTTCAATCAGTAGAAATTAATTTTCTAAAATAAAAATAAATAAAACTAGTGCCTTAATCTTTGTGATAATATAGATGATGCTAGATAACCTAGTGTGAACCTTGGTGTGCTAAATAGAGTAGTTAAGAATTTTTTGGTGATTGTGTACCTCGTATTTATCTATAGACGCTAGTACCGAACAAGGATACGAGGAGGAAGGAGAATACTACGAGGAAGAAGCCGAGGAGAAGTTGAACCACTGCTCTGCACAAGGCAAGCTACCACTTGCAAGTTTCTTAACCATGCAAGCCTATACTTGCAACTTTGCAAGATAAAACTTGCAACTATGAAAGTTAGACAACCTATGCAATGCATTAGGCATGCTTGGTTAGATAAAGTTGATTATACCATATCCTAGTTTTATTTGCAAGCTTAGTTATTTTATTTATTTATCAATTTTTTTGTTTTTTTGGAGTTTACTTAGTGACTTGTAGATTTTAGAAAGATGTTTAAAGGTAGCATAAAGAGCATAACACTTGGACTAAGTTAGATAAATGTTGATGTCATCCTGAGGCATGAGATTGATCTTAGATCATTCACACTTGATTACCACCCCTCATTAGTGTTTATCCCCACTTGTAGATGCTAGTGCTAAGCATAAAACTTGATTACGTTAGATGGGAATACTTGGTGAAAATGAGTATGGAAACAATAGAATGATGAGTCATTCTACTGAAATGTTTTGACATATGTTCTTGAACACCAGATGATTTTGATGATGAAAATGTTGACGCATGAGCCTTAGCCCTTTATAAAACTGATGGTTGTCTAGATGCGGTACCATTCCAACTTTACCGTACAACCACAATACCCCAAATTTGGGTAGGGCTTGACTAGAAATTTATATACCTTAGTATGCGTTCCCTTGCGGCCAAGGTTTGAGCTGAGGCTACCTTGTGAAGATTGTCGACCTGTGCAGTTACCAAGATGACAGTTGGTCATGGTTGGGAGGCCAAACTCATAGGAGAGGTGCCTATACTAGGGTTTGTAATTGAAAGGTTAGGAATGATTATCCGCATACTGAGTATGGTGAATTCAGCATTGTTCCTGACGGATGTATCGAATGTTGTGCTGAAATTGTACCTCCTCTACAGAGTGTCAAACCATTCAAATAGCCGAGTCCGCGGTTATGGACAGTTGGATTGGCCATACTATTTCGTCATTAGATGTTTCAAAATGACTTGTGAAATGATTTACGACTTTGACTTGATCACAACAGAGTTGTGATAAGAAACTCAAGTTCCCACTTAGGTGTTATAAGACTTTCAACTAGCTTTCTTTGCTTCTGAACCCAGTAGAGGTAAATCTGGATTTTTGCAAAAACACCTAGATCCTAGTACTTCCTACTCAAAAACCCCTTCACTTGTTAGTATTAGTTTCCGAGTACTTAAAGAGTACTCATGGCTTTGTCCCTGGCTATTCCCGTGGCCAGACTATGAAGAGGACTATAAGGAGGATGGACCGCAGGAAGGTTACGACAACTAGGATGATCTCCCATTTTTAGCATTGCCTGTGACAATGAAGATGGAGCTTCGCCCATGCTACCGTTATCATTATGCTATTCCGCTGCTATGATTGTATTAATACTAGATCAGGTGATCCTTTATATGTTGTAAGACCTTATGTATGTTTTGTAATGGATGATGTACTATGATATCCAATCTGATATGTCTCGCAAAAATGGTAATCCTGAGATTGCGATGTATGGCATAACAGGCATCTGGGATTAAAAATCCGAGTGTTGACAGAACCAAATCAACAACAAGCTAATACTTATCATATCAACGACACAACAAGATACGATTAGAGTAACTTACGATGGTATGTTTGATAAGTTGAAGATAAGAGCCTCCTTTTTCTCCTTCTTCTTTTTCTTCTTGGCCGATGGCTGAGGAGCCATAGCCCAAATAGGCACGACCACAATGGAGGAGGTCGCACCCTCATCCCCGCCATGATGCTCGAGGAAGGAGGGACCCTTCGGTGCTGGCGGCATCGCCCCATCCGAACTCTCGCTCTCGGACCTCTTTCGAGATATCCCTTTGCTCTGCTCGGGGGCTTCGGTTGTTGGCGATTGAGCAGGGGGAACCTCGGATTCAGACTCTGCTTCCCTACCATCTGGTATAGCCCCGAACTTTTCATGAAGAGGCGACATCATGCCCTCTACCTTATAGCCCTACAAGTTGAAGACAATAGGCTAAATGAGTTAAGTAATAATAACAAACAACAAGCAGTCGAAAAAGCATTACATGCAATTGCAGGTTTAACCTGAGGAACCGCTTTCTTGGCATTGAAGGGGGGCGTCATAGACTTCCCCAAAAGATACTCTTCCCCGGAAAAGGCCGAAGAACCCTGTCAAGGTAAGCCGAAGACATATCCTCTGACAAAACCCTTGTCGGGTCATGGGCGCCAGCATACAAAAACATCATATGCGCCCTCGCTTGGAGCGTCTACACCCAACGCGTGAGGAAGGTGCGAATAATATCAACACTGTTGTCCTCTTTGCCGGGAGTCAGCTGAAGATCTTAAACCCGCTTATGGATCTTCTCCACCTCCTCGGATTCACCCTCCATGATTTTGTTGGACCATGAGCTCTTTCGGATGATCTTCTGGGTGGATTCGAAAGGAGCAAGCCAGTATAGTTGGCCGTCCAGCTTGACATCGCCAATATTGAACCACTTCTTCCGCCACTGCTGGATGGACTCACAAAGATGGAAGGAGAAAAACTAGATAGTGGGGCGGATGGAAATCCCGCACCCACCCAGTGGATAGACACCACCGGTGCCAGATTGCCTCTTCACAGAGTAAAGTCTCTAGAAGAGGCCGAAGTGAGGATCGATATCGAGCCAGCACTTGCAGAGAGTGATAAAGTAGGCGATGTGGAGAATAGAATTGGGCGACATATGATGAATCTAAAGCCAATAGAGAAAATAAGCCCACGAAGAAGTTCGTAGGCGGGCAATGAAAGACCACGAACAACAAAAGCAAAGAACATAACCCGAAACCCTTCGAGTGGGCGTGGAATTACCTCCTAATCAAGAAGAATGGCGTCGCCCTTGTTCTTGGAGATTAGGCCAGACTCGCGAAGCTTGCGCAAATCCTCCTCCTCATCTCAGTATGCCGCCATCCGCCATCGGTGGTGCGTCGACCTTCTCGCCGGCGCCGGCGGCACTTGAGCCCGCTGCAGCGGATGAGATTTCTTTGGCTTTCCAACCTTGGAGCGGTGAGTGCGACGATGCGAGCGGAGGAAAGAAGAAGGGAACACACGGAGCATGTCCAGTGCGTAGCACAAGCAAGAGATCAAGAAATGGCAGCAATGGTGGAAGATGAACGCAAATGACGAAGGGATAAAACTCCTCTATTTTTTCCCCACAATATAAAAAGACGAGGATGACGAAGTGGAGTCGTTGATGCAGAAGCCCTAACGTGCCGCCTCCATCTCACTGTACACGTGTCAATAGCCGCATGAACCGTCGCAAACACGCTTCCCACTATGCACGGAAATCAAGGAGATGCCGTAATTTTCTCCATGATTACGCGTGACTAGTCAAATTCAAGTCAGACAGTGGGACCCACGGTCATACCGTCGCATCGTGTGTGCTACCATAGACGATTGATCTCACCAAGCGTCAGCAATGATGTCATTAATGCAAATCCAGCAATGGTTCAAAATCTTCGACTAAACAAAAAGTAATTACTCGAGTCTGTGACTCAACCAACTACTCGGGGATAATCCTACCAGGAGCGCTAGACGGGCACCTCAAAAACTACAATGGTAACAATGCCTTTAAGAAATCTTCGAGTCCTACATCGAGTCTACGACTCCACTACGAAATCGGGGGCTACTCCCATAGGGAGCACCGGTCGCGCATTCAAACAAATACGCCTTATGGACAAAGAATAGAACGTCTGCAAACGCATGAATTGAAGTCTTCCAGATGAATTAAAGACACTTGGGGCTACTCCCATAGGGACCTCTAGTGGCGCACCCTATGAGCTATTCGAATGAGATCCTCCAGATCAAGTACGATAAAAATCTTTTTGGCAACTTTGCCCAAATTAACACTAAGTCAGAATCAGTCTTCTTGGTCACCCGAAACACCTCTGCGGTGATAAACCTTAGGATGTTGTGTCTACGATGCAAAGATAAGTCCTACAGATATCATCTGATGGCCTGGTAACGCACCATACTGCGCTCTACCAGTAACATACCGTGACAACAGGCACGATGAAAAATCTCGACAGATGCGTTGGGTATCTAACTCAAAACACTTTAAATTCGACTCCTATAAGACCTCAATGGTCTGAGTAGAATTACACCAGCATCATTCCGGATTCGAGTAAAGGGACTCGAGTCTAAAGAAGATCGTGTTGTTTTGTCCAATGACATTTAGCTGACCCTGATCCATCGGGTGAGTCAGGCACACGTATCAACAATCCCTATGAACTGATATTTTTGTCCAAAGGACAGACTTGAATGAGGAGCACCCAAAAGATTATAGAGTCTCCAATCGAATCTACGATTCGACTGAACACTTAGGGGCTACTAACATGGATATACCCTATGGGTTCCTCACATTTGTATACCCAGTCCAGCCCAGGAAAGGCCCACGAGAAGACTTGCTGTCCAAGAAGATTTTAGGTGGCCCAAAACCGGTACAAGTTTGACTCCTTAGAGGACACGACTAGTTTTAGATATAATTTCAAAGGGTCCAACCCTAACTTGTAAACGAATCGACCTACCGTCGGGACCTGACCTATCTATACAAAGGCCAAGAGGGCACAGCAAGGAGAATCTCTTCCAACTCATACACACACCTCAAGCCAGATCGCATATGCGCACCCCTGTAACCTTCAATTTTTCCGTAATCAAGAACAGACAAGCGGGAGTAGGGTTTTCCCTCCGGGGGCCTGAACCTAGGTAAACCTTGTGTCCCCTTGCTATGTGTCTGTTATGAAGGAAGTATTCCTTAGAGGCAATCATAGAGATGATTATATTTATTATGTATCCATGAGTTATTGTAATGTTCCTTGAATATCCATATCAGGCAACTTGTATTGATTGGAAATTATGTGAATTTTTTGTGACACTCTTTACTTGTATGGTTATTTAATAGTTGTCTCTAGTCAGAGTTCATGTGAGGACACACGTGAATATTAGACTAGCACATCGATTGGTTGATGACTATGTTTCGCAAGTCATAGACATGGAGATGTCAAACCAATGATGTGGACACATTTTATGAACATGGGGTTGGACTGACCCAACTAGAGACTGACAATTAGACTTTCAGATCTCTCTACACATCATGTTTGTTTTTGTCCTTAGACCTGAGATTGTCGCATGTACTTGAGATGTGGATCAACCTACTTTGGGGATATCAGACGCTACTCCGTAACTGGGTAGTTATAAAGATAGCATCCGGGTTTGTCCTGAAGCATGTTGCAAGGCATGGTCAATCAAGATGGGATTTGCCCCTCTCTACTTGAGAGATATATCTCTGGGCCCCTTGAGTGATTGGATATAGAAATGCATGGCCGTGCTATAGAAGGTTACGAGTTAACCTAGTAGAGGGATTCCGAATCACATTATCGAGAAAGGGAGGTCAACTTGGATATAGACCAAATATCTTGAGGCAAAGGGAAATAAATGTACTAAACCTTGTGATGGTTCGTCCTATATGATATTTGTATGTGTTTAGGAGTTGGCACGTCTTGCTAGAGGCCACTACCAACTATTGACAGAATAAGTGTATTCGTGTCGTGTCTATACGTGTATGAACCTATAGGGTCACACACTTAAGGGGCTAGAAGCCAAATGAGGATTAGATCCGAATTAGGCCAGGCTTAGGCTAGTAATGGGATGCTAATGTAGAATCCCACTAGTGACGCCTATATAAGAGAGGGTGGGGCGAGATGACCAGGGTTAGATGATTCCCCCCAGCCGCCACTCCTCACGCCTGTGTTGCACGCGTGGACCTAGTAGTCCGGCGTGTGACGCTTCCACCCCGCACGTGTGGATACCTCGGAGGTGCTGCATCTGTGGCACTTGGACGAGCCGCGCAAGGGGAGCTGCTCGTGGGACGAGGACAAGGAGTAGATGTAGAACATCTACACTGCCTTGAAGCGCTTCATCAAGTTCCACAACCGCGCGTATAGTGGTAATCACGTGATCTACGACAACAGTAATCCTGGTTTACGTGATAGAAATTTTGATTTGCGCTAGTATAGCCTACCCGTATCCCGTATCGCTTTCTTGTAGATCAAGTTTGACCTAGTTTCGTTAAATTCTCAAGATGCAAAATCTTATAGCAAGAAGTTGAACATGTCATCAAAACTTATGGTGGTTTATGATACTATATATTAATTGATCTATCGATGGGTACCTCCAAAATATCTTTCACAAAAGTTTCAAAGCAACCTACATTTTACATGTAGTTGAAATTTGACCTAATTTCTATACATCGACATAAATACCTTCAAGTGGGCTGAGTTAGATAGGAAGCTTGAAAACTCATAAAACAAGCAAATCATAAGTACAACATGTTTAATCACTAAATATGTCTGAAAACTTGGCATGTGGCATTCAAATGCAATATTCTTTGGGATTTCTTTACGAAAAATAATATTCTCATCATCACTCAGAAAATTAAGAATTTTTTCCTGATACTTAGACACTCACACCTACGGCATTATTTACTACTACCTCCGTCTCAAAATATATGTTTTAGACTTTTGAGATTTTTAATGAATCTACTCCCTCCATTTCAAAATATAATATGTTTTAGCTTTGTGAAGTTGATGAATCTAGACCCCTTTTAGTGTGTAGGATCACTCTGAACCTCTGAGAATCTACATACTAAAAGGAGTTTAGATAAATAAGCTTCGCAAAGCTAAAACATCTTATATTTTGAAACCGAGTGATTATATGCTAAATAGTGTCTAGATTCATCGAAATGTTGGTCCACTATATATGTCTGAAAGCTTGGCTTGTGGCAAACAGGGTAATATTAAACAAAGGGAGTATAGGATAAGAGTTGGAAAACAACATTTTTTTAGAACCCTAAAGATTTTTCATAGACCATGATCCGAACATTACATTGGCACCGATGATTAGCCAAACTGTAAACAAAGCAAATCCAAAATAATACAAAGTACAGTACAACTTAACGACTTCCAGGGGGACCCCGCAGTCTTCTCAGGCGACTTGGTAGCATCTTCCGTGGGAAACTTGACTGCATCTTCCGCGGTACCAACACCAAGAAGCAACTTGTGGATGTTGGGCATCACGCAGCCGTGGAAAATGGTGATGTCAGCCAGCAGCTTCCTCAGCTCCTCGTCGTGCATGAAGTCATGCATAACGTACCTTGGGATGATGCATATTTTCTTGCTGTACTTGGCGGCTTGCCCGACGAGCTCCAGCACCTCGGCAGTGAGGTACTCGAGAACGGCCACGAGGTAGACGGGATCCCCGAACCCAATGCGCTGGGAGTACCAACCCTCCTTGAGGTAGAGCCCGATCCGGCCGACGAGCAAATGCAGCCCGGCCTTGACGGCCCTCATCACCTGCTTCTTCATGTGCCTGCATGGTGCAAGACTGCTACCTGGAGTGACCAGAGCAGGATTCAGAAGTCAGCGACATGTCTTCTTTTTCTCCACGGCCTTTATCGCTGCCACCTAGATATTCTTCTTGTTGGGCCACGTAGAGATAAAACAAAACTTTTCCCTGTAACATGGTGATCCCAAAAACTAGCTGAGGTAGAAGGCCACGAGGTTTACCACTAGACGCGCAGTTGTGGATTACTGATGAAGCGCGTCTGTTGATGCAGTGCAGTCCTCGAGATCCAATCCGATCACGATCGTCCTGGTGCTGATCGTACAATACCTCTGCTGGTATCCACACATACATGGAGGAGCACCGACGGTGAACTGCTAACTTTGTTATGACGGCAGGACTGCTGTGGAGCTAGGGTTTCCAACACATGGAATGACCTAACCAATCAACGATTAACCCTTCTGGGTTACTGTGCTCCACTATATATAGGGACTGAACATGGGCTCCACTCACATCGCCCATTCACTAAAGACCATATAATATTAGTCCCTGTGAGTCCGACTCACCGACTTAGTCCAAATACGGCTCGGGTCCAACCCAACCAGATTTCCTGTTTCGATCCAATCTGAACTTTCTCCCTCTCTTAAGTGTTTGACCCCGCGGGCTCATGGATACTTGGACACAATAGGAGTCCGACTCTTAATCGATCAGTCGGTAGAGGTTCCTAGGAGAACATGCCGACTCCCAAGTACCAATGAGTCATGACGACTTCCCTTTCCAATGTGACTTGCGTCCGATTCCCTTTTGCCTCACGATATGCCTTGTCATACTATAGGAGAATAATTGTCATCCCTTAAATAGTCCGACTCTCTTCTCGATATGAGATAAGTGATCCACCCAAACTAACTCTTAGTCTATCGCCTCGGTTAAAACATAACCGAGTCGTGCATGGACATGCTTTCCGAATTATATCATCCGAGAGGGCTCGAAGAATATCTCTCCAAATGGAGCGGCAAAATCCCATCTTGGTTATTCATATCATGCAGCGCTATTCTCATTCGACCTGAACTCTTCCTTTATAAATGCCCAGTTACGGATCAACTTTTGACAGAACCTAAGTCGGTGATCCTCAACTTGCACTACGCAACAACCTCAGGTCTAAGGATTACATTGATTGAGATATACAAATGACAACTTGTTCGTTGTACCTCAATATGGGTCAATCCGACTTGCTAAACTCTTTAGTCGAATCGGTGTAAGTCGGAATGGCATCACCATGCCCATTACAAGTGGAACTGAGTCATCAAAACGACTTTCACATTGGTCTAAGTTGTGTGCCCAACACAAACTCAATGACTAAGGACATTTAGTAAAAGCAACATGAATGTATAGTTCCACAACCAAATCACATATTCAATTATATACATCATATGCTCATACAAGGACAACTTAATAACTTTATGAATACAATGGAAAATATCATCATACATGATTGCCTCTAGGGCATATTCCCAATAGTCTCCCACTTGCACTAGAGTCAATCTTCCGACATCACATGTCTAGGTATCTAATGCGCATAGCTCTTAGGTGCGCCTCATGCTTTGGCTATGGTAACGGCTTTCTCAACGGATCCGCAATATTTGCATATGTGTGTACCTTGCATAACTTGATATTACCCTGATCCACAAACTGGCAAATCAGGTGGTACCGCATGAGTATGTGCTTGTTCTTCTTATGTTGTCTAGGTTCCTTGGCTTGTGAAATAGCACCATTGTTGTCACAATACACGTCTAACAAATTGGTCGAGCCCTAAACCACACCAAGATCCATGAGGAAATTCCTCATCCAAACAGCTTCCTTTGCTGCCTCCGAGGCGGCAATATACTCAGCCTCTATTGTAGATGCAGAAATAGTCTCTTGCTTGGAATTCTTCCAGCTCACAACACCTCCGTTTATAATAAACTCATATCCGTATTGCGAATAAGAATCACCAGAGTTGGTAAGATAACTCGCATCCGTTTAACCCTTTACACTGAGTTCATCTTCACCACCATAAACCAAAAACATATCCTTAGTCCTTCTCAAGTACTTTAGGATATTTTTAGCTGCTATCTAGTGGATTTCTCCAGGATTAGCCTAGTATCTGCTCACAACACTTAGAGCATATGAACCATCCAGCCTATTAAAAATCATATCATACATGATGGATCCAACTGCAGAAGCATACGGAATCGCACTCATCCGACTTCGCTCATCAGTTATCGAAGGACACTGAGACTTTCTAAGTTTTACACCATGGGACATCGGTAACAACCCCTTCTTAGACGATTACATGTTGAACTTCTTCAACTCTTTGTCCAAATATGTAGAGGTACCAACCTTTAATAAGGTAGAGATCCCTGTGTTTACAATGCTAGTCCCTGGAACAATAGCCAGCATCCATAGTTAAGATGTAATATCAAGAAACAAAGGTCATATTACAACTTTATAACTAGGAATAAAATAATTCATTACATCTTACATAGCTCATTTGGCTATCTCATTACAATGCAGCAGAAATAACTATAGCATGGAGTCCTTCATCTTCAAAGTGCCACAGGCAATCATGTTGGTTGTAGACTTGTAATCCTAATCAACACACTTCACTAACATCAAACAAACCTGCAACATAATAAGTTACAGCCCCAAGGGTCAATACATTTGAATTGTATTGGCAAGTGATACTATGGTAGTATAGTGGTATCTATCAACTATATGCATTCGGCTAAGTGGAGCTTAGGCTTGCTTTG
The DNA here is from genome assembly GCA_023614405.1 of Avena insularis. Lineage (NCBI taxonomy): Eukaryota > Viridiplantae > Streptophyta > Magnoliopsida > Poales > Poaceae > Avena > Avena insularis. The sequence continues at coordinate 266,565,307 of CM042693.1, read as the reverse complement.
CTCAAAATAGATTTTCCCTATCATTTGAAAACACTAAGTTTTGTTTGACAAAATCACCCAAGGAACCACCAATAGAAATTGGTGAACCTTCACCCTTGTTCAACCACAAGATTTTAACTTAGAAATTGGGATGAGGAGATTCTTGATATCTTCTATGTCTTGATGCTCAAAATTGTCCTTTTGCTACGGACATGGCTAAGTACTTAGATTTTACACTCTGCAGAGGTGGTTCACTTTCCCCACAAGACTCGGTTTCACCAAGACAAGATCTTTCAGAAGCCTTCCGTTAGACCAGAATGGACGCGTTCCAACCTATCATCCCCTACCACCAACTATCCATTTGGCTAAGTTATTGCAACCTATATGATCCAGCCAGAGCCCATAATGCCATGTGGCTGCACTTGAAGCTTCTCAACATTTGACATCTCAAAACTCTTTATTCCTGGGTGGCATTCCACAAGTGAGATACCAAGTTTTCCCCAGTATACTGGACTTGGTGATGCCCATGTTTTCCCCAGCATACTAGACTTGTGTAACCACTCAACACAAACCTTTCTTTCCATTCCACCAGGTGATTCATTCACTTAGTTGTTTTATGAAACAAAACACAAGTCCTTGACTTAGAAATATTCCATAGCATGAATATAATCCACCCTTGTTTTCTACTAGCTAAGCTAAGAATGATGGTAGTAGGAATCTTAACTTAGGAAAATTCTACTAAGGTTTCATCTACTAGGATTTCCCATGGCATGGTTTATACTTAGCAAAATTTCCATGCAAGTCCTACTTAGAAATATCATTAATGCATAGTGAAAATAATAGGACAAAAGTATGAAGCATCACTTGCCTTTTTGGTAGATAATATAAGTTCACTCCTTGATCTTGCAATATTCACACTCTTCAAATGTCACTACAATTCAATCAAGCTAGGCACAATTTAAATCTACCATTCAAGCAATCATCACATAAAATAACAAAAACAAAGCAATGCATGCAGGCATGCCAAAGTTTGTTTTATTTTGGAAAAGTGGTTTCTATAGGTTATAAACATCATAAAATGTCTATTGGTCATTTATAAAGGTGGCAAAACTATTTGATATTGAGTTAGTGAAAATGGCCATTTAAATCATTTTTGTTTTTCTATAAATGATTTAAATCAAAGTAATATTCCCTAGTGTTTGGCAAACACATTTCTAAACACAAATGTTAGTGTTTTATGGTCAAGTGTTTAATATTAAAACCATTTGCAAAAGGTTTCACCTATAAACCATTTTTATAGCAAAACAATATTTTATGTTGTTCAAATTGCCTTTAGCAAAGTAATAATTTTTATTGGGTTCACCAATTATATTCTGAAGTCATAAAACTTTGTGTTTAGGGTCAGGGAGTTTAATTCAAATCATTTCCCAAAGGTTTTTCTTCAAAAAGCATATTTTTAACATATAAACAAAATTTTTATTTGACTAGGAATGTTCTAAATCAAAGATTCATCTTTTAACTTCACAAAATACACTTTTAATTCCATAAGTTGTTTTATATGGTCAGTAGGTTCAAAACAATCCAATTGCCAAAGATTTTATCCTAAAAAAAACTTTTCTGGAATAATTTTATGTTCTAAATATGCCTCCACAAGTTTATGCAAATACAACCAAGTTTCCAGAAGCAATTCAATAAACAAAATTTGGACGTGTGGATTCCATTGATATAAAATTCAATAAAGAATTTGTTTTGCTGATTCCATTGATATAAAATTTGCAAAATTTGGACGTGTGGATCAAAAGTTATGAATTTTACAAATTTGAACATCTAATAGATCAATTCTGGTTTTTATAAAATAGACTAGGCCACGTGTCTTGTTCTGATAGGCTGGTACCGGTTCGTCTGAATCAAGCAACATAGATCGCAGGATTAAAAGGGACCTGTGTGGCTTAGATCATCGCATACCCCTTCATTAAGTGAAACTATCCTATCGCTCCGATCTAGATCTGACGGTTCATGATGCAGCGACCATAGGTGGGCGGCGGTGGTGGCGGTTGCGTGGCGGCGACGCTCGGGCAGAGAAGTTCCGGCTATTCTAGGAAGAGAGGGAGAGGAAGGAGGGGCTCACCAGATTTGTAACGTCGCGGTGGTGCTCAAGGTGTTTGTCGTTGGGCAGTGGGCGCACGGGGACGATGGGAATTCCTCACCGGAGTTCTTGGCGCTGTCGGACACGCACGGGCTTCGTTGGTGGCATCGCTACTGAGGACGAGAGAACAAGAAAACAGCGTCGTTAGATGCACGGAAGAGTGGGGAGTACAGGAGCATCAAAGAGAAGGGGAGGCGCGGCCGGGTGTTACCAGGGGGCTTCGCCGGAGAAGGAAACAGACGACGGCGGTGCTTTGTGTTGACATTGACGACGATGCAGAGAATGCGCGGCTGCACGGGCGACACTGGGAGATGCGCCAGAGGCCAGGGAGTGTGCTCGTATGCGCCAGGGAGCAAGGGGGGCGTGGGCTGGGTCTTTCTCTTTTTTTTTGATCTGTTTCATTTTTCTTTTTCTGTTTCCATTATTCTGTTTTGATTTTGTTTAAACATTTTAAACAACTATTTGAATTCAAAATCTTTGCCAAATTTTGTGTAGATTTTAATACTATTTATTAATACACTCCAAAGTCAAATTTAGAATAATTAATTTTCAGGGTTTATTAATTATTAAAATATATAGATATTAGTATTTATTTCAAATAGGATTTAATATGTTTTAAAACTCTATTTGAAATCTAAATTATACCAAATCTTATCAGTAGGTTTTATTTAAAATTAAAACACTTTGAGTTATTATTTAAAATACTTTATTTTGTTTTAATGTTCATTTAAAATGGAAAATGTCTTTATTTAAAAGAATTTGGATAATAATAAATCCTCAAAATTTTATTTATATAAACCTTTACCCTTTTTATTTGACAAAAATATTTTATTTTATTTGCTTGGCCAAGATTTAATTTGGTCTTTTAAAATAGTCCTTATTTATTTATTTCTTCCTTTGCTTATTAAAACCATATCTTTTTATTTAAGGAACCAAAAATGGTGATTCCAATTTGTAAAATCTTGTTTAATATTTATTTATCCTTTTAAATCTCTTTAGGATTAATTTCTCACCATTTGGTATGGATTTTTAGATAGGTGCTTTATTAGCATTGGAAATTCAATTTCCTTATCTTATTAAATTCATAAGATTTTATCTATGGCTCCAAATTAAGGGGAATCAATTTCTATGGTTTTATACTATTTCCATTTGTCATTCTTGATCATTTATAAATGTTTGTTGACAAACTTTTATATGTATCAAACCATGGTCTTAGAGATATATTGGAAATGATTTTATTCCATTAGGGTTTTAGGGTTTGGGTTTATTTCCCAAGTGTTTAAATTTCCAAATGCATTTATGAAGAATGCATTTCACTTGATTTGAATTTAGTTGGATTCAAACATTACTCCAGTTTTTTCAAGATGGAATTTTAAGTTTCCATTTAGAAACAAAAAGTTTATTTTCACCCTAAATTTCAACAATTATTTATTTTTCACATTTCAAAATTTGGAAAATTTTGGGATGTCACAGGCTACCACCCTTAAAAGAAATCTCGTCCCGATATTTGGGAAAGATAGGGGTTACAAGTTGGCTCAAAGCAACTAGGGTACTACCACCCTTAAAAATTTCCAACTAGATTACATCTTGGTTTCCTTGGGATCTTGATGAAACTTCTCTGGGCAGACATCTGCATAGTGTCCTTTGTTTCCACACTTGAAACATGTGACAAGGCTGAGATCCTTCTTAGGCTTGTTTACTTTGTGCTTCATCTTTTCTGGACAATTGCTTGCATAATGTCCTTGGTCACCACAATTGTAACATGTGACAAGGTTGAGTTCTTCATGTATCTTCTGTGGACAAGTTGATACATAATGGCCTAGCTCTTTGTAGTTGTTGCACCACACTTGGATAATTTCCTTATACTTCTTCTTCTTCTCTGGACATTCATTTGCATAGTGTCCCATCTCTTTGCAATGGCAACACTGCATTGGGATTTTGTCCTTATTCTTCTTGGGTTTCTCCAAAGTTAGGAGTTCTTCTAGTTCATGCTCTTCATATCTCACCTCAAAGGTGGGAAAGTCTCTTGGTCTCCTTAATCTTTTCCTTGGATAATACATATGTTTCCTCTTTTGTCCATCAAGTTGAGCCATATTGCATGGAGGTGCGAGCTGAGATTTTCCTTTGTCTTCATCCTTCTTGGTAGAAGTTGTTCCCTCCTGAGGGTTTCCAAACTGTTGATGCACTCCACCTTGTTTTCTTTGTTGAACTATGGAATAGATGGGGCATTGGATAGGGACATGATTATTCCCTTCACATAGGAAGCATGTAGCTTGAGATGTGGGTCATTAATTAGTTGGATGTTTCTCTTCACAATTAGGGCATTGACCCTCATGCTCTTTGGAAGTGTGATCCATGTCTCCACGAATATTGCAAGCTTGGGTTCCTTCTATAATATCATTCTTGACATCATTGTTGTCACAAACTCTTTGGGAAGGGTTATCTCCCATGTTGATCATTTGATTTGTCACCTTTTGCATCAATTGGGTTTGGGTTTCCAAAAACCTTTGCATGGTTGGGTCTAACTCATTGCTGTTTGCTAAAAACTGAGTTGTTACTTGGTTCAACTAGGTTTGGGTTACTATGAGTTCTCTCATGTGCATCTCTTGGTTGTTGTTGTCACCATTCTTGATGTTGGAGTCTATTGGAGTAGTCATCTGTTTGGGTTGGATTGGGATTAGAACAGGCAAAATATTTCTAAGGAAATAATTCTATTCACACACAATAATTTCACACAAGCAATGTGCAACAAATCGAAAACAAACATTTCAAATCAAATAACAAAGTTTCAAGCACATTTTTAATCAACAAAATATTTTTGCTACACCACATAAGTTGGTGTGTTTGATTTAATCTAATATGGTGGTCCAACTATATGGTTCACTTGAGATCCTTCCATTATTCTTTGTTGTTTCTTCTTGAATGAGATCATGGTTTCCTTGGGAAAATTCTTGGGTCTTGGTCACAAAACCTCAAAAGTGATGATGATTCCTTCTAAGTTGTGTTTCCTTAGTCTTCAAGTCTTGAGCAATATTTCTTGTCTCACTTGTAGTCCTTAGTGATATCCAAAGTTGAAGTCCTTGGTGAAAATAAAGTTGAAGTCTTTGATGATGTTGAAGTTGAAGTCATTAGAGTTGCTGAAGTCCTTTGCTCATGGTGAGGTCTTGTCCATCAAGTTTGAAAAGGAAGATATGTAGAATCAAAACCAAAAAGGTTGAGGAAAAAATTTACAAGATTGTTTGTAAATAAGTTTTTGAACAAATACAACTCCTATTTTTTAAGGGGTTTTGTCCAATCCTAGGGTTACAATCCTACAGGCAACACAGTGCTCTGATACCATCTATAGAGGTCCCAACCTTTAATAAGGTAGAGATCCCTGTGTTTAAAATTCTAGTCCCTGGATCAATAGCTAGCATCCACAGTAAAGATGTAATATCAAGAAACAAAGGTCATATTACAACTTTATAAACAGGAATAAAATAATTCATTACATCTTACATAGCTCATTTGGCTATCTCATTACAATGCAGCAGAAATAACTATAGCATGGAGTCCTTCATCTTCAAAGTGCCACAGGCAATCATGTTGGTTGTAGAATTGTAATCCTAATCAACACACTTCACTAACATCAAACAAACCTGTAACATAATAAGTTACAGCCCCAAGGGTCAATACATTTGAATTGTATTCGCAAGTGATACTATGGTAGTATAGTGGTATCTATCAACTATATGCATTCGGCTAAGTGGAGCTTAGGCTTGCTTTGCTCAAAATAGATTTTCCCTATCATTTGAAAACACTAAGTTTTGTTTGACAAAATCACCCAAGGAACCACCAATAGAAATTGGTGAACCTTCACCCTTGTTCAACCACAAGATTTTAACTTAGAAATTGGGATGAGGAGATTCTTGATAGCTTCCATGTCTTGATTCTCAAAATTGTCCTTTTGCTACGGACATGGCTAAGTACTTAGATTTTACACTCTGCAGAGGTGGTTCACTTTCCCCACAAGACTTGGTTTCACCAAGACAAGATCTTTCAGAAGCCTTCCCTTAGACCAGAATGGACGCGTTCCAACCTATCATCCCCTACCACCAACTGTCCATTTGGCTAAGTTATTGCAACCTATATGATCCAGGCAGAGCCCATAATGCCATGTGGCTGCACTTGAAGCTTCTCAACATTTGGCATCTCAAATCTCTTTGTTCCTGGGTGGCATTCCACAAGTGAGATACAAGTTTTCCCCAATATACTGGACTTGGTGATGCCCAAGTTTTCCCCGCATACTGGACTTGTGTAACCGCTCAACACAAACCTTTCTTTCCATTCCACCCAGGTGATTCATTCACTTAGTTGTTTTATTAAACAAAACACAAGTCCTTGACTTAGAAATATTCCATAGTATGAATATAATCCTCCCTTGTTTTCTACTCCCTCTGTTTCAAATTACTCCACGCGCAATCTTATCTAGGTGGGCTAGTATTCCCTCATTTTTTATCCAAAAAAATTCTAGAATTTTTGAACTAGGTAGTATGAAATGTGTATAAGCTATTTTAAAAATCTCGGGAATTTTTTGAACAAAAAATAAGAGAATACTAGTCCACCTAGATAAGCGTGCGTGCGGAGTAATTTGAAACAGAGGGAGTACTAGCTAAGCTAAGCATGATGGCAGTAGGAATCTTAACATAGGAAAATTGTACTAAGGTTTCATCTACTAGGATTTCCCATGGCATGGTTTATACTTAGCAAAATTTCCATGCAAGTCCTACTTAGAAATATCACTAATGCATAGTGAAAATAATAGGACAAAAGTATGAAGCATCACTTGCCTTTTTGGTAGATAATATAAGTTCACTCCTTGATCTTGTAATAGTCACACTCTTCAAATGTCACTACAATTCAATCAAGCAAGGCACAATTTCAATCTACCATTCAAGCAAGCATCACATAAAATAACAAAAACAAAGCAATGCATGCAAGCATGCCAAAGATTGTTTTATTTTGTAAAAGTGGTTTCTATAGGTTATAAACATCATAAAATGTCTATTGGTAATTTATAAAGGTGGCAAAACTATTTGATATTGAGTTAGTGAAAATGGCCATTTAAATCATTTTAACTTCACAAAATACACTTTTATTTCCATAAGTTGTTTTATATGGTCAGGTTTCTGCAAATACAACCAAGATTCCGGAAGCAATTCACTAAACAAAGTGCATGGTTGGATAGAATTTGTTTTGCTGATACCATTCATATAAAATTTGCAAAATTTGGACGTGTGGATCAAAAGTTATGAATTTTACAAATTTGAACATCTAATAGATCAATTCTGTTTTTTATAAAACAGACTAGGCCACGTGCCTTGTTCTGATAGGCTGGTACCGGTTCGTCCGGATCAAGCAACGTGGATCGCGGGATTAAAAGGGACCTGTGCATCTCAGATCATCACATACCCCTTCGTTAAGTGAAACTATCATATCGCTCCGATCTAGATCTAACGGTTCATGATGTAGCGACCATAGGTGGGCGACGCTCGGGCAGAGAAGTTCCGGCTATTCTAGGAAGAGAGGGAGAGGAAGGAGGGGCTCACACGATTTGTAACGTCGCGGTGGTGCTCAAGGTGTTTGTCGTTGGGCAGGGGGCGCACATGAATGATGGGAATTCCTCACCGGAGTTCTTGGCGCCGCTAAACACGCATGGGCTTCATTGGTGGCGTCGCTACTGAGCACGAGAGAACAAGAAAACAGCGTCGTTATATGCACAGAAGAGTGGGGAGTACAGGAGCATCAAAGAGAAGGGGAGGCGCGGCCGGGTGTTACCAGGGGGCTTTGCCGGAGAAGGAAACAGATGACGGCGGTGCTTTGCGTTGACGTTGACGACGATGCAGAGCACGCGCGTCTTCACGGGCGACACTGGGAAATGCGCCAGAGGCCAGGGAGTGTGCTCGTATGCTCTAGGGAGCAAGGGGGGCTGGGCTGGGTCTTTCTCTTTTTTTTTGATCTGTTTCATTTTTCTTTTTCTGTTTCCATTATTCTGTTTTGATTTTGTTTAAATAATTGAAACAACTATTTGAATTCAAAATATTTGCCAAATTTTGTGTAGATTTTAATATTGTTTATTAATACACTCCAAAGTCAAATTTAGAATTATTAATATTTAGGGTTTATTAATTATTAAAATAAATATACATTAGTATTTATTTAAAATATGATTTAGTATGTTTTAAAACTCTATTTGAAATCTAAATTATACCAAATCTTATCAGTAGGTTTTATTTAAAAATAAAACACTTTGAGTTATTATTTAAAATACTTTATTTTTTTAATGTTCATTTAAAATGGAAAATGTCTTTATTTAAAAGAATTTGGATAATAATAAATCCTCAAAATGTTATTTAAATAAACCTTTACTCCTATTATTTTACAAAAATATTTTATTTTATTTGCTTGGCCAAGATTTAATTTGGTCTTTTAAAATAGTCCTTATTTATTTATTTCTTCCTTTGCTTATAAAAACCATATCTTTTTATTTCAGGAACCAAAAATGGTGATTCCAATTTGTAAAATCTTATTTAATATTTATTTATCCTTTTAAACCTCTTTAGGATTAAGTGCTCACCATTTGGTGTGATTTTTATATAGGTTATTTGTTAGCATTGGAAATTCAATTTCCTTATCTTATTAAATTCATAAGATTTTATATATGGCTCCAAATTAAGGGAAATCAATTTCTATGGTTTTATAATATTTCAATTTGTCATTCTTGATCATTTATAAATGTTTGTTAACAAATTTTTATATGGATCAAACCATGGTATTTGAGATATCTTGGAAATGATTTTATTCCATTAGGGTTTTAGGGTTTGGGTTTATTTCCCAAGTGTTTAAATTTCCAGATGCATTTATGAAGAATGCATTTCACTTGATTTGAATTTAGTTGGATTCAAACATTACTCAAGTTTGTTCAAGATGGGATTTTAAGTTTCCATTTAGAAACAAAAAGTTTCTTTTCCCCCTAAATTTCAACAATTATTTATTTTGTTTATTTATTTTTCACATTTCAAATTTTGGAAAATTTTGGGATGTTACAAAATAAGTACTCTAACTAAATCCAATGAGCCTCCTTGATCTATATCTATAGATCCGGATTCCAAGGATGTATGTTGCTTCACCCAAGTCTTTTATTGAGGAACTCCTTTCCATTGATTCCTTGGTTTCTTGCAACATCCGGACATCATTTCCAATCATTAATATGTCATCCACATATTAGATTAGAAAGTTTACTTTGCTCCCACTAAACTTCTTGTATAAACAAGAATCATGATCACTCTTGATGAAGCCAAACGATTTGACTACCTCATTAAAGTGAATATTCCAACTCTTAGATGCTTGATTCAATCCATTAATGGATTTCTGAAGTTTGCACACTTTTTCAGCATTAGCCGGATCGAAAAAACCCTTAGGATGTATCATATACACGTCCCCGGTTAAATTTCCGTTAAGCAAATCCGTTTTGACATCCATCTGCCATATCTCATAGTCAAAATAGGCTGCTATAGCTAACATGATCCGAACTGATTTAAGCATCGCTACGTGCAAGAAAGTCTTGTCGTAATCAACTCCTTGAACTTGTTGGAACCCCTTCGCTACAACATGTGCTTTATATACGGAAACATTTCGATCGATATCAATTTTGTTCTTAAAGACCCATTTGCACTCGACGGTCTTGCACCGTCTAGCAGATCAACCAAGTTCCAAACTTGATTTTCATCCATGGACTTTATCTCGGATCTCATGGCTCCAAGCCATGACTCGTAATCAGATCCCACCATCGCTTCCGAATAATTTCCCGTCTCCTCACTGTCTAATAGTAATTCATCACGAACACTTCGGAATCTCGCCGATCTTCATAGTACAGGTGTTGCTTCCAGCTCAGCTACCACGACCGGCTCAACCTCCAAGGTTTTTGCCGACTCGCTACTAGCCGGTTCTTATTGAATTTCTTCGATCTGCACCATACTCCCACTAACTCCCGACTGAGAAACTCTTTCTCAAGGAAGACACCGTTCCGAGCGACAAACACTTTGCCCTCTTCTCGGTTGTAGAAGTAGTAACCCAAGGTTTCCCTCGGATACCCACGAAAATACATTTATCCTACTTGGCCGTAAGCTTGTCCGACTGAAGTCACCTGACAAATGATTCACAACCCCAGATCTTAATAAAAGACAAACTCGTCTTTTTGGCTGTCCACATCTCATGCGGTGTCTTCTCTACCAACTTTGATGGTACTCTGTTTAGTGTGAATGCAGCTGTTTCTAGACAATAACCCCAAAATGATAAAGGTAGATCTTTCTGACCCATCATTGATCATACCATGTCCAACAAGGTCCGATTCTGCCTTTCCAAAACACCATTCCTTTGCGGCGTTCCTGGCGGAGTAAGTTGAGGAACTATTCCACAACTTTTCAGATGGTCATCAGACTCATGGCTCATGTACTTGCCTCCTCGGTCCGACCAAAGAAACTTTATTTTCTTGCCGAGTTGATTTTGTGCTTCATTCTGGAATTCTTTGAACTTTTCAAAGGCTTCCGACTTATGTTTCATCAAGAAGATATATCCATATCTACTCAAATCATCAATGAAGGTAATGAAGTACTCATAACCACCACTGGCTGTCGTGCTCATTGTTCCACATACATCGCTATGTACTAGTCCCAACAAGTCAGACATCTTCTCGCAACTCTTTGCAAAAGGTGTCTTGGTCATTTTTCTAAGTAGGCAAGATTCGCATGTCTCGAATGACTCCAAGTCGAACGAAGTTAGGAGTCCATCATCATGGAGCTTCTTCATGCATTTCCAACTTATATGACCATGCCGATAGTGCCAAAAGTAAATCATATACAGATCATTTGGTTTCAACCTTTTAACCTTTATGTTATAAACCGACTCACCATCAAGGTTCAAAATAAATAACCCGTCTTGGACGGGTGCAAAGCCGTGAAACATATCATTCAAATACAAAGAACAACCATTATTCTTGATATTCGACTCATAGCCTTGCCTCATCAAACATGAAGCAGAAATATTTTTTCGACTGAGCACTAGAACATAATAACAATTATTCAGTTCCATAATGAATCCAGAAGGTAAATGAAGCTGCATCTTGCCGACTTCCAACCCAGCAACTCTTGGTCTGTTGGCGACTCGAATATCAACCTCGCCTCTTGCTATGCTCCTAGTTCTTACCAGTCCCTGCAACGAGTTGCATATGTGAATAAATGATCTGGTATCATATACCCAAAAACTATTAGGTGCATCAGCAAGATAAATGTCTATAACATTGCAAGCAAGTGTACTTGAGTCGTAAGTCATACATCCACTATTGGCTTTGTCGGCCAAGTACTTTTTGCAATTCCTCTTCCTGTGGCCATCCGCCTTACAGTAGAAGCAAGTGGATCCGGCTGAAGGATATGCCTTAGTCCCTGAGGAGCGCTTGGGACCTGGTCCTGAGCCTGCTTTCCTCCCGATTTAGCCTGCTTCTTAGTCCAAGAACTCTTCTTGAACTTAGCCTTATTCTGCACCATCAACACTTGACCAGCGCCCTTCTTGAAATCCGCCTCTGCCTTCTTGAGTATCCCATGCAATTCAATGAGCTTCTTATCCATACGATGCATGTGGTAGTTCGAAATGAACTGACCATGTGCACTAGGAAGAGAGTTTAGAATTATATCCATAGCAAACTCTTCGCTAATGGGGTATCCAAGCCTCTCCGGAGACTGCATGTAACCAACCATTTTTATCACATGCGGTCTCAGTGGATCACCATCCTTAAGGTTGCAACTCAGCAAAGCCTGAGAGACTTGATACCTCTCAGTCTTAGCCTGAGCCTGAAACATACTTTTGAGGCTTTCGATCATATCGTAGGCCTCAACATTCTCGAACTGCTTTTGCAAGTCCGGTTCCATGTGACCAAGCATAATACAACTAATATCCATGGACTCATCCTTAGCCCAACGATAGGCATTGGTGGCGGTGATAGTCGCATTCTCATTCGGCTCATCTGGAAGTGGGTTGTCTAGGACATGGTCCTTCTTTTCTTGTTTGAGAAAAATTCGCAGATTTCGACACCAGTTGGTAAAATTAGTGTCGTTTAGTTTATCTTTCTCAAGAATGCCTCTCGACATAAAACCAGATATCTGAGAGTGACTGCTACTTGGTGCCATGATCTTCAACAGAAATATGCAAAAAACATAAGACATGTATTCATAAAAGATGAAGCATATTAAACACTTTAATAATTTATGCTCCCACTAGAACCAACACCCCTTTGATGGTTGCTTAGTGATTCAGGATCCTAAATAAGCAAGTCGGCTAGTGAGATTTAGCATCACCGCTAGCCGCCAAGTGATCTAGGTAGACAACTCCTTGTCAATCGCATCTCATACGACTCCTGTTGGACGGGTGGCATCACATGCCCCGGCTACCATACGACTTTTCCCCAAGCCCCACAACCGTTGTGATAGACCCGTCTATCTTACCGAGTGTTTCCGCTGTAAGAGTCCGACTCGAACCCACCTAGTCGGAAAGAATTGGCAGCACCTCAATTTTATGTGCCCACTACCAAAAATGTCTGACTTGTGATGGTGCAAACACTGGCGGGAAAACCGACTAGACCTTCTTTGAGGGATTAAATTTTACCGACTATCTAATAGAGGTAAAACAGAGACATATCAATAACACAAAATAAAGAAATTATAATATGAAATGGTATGGCGATCTCCATCTCCACAAAGCCTGTAATCCTACTCGTGCCAACTCTTGTCACTTGTCGTCTTACTCCATGTCACCGACATGTACATCGCCTTTCATGCCTTCTGGGTTCTCCATACTGCAACACTATCTTAATAAAGTAAATTACATGGAGAATCTGACACGCATGTCATTATACAATAAAATGACAACACCTAGGCTCCAGCCGGCTGACAAAAACCGTGATTCGTAGATCACGTATGGATTACACATATAGATCACATGCACATGAACCATACCATTCATAACTTCCTGCATAAACAAGTTATGCATAGATACGCTATCTGCCTGCGTTGTGAAACTCGCAACTACATCTAAGGCGCTACGACAGGGCAAATCCGGCGGTCCCGTACATTGATTCCGACCATCTAAGGCGCTATGATTTTTTTTTGAAAACGTAGATCTCATCTATGATCCGGACATGGATTACGACCATTGTTCTGATTCGATCAAACTCTTTGATCTTCGATCACCGCTTCTGGATTTACGTGTCACTGTCTACCCCGATGGCGGAAACCAACCGGTAGGGGTATGTTGTTCCACGACCTCAGCAGTATGATCACGGAAATCAGATCTACCATTCCCCGAGTACAGTTGATCCCCTCAACATTGTACAAAACCGATCTATCTCATAGATCGACCACCAAAACAGCACATAGATCTCACCTACAGCTAACCGCATATCACATATGCAAGATCTCGAGACTAAAACCAGAAGCTATTGCTCTGATACCACTGTTGGGCCACGTAGAGATAAAACAAAATGTTTCCCTCTAACGTGATGATCCTAAAATCTATCTGAGGTAGAAGGCCATGAGGTTTATCAGTAGATGCGTAGTTGCGGATTACTGATGAAGCGCGTCTGTTGATGCAGTGCAGTCATTGAGATCCGATCTGGTCACGATCGTCTTGGTGCTGATCGTACAGCACCTCTGCTGGTATCCACACGTACAAGGAGGAGCACCGGCACTGAACTGCTAGGTTCGTTAAGACGGCAGGACTGCTGTGGAACTAGGGTTTCCAACTCATGGAATGACCTAACCGATCAACGATTAACCCTTCTGGGTTACTATGCTCCACTATAGATAGGGAGTAAATGTGGGCTCCAGCCACGTGGCCCATTCACTAAAGCCCATAAAATATTACTCCCTATGAGTCCGACTTACTGTTTCAGTCCAAATCCGGCTCGGTACAACCCAACCAGAATTTTGGTTCAGATCCAATCCGAACTTGCTCCCGCTCTTAAGTGTGTGACCCCGCAGGCTATGGCTACTTGGATACAATTGGAGTCCGACTCTCAATCGATCAGTCGGTAGCGATCCTAGCAGAACGTGCAAACTCTCAAGTACCAATGAGTCATCACGACTTGCCTTTCCAATGTGACTTGCGTCCGAGTCCCTTTTGCCTCACGATATGCCTTGTCAGACTATAGGCGAATAATTTTCATCCCTTAAATAGTCTAACTCTCTTATCGATCCGAGATAAGTGATTCACCCAACTAACTCTTAGTCGATCGCCTTGGTTAATACGTAACTGAGTGGTGCATGGACATGCTTTCTGAATCATATCATCCGAGAGGGCGTAGAGAATATCTTCCAATTGGAGGGGCAAAATCCCATCTTGGTTATTCACATCACGCAACTTGATTCTCAGTCGACCCGAACTCTTCCTTTATAACTGCACAGTTACGGATCAGTGTTTCATAGAACCTAAGTCGGTGATCCTCAACTTGTACTATTCAACAACCTAAGGTCTAAGGATTACATCGATTGAGATATATAAATAACATCTTATTTGTTGTACCTCAATATGGGTCAATTCGTGTCAACACCCGGATTTTTAATCCCAGATGCCTGTTATGCCATACATCGCAATCCCAGGATTACCATTTTTGCGAGATGTAACATATTGGATATCACAATACATCATCCAATACAAACCATACATAAGGTCTTACAACAAATAAAGGATATCATGACCCAGTGTTAATACAATCAAGCAGCGGAATAACGTTATGATAACGGTAGCATAGGCGAGGCTCCATCTTTATGGTCACAGGCAATGCTGACGATGGGAGATGATCCTAGTTGTCGTAACCTTCCTGTGTTCCGTCCTCCTGATAGTCCTGTTCATAGTCTGGCCACGGGAATAGCCAGGGACAAAGCCATGAGTACTCCTTAAGTACTAGCAAACTAATACTAACAAGTGAAGGGGTTTTGAATAGTAATTACTAAGTTCTAGGTTATTTTGCAAAAAGCCAGATTTATCTCTACTGAGTTCAGAAGCAAAGAAAGCTAGTTGAAAATTTTACAACACCTAAGTGGGAACTTGAGTTTTCATATCATAACCCTATTATGGTTAAGTCAAGTCATGATTCATTTCACAAGTCATTTTGAAAACATCTGACGACGGAACAGTATGGACACTCCAACTATCCATAATCACGGACGCGGCTATTCAAATAGTTTGATACTCTATAGAGGTGGTACACTTTCACCACAATATTCGATACATTCGTCAGGAACAATCCTGAATTCACCATACTCAGTATGCGGATAATCAATCCTAACCTTTCAATTACACGCCCTAGTATAGGCACCTCTCCCGTGAGATTGGCCTCCCAACCATGTCCAACTGTCATCTTGGGAACTGCACAGGTGAACAATCTTCACAAGGTAGCCTCAGCTCAAACCTTGGTCGCAAGGGAACCCATACTTAGGTATATAAATTTCCAGTCAAGCCATACCCAAATTTCGGGTATTGTGGTTGTACGGTAAAATTGAATGGTATCGCATCCAGACAACCATCAATTTTATAAAGGGATAAGGCTCATGCCTTAACATTTTCATCATCAAAATCATCTGGTGTTCAAAAACACCTGTCAAAACATTTCAGTAGAATGACTCATCATTCTAAAGTTTTCATAACCATTTTCACCAAATATTCCCATCTAAAGTGATCAAGTTTTATGCTTATCACTAGCATCTACAAGTGGGGGTAAACACTAACATGGGGTGATAATCAATGGTGAATGATCTAAGTTCAATCTCATGCCTCAGGATGACATCAAGATTATCTAACTTAGGCCAAGTTTTATGCTCTTTATGCCACCTTTAAACATGTTTCTAGAATCTACAAGTCACTAAGTAAACAAAACTAAAGAGCTTTGATAATGAAATAAAATAACTAAGCTTGCAAATAAAACTAGGATTGGGTATAATCAAAATTTAGCTAACCAAGCATGCCTAATGCATTGCACAGGTTATCTAACTTTCACAGTTGCAAGGGTTAGCTTGCTAAGTTGCATGTTTTAGCTTGCTAATTCAACTTGTAGTATTAGGGTTGCCTTGTGCAGTGCAGTGGTTGAAGTTCTCCTTGGCTTCTTCCTCGTAGTATCCTCCTTCCTCCTCGTATCCTTTGTTGGTACTAGCGTCTATAAATAAATACGAGGTAAAAAATCACCAAACCATACTTAACTACTTCTATTTATCACACCAAGGTTTTCACTAGATGATCTAGCATCACCACAAACATTACAACCATTAAGGCAAGGTTTTAATTATTTTATTTTATAAAAGTAATTTCCACTCATTGAAAACTACTTGATATTTAATATTCTCCAACTAAAATATGCGATCATGTGGACACATGTCATCACCACATATTTCAGTACTTGGGAATGAGATTTAAAGTCGTGTCATAATTTAATAAGGTTTATCCTTTTCATTTTAATTAATTAAAGTGACTAGAATGTCCTATGGGGCATTCTTTTATTGCTTGACCATTATTTCTGCAAGTAAACCTAGATATTTTTATATATTCAGAAAGGTCTTGTTAAATGTGATTTTTGAGTGTTGGAATCAATTCAAAATCTTTTGTGGTTGAATTTTGAAAAATGTTCGAACGCAGAAAAGCTTTTGCCTTGTTATTTTTCCTATAGGTGATCTACAATTCCAATTGCTTTGAATCCAACGGGCTTGGATTAAGAATTCTAGTAAATTTCTAAAAAAATTGGTTTCATGCAATTTGGTTTAGTGAATCGATCTAGGTTGATTTTTGAAACTAGGTACAAAACTAAGTTTGAAACTAAATGGAAAAACCTAAATTCAAACTACTGGGTTGCGTGGGATGTTAACTGGGTCGACCCACGGTGCACAGTGTGCGTGCGGGTGAGTTTAAGTGAGTGTCCCCACCAATCAGTGAGACAGGGGTGCGAAGCGGTATGGGGCAATCTAAACCACACAATCAACATCTAATCGAACGACTGTGACTCATCGTCTCCGTCGGGCAACGCCGACGAGACTAAACCCTAGCGCGGCCAGTTGGGGTTGTGTGAGGCTCACCGGGACTCAGGCGAGGGTCGGCGATGCGGGCGAACGACAAAGTTGACGATGGCAAACCTCCTGGTACCGGTGGCTTCTCCTGGGGCGGCTCCAATCGACAGCTCCTCTTCTCCTCCTCAGCGGCAGACACCGACGAAATTCTGGCGACCTGCTGTGCGCCTTGCTCTGGGGATGAGGTGGGGTGGTTATGAGAGAGAGGGGAGTGTGATGGTGTGCTCAAATCGAACGGGGGTGGCATCTATTTATAGTGTAGCGAGGGGACCGAAGGGAACAGGTGGAGCTCGTCGGGGTTGGTGGCACAGCGAGCTACTGGCATGGGCGACGGTAGGGGACGGTGATGTACTCCCTGGCGAAGCTCAATGGCATGGTTGCGAGGCGTGGGGCGGTGCGAGTTGGTCGGAACGCTGCGGTGCTCTAGGCGGGTCCAATTGAAGTTTTAATGGCGCACGGGCTCTGCTGGTCGCATGGCGGCGAACGGGCATGTCCTGGTGGTTCCTAGGATGCTGGTGATCACGCACGCAAGCGGCAAGGGCGGCGCGCGGTCTATTCTCGCGTGTCACATGTGGTGCTCTGGCGCGCTCTCGGCATGGCACAGAGGAATAGGGCGCTGAGTTTCTAGGGTGGTCCAGGGGCTGGCAGTGCTTTAGCGTTGGACAGGGGGTAGTGGTGGACGGTGGTCAGTGTCCCAGAGAAGGTTGGCGAGGCTAGAGCTTCTCCTAGCTTGCTGTCGACAATGGGGTGGCAAGTTAAGGGTCGGCATGCTCACCATTGATGGGAATGGAAAGCTCACAGTGACCTAAAGCTTGTTCAATGAGCTAAATGATATACTAAAGTGTGCTGGGAGCTAGAGCGGGAACAAGGTTGGCAAAATCACTGCTCACTATAGTGTTTTGTGTTTTCTTTGATTTCTGTTTGCAAGGTGTTTGATGAAATGGCCAAAAGATATTTAAATTTGAATTTTTGATTCAAACTCGGTGGGTGTACTAGTCACATACTAGGTAGTCTCTAGTTAGTTGTAAAGGTCAAGGTATTGGTTTGGTTGGTTTTTGAGAATTGGTGTTCTTCACATATGAACTAGATTAAATTTTGAATTGTCATTTGAATCCAGTTGCCAAATGTTCCTGTGAGTTTGAAAGGTGGGCTTGGGTTCACTTTTACTTGGTCTAGCAAGGGTTGAAAAGAAATGGAATTGTTTCTGTTTGAAATCTTGGACTAGAAACACTCAAAGTGGTCTAGTGCGCAAGATTGGCAAAAATGACCATTTGCTTATTTGGTTTGTTTTTGAATCTCTCTTGATTTGTTTCTACTTGGATTTGATTTAGATGATGTTGTTTTCATCTTTAAACCATTCCTTGCTATTCACGACAATCACACAAGTCCGGTCATACAATCAGCACATACACACATGCATTCATATTGATTTTAATTAACAAAAGTTTTTGTTAACCCTAATTTTGGATGATTGGAATTTTATAACCTTGTTCAATTTTTTTGGGATGTTACAAACCTTCCCTCCTTAAAAAAATCTCGTCCTGAGATTTGAGAGATAATAAAAAGGAAACTAGGATTTAAAGAGATCGGGAAACTCCATCTTGATGTAATCTTCTCCCTCCTAGGTAGCTTCTTCTTCAGTGTGGTTGCTCCACTTAATCTTGAGAAAATTGATACTCCGGGTCTTGGTGGTCCTAAAAGCTTCCTCCAAGATACCGATGGGTACTTTGGGATACGTCAGGTCATCATTGATCTCTATGGTTCGGTGATCAATGTTCTTGAAAACATCAGTCTTCTCTGGGACTTCTAGGCATTTGTGAAGTAACAATATATGGAACACATTATGCACTTCTAACATCTTTTGTAGCAGTACCAGTTGATATGATACTTCTACTGAATGGTTCAGAATCTTGAAAGGTCCGATATATCTAGGGAATAACTTTCCTTTGAGTTGGAAACGTTCATTCCCTTCAAAGGCGACACTTTAAGATACACAAAATCTCCAATATTGAAAGCGAGGTCTCGACGTCTCTTGTCCGCATAACTCTTTTGTCTAGATTGGTCTGTCTTGAGGTTCTCACGGATCTTCTTAACTTTCTCTTCTGCTTCACGTAGGATGTCGAGTCCGAAAATCTGACTCTATCCTACTTCCGACCAATTCAAAGGGGTACGGCACTTCCTTCCGTACATGAATTCCGTTGGGGCCATATGCAAACTAGCTTGATAACTATTGTTGTAAGAAAATTCTGCGAAAGGCAGATAGTCTTCCCATTTAGATCCATATTCTAGCACACAGGCTCTCAGCATATCTTCGAGTATTTGATTTACTCGCTCCGTTTCTCCATCAATCTAAGGGTGATAAGCTGTGCTTAAATCTAGTCTCGTTCCTAATCCTTCTTGGACTTTCTTCCAAAATCTCGAGGTAAACTAGGTTCCTCGAGCTGATACAATGTTCTTGGGGACTCCATGCAAACTAATGATTCTAGAGATATACAACTCTGCTAGCTTCAAACTCTAGTATGTGGTCTTTATTGGTAAGAAATGGGCGACTTTGGACAATCTATCGACTATGACCCAAATAGAGTCATTTCCCCTACTAGATGTAGGCAATCTAGTGATAAAGTCCATTCCAACTGAATCCCATTTCCATTCTGCAATCTGTAATGGTTGCAACAGTCCTACGGGTCTCTGATGTCCCGCCTTAACTCTCTATCAAATATCACACTTGGTGATGTAGCTTCTGATTTCTCTCTTCATCTTATGCCACCAAAATTACTCCTTCAAATCCTGATACATCTTCGTTCCTTCGGGGTGGATAGAATAAAGAGTATCATGTTCTTCTTTCAAAATAGCTTGCTTCAATTCTGAGTCTGCTGGCACACAGATACGTCCTTTGTACCACAAAACTCATCTTCGATGAATCCAGGTACTTTGCCGATACTGATACGACGTTTGATTCCATCGATACTAGCATTTCCTTTCTGTGCCTCCTTGATCTGACTGATCATAGTGGGTTGAAGTTCGATGATAGGAAAAAACCCTTCAGAATCATGGAGTTCAAATGGCACGGCAATCTACTAAGGGCATCTGCTACCACATTGGCTTTACCGGGGTGATAGTGAATGTCCAGATCATAGTCCTTGATTAGCTCTATACATCTTCTCTGCATCATATTCAACTCCTTCTGAGTGAAAATACATTTCAGGCTCTTGTGATCCGAATAAATCTCACAACGGTTTCCCATAAGATAATGCCTCCATGTCTTCAGGGCTAGAACTTTGAGGTCATGGGTAGGATAATTCTGCTCATGTTCCTTTAGTTGTTGGGATAGATAAGATATAAGTTTGACCTCTTGCATTAGCACACATCCGAGGACGATCTTGGATGCGTCACAATACACATCAAAGGGCTTCGTAATATCCGGCATGATCAAGATTGGGGCTGAAATCAATCTCTTCTTGAGTTCTTGAAAACTCGCTTCACATTTGTCCGTCCATTCAAACTTCTTATCCTTCTTAAGCAATTGGGTCATTGGTCTTGCGATGCTCGAGAATCCTTCTATGAACTTGCGGTAATATCCCGCTAATCTGAGAAATGCAAGAACTTGGGTTTGGGTGGTTGGGGCTTGCCAATCTTCAACATCTTTCACCTTTGCAGGGTCAACGGTAATTCCTCCGGCTGATACGATATGTCCAAGGAATCCTACTTCCTGTAACCAGAATTCACATTTGCTAAACTTGGCATACAATTGATGCTCTCTAAGGGTTCCATGGATGGTCCTTAGGTGTAGCTCATGTTCTTCTTCCGATTTGGAATAGATCAGAATGTCATCGATGAAAAAAACGACAAACTTATCCAGGAAGTCCATAAAAATCTTATTCATGAGGTTCATGAAATAAGAGGGGGCATTGTTTAATCCAAAGGACATGACAGTGTACTCATACAGTCCATATCTGGTGGTAAAGGCAGTCTTTGGAATATCCTCTGCTCGAATCTTGAGTTGATGATAACCAGTTCTAAGATCAATCTTAGGAAACACTTTGGCACCGGTCAACTGGTCAAACAGGTCTTCTGTTTGGCAATGGGTACTTGTTCTTGATGGTGACATCATTCAACTTCCGATAACCCGTACACAAACGGTTACCTCCATCTTTCTTGTCCACAGTCAAAACAAGTGATCTCCATGGCGGCGCACTTGGTTGGATCAATCCTATTTCCAGCATAGCATCCAGTTGCTTCTTCAGCTCCACTAATTCAGATGGGTCCATACTATCTGGTCTCTGGGCTATGGGTCCGGTTCTAGGGATTAGTTCAATGATAAACTCGATATCCCGATCTAGGGGCATACTGGGCAAAACATCTAGAAATACATCGGGGTATTCATAGACTACTCTGACTTGGTCAATGGTTGGCTGGGCTAGACTCTTGTTGCACTTGAATTGATGGGGCAAGGTTTCAGATACATGCCCTACTGATATTCCAGCTGTACTGGTCATGGTTATGGATTTCTTGGAACAATCGATTAATCCTTTATGTTTCCACATCCAATCCATTCCTAGTACAACTTCCAAATCTTTGGTTCCAAGTACTATTAGATTAGCATAAAAATCTATGCCACGGATTCGGATAGGAACGACCTTGCAAATTTGTCTAGCTTTGGTGGTTAAACCAGGGATTTGAACTATCATAACATGCTTCAATTCTTTAGTAAAAAACGAGTGCGATGCTCCAGAATTAAACAACACTATTGCAAGTACTGAGTTAACAGAAAACATACCTATCACGACATCTGGCGCTTCTTGGGCTTCTTCAACATCCATGAGAAATAGACGGCTGTTGCGGTTGAGCGAATTCCATAGGGCAAATCTTCTTCTAGGTTGAACATAACACTACTTCTAAGTTAGGGCATTGGCATTGGGGGCTACTGCAGTCTTCTTGGGACACTCATTAGAATAGTGACCCTTGGTTCCACATTCATAGCAAGTCACTTGGGACTTGTCCTTTGTTGCAACAGGCACAACATTGCTTCCAGTTCTTGGGGAAGTGTTGGTGTTGGTGGCGACATTGTTGTTGTTGAACTTTGGTGGTGCAAAATTGAAATTGCTGGGGTTTCCGAGGTTGTTGTTGTTTCCTCCGGGTTGGGGCGATACTTTGGTGTATGATGGGTTCCTGGTTGATGCATCATGCGACGCTTGTGGTTCTCATTGGCTTGGTTGATCTTGCCTTCCATCTGAATGGCAGAGTCTACTAAGGCTTCAATATCAGCAAACGGAATGTTGACTAACACCGTCTGCATCTCATCATGCAGACCATTCAGGAATCTTTCCTTGTTCTTAGCTTTAGTGTCAATCTCATCCAGTGCATACCTCGTTAATGAAAAAAAATTGTCACGGTACTCAACGTCATCCTCCCTTGCTTCAGTTCCCTGAATTCATCTCTCAACCTCTTGATCATACCTAGTGGACATGGGTTCTGCTGAACTTGATTTTGAACTCGTCCCAAGTCATCATTTGTCCTCCATTCATGGCACGAACGCTGTTCCACCAAGCTCTTGCATCTCCGGCCAGATAGTGGGTGGCAAACAGTACTTTCTCATTAGCCTCCACTCCTGCGACTTCCAAGTTGTTCTCCATGGTTTGCGTCCAATCATCTACATCTAGGGGCTCTTCAGACTTAGTGAAGATGGGTGGATTGGTGTTCTGAAAGTTCTTGAGCTTTAATACATGGTTGTCCTGATTTCCATGGCCTTGGTTGTTGTTGTTGGACATCTGATCTATGTGTTGAAGGGTGGCTAAGTTGGCTTGACGTTCGGCTCTTTCATCTTCGCGGTCAGAAACCAACATTTGCAAAATTTGCAACATTGGATCCGGGGATGAATTGCTTCCTCCGCGAGGCATCTGAAGATTAAGATAGATCATGAGAAGAGAGGGAAATGTGTAAGGTTTAGGGGTTTTTGTTTTGAAGTTTGACTCAGATTTTTCTAGCAACTTGCTTTTCATTCATTCATTCACACAATACAACACACACCACAACAAGGAAAAACAGATGGTTTTAAGGACCATTCTATGAAAATACGATATAGTGGGACCGGATACAACTCACTAACACTAGTGCTCAAGTGCTACTACTCCTCGAAATCGGTGTCCTCATCATCCTCATCATCATCATCAATGAAGGCGAAGTCATCCTCATCGATGAAGAAGTCCATGGCTTGATCCTCCAGAAAGTCATCATCATCCCTTAGGTAAGAGTAGGGGTCTCCACGAAGGTCTTCCCATGTATTCTCCCTCTCCTCAAGCTACATGTATCTCTCGTGGATGGTGTCCTCCAAGTTTGTGATCCTGTGACGAAGGCGGGCAATGATGCGCTCCTTCTTGTCAAACTGACAGCGACGAGACTTGCAATCCTTCACTAGCATGGAGATGGTCTGATCCTTCTTGGCTGTGATGGCATAGTTGTGGTTTGCGCAGGAGCGGGCATTGTCCAATTCCTTCTGCCGGTCATACATCATGAAGCTGATGTGGTCCACTTGGTTCTTCAGCTCGGGGTGATATGGTGCCTACAGTGGCTTTCCCATAACATCACGCCTTCGATAGAACTCAAAGCGGGTATCGTTGATCTGATTGATACTCTGCCCACACAGACGGGCAAGAGCTTCCTACATTGCCCTGGCAAGCCCAACGAGCCAGTTGTTCTCTCTAATGGTGAACTAAATTCTGTCTGAGGTGGGGGCTTCAATCTTTGCTTGGAGACTTGCAACAATCAGCCATTGCAATTCCTCTCCTTCCTGATCGTTGAGCTGAGCTTCGAAGAACTTGGGGTGCGGGTGCTCCACATGTTCCGAAAGCTGGTCCAAGTAACGCTCAAAGATGAGGTCTCCTCCATTCCCCAACTAATAGAACTTGCTATACTTCACGTCCATCTATAAGAATATAGGATGAGTAGTTAGTAGAGTGATAAAGTGGGTAAAATTTTATGTAAGTTTGCAAGAATTTTTGAGGAACATGAATTTTCATGAAAGAATCTAGGTGATAAGAATGAGAATAATTTTTCATAAATACTCACTTGCTTGGTTTTAAAACTAAGTTTTTGATTCAAACGTCCATTCTAAACTAGGGTCTCCTATGGTCAGGATGGCTCTGATACCAACTTGTCAACACCCGGATTTTTAATCCCAGATGCCTGTTATGCCATACATCGCAATCCCAGGATTACCATTTTTGCGAGACATAACAGATTGGATGTCACAGTACATCATCCATTACAAACCATACATAAGTTCTTACAACAAATAAAGGATCTCATGATCCAGTCTTAATACAATCAAGCAGCGGAATAAAGTAATGATAACGGTAGCATGGGCGAAGCTCCATCTTCATGGTCACAAGGAATGCTGACGATGGGAGATGATCCTAGTTGTCGTAACCTTCATGTGCTCCATCCTCTTGATAGTCTTGTTCATAGTCTGGCCACAGGAATAGCCAGGGACAAAGCCATGAGTACTCTTTAAGTACTCGCAAACTAATACTAACAAGTGAAGGGTTTTGAAAAGGAAGTACTAAGCTCTAGGTTGTTTTGCAAAAAGCTAGATTTATCTCTACTGTGTTTAGAAGCAAAGAAAGCTAGTTGAAAATTTTACAACACCTAAGTGGGAACTTGAGTTTTCATATCACGACCCTGTTGTGGTCAAGTCAAGTCATGATTCATTTCACAAGTCATTTTGAAAACATCTGACGACAGAACAGTATGGCAACTCCAACTGTCCATAACTGCGGATGCGGCTATTCGAATAGTTTGACACTCTGCAGACGTGGTAAACTTTCACCACAATATTTGATACATCCGTCAGGAACAATCCTGAATTCACCATACCCAGTATGTGGATAATCAATCCTAACCTTTCAATTACACGCCCTAGTATAGGCACCTCTCCTGTGAGTTTGGCCTCCCAACCATGACCAACTGTCATCTTGGGAACTGCACAGGTGGACAATCTTCACAAGGTAGCCTCAGCTCAAACCTTGTCCGGAAGGGAACCCATACTAAGGTATATAAATTTCCAGTCAAGCCATACCCAAATTTCGGGTATTTTGGTTGTACGGTAAAATTGGAATGGTATCGCATCGAGACAACCATCAGTTTTATAAAGGGCTAAGGCTCATTCCTTGACATTTTCATCATCAAAATCATCTGGTGTTCAAAAACACCTGTCAAAACATTTCAGTAGAATGACTGATCATTCTAAGGCTTTCATAACTATTTTCACCAAGTATTCCCATCTAAAGTGATCAAGTTTTATGCTTATCACTAGCATCTACAAGTGGGGATAAACACTAATGAGGGTGATAATCAATGATGAATGATCTAATTTCAATCTCATGCCTCAGGATGACATCAAGATTATCTAACTTAGGGAAATTTTTATGCTCTTTATGCTACCTTTAAATATCTTTCTAGAATCTACAAGTCACTAAGTAAACCAAAATAAAGATCTTTCATAAAGAAATAAAATAACTAAGCTTGCAAATAAAACTAGGATTGGGTATAATCAAAATTTAGCTAACCAAGCATGCCGAATGCATTGCATAGGTTATCTAACTTTCACAGTTGCAAGGTTAGATTGCTAAGTTTCAAGTGTTAGCTTGCTAATTCAACGTGTAGTATTAGGCTTGCCTTGTGCAGTGTAGTGGTTGAAGTTCTCCTCGGCTTCTTCCTCGTAGTATCCTCCTTCCTCCTCGTATCCTTGGTCGGTACTAGCGTCTATAAATAAATACAAGGTACAAAATCACCAAACAATACTCAACTACTTCTATTTATCACACCAAGGTTTTCACTAGATGATCTAGCATCATCACAAACATTACAAACCTAAAGGCAAGGTTTTAGTTATTTTATTTTAGAAAAGTAATTTCCACTCATTGAAAACTACTTAAAATTTAATATTCCCCAACTAAAATATGGGATCATGTGGATACATGTCATTACCACATATTTCAGTACATGGGAATGTGTTTTAAAGTGGTTTCACAATTTAATAAGGTTTATCCTTTCTATTTTAATTAATTAAAGTCACTAGAATGGCCTATGGGGCATTCTTTTATTGCTTGACCATTATTTCTACAAGTAAACCTAGATATTTTTATATATTTATAAAGGTCTTGTTAATTGTGATTTTTGAGAGTTGAAATCAACTCAAAAGCTTTTGGGGTTGAATTTTTAAAAATGTTTGAATGCACAAAAGCTTCTACCTTCTTATTTTTACTATAGATGATCTACAATTCCAATTGATTTGAATCCAACAGGTTTGGATTAAGAATTCCAGTACCTTCTAACAAAATTGGTTTCATGCAATTTGGTTCACTGAATCGAGATGGGTTGATTTTTGAAACTAGGTACAGAACTAAGTTCAAAACTAAATGGAAAAACCTAAATTCAAACTACTGGGTTGCGCGGGATGTTAACTGGGCTGGCCCACGGTGCACAACATGCGTGCGGGTGATTTTAAGTGAGTGTCCCCACCAGTCAGTGAGACAGGGGGCTGCGAAGCAGTACGGGGCAATCTAAACCACAATATCAACATCTAATCGAATGGCTGTGACTTATCATCTTCGTCGGGCAACGCCAGTGAGACTAAACCCTAGCGCGGCTAGTGGGGGTCGTGTGAGCCTCACCGGGGCTCAGGCGAGGGTCGGTGATGGGGGCGAATGACGAAGTCGACGACGACGAAACTCCTGGTACCGGTGGCTTCTCCTGGGGCGGCTCCAATCGACAGCTCCTCTTCTCCTACTCCATGACAGACTCCGACAAAATTCCGGCGACCTGCTGCGTGCCTTGCTCCGGGGATGAGGTGGGGTGGTTCTGAGAGAGTGGGGAGTGTGATGGTGTTCTCAACTCCAACAGGGGTGGCCTCTATTTATTGTGCAGTGAGGGGACCGAAGGGCGCGGGTGGAGCTCGTTGGGGTCGGTGGCACAACGAGCTACTGGCATGGGCGATGGTAGGGGCGGTGATGTGCTCCCCGGCAAAGCTCAACGGCATGGTTGTGAGGCGTGGGGCGGTGCGAGTTGGTCAGAATGCTGTGGTGCTCTGGGCGGGTCCGATGGAAGTTTTAATGGCGCATGAGCTGTCCTGGTCGCGCGGTGGTGAACGGGCATGTCATGGCGGTTCCTGGGATGGTGGTTATCATGCACGCAAGCGGCAAGGGCGGCGTGCGGTCTCTGCTCGTGTGTTGTGTGTGTCTCTCTAGTGCGCTCTCGGCATGGCACAAAGGCATAGGGAGCTGCATTTCTAGGGTGGTCCAGGGGCTGGCAGTGCTTTGGCGTTGGACAGGGGGTGGCGGTGGACGGTGGTCATTGTGCCAGACAAGGTTGCCAAGGCTAGAGCTTCTCCTAGCTTGCTGTCGACAGTGGGGTGGCAAGTTGAGGCTCGGCATTCTCACCATTGATGGAAATGGCAAGCTCACAGTGAGCTAAAGCTTGTTAAATGAGCTAGATGATCTACTAAGAGTGTGCTGTGAGCTAACGAGGGAACAAGGTTGGTCAAATCACTGCTCACAATAATGTTTTGTGTTTTGTTTGATTTCTGTTTGCAAGGTGTTTGATGAAATGGCCGAAAGAGATTTAAATATGAATTTTTGATTCAATATTTGTGGGTGTACTAGTCACATACTAGGTAGTATCTGGTTAGGTGGAAAGGTCAAGATAAATTGGTTTGGTTGGTTTTTGAGAATTGGTGTTCTTCACATATGAACTAGATTCAATTTTGAATTGTCATTTGAATCTAGTTGCCAAATGTTTGTGTGAGTTTGAAAGATGGGCTTGGGTTCACTTTTACCTGGTCTAGCAAGAGGTGAAAAGAAATGGAATTGTTTCTATTTGAAATGTTGGACTAGAAACACTCAAAGTGGTCTAGTGAGGAAGATTGGCAAAAATGACCATTTGCTTATTTGGTTTGTTTATGAATTTCTTTTGATTTTTTCTGTGTTGATTTGATTTAGATGATGTTGTTTTCATCTTTAAACCATTCCTTGCTATTCACAACAATCACACAAGTCCATTCATGCATTCATACAATCATCACATACACACATGCATTCGTATTAATTTTAATTAACAAAAGTTTTTATTAACCCTAATTTTGGATTGTTGGGATTTTATAACCTTGTTCAATATTTTTGGGATGTTACTATCCGACTTGCTGAACTCTTTAGCTGAATTTGTGTAAGTTAGAATGGCATCACCATGCCCATGACAAGTGGAAACGAGTCATAAAGCCGACTTTCACATTGGTCTAAGTTGTGTGCCCACCACAACCTCAATGACGAAGGACATTTAGTATAAGCAACATGAATTTATAGTTCCACAATCGAATCACATATTCAATGATGTACATCAGATGCTCATACAAGGACAGCTTAATAACTTTATGAATAGAATGGGAAATATCATCATACATGATTGCCTCTAGGGCATATTCCCAACACTTCTTCACCTGGAGAGGTCTGGTCTTTGAAGCCATAGATGCAAAGTCATAAAGGAGCAGGGGGTTGAGAAGAGGAAGAAAGGTTAATTGTGGAGGTCTGGTGAAGGTGCCCAGGTCCCTTATATTGAAACTTTAACAACATCCTTTTTACTATTTTACTATTAATTTTTAATAAAAGACTATGTATATCAACCTATGCAGAGGCCGGGGTTCTATTCCCCCTCTTAGAAGGAAAAGAAAAAATGACATTTTCTCATTTTTGCAATGTTTCTATATTTTATTTGACTTTTTTAAAGATGGTCAGATGTGTCAGCATAAAAATTCTTTCGAAGAAGCTGTATATTTCAAAACAATAGTTGGTTTTCAGTATGATTGTGTGGGTACAATAATTATATATGAATTTTGGACAAATTTACAAGCAATCTATCATGCACTTGTACTTCAAATTTAACCTACTTTGGTCAATTGAAAAAAGTCATTTAAGTATGAGAAATTAGATAGAAATCTTGAAAATTCATGAAACTTGTTAATGATACGTCGGAAACGTATCTATAATTTTTGATGCTCCATGCTTGTTTAGTATCTACTTTGCTTTGCTTTGTCTATACTTTGAGGTGCTTTTTACATGTTTTTTGGTACTAACATATTAATAAGTTGCCACAGTGCCAGTTGCCTATTTTCTGTTGTTTTTGGTTCCAGAAAAGCTAGTAAGGAAATATTCTCGGAATTAGATGGGACAAACATCAAAGTAAATAATTTTACATGGGGAACAAGAAGTCCAGAGGAGAGACGGAGAGGCGTTCCAGGGCGCCCAGACCCTCCTAGGCGCGGGTGGGTCCTGCCCCGCTCCTAGGAAGGGTGTGGGGCCCCAAGCCACCGCCTCGGCCTCCCTCTTTGCCTATAAGAAGCCCCCGATGCAGAAACGCTAAGCACCCGATCAAATCTCCACGAAACCGTCTGTAGCCGCCGCCACCATCGTCCCTAGATCGGGGGATCTGAAGTTCTTCCTGGCACCCTGCCGGAGGGGAGATCATCCAGGAGGCCGTATCTCCGGTATGATGCCTGAGTAGTTCCACCTTGGACTATGGGTCCATGTAGTAACTAGATGGTTGTATCTCCTTGTGCTTTCATGTATAGATCTTGTGAGCTCCGTTCATGATCAAGATCTAATCTATTTGTAATCATGCATGTTGTGTTTGCGGGGATCCGATGGATATTGAGATTATTATGTTGGTGTTGGGGGTATGCTATATGGGTATCCTCATAACATGTCTCCTATCCGGATAAACCGGGTGTCCCACAGTTGGTAGCATGGCCTATGGCCTGCTGGGCGGCCCAGTTAGATGGATCTAGAAGGGAGGCCCATGCCGGATAAAGGAAGGCTACAGTGGAGTCACCAGCGTACCCGGAGCCTTAGAGTGCAGGATACACAAGACTAGTAATAGACGGTGTAGGACTCTGTAACCTGTCCGGCTAGGACTTTTCCCTGTAACCCTAGGACCTGGCGACTATATAAGTCAGGCATATGGGAGCCTTTAGGGAACGATAACTTTCAATCTCAGACAAACCTTGCATAGCGAACCTATCTTTGTAACTCGGCGTATTGCCCTTATAGTGATTTATAGCAGGAGTAGGATTCCGCCACCATCATGGGATCTGAACCTGGGTAAGCTGTGTTACCTCGTACCGTCAATCGTCCACCTTCCCCCACGTCTCTAAACACGCACTATGAGGACCCCTCCATGGCGTACTCATCGGGATTACCACGACAGTTGGCGCCCACCATGGGGCAAGAGGCGCTTCAAGCTCTTCAGCGGGCGAGGACCAAGATCTTCGCGGGAATCGGCGAAACCATATCCATCGGTCGTGTTCTCTTCTCCGGCAATGTTCCGATCGTCCCTCCCGACGAGTTCTGGATCCCGGCGAAGACAAACCCTACGCGGTGTTCGATCCTTCCTATCGGAGACATCCACCTCTTCATTAGCGAAACTGACTCGGGCACTAGTTTCCTGGGAGTCGGAGGAGTATCAAGGCCCGCACGGACCGCCTATGGGAAGGATACGTTCACGGAAGGATCGATGTCGGATCTCTCCTTGGAGTTTGCCGGCAAAGATCGGAAAAATTCAAGACCCACCCAAACCGCCCCTGTGCAGGATATAAAGGTGGAAGATCGCTGCAAATCCGCTGGCTTCGCCTGTGCGTCTGGACAGCAGAGATCCAAGTTCGTCGGAGTGGTTACCATCTTCGATCTGGCGCGTTGCGTCTAGAGAGAGGGCAAAAATCCCCGCGATTACCTGGCCATGTGGCTCCGTATACGAGCCGATCTGTCCCACTACCCCGATGATAATGCTTTGTATCACTTCGTGGAAGGACTGGACAGCGGCACGCTTCTCCGGCATTCTCTAAGACGGCAGCAGGCAACAGGACGCCTTACCCTTGAAGAGATGGTGAGCACCATCAACAACTACGCGGAGGCTGACGCAGCAGCCCAGAAAGCGCTTGCGCTCATTGACGGAGATCCTCCGATTAAGCCACCGCCACCACGCCTCCGGCCGCCATCGTCGCAGCTGCGCCGCCACCTCCAGTCATCGTCGCTGCTGTTGCACCTCCACCGCCCGTCATCGAGGAAGTCCTGGCACCCTCCGACTCTGTTATTGACGGGCTTAATGCTGACTTCAGTGGAGATTCAGAGGAGATAGATTTCAGTCCAGAAGAGCTAGACTCCGCCATGAAGGGGATGGAGGAGGAGTATACGCGCGACGAGCAAGCCAACAATGTCGTCACGTCTCGAGGGGTGTTCATCACCATTGGGACGGTGATGGATGAAGATAAACCCGGACGAGCTCCGCCTATAGCGCTGGAGAAGGGGAACGACAACTTATTGCTGCTGACGATGATATTGCAAAAGTCATGCCTCCTCCTCCTAACCCAATGCAGCAGCCGCAGGAACTCGGCACCGGCCAGACCAACAACAACACCGCAAACTTGCCGCCTCCGGCATCTACGTTTGCAGCAGCCCAAGTTACTCCAGCTGATAGAGTGATGTACGACAATATCCTCATCGATCCACTGACCATTTCTCATATCCAGAACGTGACCCATCTTGACGAGAAGCGCCAACAACTGCTGGAGGAAGCGCAGGCCATTGCAGAGCAAGGCGCTAAGCTAGATCGAGATCTGGTCAACGCGCAGAAGTCCATAGAGAAAGCTAGAGCAATGGAGGCCGAGTACAATACTTTGTTGCAGCAGCAGAAGGACAAGAAAGCTCCATCTCGTGTCATCAACGATCCTGGTGTAAGGCGAAACCTTGGATGGGCTCCCTCGAAGCCGGAACAGGCCAAGCCATACATTCACAATGAAGTCAAGCATGTGATGCCCACCCCACTCCTTAACCTCGCCATCGCTAAGACCCTTCTGGAGAAGGATAGATCGCCTGAGGAAGTGGAACAGGTCTATGACCTAGTGGCCAAGGCGGTGAAGCAGCAGGAAAAGGCCACCTCTTAGAGGCTTGAGTCCGACCCAGCGCTTTGCCAGTCTAGCCAGTATAAGCTCCCAAGGGACAGATCTCCTCTTGATGTCGGGTCCCAGACGGGTTCATCAGAACAAAGACGGAGGGATGCGCGCAACAGGAAGGATGCTATCCCCATATCCTCCGACCATGGAGAAAAGGCCCGACCTCGTCGCCCATCACCACCACCCCGACCCCCCCGACATCGCGAAGATTAGAAGGCTCAGCATCATATGGATATGCCCCCACCAAAGCAGTGCGGCATTGTCATCCACGATAATGCGGAGCAAACCCGTCATGGCGGAGAGTGCAACCAAGGACACAGGAGCAGGTCACACCATGACCCTCCGCGTCCGACAAGCAACCGTGACAGCCGTGAGGCGTCGCAGGAGGGTAACAGCAAGAAGGCTAACCCACCACCACCTCTGCATCCATCACCGCCAAGCATTCACCATGGTGGAGGGGGCCCGCGTCGCGCACGCAGCCCATCCCCTGTTGAAAGGAAGAAGAAGAACTCAGAGCCGTACGATGCACGTTCGTGGATCGATAAGATCCACGAGGCCCGGGAAGGACCATATCTGGGACCATGTTTCTTTGGACCTGCAATACAGTCTGCAACTTACCCCAAAGGTTTCTGGATTGACAGGACCATCAAGCCCTATGACGGCACCGCCAACCCAGCCACATGGTTGCAGGACTACGACAATGCAGTGGAGATTGCCGGAGGCAACCCCAACGTCGTCGTCAACTACCTCCCGTTAATGTTGGCGGGCACGGCCCGTCAATGGATCGACGACTTGCTGGAGAAATCTATCTACAACTGGTTGTACATGCAAGAAGCGTTCACCAAGAACTTTGAGGGTACATACATGCGTCCCTGAACTGTGGGTGATCTACAACGGTGCGTGCAAGAGAAAGACGAGATATCTCGCCCCTACCTCTCCTGCTGGCTGGACATGAAGAATTCCTGTGTAGGAGTGCACGCTCAGACCGCCATGGCCGCCTTCATCGATGGGTTGGAAAGAGGCACGTTGCTCTGACATAAGCTGAAGTACTTGTAGGACAATCACCAGCTTGACTTGACCCAGATGATTCAGTTGGCTAGTGAGTTCGCAGCTGCCGACGATGATGCTCGCGGCTCCTTGCCGGCAACGGACGTTCCAACTCAAATTCGGAGGAACAGCAGTACAAAGCGGAAAACTGCTCGAGAACAAAAGCAATCTACCGACATGGTCGTTATGACTTTTGCAGGACGAGGTGATGGCGGACAACATGGCCGAGGAAAGGGAGCTGGTCGTGGGCAGCAACGAGGAAGTGAAACTACCTCGGCGCCGCTCCGCATTCCCCAAACCTACGAGGAGTACCGTGATATGCCGTGCCTCGTACACCTCGACATCAACGGCAAGGCCACCCATACCAATCGACACTGCAAGTTCGTCAAGGACCTAAAGGAATACCCGGAGTCTGGCTACAAGCAAAGTCGGAAGAACAGACCGTGAGGCAAGGGAAAGGGGAAGAAGAAGAAGGAGGAGTCCAAGGATTCAAGTGACTTGGACGAGGACGTTGACCCCAAGCACGCCGCCAAGAGTGACAACAAGGGCAAGAACCCCTTCGCGAAGAAGGCTCTAGTCTACCACACTTTCCTTGGCACCCCCAACGTCCAACAATAGAAGACCTCTCTGAGGATCCTGATGGCTACTCTCCCCCCAGTTCCCCAGTGCCTGCGCTGGTCGGAGGTTCCAATTACTTGTGACAGGACGGACCACCTAGACCTTATACCTACGGAGAACTAGTACGCCATGGTCATCAACCCCTTGATTGATGGCGTGGAGTTCACCAAGTGTATGGTGGATAGTGGAAGCAGCATCAACATCATGTACCTAGATAAACTGCAGAAGATGAACTTGACGGAGGCAAACCTAAGGCGTACCAACACCATCTTCCACGGCGTAGTTCCTGGTCGGGAGGCTCGGTCCCTTGGGTACATTACACTTCAGGTTGCCTTTGGTGATGTTAACAATTACCGCCAAGAGCGCATGACCTTTGAGGTGGTCCCCTTAAAGAGCGTGTACCACGTCATATTCGGCCGCGACATATTCCACACGTTCATGGCCAAGCCATGCTTCGTCTACAACAAACTAAAGATACCTGGACCAAACGGTGTCATCACCGTATACGAAAGCTTTACCAATGCATGGGACTGCGAGATGAATGAAGCAGCCGTTGCGGAAGCTATCCTCTACAGCGAAGAATTCAAAGAGATCCAGAGCAAGGTCGATGACTCAGAGATGCCCGCGTCGAAGAAGCAGATCTCCGACTCCACTCCTACGTTCAAGGCCGCCATCGAGACCAAGCCGGTGGAACTTGTGGTAGGCGATGCCTCCAAGGTCACCGCCATTGGGACGAACCTGGATCCCAAATAGGAAAGCGCGCTCGTCGAGTTCCTCCGTGAGAATAGGGACATCTTTGCCTGGAAGCCTGCTGACATGAAAGGTGTACCTAGGGAACTTGTTGAGCACAGCTTAAACATTGATCCAAAATCCAAACTAGTGAAACAACCTCTACGGCGCTTTGGAGATGAGAAGAGATGCACCATTGGCAAAGAGATAGCTAGGTTACTTAAGGCTAGATTTATCCGAGAAGTCCTTCACACCCAATGGGTGGCCAATCCTGTACTTGTCCCCAAAAAGGGAACCAATGAATTAAGAATGTGCGTTGATTACACCGTCTTGAACAAAGCATGTCCCAACGATCTGTTTGCTTTGCCTCGCATTGACCAAGTCATTGACTCGACGGCTGGCTCAGAACTTTTGTGTTTTCTCGATGCATACTCAGGATACCACTAGATCAAGATGAGTAAGTCGGACCAATTGGCCACTTCGTTCACTATCCCATACGGCACGTTTTGCTATGTTACGATGCCCTTTGGGCTGAAAAACGCAGGTGCTACGTACCAGTGGACAATGCAATGTTGCCTTCATGACCAAATTGGTCGGAACGTTCACGCCTACGTGGACGATATCGCGGTGATGTCTAAAAAGTCAAACGACTTAATCTCCGACTTAAAAGAAACCTTTGATAATCTCCGGAAATACAACATGATGCTTAACCCTAAGAAGTGCGTCTTCAGGGTACCAGCCGGCAAATTGTTGGGTTTCATCGTTACCCAGCGCGGAATCGAGGTCAACCCGGAGAAAATAAAGGCCATCTAAAACATAAACCATCCGACATGCCTAAAGGACATTCAACGACTAACAAGTTGTGTTGTAGCAGTTAGTCGGTTCGTCAGCCGACTTGGAGAGAAGGCTCTACCGTTGTACATGTTGCTGAAGAAGGCGGACAAATTCACATGGACGGACGAAGCAGATGCAGCATTGAAGCAGCTCAAGGAGATTCTTTCCTTGGCGCCTATCCTTGCAGCACCCGAGCCTGGTGAGCCCCTGTTAATCTACATGGCGGCAACCAACCGGGTAATCAACATCGTCGTTGTGGTAGAGCGGCAGGAACCAGGCTATGAGCATGGAGTTCAACAACCAGTTTACTATGTGAGAGAGGTCTTGACGGAGTCCAAGCAGTGTTACCCGCACTACCAGAAGATACCTTATGGAGTATTCCTTTCTTCTCGGAAGCTGAGGCATTACTTTCAGGAGCACCCAATCACAGTGGTGAGCAAGACTCCACTGTCCGACATAATCAACAACAGCGATGCTACAGGAAGGGACACGAAGTGGGGCATTGAACTTGCCGCCTTCGAGATCACTTACAAGAGACACGACGCTATCAAGTCACAACCCTTGGCAGATTTTGTTGCAGATTGGACGGAGATGCCAGATGCTACTCCGTTGCCGGAACCAGAATACTGGGTGATGCACTTTGACGGATCAAAGATGCTCAATAGCTTGGGGGCTAGTGTATTGCTACAGTCACCAACAGGAGACAAGCTACACTACGTTCTGCAGATCCACTTTGAGGCTACAAACAACATGGCGGAGTATGTGTAGCCAAGGATATTAGCATCAAGCACATAGTTTGCTATGGAGATTCCGACTTGGCTGCCCAGCAGGTGGCTGGCACCTGGAATGCGCCGAACCCTATGATGGCGGCATATCGAGATGAAGTGGACGAGATAGCCAAGAGCTTCTTGGGCTACGAAGTCAAGTATGTGCCTAGGGAGCAAAATGAGGCGGCTGATATGCTATCTAAGCTTGGATCAGGGCGCAAGCTAATTCCGCCAGGAGTTTTCCTAGACACCTGCGCACACCATCTGTGAAGGGAGCCGACATCGACAACCTGGATAGAGCTAACTCTTTCGTCAACATGGTGACCAAGGTCCCTCCGGCTTGGACAAAACCGTTCATGGAATATCTCAAACACGGAACTTTGCCCGACGACGAGGTCGAAAGACGGCAAATAGTACGACGAGCAAAGGGTTATACCATAATCAATGGGCAACTCTACAAAAGGAGCACTACTGGTGTATACCTAAAGTGTGTTTCCCAGCTAGAAGGTATGGAAATCCTACGCGAAATCCATCTCGGAGATTGCGGGCATCACGCCGCTCCTCGATCGTTGGTTGCGAAAGCCTTCCGATAAGGATTCTACTGCCTTACCGCGAAGGCGGACACCAACAAGCTGGTTGAGACATGCATGGGATGCCAGTATTATGCCTGACAACGACATGTTCCTGGTGAAGAATTGCGAACAATACAATAACTTGACCGTTTGCAGTCTGGGGGATAGACATGGTGGGACCGTTACAGACGACACCTTGTGGGTTTACACATCTGCTTGTAGCAGTTGATAAATTCACTAAATGGATAGAAGCTAAACCCATTATAAAGCTTGATGGGGCAATTGCCCTCAGGTTTGTCCGGGATCTAGTGGTGAGATTTGGTCTCCCACATAGCATTATCACCGACAACGGCACCAATTTGTCACTCGGAGAAGTGGAGGATTATTGTTGGGAGAAAGGCATCTGACTTGACCTTGAATTTGTGGCACACCCACAATCCAATGGTCAGGTTGAGAGAGCTAATGGATTAATTCTGCAGGGAATCAGCCATGTCTTGAGGCACCGCTACATAGAGCAGCTGGAGCCTGGGCGGAATAATTGCCATCTGTGTTGTGGAGTTTACGAACTACACCCAACATATCCACCGGCTACACCCCTTACATCATGGTATATGGAGCAGAAGCCATCCTACCTTCCGACATCCTTCACGATGCACCAAGAGTTGCCGCCTACGACGAAGATGACGCTGAAGAATCCATACGCCTAGATGTGGACCTTCTCGAGGAGGAGCGCGTTTTGGCATGCCAAAGATCCGCCATCTACCAACAGAAGCTACGCCGCTACCATAGTCGCCGCGTTTGGCATCGCTCATTTAAAGAGGGGATTTGGTGCTCCGACTTAAGCAAAAGAAGTCACACAAATTATCCCCGCCATGGGAAGGACCGTTCATCATAAGCAAGGCGCTACTCAATGGGTCTTACTACCTTGTTGACAATCGTGAACTAAAGGATAGACCCAACAAGGATCATAAGCGTAAGCGAAATGACCCGGATGATGACTACCTAGAGCTTGATCGTCCATGGAACATAGCACAGCTACGTCCTTTTTACACTTAGCATTTTTTATCTAATTGTGTACCTCTTATATGATCAATGAAATAAAGCTCTCTGGTTCACTCATATTTCTGAGTCTTTTACCTCCTTTAGTGTTCATTTTTGGATCATCTAAAACCTTTATGCACAAGCTTTGCGATTGCACTTGTGAAAATT
Organism: Avena insularis; assembly: GCA_023614405.1. Taxonomy (NCBI): domain Eukaryota; kingdom Viridiplantae; phylum Streptophyta; class Magnoliopsida; order Poales; family Poaceae; genus Avena; species Avena insularis. The sequence continues at coordinate 266,527,274 of CM042693.1, read as the reverse complement.
CCTCCTACGAGTGTTAGCTTAAGTTTTCTGGTCTACACATTCTTTGTCGTTTTTCTGTGGATTCTGGAGTAGTGACTTTCAACACTTATTGCCGGCGATTTTGTTCTTAGGTTATTAACGGTGCCATTGGGAATCATCACCTGAGCACATGGTTCCGACAACGAGTCTTCCGACTCACGAAAAGTCAAGCATAAGAACCAAAGTAATGGATAATCCAACACTTGCTTAAAACAATATATACATGCTAGAATGTAAGATCCCTCCCTTTATAAAGGTAAGGATCCCTGTAATTGCAATGCTAGTCCCTGGATCAATGCTAGCATCCAAAGTTTAAGATGAAGTACACAAAAACAAAGGTCATTATTACACATCATTCCAGGGACAAACATAGTCTTTTACAACTCCATGGCCACAGGCCTAATACAAGAGTTCAAATATGGAATAAGATAAATAAGTCTTCATCTTCATGTGCCACAGGCAAGCATGTTGAGTGTAGACTCATAACCCCTAATCATCATTAGAATATCCTGCAACATCACAAGTTACAGCCACAGTAGTTCAATACATTGGAATAGTATTGGCAAGTGATACCTTAGTAGAATATTAGCATCTAGATACTACATGCATTTGGCTAAGTGTATCTTAGGCTTGCTTTGCTCAAAATAGGTTTTACCTATCAGTTGAAAATACTAAGTTTTTCTTTTGACAAAACTTTCACAAGGAATCACCAATACACATTAGTGATCCTTCACCCTTGTTCAACCACAAGTTTTAACTTAGAAATTGGGATGAGGATATTCTTGATAGATTCCATGTCTTGATGATCAAGTTGTCCAATACCAGGGACATAGCTAAGTACTTAGATTCTTCCATCTGAAGAGGTTGTGCACTTTCCCCACAAGACTTGATTTTCACCAAGACAGGACCTTTCATAATCCTTCCCTTAGAACAAATGGACGCGCTCCAAACCTATCATCCCACTACCACCAACTGTCCAAATGGCTAAGTTATTGCAACCTATATGATCCAGGCAGAGCCCATAATGCCACGTGGCTGCAAAAGAAGCTTCTTAACATATGGCATCTCAAATCCCTTTATTCCTGGGTGGCTTTCCACAAGTGATATACACAAGGTAATCCATATCAATGGGCCTTGTGTAACTACTCAACACAAACCATTCCTTCCATTCCACCCAGGTGTTTCATTCACTTAGTTGTTTTATTAAGCAAAAACACAAGTCAAAGACTTAGAAATATTTCACATAGCATGAATATATAACCACCCTTGGTTGCTACTATCTAGGCTAAGCAAGGCAATGGTAAGCATCTTAACTTAGGGAAATTTCTAACAATTCTACAACTACTCGGATTTCCCAAGCATAGCATATATATACTTATCAAAATATTCATGCAAGTCCTATACAAAATATTTCTAGTGAATAGTTCAAAAATTAAGGAATAAAATCATGAAGCACCATTTGCCCTGGTAGTTTGGGGAGTTGCAACAATCTTCACAACCACAATCACTATTAGCACCAAAATCTACACATAAAATAAGGCACCAAAATCACATAACAAAATATATAGAAACAAAAATATATGAATACATGCAAATGCCATGTGATGATTTTTCTACACCAAACAAGACAAGTGTACAGTACTAAAACATAAAAAAGTTCAAGAAACTCAATTTAAACTTTATTTTATCTTTAAAACATTTTTCAAATAATTTATATAACCAAAATAAGCCTACACAAGTTTCTGCATAAACAAACATCTTTACAGAGGCAAAACATTAAACACATTGCATAAACAGATAGTATTTTATCTCCTGATTCCAATGATATAAAATTTGTAAAATTTGAACGTGTGGATTAAAAGTTATGAATTTGACAAGTTTGGTTAACTAATAGATCAAATTTCTGTTTCAAATTTAAACTCAGGACACGCGGTGCTCTCTGATTCGTCGGTACCGCTTCACACGGATCTAAATGAAATCTCACGGCCAGATCTGACTCGTACCCCTTCGTTAAGTGATTCTATCTCACGCGTTAGATCTAGATCTAACGGCTCGCGATCAAACGACCAAGGATTGGCGACGGTGGTGCGGCGGCGGCGCTCTGTCAGCGACGCTCCGGTGAATACAGGAGGGGCTGGAGTGTGTGGTATGGCTTACCAGACTCGCACGGTCACGAGGAAGCTCAACGTGGCAGTAGTTTGTCGAGGGGCGCACAGACGCAGCGGCAGGACCTCGTCGGAGTTTTCTTTCGCGTCGGGTGTTCACTGCTGGAGATGGAGGCGACGTTCTAAGGTGCAATACGATGAACGAAAGGCATTAGGAGATGCACAGAGGCGAGGCGAACACTGTCGTATGAACTAGGGGTCAAGGGGCGGTCTGGTTTTACCGTGATTGTTCGCCGGAGTCGGGCGGCGCTTCGGTCGTTCGCGGGGCTCGACGGAGACGACGACCTGGGGCGTTATAGAGCAAACCAAAGGTGTGAGAAGATGTGCACAGGCATTACAAGCAAGCTCGCAAGAACGAGAGGTGAAGGGGAGCACGAGGTTCACCGGAATAGGTCGCCGGAGTGCGTCGGGCAGCGGCATTGCAGCTCGAATTGCCGGCAGCCTGGTGGCGGAAATGGTGTGACGAGTGAGGGGAAAGACTCGCGGTGCGGAGATGTTTAAGTAGGAAGAGGCTCGGCAGGAAACACCTGCTGAATCAATGGCAATTATGCCGCGCTATCAACGGCAGCAACGGCAGCGACGACGTGTTCTTGCGCGGGATTTCGGGAAGACGATAGTGACGTGGACGAGGCCCATTGATCAGTGACTGGGGGTAGGTTCTGCGCGGGTGGGTAAAAGCAGAGAGAGGAGTGGCCCGGGTGGGAAACCTTCATAATTTTGGGCATAAAACCAAGCTGTCTTGCTGGACTTGTTTGGTTCCTTTTGAAAATTCAAAATAACAGTGCCTTAGCACAAGATTTAATGAAGATATGTAAATGGTTTAAAGCCATATTTGTTTTGGAAATTTTGTCTAAGATTTAACGCTCAACCAATCCAACTTATGAGCAAACAAAACTTGATCTAAAACAATTATTCTCTCACTTGAGAGTGGCATTGGATCAATGTTTGCTTACATAAAATAATAAGCACTTAGTGCTTCTATTTTCTTGAAATGAGTTTGAAATTGATCCCTAAATGATATGCATGCACGAATGATATGCAAAGCTTTGAAAACATGATTTTAGGGATGTTACAAATCTAACCCCCTTAAGGTGAATCTCGCCCTCAAGATTCGGATTGGATAGCAAATAGGTGAGGGTGGTATTTCCGAAGATCATCTTCGCTTTCCCATTTTTCTTCTTCTTCGGAATGATGGTTCCATTGAACTTTGCAGAATTTGATAGTCTTAGTCCGAATAACTCTTTCTGCAGTTTCAAGAATCTTGATAGGTTTTTCCTCATAACTGAGGTCACTCTCCAATTGAACCTCCTCCAAATGTATGGTATCCTTCAAAGAAGTCTCTTCCATCTCTAGATGGAATTTCTTAAGCTGACTTACATGAAATACATTGTGAACGACAGACAATGATTATAGCAATTCAATCTAATAATCCACTTCTCCTTTACGACTCAGAATCTTGAATGGTCCAACATATCTTGGGGCCAATTTACCTTTGACACCAAATCTCTTCACTCCACGAAGTGGTGACACTCTAAGATAAGCTCTATCACCCACTTCATAGGTGACTTCTCTACGCTTAGGATCTGCATAGCTCTTCTGTCGGGACTGTGCTATCTTCAATCTGTCCTTAACTAGCTTGACCTTCTCTTCAGCCTCTTTGATTAGTTCTGGTTCGAACAGATTTATTTCTCCCACACCATTCCATAACAATGGGGTGGTACACTTTCTCCCATAGAGAAATTCAAATGGGGCCATCTCAATACTAGCTTGATAGCTATTATTGTAAGAGAATTCTGCGTAAGGCAGACTTTCATCCCAACTGGCTCCATAGTCTAGGGCACATGCCCTCAACATATCTTCAAGAATCTAGTTGGTCCTTTCTGTTTGTCCATCAGTCTGAGGATGAAAAGAAGTGCTGAATTCCAACCTCGTTCCCAATGACTCATGTAGTTGCCTCCAAAAATGAGAAGTGAATTGAGTTCCCCTATCAGACACAATACTCTTGGGTACTCCATGTAGACATACAATTATACTCATATAGATCTTGGCTAACTTATCACTTGTATAGGTTGTCTTCACAGGTATGAAATGCGACACTTTAGTTAGGCGATCCACTACTACCTAAATAGAATCATATCCTGACCTGGTCCTTGGCAATCCGGTGATGAAATCCATGCCAATCTTGTCCCACTTCCAATCAGGAATAGGTAGTGGTTGTATCAATCCTGCTGGTTTCTAATGTTCCGCTTTCACTCTACTACATACATCACACAAAGCAATATGTTCGGTGATGTCTTTCTTGAGATTATTCCACCAAAATCTTTCCTTCATATCCATGTACATTTTGGTGTTACCCGGATGAATGGAATATGGTAAGTTATGTGCTTCTTGTAAAAGCAGTTTCCCAAGCTCCGGATCTTGCAGAACGCAGATACGTTTTCCATACCATAAAGTACCCTGTTCGTCTTCATGGAATCCTTTGGCTTTTCCTTTACCAATCTTTTCCTTAATCTCCTCAATTTCCTTATCTGTCTTTTGGGCTTCTTTGATTTTGTCCAACAAAGTGGGTTGAACATCCAATGACATGAGATGTCCCTCGGGCACAATTTCCAATCCGAGATCTCTAAATTGGGCACACAGATGATCTGGCAACTCTCCCTTAGTAAGGCCATTCACAAAAACCTTACGGCTTAGAGCATCTGCTACAACATTTGCTTTACCGGGGTGGTATTGCAAACTCAATTCATAGTCCTTGATGAGTTCTAGCCATCTTCTTTGTCTCATGTTGATTTCTTTCTGAGTGAAGATATACTTCAAACTCTTGTGATATGTGAACACTTCACATCATTTTCCCAAAAGATAGTGTCTCCATGTTTTGAGTGCATGGACAACAGAGGCTAACTCCAAATCATGAGTAGGGTAATTTACCTCATGAGTTTTGAGTTGTCTCGAGGAGTAAGCCACAATTTTCCCTTCTTGCATTAGCACTTCACCTAATCCATGATGGGATGCATCACAGTATACTTGGAAATCCTTCTCCAAATCTGGCAAACATAAGACTGGTGTTGTCACCAGCCTCTTCTTCAATTCTTGGAAACTGAGTTCACATCCTTCAGACCAAGCGAATTTCTTGTCTTTATTTAGTAGCTCTGTCATTGGTTTAGCTACTTTGGAGAAATTCTCAATAAATCTTCTGTAGTATCCTTCCAAGCCAAGGAAACTATGAACCTCTTTTACTGACTTAGGAGATTTTCATTCAGTTACAGCTGACACTTTAGTAGGATCAACTGCTACACCATCTCCTGACATAATGTGTCCAAGAAATCCAACTTCATTTAACCAAAATTCACAATTGCTGAATTTGGCATACAGCTTATGCTCTCTAAGCTTCTCAAGTAACAAACGCAAATGTCCTTCATGCTCTTCTTTGCTCTTGGAGTACATCAGAATGTCATTGATGAAAACGACAAAAAACTTGTCAAGGAACTCCATGAACACTTTGTTCATCATATTCATGAAATAAGCTGGTGCATTGGTCAAACCAAAAGGCATCACGGTGTACTCATACAATCCGTACCTAGTGGTGAAAGCTGTCTTAGGTATGTCTTGTTCTCTTATCTTAAGCTGAAAATAACCTGATCGGAGATCAATCTTTGAGAACACACAGGCTCCTTCTAACTGATCAAACAAGTCATTGATTCTAGGCAAAGGGTATTTATTCTTGATAGTCACCTCATTGAGTGAACAGTAATCTATGCATAACCTTTGACTTCTATCTTTCTTTTCCACAAACAAGACTGGTGCTCCCCAGGATGAAGAACTTGGTTGAATAAATCCTTTCTGCAACTGTTCTCCAAGTTTTTTCTTGAGTTCTTTCAACTCATCAACTGGCATCTTGTACGGTCTCTTTGCTATTGGTCCGGATCCTGGTAGCAAATCAATCAGAAATTCCACATCTCTATCTGGTGGCATTCTCGGTAATTCTTCCGGGAACACATCCGGATATTCACTCACAATTGGCACACTATCTATGCTAACCCCCTTAAGGGAATTTAGCTTACTTCCTTTTGATTCAAAGTTAGATTTGAATCTTATCCGTTTCTTTTCCGGGGTTGTGAGTGCGACAGTAAGATTGGCACAATCTAGTACTCCTTCATATTTGGTCATCTAGTCCATTCCCAAAATTACATCCAGTCCTTGAGAATCTAGGATTATCAGACTCACTGGAAACTTATGTTTTCCAAACTCTATCACTAGATCACGGCATCCAAGACTTACTATCATATCTCCACCGGGAGAACTTACTTTTATTGGACACCCAATGTTTTCAGTTGGAAACCCATTTCTATCAACAAATGTTTTTGATATGAATGAATGTGATGCACCAGTATCAAAAAGAACAAGTGCTGGAATAGAATTGAGTTTGAACTTACCAGCCACAGCATCGGACTCCTCATAGATTTCTTCCACATTGATGTGGTTCACTTGTCCCTTCTGGAAAGGGTTGGGCTTATTGGGTCCTTCAACTTTCTTTTCTGGGCATTCATTTGCATAATGCCCCATCTTCTTGCACTTGAAACATTCAACCTGACTAAGATCCTTTTTGACAGGCTGGCTTCCACTACCACTTCCACTTCCATTGTGGTGGCTTTTGTATCCACTCTTGTGATTCTTGTACTTGTCATTGTCATGACTACGCTGATGCTTATTGTCATGATGACGGTTGTGGTTATGGTGGCTGTTGTATTTTCCATGCTTGTGGGATCCAGAACTCCCACTATCATCATAATAGGAACGCTTGTGAGACGATCCCGAGCTGTGCCTGTCAGAGTTGTGTTTCCTCTTTATTCTTTCAACCTGTTTCATCTTGCTCTCCAAGATGGCAGCCTTGTCACAAAGGGATTGATAGGTGGGGACATAGGCCACAGATAGCTGCAGGTTTAGTTCATCATTCAACCCTTCGAGCAACTTCTCCTTCCTCTTGGCATCAGTGTCAACTTCATCCGGTGCATAACGCGCCAGATTGTTGAACTCCTCAATATATTCAGCCACGCTGCGGTGGCGTTGCTTCAAGTTATGAAATTCCTTCTTCTTCAAACTCATCACTCCGGATGAGATGTGACTTGTACGGAAACCATCTTCAAAGATAGCCCATGTCACATCCTCAATAGGAGTGGTGATCTGGAAGTTATCCCCCCAAGTAGCTGCTGGTCCTTCCAACAAGTATGCGGCAAACCTGACTTTATCTTCATCAGTACAGCCAACAGTTACCAAATCATTGTTCACTGAGAGTAGCCAATCATTGGCCACCATGGGATCAGTAGTTCCTGAGAACTCTGCTGGCCTCAGTCTTAGGAATCTGGTGAGTATGTCAAAACCTGGTGGATTGTTCTGATTGTTGTTGTTGTTATTATTATTATTATTGTTGTTGTTGTTATTCTGATTCTGTATGGAAGTGGTCATCATCTGCATCAGCTGCATCTGAGCTGTCATTAGCTGCTGCATCTCTGGGGTGACATTGTTGTTTTTCGGGTTGGGATTGGCACGTCGAGGAGGCATCTGTGATTTTCAATAAGGATAAGAATGCGATACCCATAGATGCTTATTATGCACAAAACAACACATAGATAATCACCATACAAGCATCAAAATAACATAAGGATCAACAACATAGACAATAGGTTTTGAAAAGTAAACACACCAATAGCAAGCCATCCACATGTTGGATGGTCATTGCGACTCAATAATCAAAAGCATGGTAAATAATAAGTAAACGAGTAGTCATCACTACTCCTCTGCATCAACCTCCTCATCGACAAGTGTAAAACCTGCATTCTCCATAGCAGTCTTGTATTCCTCGACATTGGTAGTCAAGTCCTCTACTTTGGCTTTGAGAGCCCTCTTCTGTGAACAAAGTCTCTCAATCACCACCTGCTGATGCTCGAGCTCAAAGTCCTTGGCCTCTAGTTCTGCAGTCATCTCTCGAATCCTCTTGTTCCTATCTTGGAGTCTTTTCTCTTGACTCTTGAACTTTCTATCCTGACTCTCAAACTTGGCCTCCATTTCCTTGACTATCTCATCTTGCTCCGCGAAGAGCTTGTCCTTCTCACGAAGCTACACCTGGAGTTCGTCATTGCTAAGCATGATGTTGGTCCTATCAGTATCTAGGTGCCTAAGAAGAACCTCTAAGTCCTGTAGGTATAGACGAATCGTCTCTGCCGTCTCTCTAGCAGTATCCTCGAAGTCAATGGCCTCACCATCCTCATCACGTCTACCGAAGGCGTGGAAGTGAGTACCTCTAATCTCTCGAGAGTGTCTCCCTAACAAACGTCCAAGCAAATCCTACTTGACTACCTCTAGGCCTCTCTCCTTGTCATCATGCATGAGCTTGAAGGTGATATCCTCCATGGCTGGCTCAGTCTGGGGTCCTGCTGAGTAACCTTGAAGCCCCAAAGGTCCTTCCTCTCGAACTTGGTGAGGGGAAGCATCATGATGCCCGGAAGCGGAAGATTGAGCACACTAGTGAGATCAATAAGACGAGTGCCAAAACGAGTTCCCTTGAACTCTTCAGCCAGGCTGATAGTAACATTAGGCATCTATTTTATAAGATAGAGAAAATTTAGAAATAACATCAACAGAAAAACACAAAACAAGGTAGCACAAGCATATCATTTGCAAACCAAACACACAAGTCATGGTATACATAAATCCATTACAAGCATCCAAGGTTCAACATAACTTAGACAAAAAATTTGGAAAGGAAATGATAAGTGTGGTGGTCCAACTAACGAAGTATATTGCAACTCTCACTCACTAGACAAAATGGCTATCAAAGCATCCTTAGTAGCCATCTGCCTATCTTGTTCTCAATATTCCAAAATCAAGTCTATGATGTCTTCCCTTAGTTGTTGGTTGGTAGTTTCCAACTCTTGGGTATGCTTCTTTTCTTCCCTAATGTCATTTTGGGTGTTAAGCATTCTGCACTTGAGTCTTTCACCAAGCTCTTTGATGGCCTTCCAAGCTACATCCCTGGTAGAATCAAAGAATGTGGTGTGCATCACTGAGTTGGTGACCATGCAGAATCCTGATTCTTTGTGGTTGTCTTCCTTGTTTTTGTACAAGTGAAGTTGCACCCACCAATATTCTTCTCCTTCATCCATCATAGGGAAACCTTTGTACACAGCTACACCATGTATCCCCATGGTAACCATAAGGTTCTTGAGGGCCTTTGGAAATTCAGTCTCACGCTCTAGGGTCATGGTCATGAGTGGTCCCTTCCTTACATCTTCGTTGATGGAGTTCATCTACAAATAGAGATGAGAAAGAAGAATCAGAAAAGTTTACGAGAAGAAAAAGACAAGTGTGGAAATTGTTGAATTTTTTTCCTTAGTGGTTTCTAATCCAATCCTAGGGTCCTAATCCTACAGGCAACACAGTGCTCTGATACCATCTGTAAGATCCCTCCCTTTATAAAGGTAAGGATCCCTATGATTGCAATGCTAGTCCCTGGATCAATGCTAGCATCAACAGTTTAAGATGAAGTACACAGAAACAAAGGTCATTATTACACATCATTCCAGAGACAAACATAGTCTTTTACAACTCCATGGCCACAGGACTAATACAAGAGTTCAAATATGGAATAAGATAAATAAGTCTTCATCTTCATGTGCCACAGGCAAGCATGTTGAGTGTAGACTCATAACCCCTAATCATCATCAGAATATCCTGCAACATCACAAGTTACAACCACAGTGGGTCAATACATTGGAATAGTATTGGCAAGTGATACCTTAGTAGAATATTAGCATCTAGATACTACATGCATTTGGCTAAGTGTTGCTTAGGCTTGCTTTGCTCAAAATAGGTTTTACCTATCAGTTGAAAACACTAAGTTTTTCTTTTGACAAAACTTTCCCAAGGAATGACCAATAGACATTAGTGATCATTCACCCTTGTTCAACCACAAGTTTTAACTTAGAAATTGGGATGAGGAGATTCTTGATAGCTTCCATGTCTTGATGCTCAAGTTGTCCAATACCAGGGACATGGCTAAGTACTTAGATTCTTCCATCTGCAGAGGTTGTGCACTTTCCCCACAAGACTTGATTTTCACCAAGATAGGACCTTTCAGAAGCCTTCCCTTAGACCAAATGGATGCACTCCAAACCTATCATCCCACTACCACCAACTGTCCAAATGGCTAAGTTATTGCAACCTATATGATCCAGGCAGAGCCCATAATGCCATGTGGCTGTACTAGAAGCTTTGTAAGGTTCCCAACCTTTAATAAGGTAGAGATCCCTGTGTTTACAATGCTAGCCCCTGGATAAATAGCTAGCATCCACAGTTAAGATGTAATATCAAGAAACAAAGGTCATAATACACTTTATAACCAGGAATAAAATAATTCATTACATCTTACATAGCTCATTTCGCTATCACATTAAAATGCAGCAGAATATATATCATGGAGTCCTTCATCTTCAAAGTGCCACAGGAAATCATGTTGGTTGTAGACTTGTAATCCTATTCAACACACTTCACTAACATCAAACAAACCTGCAACATAATAAGTTGCAGCCACAAGGGTCAATACATTTGAATTGTATTGGCAAGTTTCACTATTATGTATAAATAAGTGGATCCTATCATTACATGCATATTTGGCTAAGTAGGGTTTAGGCTCTTTTGCAGAAAGAAAATAGTTTTATCCTATCTGTTCAAAATAGTTTTGATCTTTTTGTCAAATCTTTCTGAACTCCTTGGAAAACTCCAAGTGCTTCTAATCCCTTGTTGTCACCATCAAGTTTTACTTTGGGAAATTGGAATGTCGAGATCTTCCATATCTTCAGGCCTTAGTTGCTCAGAGTTGTCCATAACCGGGGACACGGCTAAGTACTTAGAATTTGATCTTCTACAAAAGTTGTACACTTTACCCACATGACACAATCTCGTCTTGATGCCACCAGTGGCCGCTGGATAAGTACTCACCAAAATGGAGTACTGGCAGATCGAGAATGTGACAAAGTCTTTCCATAGGAGTCCTCCCAATACACAATGCTAGCTTGTCAACCAGGAACCAATGTATGGATATATTTCCAATACACAATTCTAGTTAACCTGAAGATGCCAATGCATGGGTCTTCCACTATGTAGTTGACTAAGCCAGATCCCATTTAGCATGTGGCTATACACGGAAGCCACTGTACGAGAAACATGTTCAATCTCTAAGTCCCTGGGTGGTTTTCTTCTAGTGCACATACAAAGATATAGCCATATAAACATGGTTCCCTTTGTTGCCACCTTGTACAAAACTTGAGTATCCTTTTCCACCCAGGTGGTTCATTGAGTACTTGTTTTATTATATAAAACATATATCTTTCCAACACTTCATATAATCATATCATGTATCCCATCCCAAATATATAGCAGGGCTAAGCTTACTACAACTACAATGTTTTCACTAAGTAAGATATAAGGGTATCTTGCAAATATCACACTCTTCTAACTTCACTACAATTCAATCAAGCAAACACATATTCAACTAGCATTCAAACAATTTATCACACATAAAATAACAAAAACAAGGTCATATTGGTCAATTACAAAATAACAAAAATAGCAAAAGATGGTTTTAAACATTTTAAAGCTCATATTGGTCAATTACAAAAGTGGTAAACCATTTGCAAAAGGTTTCATCTCATAAACCAAATATTATGCTAACGTGATATTTTATGTTGTTGAAAATATCTTTTAGCAAACTAATGACTTTATATGGTTCATAAAATATGTTCTTAACTCTCAAAACTTGGTGTTTAGGGTCAGAAGGTTTGAATCAAATCATTTCCCAAAGGTTTACTCAAAAATCATTTCTAACCATAAACAATATTTTTATTTGACTAGAAATGTGCTAATTCAAATATTTATTCCTTAACTTCACAAAATACATTTTTAAAACCATAAGTTGGTTCCTATGGTCAGTAGGTTCAAAACAAACCAATTATCAAAGATTTCATCTTAAAAATATTTCTAGAACAAATTTTATATTCGAATTATGCCTACACATGTTTCTGCAAATTCAACCAATTTTCCTGAAGCAAAACCTTAAAAAAAGTGCATGGTTGCAAAGTACTTGTTCTTCTAATTCCATTGATATAAAATTAGCAAAATTTGGACATGTAGAATTAAAGTTATGAATTTTACAAGTTTGCATATCTAATAGAACAAAAATTTCTGTTTTAAACAGACTCTGTCCACGTGGCGCTATCCTATTGGACGGTAACGCTTCGGCTGGATCGCGCTCTGTGGGATGTTGGATTTAAAACACATTGCACGGCTCAGATCCAACGTAGCCCTTCGATTAAATGAATCTATCTTAGCTAACGGATTGAGATCCAATGGATCACAACAGCCAGACCAGGAACGGGCGGCGCTAGCGCGGCGGCGAGCGGCGGAGCACTCTGTCAGTGTCATTGCCAACGAACCAGGAAGCAAGAGAGGGAACGGAGGTGCTCAAATGGTTCGCAAGGGTGTAGAGAAGCTCGACGTGGTCTCTGTTCATCGAGGGGCGCCCGGGTTCCAGAGGGATTGCTCGTCGGAGTTGCCGTGGCGTCGGGCACTTCCTGTTGTTGACGGGGGCGAGGTTGCAGACCACGAGAGAGCAAGCAAGTAGTGGTGTTAGACGCGCAAGGCTACGACGAGTGCGGGGGCATCATCCAGGGAGATTACAGGGAAAGGTCGCCGGAGAGGAGTCAGACGATGGTGCCGATGTTTTGTCGAGGTTGCTGATCCTCTAAGGCGCATGCGGGCAAGGGGAAGGCACAGGGAGGTGCGCCTTGTACTGGGGATTCCACTCGTTTGCTCTGGGGGCAATGGGGCTGGCGGTGTTGGCCGTAATTGGTCGGAGAACACGTCGGAGACAGTGGGGTGCGAGCTCGCAATTGCGGCAGCCTGGTGGCAGAGTGGGAGAGGCAAGTGAGGGGAAAGGTAGAGGGGACATGGGCGATTAAGTATGGCATAGTCGTAGGGAGAGTGATGGCCGCAATAACGCGAATTAACGTGAGGAATAAACAGCAGAAATGGCGATGAGGGGGGCTTGGTCATCGCGGTGGGGAAGAAAATGATGACCGGGCAGTGGGGTCCAGAGGTCAGCGAGGTGAGTGAATGCACATGGGGTCACCAAGTCAGTTGCTGAGTGGGTTAATCCGTGAGTAAGAAAACGTTTCGGGGTGAGAGTGGGGGGTGGGCTCGCTGGGCTAGTTGCTGGGCCTGCTGGGCTGGGCCAGATGGGTTGGGTTAGTTCATTTTTTTATACTGAATGCTTTTTCTTTTTCTATTTTGAATTTCTGTTTTGATTTTATTTCAAACAATTCAAACTCCATTTGAATTCAAACCACCACCAAACTTTTGGGTATAATTCAATTATGTTTATCTACATATACCAAAGTCCAAAATAGAACAATTATTTTTAGGGTTTATTATTTATTAAAAATAAATAAATAGTCTTTAGTCTTTATTTCAAATAGAAATCAAATATGTTTAAAACTCTATTTGACTTTCTAAATTTTTCCAAAACCTTTTCAGTAGGTTTTATTAAAAACATAACACTTTGAAATATAATTTAAAATACTTTAATAAGTTTTTAATGATCATTCAAAATAGGAAAATGTCTATACTTGAATGAAATTTGGATATAAATAAATCCTCATGGTTTTATTTAAATAAACCTTTACTATTTTTATCAAACAAAATATTTTATTTTAAATCCTTGGCCAAGATTTAATTTGGCTCTTTTTTAAAAATAGACCTTATTCATGATTTCCACTTTTGCTTATAAAAACCCTATCTTTTTATTTGAAGATCCATAAATGGTGATTCCAACTATTATAACTTTATTTATTATTTGTTTATATTTTTAAATCCCTTTAGGATTATATTTGATAAAATAGGTTTTGATGTTTCCAATTGGAAATCAAAAAGTTCCTTTTCACCCTAAATTGCAACAAATTTTTATTTTGTTTATTTCTTTTTCATATTTCAAAATTTGGAAAATTTTGGGATGTGACAGGCTACCACCCTTAAAAGAAATCTCGTCCCGAGATTTGGGAAGGCTAGGGTTTCAAGTTGGCTTCAAGGCAACTAGGGTACTACCACCCTTAAAAGAAAGTCTCATAGGGTTACATTGATGTTTCACTTGACTTATGGGTTTAACACTTGATATCCATACAAGAATCCTTATTTGACTCTTCTAAGTTAACTAGTTCCTGACATCCACTTCTTCTATCTCTTCAGAGTTCCCATCCATGTCAATGTGGTTCACATGTCCTTTTTGGGTCACATTGGAGTCATTTCCATTGGAGTTTTTAGCATCCTTTTTCTTTTTCTTCTCAGGACAGTCTGATGCATAGTGTCCAAGTTCCTTACAATTATAGCACTACAACTGGATAATGTCTTTCTTCCTAAAAGTGTCATGTTGGTTCTGACCAAGGTCATCTCCATTGACAGTATCATTTCCATTATTATCACTTCCATTGTTGTTGTGGTGATACTGATATGGTTCAGAATCTTCATTGATCTTTTTGAATGAACGGTTCTTTTGTAATGATCCTGAGTGATACTTGAGTTTATGCTTCCTCTTTCTATTCTCAACTTGATTCATCTTGTTTTCCAAAATGGTGGCTTTGTCACAAAGTGATTGATAAGTTGGGACATAGGCTATAGCTAGCTGCAGGTTCAACTCATCATTAAGTCCTTCAAGAAATTTCTCCTTTCTCTTAGCATCTGTGTCAACTTCATCAGGTGCATAGCGAGCCAGATTGTTGAATTCTTCAATATACTCAGCCACACTGAGGTGATGCTATTTCAGATTGTGGAACTCCTTTTTCTTTAGGTTCATCACTCCAGCTGAGATGTGAGCTGTACGGAAACCATCCTCAAAAATATCCCATGTCACATCCTCAAGGGGAGTAGTGATCTGAAAGTTGTCCCACCATGTTGCTGCTGGTCCTTCAAGCAGATGTGATGCAAATCTAACTTTTTCTTCATCGGTGCAGCCAACAGTCACTAAGTCCTTATTCACCGAACGTAACCAATCATTGGCTACCATTGGGTCAGTTGTTCCAGAGAACCTTGCAGGCCTTAGTTTCAGAAACCTGGTGAGCATATCATGTGCGGGAGGATTATTCTGATTGTTGTTGTTGTTGTTGTTGTTCTGATTCTGTATGAACGTGGTCATCATCTGCATTAGCTGCATCTGAGCTGTCATCATCTGCTGCATCTCAAGAGTGATGTTGTTATTGTTGTTTTGGTTGGGGTTGGCATGACGAGGAGACATCTGTTGGTTTGATAGGGATAAGTAATGATGGATAGGTCTAAAGAAGTTCTAACACACCATCCAAAACAATCAAGTTCAAATCAAACAATCAAGCAATCATCAAGCAACTATTCACTTAACAACTCATGAGCTTAACCCATGAGTTGAAGGAAACAACAAGTTTTCTTAAAATAATTAACTTAGTATAGTCATACCTGATAGGTCAATATGATCCATACACTAACATGATATAAATGTTTTGGTAGGCAATCTAATGTCTCTTGGTTTTTCACTTGTAGTCCTTAGTGATGCCTCAGTTGAAGTCCTTGGTGAAACTAAAGTTGAAGTCATTGGTCATGGTAGAGGATTTGTCCATCAAGTTGAAAAATAAAGAGATGTGGAATCAAAACCAAAAAGGTTGAGGAAAGAGTTTACAAGATTGTTTGTAAATAAGTTTTGGAACAAATACAACTCCTATTTTTCTAAGGGGTTTTGTCCAATCCTAGGGTTACAATCCTACAGGCAACACAGTGCTCCAATACCATCTGTAAGGTTCCCAACCTTTAATAAGGTAGAGATCCCTGTGTTTACAATGCTAGTCCCTGGATCATTAGCTAGCATCCACAGTTAAGATGTAATATCAAGAAACAAAGGTCATAACACACTTTATAACCAGGAATAAAATAATTCATTACATCTTACATAGCTCATTTGGCTATCAGATTACAATGCAGCAGAATATATAGCATGGAGTCCTTCATCTTCAAAGTGCCACAGGCAATCATGTTGGTTGTAGACTTGTAATCCTATTCAACACACTTCACTAACATCAAACAAACCTGCAACATAATAAGTTGCAGCCACAAGGGTCAATACATTTGAATTGTATGGGCAAGTTTCACTATTATGTATAAATAAGTGGATCCTATCATTACATGCATATTTGGCTAAGTAGGGTTTAGGCTCTTTTGCAGAAAGCAAATAGTTTTATCCTATCTTTTCAAAATAGTTTTGATCTTTTTATCAAATCTTTCTGAACTCCTTGGAAAACTCCAAGTGCTTCTAATCCCTTATTGTCACCATCAAGTTTTACTTTGAGAAATTGGAATGTCGAGATCTTCTGTAGCTTCAAGCCTTAGTTGCTCAGAGTTGTCCGTAACCGGGGACACGGCTAAGTACTTAGAATTTGATCTTTTGTAGAAGTTGTACACTTTACCCACATGACACAATCTCGTCTTGATGCCACCAGTGGCTGTTGGATAATTACTCACCAAAATGGAGTACTGGCAGATCGAGAATGTGACAAAGTCTTTCCATAGGAGTCCTCCCAATACACAATGCTAGCTTGTCAACCAGGCACCAATGTTTGGATATATTTCCAATACACAATTCTAGTTAACCTGAAGATGCCAATGCATGGGTCTTCCACTATGTAGTTGACTAAGCCAGAGCCCATTTAGCATCTGGTTGTACACGGAAGCCACTGTACGAGAAACATGTTCAATCTCTAAGTCCCTGGGTGGTTTTCTTCTAGTGCACATACAAAGAGATAGCCATATAAACATGGTTCCCTTTGTTGCCACCTTGTCCAAAACTTGAGTATCCTTTTCCACCCAGGTGATTCATTGAGTACTTGTTTTATTATATAAAACATATATCTTTCCAACACTTCATATAATCATATCATGTATCCCATCCCAAATATATAGCAGGGCTAATCTTACTACAACTACAATGTTTTCACTAAGGAAGATATAAGGGTATCCTATTAGGATTTAGCATAGCATAAAATATAGTAGTCCTTATCATGCATGTTACAAAAATCCACTAAGTGTAATGAAAATAGTAGGACATGGAGATAGTGTCACTTGCCTTTTTAGTAGAGAATATTGGTTCACTTCTTGATCTTGCAAATATCACACTCTTCTAACATCACTACAATTCAATCAAGCAAACACATATTCAACTAGCATTCAAACAATTTATCACACATAAAATAACAAAAACAAGGTCATGCATGCAAGCATGAAAAAGATAGTTTTATTTGGAGAAGTGGTTTCTACTAGGCTTTAAACATTTTAAAGCTCATGTTGGTCAATTACAAAAGTGGTAAAACTATTTGCAAAAGGTTTCATCTCATAAACCAAATATTATGCTAAGGTGATATTTTATGTTGTTGAAAATATCTTTTAGCAAAGTAGTGACTTTATATGGTTCATCAAATATGTTCTTAAATCTCAAAACTTGGTGTTTAGGGTCAGAAGGTTTTAATCAAATCATTTCCCAAAGGCTTTAGTCAAAAATCATTTCTAACCATAAACAATATTTTTATTTGACTAGAAATGTGCTAATATAAATATTTATTCCTTAACTTCACAAAATACATTTTTAGAACCATAAGTTGGTTCCTATGGTCAGTAGGTTCAAAACAAACCAATTAACAAAGATTTCATCTTAAAAATATTTCTAGAACAAATTTTATATTCAAATTATGCCTACACATGTTTCTGAAAATTCAACCAATTTTCCAAAAGCAAAACCTTAAACAAAGTGCATGGTTGCAAAGTACTTGTTCTGCTGATTCCATTGATATAAAATTTGCAAAACTTGGACGTGTGGAATTAAAGTTATGAATTTTACAAGTTTGCATATATAATGGAACAAAAATTTCTATTTTAAACAGACTCTGTCCACGTGGAGTTATCCTATTGGATCGCGCTCTATGGGCTGTTGGATTTAAAACACATCGCACGGCTCAGATCCAACGTACCTCTTCGATTAAATGAATCTATCCTAGCCAACAGATTGAGATCCAACGGATCACAAAGAACAGCGAGCAGGCGGCGCTGGCAAGCATGAGCGCTGTCGGGTTGTTGTTGCCGATGAACCAGGAAGCAAGAGGGGGAACGGAGGTGCTCACAGGGTTTGCAAGGGTGAAGAGAAGCTCGACGTGGTCCCTGTTTATCGAGGGGCGCTCGGGTTCCAGAGGGATTGCTCGTCGGAGTTGTCGCGGCGTCGGGCACTTCCTATTGTTGACGAAGGGGAGGTTGCAGACCAACAGAGAGCAAGCAAGCGGTGGTGCGCGCAAGGCTACGGCGAGTGCGGGGCATCATCCAGGGAGATAGGGGAGGACGGGTCTTACAGGGAAAGGTCGTCGAAGAGGGTCAGACGGTGGTGCCGATGTGTCGTCGAGGTTGCTGAGCCTCTGAGGCGCACACGGGCAAGGGGAAGGCACAGGGAGGTGCGCCTGGTACTGGGGATTCCACTCGTTTGCTCTGGGGCAACGGGGCTGGCGGTGTTGGCCGTAATTGGTCGGAGAACACGTCGGAGACAGTGGGGTGCGAGATGGCAATTGCGACAGCCTGGTGGCATAATGGGAGAGGCAAGTGAGGGGAAAGGTAGAGGTGACATGGGCGATTAAGTATGGCGTAGTCGCAGGGAGAGTGATGGCCGCAATAACACGAATTAACGCGAGGAATAAACAGCAGAAACGGCGACGAGGGGGGCTTGGTCATCGCGGTGGGGAAGAAGACGATGACGGGGTAGTGGGGTCCAGCGGTTAGCGAGGTGAGTGAATGCACGTGGAGTCACCAAGTCAGTTGCTGAGTGGGTTAATCCGCGAGTAAGAAAACGTTTTGGGGTGAGAGTGGGGGTTGGCTCGCTGCGCTAGTTGCTGGGCTTGCTGGGCTGGGCTAGATGGGTTGGGT
The DNA here is from genome assembly GCA_023614405.1 of Avena insularis. NCBI lineage: Eukaryota > Viridiplantae > Streptophyta > Magnoliopsida > Poales > Poaceae > Avena > Avena insularis. Next base: position 266,508,069 of record CM042693.1, on the reverse strand, counting down.
TAGTTCATTTTTTTATACTGAATGCTTTTTCTTTTTCTGTTTTGAATTTCTGTTTTGATTTTATTTCAAACAGTTCATACTCCATTTGAATTCAAACCACCACCAAACTTTTGGGTATAATTCAATTCTGTTTATCAACATATACCAAAGTCCAAAATAGAACAATTATTTTTAGGGTTTATTGTTTATTAAAAATAAATAAGTAGTCTTTAGTCTTTATTTCAAATAGAATTCAAATATTATTAAAACTCTATTTGACTTTTTAAATTTTTCCAAAACCTTTTCAGTGGGTTTTATTAAAATTATAACACTTTGAAATATAATTTAAAATACTTTAATAAGTTTTTAATGATCATTCAAAATAGGAAAATGTCTATACTTGAATGAAATTTGGATATAAATAAATCCTCATGGTTTTATTTAAATAAACCTTTACTATTTTTATCAAACAAAATATTTTATTTTAAATGCTTGGCCAAGATTTAATTTGGCTCTTTTTAAAAAATAGACCTTATTCATTATTTACACTTTTGCTTATAAAAACCCTATCTTTTTATTTAAAGATCAATAAATGGTGATTCCAACTATTATAACTTTATTTATTATTTGTTTATATTTTTAAATCCATTTAGGATTCTATTTGATAAAAATAGGTTTTGATGTTTCCAATTGGAAATCAAAAAGTTTCTTTTCACCCTAAATTTCAACAAATTTTTATTTTGTTTATTTCTTTTTCACATTTCAAAATTTGGAAAATTTTGGGACGTAACAAGCTTCTTAACATATGGCATCTCAAATCTCTTTGTTCCTGGGTGGCTTTCCACAAGTGAGATACACAAGGTAAACCATAGAGATGGGCCTTGTGTAACCACTCAACACAAACCATTCCTTCCATTCCACCCAGGTGTTTCATTCACTTAGTTGTTTTATTAAGCAAAAACACGAGTCAAAGACTTAGAAATATTTCACATAGCATGAATATATAACCACCCTTGGTTGATACTAGCTAGGCTAAGAAAGTCAATGGTAAGCATCTTAACTTAGAGAAATTTCTAACAATTCTACAACTACTAGGATTTCCTAAGAATAGCATATAGATACTTATCAAAATATTCATGCAAGTCCTATACAAAATATTTATAGTGCATAGTTTAAAAATATAGGAATAAAATCATGAAGCACCACTTTCCTTGGTAGTTTGGGGAGTTGCAACAATCTTCACAATCACAATCATTAATAGCACCAAAATCTACACATAAAATAAGGCACCAAAATCACATAACAAAATATATACAAACAAAAATACATGAATGCATGCAAATGCCATGTGATGATTTTTCTACACCAAACAAGACAAGTGTACAGTACTAAAACATAAACAAGTTCAAGAAACTCAATTTAAACTTTATTTGATCTTTAAAACATTTTTCAAATCATTTATATAACCAAAATAAGCCTACACAAGTTTCTGCATAAACAACCATTTTTATAGAGGAAAAACATTAAACACGTTGCATAAACAGATAGTATTTTCTCTCCTGATTCCAATGATATAAAATTTGTAAAATTTGAACGTGTGGATCAAAAGTTTGATTAACTAATAGATCAAATTTCTATTTTAAATTTAAACTCAAGCCACGCGGCACTCTCTGATTCGTCGGTACCGCTTCGCATGGATAGACCAGTGTGGACCGCACGATCTAAATGAAATCGCATGGCCAGATCTGACTCGTACCCCTTCGTTAAGTGATTCTATCTCACGCGTTAGATCTAGATCTAACGGGTCGCGATCAAACGATCAAGGATTGGCGGCGCTGGCGACGGTGGCGCGGCGGCGGCGCTCTGTTAGTGGCGCTCCAGCGAATACAGGAGGGGCTGGGGTGTGTGGCGTGTAGGGTTCGCAGCATATAAAACAAAAAAAATTCTACGATGGGAACAACTATGTACCAAGATCTATATACTAGATACAAACAACGGGCGGATGTATATCCGTAGAGAACATACCCTTGAAGACCGACAAAGCTTAATGAGTCCAAACTTGTGGTTGATGTAGACGATCTCTTGCCGATCTCAAGATCGAGAGGAAGTCCTAGCACCGCAAAACAGCAGCGCATCCATGCTTGCACACACGTTCGAGGCACCGAGCAACCTCCGCCTCCTCGCTCCAGCGATGCAGCGGAAGCACAACTCTTTCTTGCTGAAAAGCCACCGGGAACATGTATCTCTCTAGTCCGAGACCATGGGGAATAAATACTAGAGGGGGAGAGAGATCCTTCACGAGGAGGTGTGAGTGAGAGAGAGGGAGGGGGATCCTTTTATTGGGAGAGGGGGGGCACCCAAGGGGCCATGCACCCAGCCATGGGTCTGCCCCCACCTCTTCCACATTCATGTGGGTGGACACTCCACTCACTCAAATGCCTTTCAATTCCCTCCACTCAAAAACCCACTCAAATTCCCATTAAATTTCCACCAAATTTAATGCAAACTCTCATTAAATAAAACTCATTTTATTTATTCAGAATTTTGTCAATTACTTTAATTACAAACATTCACATATAACCCCTTGCTAGTATTTCATTTCACATGCAGAAACACTTTCTGCAATTTCACCCGAAAACCCGTTTCGGTATCTAGTGAAATAAATTCCTACGCTTGTTATTCTTTTCGGCATGAAACTTTTGCTCCAAATGGATGTGGGTGTCTCTTAAGTGTGTCACCCTACGGTTCGCGAATAATGCGGACATGATCGAGACCCCTCTCGGATCAATAATCAGAAGCGGGATCTGGAGACCCATACTGACTCCCACACATTCAATGATGACTTTCTTGTGATCGTCGGAACCCTTTACGCTAGTATCTTAATCCTTTTGTTTCGCAATATATTACATGTCCGAGATTCGATCATCGGTATCTCCATACCTAGTTTGATCTCGTTACTGACATGTACTCTTTTCTCGTTCCCGTGATATAACATTCTAGTGATCAAATCACTTGCTTGCAAGCGAATCAATGTGATATCACCGAGAGGGCCCAGAGCATATCTATCTGTCATCGGGATGAACAAATTACACTCTCGATCCATGGGCATCAACATAACACTTTAGTAGTTCTGAACCCATCTTTATAATCACCCTGTTATGGTGTGACGTTTGATGTTATCAAGAAACTCTTGCGGTGTTAGTGATTGACATGATCTCATGGTCTAAGGATTAGGATCTGTTCGTAAGTTGTTATAGCAATGTAAACTCAATGACTTTTATTATAATGCTATACTTTGGATGAATGTTCATCACACCATTACACTAATGTTGTGATCTCATTATTAACAACATCCAATGTCCATGATCAGGAAACCTTTGATCATCTTGTTAATCAACGAGCTAGTTTATAAGAGAGGCATAACTAGGAACTTCCTTTTTGTTTATTAAACACACATGTATTAATGTTTCCGTATTAATACAATTATAGCATGTAAAATAAACATTTATCATAAATAAGGAATACGATAATAACCACTTTATTATTGCCTCTCAGGCATATTCCCTTCAGTCTCCCACTTGCACTAGAGACAATAATCTAGTTTGAAAACTTTGCATATTTGAACACTTATGGCTTTCCGGTGTTCCATATACGCATTGTAAGTGGTTAACATAATCTACGGATCTGACACTTTCAGGTCCGTGTGTATTTGCATATCTTTGCGTCTCCATGCATCACTCATTCTCCAATGAGATGGCATTGTATAAATTTGGTCTTTTGGTGAGACCTTTAGTTCCTTGGGGTTAAACCATGTCGATACTATTTTTATACAATATATCTTTAGTGTTAGCCCGTTGCGAACCACACCTTAGTTTTATTTCAAACTACTTGACACACATTCCCTCCTTTGCTGCTACTATAGCAGTCATATACTTAGCTTTTTTGGTGTAGTATTCGTCACAATGTCTTAACTATGGATTTCATCCAAATCCATCATGGAACCACCCTCGAAGTCGGCACTTTGGAGGGACTCAAAGGAACCTTGGTTGCCATTGTCGATGGTGTTCATTGGCACAAAGACGTTGACGTCTACCAACTCGGCAACCCTGGTGTCATAGCCCGCGAGCGACGACAAGATGGATTCATGGTTAATCTCTTTGCTATCATCGTCTACGTCGGGAATGCCAGAGGTCACCTTGTCGATGTCGGCATCTTTGTAGTGTGCCTTCACCATTGACAGCGCCATCCTTGCGCCATCCCGTGCACATGAAGCTTTCCAGCTTGTGATACGCTCGGGGGCTCGGCGCAGAATCTCCGAGTACTTCGCCACGGAGTCCGATGCCTTGATATTTATCTGGAGGGGCTTGGCGATCTACTTGGCTTGCGTGATGGCGGTGTTGATGAAGTTGCTGGCAAGAACCATGCATTCCTTGGCTGGAAGAGGCGACTGGGTTAAACCCATAGGAGCTGAAAAATCCGACAAGGAACACATGAGTTCAACAATTAAGAGTACCCAGACTACAGAAATCCAAGACGGAGAAAACTTACTGAAAATGCTGGCCTTAGCTTGCCAGAGGGTGTCCACCAAGGATTCTTTCTCTTGTTGGAGGAGTTTATACGCCTCACTATGGCGTTGATTCTGCTCATCGGCAGCTTTCTTCTAATCTCTTACGATAGATATCTCCTCCTTCAAGCGATTGATTTCCTCGATGGCGGAGTCCTGCAGGGCCTTCACTGACTCCTCATGCATTTTCAGCATGTCATTCCTCTCCTGCTTAAGAATTTTGTTCTCGCTATCCAACTCTTGAATGTGCTTGGATTGCTCGACAATATTCTTGGCCTTGGCAATGGTTTCTGCAAGTCGGAGAAAGCAAAGTACACAGTGAGTAGTCAGAGAATATGGGCACAAAACCAAGTCGGAATGCGAAAAAGAAAATCGTTGTTTGGTCTTCTTGGAGGTCTGCGCGCATCTTCTGGTACTTGTCATTGGCCATGCCCCTCCGAGCACTCTCGTTCTGTGGAAAAAAGGTCAAAGTTAAAGTGTTGTTTGGTCTGCTTGGAGCATCTAGCCGGAAATTTTCCACCTAGACGCTCGGGGGCTACAGCAAGAGTTTTTGACTTGGCATTATGCTTAGCTTTTCTTTAAGCATCTAGTCGGAATTAATTCAGTTTTCGATTAGAGGCTTGGGCGCTACAGTTTAAAGTTTTTAACTCGAATACATGCTTAGCTTTTCTTTCAGCATCTAGTCGGAACTAATTCAGTTAGAACTAGAGGCTTGGGGGTACAGTATGGAAATTTATAAACACTTCGTATGCTACTCTTCAAGCATCTAGTCGGAATAATTCATTCCACCTACATGCTTGGGGGCTACAGTGAGAAGTTTTCTAACTTAGTCATTTTTAGAGCATATAGATGCAATACCTATGGTTTTTTCGTCTACATCCTCGGGGGCTACTATGGGATACTCATATGAAATGTAAAAGGCAAATAAAACTTACAAGTGCGATGATCTTGAGGTTTGTAGCACTCTCGGCCAGCAGCTTGCCAAAGGATTCGTTGTTTCCTTGCAAGATTTCTGCTTGTCGGCGGAGCTCCTCTAGACCGCACGTCGGAGATGTTGGTGCCGCACCAGGGACCAAAGCAGTGCTACCCGGTGTAAGTACCGGATAGACTATCTTTGGATAGGCTATGGTTTTCTTGGGTGCGGTGGCGCCACCAACGATAGAGGTACCTGCTTCCACCACCGCCTTATTGCCACCGATGGCATCCTTAGCCGGAGCTTCATCCATTTGGTGGGCGGCACTCTCCTGCGTCGCCTGCTCACCGACAACAGCAACCTCGGTAGAGGCACCCGAGTCCACTTCCATGGCGGAAGGACCAGATGCCTCCTTAGCTTGTGAGCTTGTCGGGGCAGACGAAGGCTTGACGGAGGTAGTGGTAGGGGCGATGGCGGGAGATGCGTCACGATGCATCATGTCCTTGATGGTTCTAGAAGCCCCCAATTTGGAGGTCTTCTTGAGGCTGGTAGTGGATTTCTTCCTGAAACATGCAAAATGCATAAGTACAGGAGCAATACAGATAAATAGACAATGTCGGAGGAAGAGAATATTACACAAGTGGGGGTGCTTTGGCAAAGGGGATCCCGGTAACTTTTCTCTTTTCCGCCTCCAGGGCGGCGGTAGTCTTCTTGGAGGCTCCACCCTCAGTCTTCTTCTTCTTGACTCCATCGGCAGCGTCAGAGGTAGAGATCATCCACTTTCATGCCAACGGAGCATCGTCGTCGGACACGGCCATGACTTCCTTCATCTTTGGATCGTAGATTTGGGCAGCCAGGTTGTCCTCCTCTAGATCGCTAAGCTGTTAAGTCAGAAGTCATCGTGTTAGATGAGATGACATTTGCAAGACGGAAGAACTGGAGTATATGTCATACACGGAAAATAAATACCTACCTTTGGGCACTTGCCGTCTACGAACATGTCATAGGTGATGGTGAAGCCACGCTTATTGTCCTTCACCTTGACGATGTCCTTAAGGCGGAGATGCGGAGGCTATCCCTTCTATCGCTGGTATACTCGTGCATGAGCTTCGCGCGGTGCCGTAGAGGTTGGATTCTCCTGATGAACCAGCACATGGCTAGGTCCAAGCCGGTCAAACCCGTCTCTATGAACCATTCTATCCGCCTTATGGAGCGGGAAGCATCGAGGTCGGAGGGAAGGGAGGCCTAGGATCTCCATGACGAGGCTTCAGCGGCGGCTCCGTCAACGAAGTCCGGGTACGTTACTTGTCGGCCAGCCAGAGGAATGTCTGGGCCATAGAAGTACGTCCGTTGCCAATTTTTGCAGGACTCGTGGCCGACGATGTCGGGGAACCGCCGGCCAGGTCGGATCTTCAAGCTTATGGTGCCGCAGTTCCTAAGTTCTTCCTTACTAGCTCCGGCTTCACGTTTAACGGTGAAGAAGTACACGAAGAGGTACTATTGGGAGGAAGATTCTGGGGCTGGACTCTGTAGTGGTTTAAGACGGAGAGGAAGAAGTTGGAGATGGGCAGGAAGACGCCACGTACCATTTGGGCTTTGAGGTACACCTTTTCTCCGGCTTGGGGAGAAGGTGTCACCTCGCCGGCCGGTGCCGCCCGCCAGGTGAGCCCCTCCATCGCAGGGAGGTATCCCTCGGTGATCAGCTCTTGGATGTCACGGTCGGTGATATCTGAGCTGCGCCATTTGCCCTTGTGTGAATCTAGTTCCTCCTCCAACGGCTCTAGTGCCGCCAGATTGTGTTTGCCGTCGGTGGACTCAACCACCGCTGAGGCGGGGATGACCAAGCCCTCTGGGGGCACGATGATAGATCTCGCCGGCTTCGCCGCGGTTTCGCTCGACGCCGCCGTGGAAGGAGTGGTGCTGCTGCTGGCCATGGAGAGAGGTTGGATGTGACTGGTGCGGATTGAGGCTAGGGTTTTTTGCGAGTTCGGCGCGGAGAGCTCGAGGAGGCACGTGCTGGAGGAAGAAGACGATGCGAGGAGAGAATGAGGTGAAAGGTAGAAATTCCACCACGGTTACTATTTATCATCTCCAGCGTCAAGATTCATGCATCTTCATCGGATGGTTGCCGCGTAGACGACGTGTTCGCGAACGTGCGCGGAAATTTTGCCACGTCTCCAACCGTCACCGCCAACAGTTCGTATCGCTCGCGCGGGGAAATTGGACATGATTGCATTCTCTGCATGTGTGAGTTACGAGGCATCGCTGACCTAAGCCTACGTCGCCCTAGCTAACATAGGCAGATGAGCCGTCACATCGGAAGATTTCGGCATGGACGGATCGAGTCCGGCTACGGAAGAGTACGATGGAAGATTCAGCATTTCTCCGACTTACATGTTGAAGACGGAGAAAACCTTGCAGGGTTCTTTGGGAGGACTACAAGATATTGCTTGACGATTTGCCAACATCCATCTAGACGGAGCATTCCACATGAAGAGGAAAGACGGCGCAAGATCTCGGAGTTCTCCAGGGGCTACTATTGGGGATATGCTATATGGGTATCCTCATAGCATGTCTCCTATCTGGATAACCCGGGTGGCCCACAGTTGGTGCATGGCCTATGGCCTGCTAGGCAGCCCAGTTAGATGGATCCAGAAGGGAGGCCCATGCCGGATAAAGGAAGGCTACGGTGGAGTCACCAGCGTACCCGGAGCCTTGGAGTGCAAGATACACAAGACTAGTAATAGACGGTGTAGGACTCTGTAACCTGTCTGGCTAGGACTTTTCCCTGTAACCCTAGCACCTGGCGACTATATAAGTCGGCCCTATGGGAGCCTTTAGGGCACGATAACTTACAATCTCAGACAAACCTCGCACAACGAACCTATCTCTGTAACTCGGCGTATTGCCCTTATAGTGATTTATAGCAGGAGTAGGATTCCGCCACCGTCGTGGGATCTGAACCTGGGTAAGCTATGTTACCTCGTACCCGTCAACCATCCGTCTTTCCCACGTCTCTAAACACGAACTGTGAGGACCCCTCCATGGCGTACTCATCGGCAATACCATGACAGTTGGTTTGATTAATGCTTTTGTATTTATGATTCTATCATGTTTGTGTTGTTTGTGATCTTGCATGCTCTCCATTGTTAGTATCTATCTTGTCCAAGTAATTGCTAGTGACTCCAAGAGGGGGTATTTATGCTCGGTAGTGGGTTCTTGCCTCTAGTTTCCAAGGGAAGTGACAGAAATCTCTTCGGTTGTAGATGTGCTATCACTACTAGGGAGAAAACAACGGTCTCTTGTTCATGAAACATGTGGAATGTTTACCTTACACACTTTGCTTAAAGAAGTTGTCTGTTGCTTGCAACTTAATACTGGAGGGGGTTCGGATGATAACCTGAAGGTGGACTTATAGTCATAGATGAAGTTGGATGGCAGTCTATGTATCTTGTTGTATTGCCCAATCGAATCTCATAGGATCTTTCTGACTAGTAATTGCATTGTTATGCCTTGCTCAGTTCCTGTCAATTGCCCTGCTGTAATTTGTTTACCCTTCATGCCATGTTGTTTATCTAAGGAGAGCACCTCTAGTGAACTATGGACCCCGGTCCAGTCTTTACCATTGATACATCTTCCACTGTTACTTGTTTACTTGTTGCAAACCACCATTACCTTCCACACCATACGTTTAATCCTTTGTTACAGCAAACCGGTGAGCTTGACAACCTCACTATTTCGTTGGGGCAAAGTCTTGAGTTTGTGTTGTGCAGGTCTCCGTGTTGCTTGCAACACCTGTGTGACATTTCCTTCGTCCTTCTGGTTTGATAACCTCGGTCTCTACTAAGGGAAGACTTGCCGCTATGCTCATCACACCTTACTCTTGGGGTTTCCAACGAAGTGCTCCACGTCAAGCACCATCAACAAGTTTTCTGGCACCGTTGCTGGGGAGGCTAAAGACGTCTTCACTAGGGGAGTCCTCTCCTTCCTCTCTCTTTACTTTGTTTTTAGTTTTCCTTGTTTATTTTGCTTGGTTTTGTTTGACTCTTTTCAAAAAAAACCAAAAAAATTAGTCTAGTTTGGTTTGCTTGCTTTATTCAAAAACACAAAAAAATAGTTCCTTCTCTAGCTGCTGCTGCTGTTTTTGGCTTGCCCACCTTTGCCAAAATGAACACTGCTGAGAACACCAAGTTGTGTGACTTCACTAGCACCAACAACAATGATTTCCTAAGCACTCCTATTGCTCCACCTGCTCCTGATGCTACCTTTTATGAAATTAAGCATGCTTTGTTGAATCTTGTGATGAGAGAGCAATTTTCTGGTGCTAGTTCTAATGATCCTAATGCCTATCTCAATAGCTTTGTTAAACTTTGTGAGATGCAAAAATATAAATATGTAGATGGAGATATTATTAATCTCAAGCTTTTTCCTTTATCCTTGAGAGGAAAAGCTAAAGAATGGTTGCTTTCTTTGCCTAAAAATAGTATTGATTCTTGGACTAAGTGCAAAGATGCTTTTATTGGAAATTACTATCCTCCTACTAAGATTATATCTATGAGAAGTGACATTATGAAATTTAAACAACTTGATAGTGAACATGTTGCTTGGGATAGAATGAAGTCTTTGGTTAAGAATTGTCCCACTCATGGACTCACTAGTTGGATGATTATCCAGAATTTTTATGCAGGTTTGAACTTCTCCTTAAAAAACCTGTTCGATTCAGCTGCTAGAGGTACCTTTATGGGTCTCACTTTGGGTGCTGCAACAAGGCTCCTTGATAATATTATGGTTAACTACTCTGAATGGCATGTTGAGAGAGCTCCACATGGTAAGAAGGTAAATTCTATTGAGCAAACTTCCTCTTTGAGTGATAAGATTGATGTTATTATGGCTATGCTTGTTAATGGGAAAGATCCTCTAGATCCTAATAGTTTTCCCTTAGCCTCCGTGGTTGCTCAAGAAGAGCAAGTTGATGTGAACATCATTAGAAACAACAATTTCAACAACAATGCCTATAGCAATAATTTTGGTAGCAACAAAAATTATAGGCCTTATCCTCCTAATAATGGTAATTCCTATGGAAACTCCTACAATAATGCTAGAAGTGCCCCCTCTGAACTTGTAGTCATGCTCATAGACTTTATTAGTAAACAAACCACTTTCAATAAGACTATAGAGGAAAAGCTTCAAAATGTTGAGAAAAATATATCCTCTTTATCAGAAGCTCAGTCCTCCTTGATTAATAAAATGGCTACTAAACCTGAAACAATGGAAAATACTTTTGCTACTGCTCATGCCATGCAAGTTACTATTGATGAAAATGTTAGGCTGTTAGCTGAACTTCATGCTAGGTGGGAAATGGAAGCTGAAATTGATAGAAACAATAGTGTGTGCACCATCACCACTAAACCATAAGTAGTCCCTGTTCCTCCTTCTACTATGCCTAAGCCTATTGAGCCTACTACTAGTGATACTAAGTTTCATTTTGATATTGATGGTTGCAATATTTCTGAAGTGATTATGTTCCTACAAAAGCTTGCTAGAAGTCCTGATGCTAGTGATATGCATGTTGCTTTCACCAAACACATTACAGATGCTCTTGTGAAAATTAATGAAGAGAAGCTAAAACACAAAGCTTATATTCCTAGGAAAGTAGAAGATAATTGGGAACCCATTATGAATATGCAAGTGAATGACTTTGATCTCAAAGCTTCATGTGATCTTGGTTCTAGTGTCTCTATTATGCCTAGGAAGATTTATGGAATGCTTGATTTGCCACCATTGGAAGATTGTTATTTGGATGTCCCACTCGATGATAATGCTAAGAAGAAACTCATGAGGAGTATTAATGATGTTCTCATTATGGTTAATAATGCTTATGTTCCTGTTGATTTCTATGTTCTGGATGTTGAATACAATGTTTCTTGTCCTATTACTTTGGGAAGACCTTTTCTTAGAACAGTTGGTGACATCATTGATATGAAAGAAGGCACCATTAAATATCATTTTCCATTCAAGAAAGGTATTGAACACTCCCCTATGAGGAGAGATAAGTTGTTTTTTGCTCCTCCTTTGAAAGCAAGGTTTGATGTTAATGCTTCATCATTTGAAAATACTTGATTCTTCTTGCTTCTTGTGCCTAACTTAAAGGCGCTAAAGAAAAGTAATTGTTGGGAGATAACCTAAGAGTTTCCTTGAGTCTTGGAAGTTATTACTTCAGTAATAACCTCTCCTTATCCTTTTTGTTTGCTTTTTGTGCCAAGAATGACCTCTAATGAGAGGGCAGTAAAATTTGGGGAGTTGATGTCCCAAAACAGATTTCTGTCCTCCACCATAAAAAATCGTGAGGAGTCTCTGTAACTCGGATTGAGATAAGAGTTTACGAATACATCCCCCAGTATGTTAGGTAACTTTCGTTAGTTCAACACTTTTTGATTTGAGCAACAGAAGATGTTCGAAAAAATCGGTTTCTACCTGCTGTCTGTTTTGACAGATTTCTGCCATTATTTGCATTTGCTTCTTATTGATTCCTTTTTGAGTTATCTTTTGGGGAATTGAGATTTTTGAAGGAGTTTCTACAGTAGCTTATGTTTTTAGTGAAAATTCTTGTTGTTCCAAAGCTTTGCCAGATGTCTAATATTTTTTGAATAAACTAATGTTGCTAATGAAGATTGTGTGAAGTTTTGTGTGAAGGAAAAATTTCAGGTGTAGAAAGAGAATGATGCAATGAGATGAAGAATGGACAAAAGCTCAAGCTTGGGGATTCCACCATGGTGTCACCCCAAGAAATATGCAAGAGGTACAAGCATCAAAGCTGGGGATGCCCAAGGCATCCCCTTCTTCATCAATAAAAAGCTCAGGTCTGTCTAGACACTTCGTTTTTATTGTTTCATGCATAGTTGTGTTGTTCTTGGAGTGTCTTAGTTTTTGTTTGATTTGCTTAGGTTGTTTAGTTTGCTTGAATAAAGTAGTTTGGACCCCCGTTCTCGTTGTGTTGTTTTGCAAATAAGTTGCCTGGTGTTGGAAAGGAGTAGTAAGTTCTTGCTTGAAGTGCAAGAGGAGCTTACATTGACTGGGACTTAGAATTTAGCATGATATGCTAGGTGTTGTTTTGACCTTATGCTTAGTGATTATTGCTCACTACTAGAGAAAACCTTAGGCGAGACGCACCTAAAAGCTTATGCGAGGCGCATATCATATGCGCCTCTAGATTTGAGCCTCGCCTATTTTTTATGCGAGGCGCATATGATATGCGCCTCATATAATTCACATATGCGAGGCGCATATCGATATGCGCCTCCTATATATTATAGGAGGCGCATATCAATATGCGCCTTGCATTTGTGAAGTATAGGAGGCACATATCATATGTGCCTCGCGTATGTTTCACAATGCGCCTCGTATATTTATAGTATATGCGCCTCCTATAGTGTCCTATATGCGCCTCCTATAATATTTTCGAAATTCAAGTTTTACAGACCACTATAAATAATAGTATACAGATATTCAAATATACAATATAGTCCAGAATACAGTATAAACAGCACAGGATTTTTCAAAAACTTGCAATTTGCCAAAGCATAATAGAACCAACATGAATACAATACATTACACATCAATCATGACATACGAGTTCATAGATCAAGTGTTTGTGCCGATGATTAGAACGTGATTTCTTACATCTTGTTGCACCCACATATATGCATGATTCTATCTTGTGAACTGCTAGCTATTGCTTTCCACTAACATAACTAATATCATCTTTCTTGTGTGTAGGAGATGGCGAATAAGTGCTATGTCGTGTACATCGGTCGCGTTCTAGGTGTGTACGAGGAGTGGAAAGACTGCCAGAAGCAAGTGAACAACTTCTCGGGCAACAACTACCAAGTCTATGAGCGTAGAGAGGTGGCGGAATAGAAGTGGAGGAGGCATGGAAAGAAGAAGTGGAGGATTTTCCTCGTGATCACCACCTTGTTGCTCTTCATGGTAGGTTATGTTGCCCGAGAAGTTGTTCACTTGCTTCTGGCAGTCTTTCCACTCCTCGTATACACCTGGAACGCGACCGATGTACACGACATAGCACTTATTCGCCATCTCCTACACACAAGAAAGATGATATTAGTTATGTTAGTGGAAAGCAATAGCTAGCAGTTCACAAGATAGAATCATGCATATATGTGGGTGCAACAATATGTAAGAAATCACGTTCTAATCATCGGCATTTTGAAGAAAGACCAAAAAAACAAACCAAGAATGACTTGGATTAGTACCTCATATTTAGGTTGGGCACGGAAATAACAATGCTCGTTGTTCGATCTTGTGCGGCAAGTAGAGTATATGCACAATCAAGTTCAACGGCTTCCTATCCAAATTACTCAAGCAAAATATGGATAGAATACACAAAATCTGGACTGCATATCCACACAACTAGAATGTCATACATGAGAATAATACATAGTACATTTAAATGTTAATCAACATATCCACACACTTCCAAATACAACTAAAAATCCATAGTACATTTAAATATAAATCCAGAGTGTTCTGCAGATCCAGAAATGGACAAGTACAACTAAAAATATATAAACTCTATGGGTGAAAGGTACAACACTTACACGTATATACAAAAATATCAGAACACTCTTCTGCAATTAAGAAAATGGTAAACCCAGCCTTTTATTACTTTATTCAAACGAATTCGAAGTCTTACAAATTACTTTATCAGTACCAGTGTATTTATTAACTATGTTATCTGAAGGCTTTTGTCCAAATTAAATCCAGCAGAATCCTGAACCAACCTACACACATGATAGCATGTCCTGATCTACACACGTTTCTCTTTGAATTGTTTAGATATATTCAGAGCTATCTGGGTATTTCTTAAGCATGTCACCAGGAGGTACCTTTCCAGATTTCCTTGTCAAGCTCTTACCAACTCTGTTTCGTCAATCTGTACAAGTTTTATATTGCAGTACTTGTAACATAGTAAAACAGAAGATAGAACTAACCACGCTTGGTTCTGATGTTGTATAATGGACTGGTTTCTTATTCTAACGTGGTCAAGCCATCAAGATATATTAGAGTAACAATTTTATTCTGTAGAGATGTACCAGTAATAGTTATGTACTTGCGTATGGACAAGTTCCATTATAAAAAAATGGTTTTCCATGCCTGAGAGGTCAAGTAACATCAGACTATCAGGTTAAAATCTGATGTAGACTAGTTCCGGGCATGTGATGGAGTTCAACATGTCAAAATACAAATATATCTATTTTCATGGTTATCACTTTTCAGTTACCTCTAAATGTTCTCCAAAATAGTATATTACAAGGACATGGACCTGTATCTGAAGAAATGCAGCTAGCAGCTAGAGATCTAGACTAAATTTTAAGAGCTAGCTGGAACTAATGGTAATCCTTTACATTGAATCACTTATTGACATGAGATGTTTTGTTTTGATGCAAATTTGAAATTTATGAATAGATGCAAGAAGGAGCCTAATGACCTGAGCCATTGAAGATGGTTGTACCCGTTGTCTCTGAAACCAAAACTGAGCAATCTTTGAAAAAACTTGGTTCCTGTATGCAAAGTTTTTCAGCCACAACGTCCTGGAGAGGAGATGGTGCTGGTGTAGATAGGGCTGAAACATGCTGATTGCAATCAGTAGTGAGAATGGTGACTATGCCAAGCAAGCAAACTTCCAGCGCATGGTACTATGAGCAGCCATGAAAGAGCGACATACCAGCCAACATATCAATCATCAGCAGATTAACTTCCATCAGTTTGCTTTGTTGTTTTGAATCATTTTTGCTGGATAATACACTGCTTAAGTGAGACAACCCTGAATTATGTGATCAGATCTAAATATATCTTAGTACCCCTAGCTTTTCCCTGCTTTTCTACATGAATATATTTACCACGTGATTTCTTCATCGGTATTGGTTTAGGACTAATGTGAATAACGATATCATCTCACGGGCGCAACATGTTGCCGCACCAAATTTCCTAGTTATTTCTAAAGAGATGCAAATATGCAAGCAGGAGGACAACTGGAAGGTGAGTGAAATGATGGAGTGGCCACCGGAGCGATGCTCACCTTGGGGTTCTCGGCGAGGACGGGGTGGCCGGCGGCAGGCGTTGTCCACGGGTAGCAAGTCTTCAAGCAGCAAGGTCAGGCTCCTCCTCCACGGGGTGGCGGGCTCCTCCTCCACGAGGCGGGCAGCGTCGGGCTCCTCCTTCCACGGGGCGGGCGGGTCGCAGGGGCGAGGTGCTCCTCCATGGGTCGCAGGTGAGGTGCTCGTCGACCCCTGTGGCTGGTCGCCGAGATTTCAGGGAGAGGGGAAGAGGGGTAGGGGAAGGGGAGGGAGAGGGGAAGGGGGTCAGGGATCACCTCAGCGACGGGCTCCTGCAGGCGCGGACGGCGGGTGTCGGGCTGCTGCAGGCGTGGACGGTGACAGGAAGGGCATGGCGGCGGCGTGGCAGGAAGTTTAGGTTAGGTTGCGTGAGAGAGAAAGAGGATATCTCGTTGCCTTATTGCGAGGTACCAGCATATGCAAGGCGCATATTGCAAAGTGCACCTTGCGTAATCTGCAGAACTAGTCAAATATCGCGGTGCGTTGGATTCTATCAAGGAACACGCATCAGCCCACTGGTTACATGTCTTGTCCTATTCTGAACACTGGCCACCTAGGATCGAATCCTGGTGGCAATAATTTTTTGGAAATTTTTTAAAAGGACATTTTTCATGTAGAAACATTGTCCAAAAAAATATGAACTATAAAATAAACTGCAAATATTTTAAATATTCAAATGTTTCCAAATTCAAATTATAGGAGGCGCATATAGCAATATGTGCCTCGCCTATGCGGCCACCTACCTCTACCCGGGCCCGCAGGAGTTACTTGAGGCACATATGACCATATGCGCCTCGCATATTATCAAGTATAGGAGGCGCATATGACCATATGTGCCTCGCAAATTTGAGCTCCTATCAATACCCGAGCCCATACAGATTATGCGAGGCGCATTCTGTCCATATGCGCCTCGCCTATCTGATATATAGGAGGCGCATATGACTAAAATACGCCTCGCATAATCGGGGGCTGCTAGATTTCGTCCGTACATGGATTATAGGAGGCGCATTCTTATCTTATGCGCCTCGCCTATTTTTATACTAGAGGCGCATGGAGCAGTAGTGCGCCTCGCCTATTTTATAGGAGGCACGTATGGTCTAAATGTGCCTCCTATAAGCATGTCTCCTATAGCCTTTTCTCTAGTAGTGGTTGTAGCATGTCTTGTTCCAAACAATTGGGATTGCTTAGTATGCCTTGAAGAAATTATGCGTTATTTTAGCATGCAAAAGCATAGTATTGTGGTATTCTCTTTTGATGCTTTGTTTGTATTGAATTGGCACATGCTCACACCATGCTATGACTATTACAAGTCATCATTATCCTCTATGATAATTTAGTCCTTGAATTGTAGTTCCACTCTATGCTTTGATTAGTAATGTTTTGTCGCTCTGCATGATTTTAGCCATTATGCTCTCTTAGTTTGTTGCTCCCAGTCTTTTGCTAGCCTTCACTTGTATGAGTAAGCTCTACTCATGCTTCTGACTCCCAAGAAACCAAGTTATTCCAAAGTGTCCACTATAAACTCCTATGCATGGTGTGTTACACCATTCCAAGTATATTCTTATTTTCAGCTAACTTCTAATTAAAAACTATTTTGTTATGTGAAAACTTAGTGATTAAAGCTCTCACAAACTTGATGGCACACTTTATATTCTTTGCCCCTAATAAACTTGAACCATTATGACGTCTACGTTGTATATGCTTGCACTTATACGTTGGAATTAGCAGAACCGTGCTGTCACGGGGAACGTTTTCAGCATTGCACTTATACTTTGTACTCAGTTGATATCATGCTCTTTTGTCTATGGATGTCACCGGTGTGAAATAAAGAGGAAGGTTGTAAGTCCATGGAGTTTGTATTCCCTGTTAAGAGAAATGCCTGGGCCGCTAGCCTAAGCCATGCCTAATCATGGTGGAAACTTGCAGCATCACCATAGTGAGCTATCTATGAAGCATCCTCAATAAAAAGTACGCATATAGTAAATAAAAAGATTGCTGAGAAGCTCATTGTCTACTTGGCTTGTCATTTTGGTTACGGGAAAGCTCATGTACCATGTGCAAGGGGTACCCCGTTGGCGGTTCTCTATGATATGCAAATACTTACAGTGACAAGAACTTACAGGTGACTGAAGTTGAGTAGCATGAGGTGTGGCCCTCGTATTCAAGGGATTTGAGATTTCCAACTTATACTTCATCAAGCATATACTCCATCTTTGTTCACTTTAACCTTAATCACTTCAAGATGCTTATGACAGGAGCAATGAGGGCTAAAAGCTATCAAGTACCATAATTTTTGGAAGCTCTTTTTGAA
Organism: Avena insularis; assembly: GCA_023614405.1. Taxonomy (NCBI): domain Eukaryota; kingdom Viridiplantae; phylum Streptophyta; class Magnoliopsida; order Poales; family Poaceae; genus Avena; species Avena insularis. The sequence goes on along the minus strand of CM042693.1, from coordinate 266,490,169 downwards.
ACTTGAAATCCTTGCTTCCTTTATAAAAGGCCCTTATTCCACCATTATTGAGTCCCACATTCTACCTTTAGGCACCATTAAGAGAGCATAGTTTTCATTTTGTGTGCACTGTTCCAAAGCTTATTGATTGATGCATATTGTAATATTACTTGTTCTTGTGCTATTTGTTTCTAGTCACCCTTGTTAACTTTGAAGGTGTCCTATGCATATATTTTCTACTCTATGAGGGACAAGCTGATTGTCACTATGCTATGTTTTATATATGTGAAACAAACAAATGTTTTTCAATGCATGTTATTCATGATCTTTGTTTGTAGCCTTTCATGTTGCATGCATAGTTACTATGTCCTATTGTTAGAACTCGATCTTTCATGCACATATTTAGAGTTCTTTGATCCCAGTATTCAATGCTTGCAAATGGTTTAATCTTTATTGTGAAGGTGCATGTCACCTCAAAAATTATTCTTTTATCACTTACCTACTCGAGGACGAGTAGGAGTTAAGCTTGGGGATGCTTGATGCGTCGGAAACGTATCTATAATTTTTGATGATCCATGCTTGTTTAGTATCTAATTTGCTTTGCTTTGTCTACACTTTGAGGTGCTTTTTACATGTTTTCTGGTACTAAACTATTAACAAGTTGCCACAGTGCGAATTGCCTGTTTTATGCTGTTTTTGGTTCCAGAAAATCTAGTAAGGAAATATTCTCAAAATTGGATGGAACAAATGTCAAAGTCAACAATTTTCCGTGGGGAACAAGAAGTCCAGAGGTGAGACAGAGAGGCGCGCCAGGGCACCCAGACCCCACCTAGGCGCGGGTGGGCCCTGCCTCGAGCCTAGGCAGGGTGTGGGGCCCATGGCCACCGCCTCGGCCTTCCCCTTTGCCTATAAGAAGCCCCCGATGCAGAAACCCTAAGCACCCGATCAAATCTCTACGAAACCGGCTGTAGCCGCCACCACCATCGTCCCTATATCGGGGGGATCTAAAGTTCTTCCTGGCACCCTGCCGGAGGGGAGATCATCCCAGAGGCCTTCTCTCCGGTATGATGTGTGAGTAGTTCCACCTTGGACTATGGGTCCATATAGTAGCTAGATGGTTGTATCTCCTCCTTGTGATTTCATGTATAGATCTTGTGAGCTCCGTTCATGATCAATATCTAATCTATTTGTAATCATGCATGTTGTGTTTGCGGGGATCCGATGGATATTGAGATTATTATGTTGGTTTGATTTATGCTTTTGTATATATGATTCTATCATGTCTATGTTGTTTTGTGATCTTGCATGCTCTCCGTTGTTAGTAGCTATCTTGTCCAAGTAGTTTCTAGTGACTCCAAGAGGGGGTATTTATGCTCGATAGTGGGTTCATGCCTCTAGTTTCCAAGGGAAGTGACAGAAATCTGTTCGGTTGTAGATGTGATATTGCTACTAGGGAGAAAACAACGGTCTCTTGTTCATGGAACATGTGGACTGTTTACCTTACACACTTTGCTTAAAGCAGTTGTCTGTTGCTTGCAACTTAATACTGGAGGGGGTTCAGATGATAACCTGAATGTGGACTTCTAGTCATAGATGAAGTTGGATGGAGGTCTATGTATCTTGTTGTATTGCCCAATCGAATCTCATAGGATCTTTCTGACTAGTAATTGCATTGTTATGCCTTGCTCAGTTCCTGTCAATTGCCCTGTTGTAATTTATTTACCCTTCATGCCATGTTGTTTATCTAAGGAGAGCACCTCTCGTGAACTATGGACCCCGGTCCAATCTTTACCATTGATACATCTTCCACTGTTACTTGTTTACTTGATGCAAACCACCATTACCTTCCACACCATACGTTTAATCCTTTGTTATAGCAAACTGGTGAGACTGACAACCTCACTATTTCGTTGGGGCAAAGTCTTGAGTTTGTGTTGTGCAGGTCTCCGTGTTGCTTGCAACACCTGTGTGACGTTTCCTTCGTCCTTCTGGTTCGAGAACCTCGGTCTCTACTAAGGGAAGACATGCCGCTATGCTCATCACACCTTGCTCTTGGGGTTTCCAACGAAGTGCTCCACGTCAAGCACCATCAACAAGTTTTCTAGCACCGTTGCTAGGGAGGCCAAGGGTGTCTTCACTAGGGGAGTCCTCTTCTTCCTCTCTCTTTACTTTGTTTTTAGTTTGCCTTGTTTCTTTTTATTGGTTTTGTTTGCCTCTTTTCAAAAAAAAACCAAAAAAATTAGTCTTGTTTGGTTTGGTTGCTTTATTCAAAAATACAAAAAAAAGTTATTGCTCTAGCTGCTGCTGCTGTTTTTGTCTTGCCCACCTTTGCCAAAATGAACTCTGTTGAGAACACCAAGTTGTGTGACTTCACTAGCACCAACAACAATGATATCCTAAGCACTCCTATTGCTCCACCTGCTCCTGATGCTACCTTTTATGAAATTAAGCCTACTTTGTTCAATCTTGTGATGAGAGAGCAATTTTCTGGTGCTAGTTATGATGATCCTCCTACCCATATCAATAGCTTTCGTTGGGGCAAAGTCTTGAGTTTGTGTTGTGCAGGTCTCCGCGTTGCTTGCAACACCTGTGTGACGTTTCCTTCCTCCTTCTGGTTCGATAACCTCGGTCTCTACTGAGGGAAGACTTGCTGCTATGCTCATCAGGCCTTGCTCTTTGGGTTTCCAACGTAGTGCTCCACGTCAAGCATCATCAGTTAACCATAATACATACTCTTTTATGTGTGAAATTTACTATGTTGTGGCATTCAGAGCCATACTCTTTGCACTATATTTAAAAAACATTAATAGGCGACACTTCTAAAAATATTTGAAAATGTTTGAATACATAAAAGTTGAAAAGTCACATTAAGAACATTAGTATTTCATGCCAAGATGCACCCATCAAGCAGAAATGGACACGTTATTATAAACTATGTAGATAATGGCCATGACCTTGGTCATTATTTATCTTGAAACCCAAGTATGTTAACACATCGCTGGTTATATTGTGAAGCAAATGTTTTTACAGAAAAAGCATTCCTCTGACCTAACGTTATCTTCTCGCCCTTCGATTTTCCCCTCCATTTCGAACCATATTATTCGTAGTACTAGTAGTACTCCTACTTGATTTACACAAAAATCATTCCTCTCACTAGGAAAATAGAGATTGTTGGCAACTCCCCTTGGTAACATTGTATACCATGCCAAGATACACCAATCTACTAAATATGGGAAAATTACATTAAACATGATGTTGGATATGGCCATGACCTTGGTCTTTCGGCTTGAAACATGTTCACATACATGCTAGGAAATTTTGTAAAGGAAGTTTTTCCAAAGTTATCAAAACTCATATTTACCATTTTTCATGACAAGCAATACACACAAAAGGATGCCATGCGTAAGTATTTGTTTTTAGGATTTTTATTTTTTTATATTGTTTTCAAAATAGAGTCAACATTTTTGGCATGCAAATGATTAGCAAGAAGTTGAATCTTTCAAAAATCTTGGACGTTCTCGTATATTGATTGCTTGATAGGTACAATATCTTCAAAGGCCCTATGTAAAATCTTAAGAGGAATCTACCATTAAGTTGTTGTAAGATCCCACCTTTATAAAGGTAAAGATCCCTGTGATTGCAATGCTAGTCCCTGGATCGATGCTAGCATCCACAGTTTAAGATGAAGTACACAGATACAAAGGTCATTATTACATATCATTTCAGAGACAAACATAGTCTTTTACAACTCCATGGCCACAGGCCTAATACAAGAGTTCAAATATAGAATAATATAAATAAGTCTTCATCTTCATGTGCCATAGGCAAGCATGATGAGTGTAGACTCATAACCCCTAATCACCATCATAATAACCTGCAACATCACAAGTTACTGCCACAGTGGGTCAATACATTTGGAATAGTATTGGCAAGTGATACCCTAGTAGAATATTAGCATCAAGATACTACATGCATTTTGGCTAAGTGTAGCTTAGGCTTGCTTTGCTCAAAATAGGTTTTACCTATCAGTTGAAAACTCTAAGCTTTTCTTTGACAAAACTTTGACAAGGAACTACCAATAGAAATTGATAGACCTTCACCCTTGTTCAACCACAAGTTTTTAACTTAGAAATTGGGATGAGGAGATTCTTGATAGCTTCCATGTCTTGATGCTCAAGTTTTCCAATACCAGGGACATGGCTAAGTACTTAGATTCTTCCATCTGCAGAGGTTGTGCACTTTCCCCACAAGACATGATTTTCACCAAGACAGGACCTTTTAGAAGCCTTCCCTTAGACCAAACGGACGCGCTCCAAACCTATCATCCCACTACCACCAACTGTCCAAATGGCTAAGTTATTGCAACCTATATGGTCCAGGCAGAGCCCATAATGCCATGTGGCTGCACTAGAAGCTTCTTAACATTTGGCATCTCAAATCCCTTTGTTCATGGGTGGTTTTCCACAAGTGAGATACACAAGGTAAAACATATAAATGGGCCTTGTGTAACCACTCAACACAAACCATTCTTTCCATTCCACCCAGGTGTTTCATTCACTTAGTTGTTTTATTAAACAAAAACACAAGTCAAAGACTTAGAAATATTTACCAAAACATGAATATAATCCACCCTTGGTTGCTACTAGCTAGACTAAGCATGGCATTGGTAAGCATATTAACTTAGAGGAATTTCTAACAATTCTACAATCTACTAGGATTTCCCAAGCATAGCATATAGATACTTATCAAAATATTCATGCAAATCCTATACAAAATATTTCTAGTGCATAGGTGAAAATATAGGGATAAAATCATGAAGCACCACTTGCATTGGTAGTTTGGTGAGTAGCAACAATCTTCACAACCACAATCACTATTAGAACCAAAATATACACATAAAATAATGGCACCAAAATCACATAACAAAATATACAAACAAAAATATATGAATTCATGCAAATGCCATGTGATGGTTTTTCTACACCAAACAAGACAAGTGTACAGTACTGAAACATAAACAAGACCAAGATACTCAAAATGGAGTTTATTTGATCTTTAAAACATTTTTCAAATCATTTCTATAACCAAAATAAGCCTGCAAATGTTTCTTCAAAAACAATCATTTTTACAGAGGCAAAACATTAAACACATTACATAAACAGATAGGATTTTCTCTTCTGATTCCAATGATATACAATTTGCAAAATTTGAACATGGGAAACAAAATTTATGAATTTTGCAAGATTGAACATCTAATAGATCTAATTCCAGATTTTAAATTTAAATCCTAGCCACGCGGCGCTTCCTGATTGGACAATACCGCTTCACTCAGGATCACGCTTTCGCACCGTCGGATCAAGTTAGATCCAAAGCGCCAGATCTAAAGAAAACGGTTCGATCCAGATCTAATCTAAACCCTTCGATCCAGTTGAGGGCGGCTTCGGGTGTGCTCGGGCGTCGTCGATGGCGGTGCTACAAGGCACAGGAAGGAAAGTGAAAGGTGGCGTTAGACGCCCACTTGAACGGTGTGAGTGCGTGCGTGAACCAGAGAGGTGGGGAAGGGCTAGGTTTACCGTAGTCGCTCGTTGCAGTAGAGCACGTCGTCGGACACGCGCGGTCGTCGACGAAGGCGACGCTGTAAGCCACAAAAGAAAGGTCCGCGAGCAGTGTTAGATGCGCAGGAGTGTGGCAAACATGACAGCAAGGTAGAGAGGGCCAGGGGCGGGGAGTTCTCACCGGAATCGATTGCCGGAGAGCGTCGGCCAGCGGCGTGGCAACTTGAATTTCCGGTAGCCTGGTGGCGGAGATGGTGTGCCGAGTGAGGGGAAATGAGCGGAGAGGGGAGGGGGTTAAGTAGCCGAAGCTGGACGGGGAGTTACTCGATGAATCAACGGAATATAACTCGCGAATTCAACGGAAGTGATGGGGGAGGAAACGGCCGGAGCTGATTGCGGCGGGTTGAAGAGACGACTGACAGGTGGGGCTATTTCGTCAGTGTGAGAAAGAGAGAGGAGGTGGGGTCTAGTCGTCATAGACTCGGCGGGTGTGGTTGCGAGGAAAAGAAAACGCTTCGTGGGAGGGGTTAGTTGGGCTAATGGGCCGGATTGGGCTGGGTTGGGCTAGATTACTCTGTTTGCTTTATTTTTTTCTCCCTTTCACTTTTTCTTTTTCTGATTTGAATTTCTGGTTTGAAATCAAAAAAACTCATATCAAATCTGATTCAAATGAAACTTTCTCCAAACCTTTGTTTATTGAAACTTGCATCCTGGGATGTTTAAAACATTAAAACACACTTAAATTGAAAAAGGGTTTGGAAAATAAGTTTAAATCATGCCTTATATAAATGTTTATAAAAAGTGCATGAATGGTTTAAAAATCATAATTTGTTTTTGAAAACCTTGTCCAAACCTTAGGAACACTCAAGCTCAAACTCAAATCCTTACTGATTAAAATAAGTATTTTCCTATTAGAAGGTAGCAATATGGCCATTTCCTTGCTTACATAAAATAATAAGCATCAAATGCTTCTGCATTTCCAATGACTTTGGAAATGAACCCTAAATGGTCATGAATGCATGGATGATATGCAAAGCTTTGAAAACATGATTTTAGGGATGTTACAAATCTAACCCCCTTAAGGTGAATCTCACCCTCGAGATTCGGATTGGCTAGCAAGTAGGTGAGGGTGGTCTTTCCGAAGATCATCTTCTCTTTCCCATGTTGCTTCTTATTCGGAATGATGGTTCCATTCAACTTTGCAGAATTTGATAGTCTTAGTCCGAGTAACTCTTTCTGCAGTCTCAAGAATCTTGATAGGTTTTTCCTCATAGGTGAGATCACTTTCCAACTGAACCTCCTCCAAAGGTATAGTATCCTTCAAAGAAGTCTCTTCCATCTCTGGATGGCATTTCTTTAGCTGACTCACATGAAATACATTGTGAACGGCAGACAATGAGTCTGGCAATTCAATCTCATAAGCTACTTCTCCTTTATGACTTAGAATCTTGAATGGTCCAACATACCTTGGGGCCAATTTTCCTTTGACTCCGAATCTCTTCACTCCACGAAGTGGTGGCACTCTAAGATAAGCTCTATCACCCAGTTCATAGGTGACTTCAATACGCTTAGGATCTGTGTAGATCTTCTGTCGGGACTGTGCTATCTTCAATCTGTCCTTAACTAGCTTGACTTTGTCTTCAGCCTCTTTGATTAGTTCCGGTCCAAACAAATTTCTTTCTCCCATAGAGAAATTCAAACGGTGCCATCCCATAGATAATTTTGCGTAAGGAAGACTTTCATCCCAACTGGCTCCATACTCTAGGGCACATGCCCTTGTAACTACCTCGGTGAATTACGCTCCTAGTAAAAGCCTGGATGAGCGGAAATGGTTGAAATAGTACGGTGGGGCCCCAAAAGCCACTCACAGGTAGACCTTTCGGCCGTCCCAACCATTTCCATTCATCGGGACAAGAACGGGCGGCGTAATCGGCAGGCGAAGGGATCAACTACATACACAAGTGAGTATGTATGCAAGCCACCATACAAGAGTACATCAGAGCCATTCCATCTAGAAAGAAATAGAAATATTGCAACGCCATACGGCAAGATCCAAATATCCTAGATAGATCTAATAGTTTAGGATATCTCCTCATGCATCACACATCAGAGTATCAGGCGGAAGCGGCAAACAAGATCCGAGTACGGATAAGAAGCAAATCGGCATAAGATGCCCCATAAATAAGCACATCCCGCCCACAGATCTCACGGATCCCCGTTCCCGGAATCTCTACACCAAGTGATCGTTGCCGACATCATCCGTCTCCTCCACCCAGTATCCATCCTGAGAGGGTACCTGTTCATCTGAATCAAACAATTTATCGTGTGAGACCCTAGGGGTACTCAGCAAGTCTTTATGCCTCTGAAGGGGACACAACCTGGGGTGACGCAATTGCAGCAAAAGATAAACCCTAGCCATTCTATAGATACTCGCTAACCTTCCGCCTAACCATAGATAGACGGAAGTCCGTGAATTAATAACAACAGTTATAATGGTAATTTCAACAGATCCATCCTCCTCCTCGCTTACCAACGAGGAAGCGGACGAACAACCCCCATTCGTTGGCAGTTTTATTATCCATTCCATGAGTGTTGCACTATTTACTAGTCAGTTACTTAGTCAAATTAAAAGCGGTACTTTAGTTATACTTGTCTATGATCGAGAAACTGTGCTCCAAGTCGTCCATAACCGCGGACACGGCTTTCAGAAAGTTTTACCCTGCAGGGGTGCACAAATAGCAACACACACTCGATCAACCTCGGAAAAACCAAATCAAAAGCCAACGAGGCCGTCACGACAAAGCAATCACAAGATTCAGAAATATTTCAGGGGGCCACCCCTTAAAGTAGACCCGCAACGAAGCCGGCCGGCTCCGAGACGGACTCAAGGTTGTGGGGACGGCTGTAAACGACTGGGAACCCAAAACTGGGCTTGTCGATACCACGAAATCGTGCCACGATCCTAAACAGTACAGTGTGCTATACATCGCACAATTTAAATAAAGCAGGAAAACATGGCATAGGTACAGGATAGTAAATAAAACCTCAAACTAGTTTGTGGCCCCAGGAAATAAGACGGAATCGAGCTCTGGATAAGGGGGTCCCATAATCCTCCCGGATGTGGATAGCGCAAAAATTCAAGGAACAGGAATCAAGTACTCGGGGTCCTATGGGACACAAGTGAGCAGGAAAAACCAAATAGCAAATATTGCTCACCGGTGTCACTTTCATTAGTTATCCCATTACTACTCGGGTTAAGTTGTTTAGGTACCTCGTTATCCAGCAGACACTCACAAACCCTACACATGCTGTTCTACGACTCGCATGGCTCAAACAACTCCTGTAGTAAAGGCTCATGGGATGGAGGGACAAGCTTCGGTGGGGTTTAAAAGTAAAGGCTATGCAATACTTGGGATTCATTTTAATGCAATCGCGACTCAATGATGCAAGAATAAGATAGGGCAATAGGTACTGTATGTATGCAAGCATGTGGTAGTGCTTGCCTGGCAGCTCAGTTGAAGCGAGAGATGGATCTGGGTAGTGCTCCTGGTTCTCTTGATATGTCCCCTGCTCAGAATCTATTCGCAGAAGAACCAAACAAACAAGGGCCACATAAATAAAGTACACAAGCATATGCATTAAATGCGACAAGCAAACAATCATTCCATGATGAATGATGCACAATTTGCATGACATTAATGTACATGGCATGGGTGAGGTGGAGATTACAAGAAATCAACATTTTATGTGGTTTAATTCATATTTTATGCCCCAAATAGTTGCTGTATACTTTATATTTATATGATGCATGCTCCCATTCATAACATGGAATGCATAAACAGAAAGGTCTCGTCGAGCTAATCATTTTAGACATATCATTTGTTTAATTTGGAATTATAGAACTAATGATATTAAAAAATTAAGATAATGGCATTTTAATGTAATTTAATTCAACTTGGAATTTAAAATGCTCAATTGCTATTTTGGATGGCATAAATGAATTCCTCATGTCTTTCTGATTCAAATTCATATATCATATGTTAAATTTGGGTTTATAATTTAAAATTTATTAAAATACAGATTTGAATTGAGTTTGAATTAATTAGAAAAGATTTGAATTTAAAACAGAAAACCAGAAAACTTTTTATACCCAGAACTTCCTAGCCACACTCGCTGCCGGGTGGGACCAGTCTGGCTGCGGCCCACACGCCGCAGAGGCAAGGGGACCATGGTTGGATGCCCGAAACTCCGCATTTTTCTGCAAAAAGGTTTGGGTGGTTGACATGTGGGCCTCTTGGACCGCGGGTTGATGGATCCAAAAATCCGAGAGCCTTTTTGCAAAAATCGCCAGCGAGTCAGAGGGGGAGCGCGGGTTGAGAGGCGGGGAGTTGGGGGGTCTGCTGGTAAGATGACCACGGAGGCTGGCGTGTGGGGTCGGCGGGGACTGCGGGCTGAGGAAAAAGAAGAAGCAGGGGGTTTTTAGAAAAGTGCAGCGCGGCACTGTTTTTCTCCTCAGACGACGCAGACAGACGTGCTTTCGCCTTGAAGGAGCACTGTGGGAAGTCGAACTTCATGACCGCGAGGTTGCGCGCAGGAGGGGCGGAGCCACTGGGCTAGGCGTGGGTAGGTGACAGGAGGGCGACCGCGGGCTAGATAAGCTTCTACGAGGCGCGGGAGGGTGCAGGCGCTAGCGACCGGCGGTGCACCGAAGGTGTTCGTCGGCCGGAGCGGCGCAACCAGGAAACGAACAGCGACGGGAGGTTGTCTAGGAGGTTTGGGGCTCACCATGAGTGGTCGGTGCGGTATGGGCGCAGACGTGGCTCATGGACGGCGAAGGGTTTCTAGGCGGCAGGTCGTGGTGGCGCTCCTCCTTCACGTCGGCGAGCACGGGGCGAAGCAGGCCGGTCTCCTGGAGCCTTCCCGACAACCAAACGCCGCGCCCGCCGCCTGGTTTTGATGGTCCGAGAAGAGGCCGAAGGTGGTGGCCGGCGAGGATGGTTGGCCGATGCGGTGGAGAAAGAGAGGAAGAGGGGAAGCAGCCTGGGTGGATCTGGCGCGGCAGAGGCGTCGGTGGGGGTGGATAGGATCAAAGGGGAGGGGGATGGCGTGTTGGAGAGAGGAGGTGGCTTCGGCCACCTTTATCTCCTCTCACGTGCACGGGCAGGAGGGAGGCAGGCACGGGCTGGGGCAGGGGTGGTGAGGGTCTGCAGGTGGACCAGGACGAGGAGGAGGGAGGCTCAGGCTGGAGGGGGCCCATACGACAGGGAGAGAAAAGAGAGAGGGAGGAGTAGCCTCAGGTGGTAGATGCTAGGGTTTGTTGGGAGGCTCGGGTAGGGCTAGGTTTAGGGTTGGGGTTGCTTGGGTGGTTAGCTAGGTGGCATGGTGGGGCCAGCTAGATGAGAGAGAGTGAGGCCGAGAGAGAGAGAGGGACTAGGGTTTGGTTTAGGTTAGGGGTGGCTCGGTTTTAGTGGAGGGAAGGAGAGGTGAGAGGGAGATGGGTGCAACTAGGTTAGATGAGGGTTAGGTTTAGGGTTAGAGATGGTTTTGAAGAGAAGGTTAGGGATTTAGTGAATAGTGCGGAGTGGTGAGGATTGGAGAGAAATATGATTCCCTCACAAACCAAAGAAAGTCCAAAGGAAGCAAAAGAGGTGATGGTTTAGGGTTAGGTAAAATGGAGAAATGGCCACACATGGATGCATGAATGGGGGATGGTGTAGGTTAGAGGCAAAGATTAAAAAGAGGGAGAGTAAGAGAGATATGGTAATGGGAGTGGTATTGCATGCTCCAAACTAGAGCAAGCAAAAATAAGTGGAGAAAGTGGAGAGGATGGGAGTTGATGAATATAAGAGAAAAGAGAGCTCACAAAATTTAGGATCCACTAAAAACCAAAGAAAAACAAAGGAGAAGGAAATGGTGATGCCTTGCATGGGACATGCATTGCATTTAATGCTCTCACTAATAAGATGGTGCAAGCTTGCATGGCCCATGCATGTTAATTAATGCCAGGTTCATTTTGTAGAACAAAATAAATATCCCTGGCATTTGTACTCATGCATTCCCAAATAGGAATAAGGCCAAGCAAAAGGATTGATGATTGGATCCATCTCAACCCACATGAGCTAGAGGTAAAACCAATAAGTGCCAAGCTCATATTTAGTTGGATGGTGGAATTATAAGGTGGTGAAAGAAAAAGTGGTGGAGTTAATAAGAGATATGCCCCCAACTCAACCTAGGCATTTAAACAATATATCAAGAACCAAATACAATATCAAGAAGCAAATACAATTTACAATGCATGTGGAAGAAGAACCAAATCAAAAGGGTTTTATATGATGCTCAAATGCAAGGTGGCATGATGACATGAGGATGATATAATGATGATGCAACAATTATATGTAGGAAGTAGCCATTATATTACTAGACCAAGTAGCATTACAGTTGTTAGACAAATGGGATGCTACAACTCTCCCCCACTAAACAGGAATCTCGCCCCGAGATTCTAGGAAGAAGAAGAAGACTCAAAGAGGGTAGGATAGTTGGCACGGAGCTCATCTTCACGTTCCCAAGTGGCTTCATCAATAGAATGGTGCGACCACTGCACCTTGCAGAACTTGATGGACTTGTTGCGAGTCCTTCTTTCTGCGACTTCCAGGATTTTTGTGGGGTGTTCTTGATAAGACAGATCTTCTTGGAGATTGATAAGCTCATGGTCCACGGTCCTGCCGGGATCCTTGAAGCACTTCTTAAGTTGAGAGATGTGGAAAACATCATGGACCTTGAGTTTTTCCGGGAGCTGCAGAGCATAAGCAACTTCTCCTCTTCTTCCACGAATTTTGAATGGACCAATGTATCTAGGAGCCAGCTTTCCTTTGATACCAAAACGGTGAGTGCCTCTCATGGGAGTGACACGAAGGTAAACAAGATCACCAGGGGCATACTCCATGTCCGTGTGCTTCCTGTCATAATTGCTCTTCTGGCGACTTTGAGCAATCTTCAGATTTTCAAGAATAATGTGCACCTTCTGCTCCGCTTGAGTTACAATGTCAGGGCCAAACAGTAATCTTTCTCCTGCACCTGACCAACCAATCGGGGTTCTGCATTTGCGACCATAGAGAGCCTCAAATGGTGCCATCTTCAGACTTTTCTGGAAGCTGTTGTTGTAAGAGAATTCAGCATAAGGAAGACATTCTTCCCACTTCATGCCAAAAGAGATGACGCAAGCTCGGAGCATATCCTCTATAATCTGATTGATCCTTTCAACTTGCCCTTGCGACTGAGGGTGGTAAGCTGTGCTGAAGTTCAACTTTGTTCCCAAAGCCTTTTGAAAACTTTCCTAGAACTTGGAAGTGAAGATGCTTCCACGGTCTGAACTGATCTCAAGAGGAACCCCATACAGAGAGACAATTCTGTTGATATAGAGCTCAGCCAACTGAAGTCCAGAAATTGTTTCCTTGACGGGGAAGAAATGAGCCACTTTAGAAAGCCTGTCAATGACAACAAAGATTGCATTGTTGCCCTTTTGCGACCTTGGAAAACCATTGATGAAGTCCATTTCTACTTTCTCCCATTTCCATTCTGGTGGTTTCAATGGCTGTAGAAGACCGGAAGGTTTCTGATGGACAGCTTTAACTCTGCGGCAGACATCACACTCTGAGACATACTTGGCACAATATCGTTTCAAACCCGGCCACCAATATTGTGTTTTCAAGTCCATGTACATCTTTGTGCTGCTAGGGTGAATAGAAAGAACAGAATCGTGCGCCTCCTTGAGAACTTGATCTCTCAAACACGGGTAGTTCGGAACAAACATCCGGTGTTCAAAGTAAAGCGTGCCTTGATCATCAACGTGGAAGGACTCATACTTCGGAAGCTGAAGTTTGGAGATGATCTTTCTGGTGTGCGGATCACCAAGCTGATGGGAGCGAATCTTCTCTTCCAAAAGAGGAGTAGCCAGAAGGTTCAGGAGATGCCCTTGTTCCACAATTTCAAGGTTGAGCTGACGGAATTCCTCGCACAAGAGAGGCTGTTGTTCTTCCATCATGAGGTTGTTGACATAAGCTTTGCGGCTTAGAGCATCCGCCATGACATTAGCTTTGCCCGGAGTGTAGTTGATGGTTAAATCGAAGTCATTGATTGCTTCAATCCACCTCCTCTGCCGAAGGTTGAGATCAGGCTGAGTGAAGATATACTTCAGACTCTTGTGATCAGAAAAGATTTCACAACGGTTGCCGAGCAAGTAATGCCTCCATACTTTCAAAGAAAAGACAACTGCTGCGAGCTCGAGGTCATGTGTAGGATAGTTGATCTCATGCGTCTTCAACTGTCGAGAAGCATAAGCAACAACTTGTTTTTCTTGCATAAGGACCGCACCCAATCCTTGGAAAGATGCGTCACAGAAAATCTGGAAAGGCTTGGATGTATCTGGAGGAATCAAGACTGGTGTGGAAGTGAGCTTCTCTTTGAGTGTCTCAAAGCTTGCTTGACATGCAGGAGTCCAAAGGTATTTCTTGCCTTTCTTGAGGAGATCGGTAAGAGGCTTCGCTATCTTCGAGAAGTTCTGAACGAAGCGACGGCAATAACTAGCCAATCCAAGGAAACTCCGCACTTCTTTGACATTAACAGGAGGAAGCCATTCAACAATTGTCTTCACGGTTTCCGGGTTGACTGCAATGCCCTTGGCAGAGATGACATGACCAAGATAGGTTACTTCAGGCAGCCAAAACTCACACTTGGAGAATTTTGCATACAAGCGGTTCTCATGAAACTTGTTTAGGACACACCGAAGGTGTTCTTCATGCTCTTCCTTAGACTTAGAATAGACTAGGATGTCATCCAGATAGACCACAACGAACTTATCAAGGTACTCCATGAAAACCAAGTTCATAAGCCTCGAGAAGGTGGCAGGTGCGTTGGTGAGACCGAAGGACATGACCGTGTACTCATACATGCCATAGCGGGTGGTGAAAGCTGTTTTAGGAACATCTTCCTTGTGAATCTTGATTTGATGATAACCACTTCTCAAGTCAAGCTTAGAGAATACCACAGCCCTAATCGATCGAAGAGATCATTAATCCGCGGAAGGGGATATTTATTCTTGATGGTTTTAGCATTGAGAGCCCGATAGTCAACACAAAGTCTATCAGTTCTGTCCCGCTTCTTCACAAAGATTGTTGGGCTACCCCAAGAAGAAGTACTGTGTTGAATGAAACCCAACTTCTCTTGTTCATCAAGTTGACGTTTGAGTTCAGCCAACTCAGCAGGACCCATTTTATAAGGCCGCTTGGAGATAGGAGCCGTTCCAGGTTCAAGCTCAATTACAAACTCAACCTCACGATCCGGAGGCATACCTGGCAACTCTTCAGGAAAGACATCTGGAAACTCACAGACCACCGGAACACTCTGAATAGCTTCCATAGCATCATCATTCAGAGCCGACAACGAGAAAAGCTGGATAGCAGGAGTCAGACTTGGAGAATAGGATATATAGCCTTCAGGAACCTTCAGCGAAACCGAGCGTTCAGCACAATCAATCACAGCTGCATTTGTTGTCAACCAATCCATGCCCAAGATGACATCAATGTCAGAATTGCCCAGAACAATTAAGGATGCCGAGAACGAAGAGCCACCAATCTCAATTTGATTGCCATGGCTGATATAAGCAGCCCTCATGTTTGAACCAGGAGATAAGACCATTAACTTCTTAAGGAGAGGATCCAAAGCTAACACATTCTCATTTGCAAACTTGTGAGAAACAAACGAATGCGATGCACCAGAATCAAACAAAACTCGTGCAGGGATTGAGTTAACGGAAAGCATACCCATCACAACTCCAGGTGCATGCTCAGCTTGAGCGGTGTTGACACAGTTGGCACGAGCGACAGTAGACCCGGGCTTGGTGTTGATGTTGAGAGCCCGAGGTGGTGGTGCACGAACCATAGGAGAGCTTGACGCAGGTCTTGGCGGTGGTGGAGGAAGAGCTTTGTCTTTCATCGGACAGTTCCAGTATGGATGCCCAGTTTCTCCACAAGTGTAACAAGTGCCCCGTGGACGTGGAGCAATGTAGCCAGGGACTCCGCCAGGCGCTCCGGGGTAGTGGTTGTTGTAGCCCCCGGGAGCAGCAGTGAGGAAGTTTGGTGGCCTTGCCGCGAAGCCTGAAGGTCTTGGTGGAGCCGAGAGAGACGGTGGGGTGTTAGGAACCCAGACACGACGCTTAGAAGGAGTTGCCATAGCTGAAGAGCTTGCTGCATCACGGTTGTGTTTCTTTGACTCCTCAAACACTTGCCGACTAGCTTCTTCCTGCAGAGCTGTTTGTTGAAGTTCCAGAAAAGACGCCGGCCTTGCATGAGTGATTGCATATTTGATGGATGCATTGAGCCCTTGCCGGAACCTCTTTTGCTTCTTCTTATCATCAGAGATTTCATCACCACCATAACGAGAGAGTTTCATGAAGTTCCTGATGTAAGTGTTGACATTATCATTTCCCTGCTTGAGGTTGAGGAACACTTCCTTCATCCTTTCCATGACAATTTCTGACAGGAACTGCTCTTTGAAAGCTCCGGTGAACTGTCCCCAAGTAGGCTGAAAACCAGTGCAGCTTGCCTTCAGGTAATTCTCCCACCAGAGAGCTGCATCTCCCTTCAGAAGGTGAGTGGCACACTTTACCCACTCCTGCTCAGGAACATCAGCAGTCTCCAACAGCCTTGACATCTCACGCAGCCAATCATCAGCATCAAGTGGTTGATCAGAAACATCAAATTGGCGTGGGTTGAACTTGAGGAAGCTTTTGATGTCTCCTCGCTTGGGAGGTGGAGGTAGTGGAGCAAACTCGTTCCTCCTGACACTTTCTTGACCGCTGGTTCTCATTGCATTGCTGACAAGGCATTGGCGATGCTCGACAACGCGGACCCCAGTTCAGGTGGAATGTCATCCTCAGAACGGTGTGGTGGTCCCATCCTGTGATTGATATAAAACACATGTCAGTACCATAATGGAGAATATTAATAATCCAAAACAGTACCAAGATGGAATTAACCAAGATTAAAGGATACAATTTACTAAGATGATATTACAATATCAGCAGAGTTCAAAGCACCTAGAAGATATTAAGCATATCGCACACGACTGAAAAGGAGTGTGGTACACAATTATCAAAGAAAAATTTTCCACAAATTTCGGCATTATAATACCAATGGATGCGCAAGATCACTTAACGAGTCAAGATTAGTGACTCCACCAATTCAATATGCAAGAGCGAATGATAAGAGTAGTGGTATGGTCGCGACTCCATCCCGCACCCAAAGCATTACTCCGCACATGAGTAAGTAGAACACGTATCCCAACACCTTCTTCACAAGATGAACCTAAAGATTAGTCACTACGGAAACGAACACCCCAAACAAGATAACGTCGGATAACAAAGAGTAAGACAGATAGCGTCGGTATACAACGAATCAGATAGATCGCGTCGGTTTGCAAAAACCTGTCGGTATGGAATGTACCAACAGTTGATAACAAAAGGCAGATAAGATAACATGTTGGATGCAACAGATAGACAAGGATTTACTCACACACACACACACACAACCTATGGTACTACGGAAACCCAGAACACGTGAATCCTAGTTTGAATGTTAAGAAGAGGATTGAAAACGTTACACTTCCTTACCAGAAAAGGGTGGGTGGGTGGGTAAGAAGAAAAATGGAAGCAGTCCTACTCTCGCGTTTTGTTTTTCCCTAGTATACATAACTACCAAAATATTTGCTAGACTGACAACGACCATTTGGCTGAGACCCTGAAGGTCGGGATGGCTCTGATACCAATTGTAACTACCTCGGTGAATTACGCTCCTAGTAAAAGCCTGGATGAGCGGAAATGGTTGAAATAGTACGGGGCCCCAAAGCCACTCAGGTAGACCTTTTCGGCCGTCCCAACCATTTCCATTCATCGACAAGAACGGCGTAATCGGCAGGAGAAGGGATCAACTACATACACAAGTGAGTATGTATGCAAGCCACCATACAAGAGTACATCAGAGCCATTCCATCTAGAAAGAAATAGAAATATTGCAACGCCATACGGCAAGATCCAAATATCCTAGATAGATCTAATAGTTTAGGATATCTCCTCATGCATCACACATCAGAGTATCATGCGGAAGCGGCAAACAAGATCCGAGTACGGATAAGAAGCAAATCGGCATAAGATGCCCCATAAATAAGCACATCCCGCCCACAGATCTCACGGATCCCCGTTCCCGGAATCTCTACACCAAGTGATCGTTGCCGACATTATCCGTCTCCTCCACCCAGTATCCATCCTGAGAGGGTACCTGTTCATCTGAATCAAACAATTTATCGTGTGAGACCCTAGGGGTACTCAGCAAGTCTTTATGCCTCTGAAGGGGACACAACCTGGGGTGACGCAATTGCAGCAAAAGATAAACCCTAGCCATTCTATAGATACTCGCTAACCTTCCGCCTAACCATAGATAGACGGAAGTCCGTGAATTAATAACAACAGTTATAATGGTAATTTCAACAGATCCATCCTCCTCCTCGCTTACCAACGAGGAAGCGGACGAACAACCCCCATTCGTTGGCAGTTTTATTATCCATTCCATGAGTGTTGCACTATTTACTAGTCAGTTACTTAGTCAAATTAAAAGTGGTACTTTAGTTATACTTGTCTATGATCGAGAAACTGTGATCCAAGTCGTCCATAACCGCGGACACGGCTTTCAGAAAGTTTTACCCTGCAGGGGTGCACAAATAGCAACACACACTCGATCAACCTCGGAAAAACCAAATCAAAACCCAACGGTTGGTCCACGACAAAGCAATCACAAGATTCAGAAATATTTCAGGGGGCCACCCCTTAAAGTAGACCCGCAACGAAGCCGGCCGGCTCCGAGACGGACTCAAGGTTGTGGGGACGGCTGTAAACGACCGGGAACCCAAAACTGGGCTTGTCGATACCGCGAAATCGTGCCACGATCCTAAACAGTACAGTGTGCTATACATCGCACAATTTAAATAAAGCAGGAAAACATGGCATAGGTACAGGATAGTAAATAAAACCTCAAACTAGTTTGTGGCCCCAAGAAATAAGACGGAATCGAGCTCTGGCTAAGGGGGTCCCATAATCCTCCCGGATGTGGATAGCGCGAAAATTCAAGGAACAGGAATCAAGTACTCGGGGTCCTACGGGACACAAGTGAGCAGGAAAAACCAAATAGCAAATATTGCTCACCGGTGCCACTTTCATTAGTTATCCCATTACTACTCGGGTTAAGTTGTTTAGGTACCTCGTTATCCAGCAGACACTCACAAACCCTACACATGCTGTTCTACGACTCGCATGGCTCAAACAACTCCTATAGTAAAGGCTCATGGGATGGAGGGACAAGCTTCGGTGGGGTTTAAAAGTAAAGGCTATGCAATACTTGGGATTCATTTTAATGCAATCGCGACTCAATGATGCAAGAATAAGATAGGGCAATAGGTACTGTATGTATGCAAGCATGTGGTAGTGCTTGCCTGGCAGCTCGGTTGAAGCGAGAGATGGATCTGGGTAGTGCTCCTGGTTCTCTTGATATGTCCCCTGCTCAGAATCTATTCGCAGAAGAACCAAACAAACAAGGGCCACATAAATAAAGTACACAAGCATATGCATTAAATGCGACAAGCAAACAATCATGCCATGATGAATGATGCACAATTTGCATGACATTAATGTACATGGCATGGGTGAGGTGGAGATTACAAGAAATCAACATTTTATGTGGTTTAATTCATATTTTATGCCCCAAATAGTTGCTGTATACTTTATATTTATATGATGCATGCTCCTATTCATAACATGGAATGCATAAACAGAAAGGTCTCGTCGAGCTAATCATTTTAGACATATCATTTGTTTAATTTGGAATTATAGAACTAATGTTATTAAATAATTAAGATAATGGCATTTTAATGTAATTTAATTCAACTTGGAATTTAAAATGCTCAATTGCTATTTTGGATGGCATAAATGAATTCATCATGTCTTTCTGATTCAAATTCATATATCATATGTTAAATTTGGGTTTATAATTTAAAATTTATTAAAATACAGATTTGAATTGAGTTTGAATTAATTAGAAAAGATTTGAATTTAAAACAGAAAACCAGAAAACTTTTTATACCCAGAACTTCCTAGCCACACTCGCTGCCGGGTGGGACCAGTCTGGCTGGGCGGCCCACACGCGCACAGAGGCAAGGGGGGACCGCGGTTGGATGCCTGGAAACTCTGGCATTTTTCTGCAAAAAGGTTTGGGTGGTTGACATGTGGGCCTCTTGGACCGCGGGTTGATGGATCCAAAAATCCGAGAGCCTTTTTGCAAAAATCGCCAGCGAGTCAGAGGGGGAGCGCGGGTTGAGAGGCGGGGAGTTGGGGGGTCTGCTGGTAAGATGACCACGGAGGCTGGCGTGTGGGGTCGGCGGGGACTGCGGGCTGAGGAAAAAGAAGAAGCAGGGGATTTTTAGAAAAGTGCAGCGCGGCACCGTTTTTCTCCCTCTCCTTGACAGACGCCTTCGCCGCCATGTGAGCGCTGTGGGAAGTCGAACTCGCGACCGCGAGGTTGCGCGCAGGAGGGGCGGAGCCACTGGGCTAGGCGTGGGTAGGTGACAGGAGGGCGTCCGCGGGCTAGATAAGCTTCTGCGAGGCGCGGGAGGGTGCAGGCGCTAGCGACCGGCGGTGCACCGAAGGTGTTCGTCGGCCGGAGCGGCGCAACCAGGAAACGAACAGCGACGGGAGGTTGTCTAGGAGGTTTGGGGGCTCACCGCGAGTGTGCCGGTGTGGTCGGTGCGGGCAGGGGCGCAGACGATCGCCGGCGTGGCTCGCGGACAGCGGCGTTAGGGTTTCGGCAGGTCGGCGTCGGTTGCAGCGGCGGTGGCGCTCCTCCTTCACGTCGGCGAGCACGGGGCGAAGCAGGCCGGTCTCCTGGAGCCTCCCCGACAACCAAACGCCGCGCCCGCCGCCTGGTTTTGATGGTCCGAGAAGAGGCCGAAGGTGGTGGCCGGCGAGGATGGTTGGCCGATGCGGTGGAGAAAGAGAGGAAGAGGGGAAGCAGCCTGGGTGGATCTGGCGCGGCAGAGGCGTCGGTGGGGGTGGATAGGATCGAAGGGAAGGGGGATGGCGTATTGGAGAGAGGAGGTGGCTTCGGCCACCTTTATCTCCTCTCACGTGCACGGGCAGGAGGGAGGCAGGCACGGGCTGGGGCAGGGGTGGTGAGGGTCTGTAGGTGGACCAGGACGAGGAGGAGGGAGGCTTGGGCTGGAGGGGGCCCATACGGCAGGGAGAGAAAAGAGAGAGGGAGGAGTAGCCTCGGGTGGTAGATGCTAGGGTTTGTTGGGAGGCTCGGGTACGGCTAGGTTTAGGGTTGGGGTTGCTTGGGTGGTTAGCTAGGTGGCATGGTGGGGCCAGCTAGATGAGAGAGAGTGAGGCCGAGAGAGAGAGAGAGAGGGACTAGGGTTTGGTTTAGGTTAGGGGTGGCTCGGTTTTGGTGGAGGGAAGGAGAAGTGAGAGGGAGATGGGTGAAACTAGGTTAGATGAGGGTTAGGTTTAGGGTTAGAGATGGTTTTGAAGAGAAGGTTAGGGATTTAGTGAATAGTGCGGAGTGGTGAGGATTGGAGAGAAATATGATTCCCTCACAAACCAAAGAAAGTCCAAAGGAAGCAAAAGAGGTGATGGTTTAGGGTTAGGTAAAATGGAGAAATGGCCACACATGGATGCATGAATGGGGGATGGTGTAGGTTAGAGGCAAAGATTAAAAAGAGGGAGAGTAAGAGAGATATGGTAATGGGAGTGGTATTGCATGCTCCAAACTAGAGCAAGCAAAAATAAGTGGAGAAAGTGGAGAGGGTGGGAGTTGATGAATATAAGAGAAAAGAGAGCTCACAAAATTTAGGATCCACTAAAAACCAAAGAAAAACAAAGGAGAAGGAAATGGTGATGCCTTGCATGGGACATGCATTGCATTTAATGCTCTCACTAATAAGATGGTGCAAGCTTGCATGGCCCATGCATGTTAATTAATGCCAGGTTCATTTTGTAGAACAAAATAAATATCCCTGGCATTTGTACTCATGCATTCCCAAATAGGAATAAGGCCAAGCAAAAGGATTGATGATTGGATCCATCTCAACCCACATGAGCTAGAGGTAAAACCAATAAGTGCCAAGCTCATATTTAGTTGGATGGTGGAATTATAAGGTGGTGAAAGAAAAAGTGGTGGAGTTAATAAGAGATATGCCCCCAACTCAACCTAGGCATTTAAACAATATATCAAGAACCAAATACAATATCAAGAAGCAAATACAATTTACAATGCATGTGGAAGAAGAACCAAATCAAAAGGGTTTTATATGATGCTCAAATGCAAGGTGGCATGATGACATGAGCATGATATAATGATGATGCAACAATTATATGTAGGAAGTAGCCATTATATTACTAGACCAAGTAGCATTACAGTTGTTAGACAAATGGGATGCTACAGCCCTCAACATATCTTCAAGTATCTGGTTGGTCCTTTCTGTCTGTCCATCAGTCTGAGGATGAAAAGTAGTGCTGAATTCCAATCTCGTTCCCAATGACTCATGTAGTTGCCTCCAAAAATGATAAGTAAATTGAGTTCCCCTATCAGACACAATACTCTTGGGTACTCCATGTAGACATACAATCCTAATCCTATAGATCTTGGCTAACCTATCACTTGTATAGGTTGTCTTCACGGGTATGAAATGAGCCACTTTAGTTAGGTGATACACTACTACCCAAATAGAATCATATCCTGACCTGGTCCTTGGCAATCCGGTGATGAAATCCATGACAATCTTGTCCCACTTCCAATCAGGAATAGGTAGTGTTTGTAGCAATCCTGTTGGTTTCTGGTGTTCCTGTTTCACTCTACTACATACATCACACAAAGAAATATGTTCGGCGATGTCATTCTTGAGATTATTCCACCAAAATCTTTCTTTCATATCCATGTAAATTTTGGTGTTACCCGGATGAATGGAATATGGTGAGTTGTGTGCTTCTTGTAAAATCAGTTCCGAAGCTCTGGATCTTGTGGAACACAGATACGTTTTCCATACCATAAAGTACCTTGTTCGTCTTCATGGAATCCTTTGGCTTTTCCTTTACCAATCTTTTCCTTGATCTCTTCAATTTACTTGTCTGTCTTTTGGGCTTCTTTGATTTTGTCCAACAAAGTGGGTTGAACATCTAATGACAAGAGATGTCCTTCAGGCACAATCTCCAATCTGAGATCTCTAAATTGGGCACACAGATCATCTGGCAACTCTCCCTTAGTAAGGCCATTCACAAATACCTTACGTCTTAGATCATCTGCTACAACATTTGCTTTACCGAGATGGTATTGCAAACTCAAGTCATAGTCCTTGATGAGTTCTAGCCATCTTCTCTGTCTCATGTTGATTTCTTTCTGGGTGAAGATATACTTCAAACTTTTGTGATCCGTGAACACTTCACAACTCTTTCCCAAAAGATAATGTCTCCATGTTTTGAGTGCATGGACAACAGAGGCTAACTCTAAATCATGAGTTGGGTAATTTACCTCATGAGTTTTGAGTTGTATCGAGGTGTAAGCCACAACTTTCCCTTCTTGCATTAGAACTGCACCTAATCCATGATGAGATGCATCACAATATACTTGGAAATCTTTCTCAAAATATGGCAGACATAAGACTGGTGTTGTCACTAGTCTCTTCTTTAATTCTTGGAAACTAAGTTCACATCCTTCAGACCAAGCAAATTTCTTGTCTTTCTTTAGCAACTCTGTCATTGGCTTAGCTACCTTGGAGAAATTCTCAATAAATCTTTTGTAGTATCCTACCAAGATGAGGAAACTACGAACCTCTTTTACTGACTTAGGAGATTCCCATTCAGTTACAGCTAAAACTTTAGCAGGATCAACTGCTACACCATCTCCTGACACAACGTGTCAAGAAATCCAACTTCATTTAACCAAAATTCACACTTGCTGAATTTGGCATACAGCTTATGCTCTCTAAGCTTCTCAAGTATCAAACACAAATGTCCTTCATGCTCTTCTTTGCTATTGGAGTAGATCAAACTGTCATCGATGAAAACGACAACAAACTTGTCCAGGAACTCCATGAACACCTTGTTCATCATATTCATGAAGTAAGCTGGTGCGTTGGTCAAACCAAATGGCATCACGGTGTACTCATACAATCCATACCTAGTGGTGAAAGCTCTCTTAGGTATGTCTTGTTCTCTTATCTTGAGCTGGAAGTAACCTGACCGGAGATCAATCTTTGAAAACACACAGGCTCCTTCTAGCTGATCAAACAAGTCATTGATTCTAGGCAAAGGATATTTGTTCTTGATAGTCACCTCATTGAGTGAACGATAATATATGCATAACCTTTGACTTCTATCTTTCTTTTCCACAAACAAAACTGGTGCTCCCCAAGATGAAGAACTTGGTTGAATAAATCCTTTCTGCAACTGTTCTCCAAGTTGTTTCTTGAGTTCTTTCAACTCATCAACTGACATCTTGTAAGGTCTCTTTTCTATTGGTCCGGATCCTGGTAGCAAATCAATCAGAAATTCCACATCTCTATCTGGTGGCATTCTCGATAATTCTTCCGGGAACACATCCGGATATTCACTCACAATTGGCACACTATCTATGCTAACCCCCTTAAGGGAATTTAGCTTACTTCCTTTTGATTCAAAGTTAGATTTGAATCTTATCCGTTTCTTTTCCGGGGTTGTGAGTGCGACAGTAAGATTGGCACAATCTAGTACTCCTTCATATTTGGTCATCTAGTCCATTCCCAAAATTACATCCAGTCCTTGAGAATCTAGGATTATCAGACTCACTGGAAACTTATGTTTTCCAAACTCTATCACTAGATCACGGCATCCAAGACTTACTATCATATCTCCACCGGGAGAACTTACTTTTATTGGACACCCAATGTTTTCAGTTGGAAACCCATTTCTATCAACAAATGTTTTTGATATGAATGAATGTGATGCACCAGTATCAAAAAGAACAAGTGCTGGAATAGAATTGAGTTTGAACTTACCAGCCACAGCATCGGACTCCTCATAGATTTCTTCCACATTGATGTGGTTCACTTGTCCCTTCTGGAAAGGGTTGGGCTTATTGGGTCCTTCAACTTTCTTTTCTGGGCATTCATTTGCATAATGCCCCATCTTCTTGCACTTGAAACATTCAACCTGACTAAGATCCTTTTTGACAGGCTGGCTTCCACTACCACTTCCACTTCCATTGTGGTGGCTTTTGTATCCACTCTTGTGATTCTTGTACTTGTCATTGTCATGACTACGCTGATGCTTATTGTCATGATGACGGTTGTGGTTATGGTGGCTGTTGTATTTTCCATGCTTGTGGGATCCAGAACTCCCACTATCATCATAATGGGAACGCTTGTGAGACGATCCCGAGCTGTGCCTGTCAGAGTTGTGTTTCCTCTTTATTCTTTCAACCTGTTTCATCTTGCTCTCCAAGATGGCAGCCTTGTCACAAAGGGATTGATAGGTGGGGACATAGGCCACAGATAGCTGCAGGTTCAGTTCATCGTTCAACCCTTCGAGCAACTTCTCCTTCCTCTTGGCATCAGTGTCAACTTCATCCGGTGCATAACGTGCCAGATTGTTGAAATCCTCAATATATTCAGCCACGCTGCAGTGGTGCTGTTTCAGATTATGAAATTCCTTCTTCTTCAAGCTCATCACTCCGGATGAGATG
The DNA here is from genome assembly GCA_023614405.1 of Avena insularis. NCBI lineage: Eukaryota > Viridiplantae > Streptophyta > Magnoliopsida > Poales > Poaceae > Avena > Avena insularis. Next base: position 266,464,824 of record CM042693.1, on the reverse strand, counting down.
TGAGCTGTACGGAAACCATCTTCAAAGATAGCCCATGTCACATCCTCAATGGGAGTGGTGATCTGGAAGTTATCCCACCATGTAGCTGCTCATCCTTCCAACAAGTGTGCTGCAAACCTGACTTTCTCCTCATCAGTACAGCCAATAGTTACCAAGTCCTTGTTCACTGAGCGTAGCCAATCATTGGCCACCATGGGATCAGTAGTTCCTGAGAACTTTGCAGGCCTCAGTCTTAGGAATGTGGTGAGCATGTCAAAACCTGGTGGGTTATTCTGATTGTTGTTGTTTTTGTTGTTGTTGTTGTTGTTGTTGTTGTTGTTGTTGTTATTCGGATTCTGCATGACGGTAGTCATCATTTGCATCATCTGTGCCTGTGATGTCATCCGTTGCTGCATCTCGGGGGTCACATTGTTGTTGTTCGGGTTGGGGTTGGCACGTCGAGGAGGCATCTGTGGTTTTCAATAAAGATAAGAATGAGATACCCATATATGCTTAACATGCACAATACAACACATAGACAATCACAAACAAGCATCAAAATAACAAAAGTTCAACAACATAGACATCAATTTTTTGAAAAGCAAACACACCAATAGCAAGCCATTCACATGTTGGATGGTCACTGCGACTCAATAATCAAAAGCATGGTAAATAAAAGGTAAATGAGTAGTCATCACTACTCCTCTGCATCAACCTCCTCATCAACAAGTGTAAGACCTACATTCTCCATAGCGGTCTTGTATTCCTCGACATTAGTAGTCAAGGCCTCTACTTTGGCTTTGAGAGCCCTCTTCTATGAACGAAGCCTCTCAATCACACCTTGCTGATGCTCGAGATCGAAGTCCTTGGCCTCTAGTTCTGAAGTCATCTCTCGAATCCTCTTGTTCCTATCTTGGACTCTTTTCTCTTGACTCTTGAACTTTCTATCCTGACTCTCAAACTTGGCCTCCATTTCCTTGACTATCTCATCTTGCTCCGTGAAGATCTTGTCCTTCTCACGAAGCTGCACCTGGAGTTCGTCATTGCTAAGCATGACGTTGGTCCTATCAGTATCTAGGTGCCTAAGAAGAACCTCTAGGTCCTGGAGGTACAGACAAATCGGCTCTACTGTCTCTCTAGCAGCATCCTCTAAATCAATAGCCTCACCATCCTCGTCACGTCTACCGAAGGCGTGGAAGTGATTACCTCTAATCTCCCGAGAGTGTCTCCCTAACAAACACCCAAGTAAATCCTGCATGACTACCTCTAGACCTCTCTCCTTGTCGTCATGCATGAGCTTGAAGGTGATAGCCTCCGTGGCTGGCTCAGTCTGGCGTCCTGGCTGAGTAACCTTGAAGCCCCAAAGTTCCTTCCTCTCAAACTTGGTGAGGGGGGAGCATCATGATGCTAGGAAGCGGAAGATTGAGCACCCTAGTGAGCTCAATAAGACGAGTGCCAAAACGAGTTCCCTTGAACTCTTCAGCCGTGCTGATAGTAACATTCAGCATCTATTTTATAATAGAGAAAAGTTAGAAACAACATCAACAGAAATACACAAGACAAGGTAGCACAAACATATCATTTGCAAACAAACACACAAGTCATGGCATACATAAGTCCATTACAAGCATCCAAGGTTCAACATAGCTTAGATAAAATTTTGGAAATAAAATGATATAGTGTGGTGGTCCAACTAACAAAGTACGTTACAACTCTCACTCACTAGACAAAATGTCTATCAAAGCATCCTTAGTAGCCATCTGCCTATCTTGTTCACAAGATTCCCAAATCAAGTCTATGATGTCTTCCCTTAGTTGTTGGTTGGTAGTTTCCAACTCTTGGGTATGCTTCTTTTCTTCTCTAAGGTCATTTTGGGTGTTGAGAATTCTGCACTTGAGTCTATCACCAAGCTCTTTGATGGCCTTCCAAGATGCATCCCTTCCAGAATCAAAGAATGTGGTGTGCATCACTGAGTTGGTGACCATGTAGAATCCTGATTCTTTGTGGTTGTCTTCCTTGTTTTTGTACAAGTGAAGTTGCACCCACCAATATTCTTCTTCTTCATCCATCACAGGGAAACCTTTGTACACAGCTGCACCATGTATCCCCATGGTAACCATAAGGTTCTTGAGGGCCTTTGGAAATTAAGTCTCACACTCTAGGGTCATGGTCATGAGTGGTCCCTTCCTTACAGCTTCGTTGATGGAGTTCATCTACAAATAGAGATGAGAAAGAATAATTAGAAACGTTTACGAGAAGAAAAATACAAGTGTGGGAATTGTTGAAAAAATTTCCTTAGTGGTTTCTAATCCAATCCTAGTGTCATAATCCTACAGGCAACACAGTGCTGTGATACCATCTGTAAGATCCCAACTTTATAAAGGTAAAGATCCCTGTGATTTCAATGCTAGTCCCTGGATCAATGCTATCATCCACAGTTTAAGATGAAGTACACAGATACAAAGGTCATTATTACATATCATTCCAAAGACAAACATAGTCTTTTACTACTCCATGGCCACAGGCCTAATACAAGAGTTCAAATATAGAATAAGATAAATAAGTCTTCATCTTCATGTGCCACAGGCAAGCATGTTGAGTGTAGACTCATAACCCCTAATCATCATCAGAATAACCTGCAACATCACAAGTTACAGCCACAGTGGGTCAATACATTTGGAATAGTATTGGCAAGTGATACCATAGTAGAATATTAGCATCTAGATACTACATGCATTTTGGCTAAGTGTAGCTTAGGCTTGCTTCGCTCAAAATAGGTTTTACCTATCAGTTGAAAACTCTAAGCTTTCTTTGACAAAACCTTCCCAAGGAACTACCAATAGAAATTGATAGACCTTCACCCTTGTTCAACCACAAGTTTTTAACTTAGAAATTGGGATGAGGAGATTCTTGATAGCTTCCATGTCTTGATGCTCAAGTTGTCCAATACCAGGGACATGGCTAAGTACTTAGATTCTTCCATCTGCATAGGTCGTGCACTTTCCCCACAAGACTTGATTTTCACCAAGACAGGACCTTTCCGAAGCCTTCCCTTAGACCAAACGGACGCGCTCCAAACCTATCATCCCACTACCACCAACTGTCCAAATGGCTAAGTTATTGCAACCTATATGGTCCAGGCAGATCCCATAATGCCATGTGGCTGCACTAGAAGCTTCTTAACATTTGGCATCTCAAATCCCTTTGTTCCTGGGTGGCTTTCCACAAGTGAGATACACAAGGTAAACCATAGAAATGGGCCTTGTGTAACCACTCAACACAAACCATTCTTTCCATTCCACCCAGGTGTTTCATTCACTTAGTTGTTTTATTAAACAAAAACACAAGTCAAAGACTTCGAAATATTTACCAAAGCATTGATATAATCCACCCTTGGTTGCTACTAGCTAGACTAAGCATGGCATTGGTAAGCATCTTAACTTAGAGGAATTTATCAAAAATTCTACAATCTACTAGGATTTCCCAAGCATAGCATATATATACTTATCAAAATATTCATGCAAATCCTATACAAAATATTTCTAGTGCATAGGTGAAAATATTGGGATAAAATCATGAAGCACCACTTTCCTTTGTAGTTTGGTGAGTAGCAACAATCTTCACAACCACAATCACTATTAGCACCAAAATATACACATAAAATAATGGCACCAAAATCACATAACAAAATATACAAACACAAATATATGAATGCATGCAAATGTCATGTGATGGTTTTTATACACCAAACAAGAAAAGTGTACAGTATTGAAACATAAACAAGACCAAGATACTCAAAATGGAGTTTATTTGATCTTTAAAACATTTTTCAAATCATTTCTATAACCAAAATAAGCCTAAAAATGTTTCTGCAAAAACAATCATTTTTATAGAGGCAAAACATTAAACACATTGCATAAACAGATAGGATTTTCTCTTCTGATTCCAATGATATAAAATTTGCAATATTTGAACGTGGGAAAAAAAAGTTATGAATTTTGCAAGATTGAACATCTAATAGATCTAATTCTAGATTTTAAATTTAAATCCTAGCCACGCGGTGCTTCCTGTTTGGACAATACCGCTTCACTCAGGATCACGCTTCCGCGCCGTCGGATCAAGTTAGATCCAACGCGCCAGATCTAAAGATAACGGTTCGATCCAGATCTAATCTAAACCCTTCGATACAGATCTAACGACGCGTGTTGCTTTGACCAAAGAGTGGCGGCACGAATGGCCAGAGCGGCGGTGACGCTTCTGCCGGCAGTGAACTGGCGGCGCTAGGGGGAAAATGGGGAAGGTGCGGGTCATTACCGAAGCGTGGAGACGAGGTGATGACGATGGTCGACGTGGCGAAGACGCGGGCATGAGAGACCGTCGTGAATTCCTTGCCAAAGTTGAGGGCGGCTTCGGGTGTGCTCGGGCGTCGTTGTTGGCGGCTCTACAAGGCATAGGAAGGCAAGTGAAAGGTGACGCTAGACGCGCACTGGAACGGTGTAAGTGTGAGCGTGAACCAGAGAGGTGGGGAAGGGCTAGGTTTACCGTAGTCGCTCGTCGAAGTAGAGCACGTCGTCGGACACGCGCGGTCGTCGATGAAGGCGACGCTGTAAGCCACAAAAGGAAGGTATGCGAGCAATGTTAGATGCGCAGGAGTGTGGCAAACATGATAGCAAGGTCGAGAGGGCCAGGTGCAGGGAGTTCTCACCGGAATCGATCGCCGGAGAGCGTCGGGCAGCGGCGTTGCAACTTGAATTGCTGGCAGCCTGGTGGCGGAGATGGTGTGCCGAGTAAGGGGAAATGAGCGGAGAGGGGAGGGGGTTAAGTAGCCGAAGCTGGATGGGGAGTTACTCGACTAATCAACGGAATTTAACTCGCAAATTTAACGACAGTGACAGGGGAGGAAACGGCCGGAGCTCATTGCGGCGGGTTGAAGAGACAACTGACAGGTGGGGCTATTTTGTCAGTGTTAGAAAGAGAGAGGAGGTGGGGTCCAGTCGTCATAGACTCGGCTGGTGTGGTTGCAAGTAAAAGAAAACGCTTCGAGGAGGGGTTAGTTGGGCTAGATGGGCCGGACTGGGCTGGGTTGGGCTAGATTAGTCTGTTTGCTTTATTTTTTTTCTCCCTTTCACTTTTTCTTTTTCTGATTTGAATTTCTGGTTTGAAATCAAAAAAACTCAAATCAAATCTTATTCAAATGAAACTTTCTCCAAACCTTTGTTTATTGAAACTTGCATCCTGGGATGTGTAAAAAATTTAAACACACTCAAATTCAAAAAGGGTTCGGAAAAGAAGTTTAAATCATGCCTTATATAAATGTTTATAAAAAGTGCATAAATGGTTTAAAAATCATAATTTGTTTTTGAAAACCTTGTCCAAACCTTAGGAACAACACTCAAGATCAAACTCAAGTCCTTACTGATTAAAATAAGTATTTTTCCTATTAGAAGGTAGCAATATGGCCATTGCCTTGCTTACATAAAATAATAAGCATCAAATGCTTCTGAATTTGCAATGACTTTGGAAATGAACCCTAAATGATCATGAATGCATGGATGATATGCAAAGCTTTGAAAACATGATTTTATGGATGTTACAGTTGCACTTCAAATTAATTTGACCTAGTTTCAATAAAACAACATAAAGCCATTTAAGTGTGGAAGTCATGTAGGAAGCATGATCCACTATGTGTGAAACTATTGGCTCGTGGCATTCTGAACCAAATTATTCAGACTTTTTGAATAGAAAAAACATCACCGTCGTCTCTAGGAAAAGTTGAATGTATTTTTTCCTAATTGTTGGTAACTCTCACAAGCAACAATGATGTAGCATCCCAATTGTCTAACAATTGTAATGCTACTTGGTCTAGTAATATAATGGCTACTTCCTACTTATAATTGTTGCATCATAAGCATATCATGCTCATGTCATCATGCCACCTTGCATTGAGCATCATATAAAACCCTTTTGATTTGGTTCTTCTCTCATATGCATTGTTAATTGTATATGCCTCTTGATATTGTATTTGGTTCTTGATATATTGATTAAATGCCCAAGTTGAGTTGGGGGCATATCTTTTTATTAACTCCATCACCTTTCTTTGTTACCACCTTATAATCCCACCCTACCAACTACATATGAGCATTGCATTTCTTTTGGCTTTTGTCTAGCTCATATGTAATGAGATGGATCCACTTCTAGCTCTACCTGCTTCCATACATGTCCTCTTATTGTTTTCACAATAGCTGTATGGGAGCCTACATGGACAATTTTGCATGCTATGTAGTGGTAGAGGCCATGTTCCTTTCAACCGTGGTTCCATTCTATTGTGGGCTTGCTTGATTCAATGTGGCTATTTCATCTTAGTGTTATCACACACTAGAGAAGCCACATGTTTCAAATCGTGTCAATGATGTTTGCAACCAGGTTGGAAAGCTTGGATCCTTTGAGTTCTTAATCACTTGTCCTAGGTTGATCTCATAAACAAACCTAGCTTGTAAACATGTTTTCACATGGATTCTTCCCTTCCTCCTTTTTTCTTGAGTTTCCTCTTATTCTTTTCGTTTGAAACCTTGCATATAGAAAGCTAGGGCCCCTTTATCTCCACCACCACCTTGGCCTTTTATTTTCTTGCATGGTTGTTTTAAATTTGTCCTGGATACAAGAAATAAACCACTAAATCAGAACCTTTTCAAAAATCTTAAACAAAACAATCCAAACAAACATTTTTCCAAATAAAACAGGAAATAAATAGCAGCAGCTTACCTGGCCATCCTGCAGCCCACCGACGTGGCCTTCCCCTAACGCGGCCCATCTCCCGGCCCACTTTCCCCCAGCCGGCCACCCAGCCCGTACCGCTTCGGCGCCGTCGCCTTCCCCCTGTTTCTCTTCCCCCCGTCCGACGCCGTCTGCACCCTCCTCTCTAAGCGCTCATGGAAGGGAGCAGGTGGCCGTCGCCTCCCGTCAGCCGCGTCACCACCTGCCCTTCTTATCCACCCCAGGCCGGTCCCCAGCGAACACTAGCCTCCCTTCTTCCCCTTAGCGCCGCCAGCATCTCTCCATTCCCCTCTGTCCCCAACCACGCCAGGGCCGCCGCCTTGACAGGTTTCACGTCACCGCCTACGCTGTCGCCGAGCACCGCCAGGTAGCGGAGAAGAACCGCAAGCCTCTCCCAAGTCTATCAAGGCGAAGAGGAGGAGTTGCCGCAACCACAGCGTCGGCACCGTGACTCCTTCCCTGTCCATGACTGTCGGAGTACCGCCGCCAACCCTCAGCGTCAGCGTCGTTCCGGCCTCCCCCGAACCCTCCGAGGACACCGCCGGCTTCGTGGTAAGTCCCTATCTCCATTCCCCTACTTCCAGCACCATCCCTGTCGACCGACAGCTCGCCACCGCAGCCATAGTTCCCACCCCCTTGCTGCCGTTCGCCGCGCATGACCGCATCGGCTGCATCAGTGCAGCAGCAGCCGCGTAACATCTACCGCGGATGACCTCCGTTTGCTGTCCATTTTCTGGCACTCTTGGTCCGCCTCCGGCGTACTCGTATTCACGTTTTCTCTTGACGGTAGATTCTTCTATCCAACGCAGCAAACCTCGTCCAAATTGGCGACCTACATCCTTCGGAATCAACCGGCAAAGTTCGAGCAAAATTTCTGCAATCTCTGAAGTTTTTCGACAATTCGAACCATCCTGAACCCTCTCTGTTCACGACACGTTTCCGAGTGATACACCCCATATCCGGAGAAGGTTCCTTGACGAAGATTGAAGCACTTGTTTCCCTCTACATCTTTTGTTTTTGCGGCGTAGCTAAATACCGCCTCGTTTGCTCGCCATCGTCATTCAAACGTTGGATCAGCTGGCCATTTGTTTTCGCAAAATTCAGTTTCGTCAGTTAACATCTGCACCTCCGAGAAGCTTTTCTAAATAGGCCCCTGAAGTTTGTTCCTCCCAACCCGCACTCCCTGGCCAGCCACTTGTCACCGCCTGGCCTGTTCACGCACGCAGTGGACCACCCAGCTTGCTGCCCCACCTGTCTTCGACCGTGGGTGGCAGCGACTTTGGTGCAGAAAGTTCCAAAACATTTTTTCTAAACAATAAAATTTCAGGAAATGTTTAAATCTAACTAAATTCATATCTTTTAAAATAATTCGAATTTGGAAAAACTTATAAAGTGAAATATGAATGAATTTCCAAAATGAATTCAAAACTATTTTCAAATTTGACCAGAGTTGACTGCAGCTAGTCAAACCTTTGACTTTGACCCACTTTAATAATTTTGACTTAAATAATAATTTAAAATCATAATTTTAAATAATAAGTATGATATATGTTTTTGAATCAGAAAAATGTGAGGAATTCAAATTTGCCATCCAAAATATTGTTTGAGCACTTTAATTTCCAAGTTGACTAAAATTACATAAAATGCCCTTTTCTTAAATATTTAATAACTTTTGTTTTATAACTCCAAATTCAACAAATGATATGTCTAAAATGATCAGCTCGACGATACCTTTCTGTTTATGCATTCCATGTTTTGAATTGAAGCATGTATCATATAAATATAAAGTATACAGCAACTATTTGGAGTATAAAATGTGACCAAAAACTCAATAAAATGTTATTTCTTGTATTCTACACCTCACCCATGCCATGCTACATTAATGCCATGCAAAATGTGCATCATTCATCATGGCATGATTGTTTGTTTGACGCATTTAATTCATATGCTTGTGCACTTTATTTATGTGGGCCCTTGTTTGTTTGGTTCTTCTTCGAATAGACGCTGAGCAAGGGATATATCAGGAAATCCAGGAGCACCACCCAGATCCTTCTCTCGCTTCAACTGAGCTGCCAGGCAAGCACTACCACATGCTTGCATACATACAGTACCTATTGCCTCTATCTTATTCTTGCATCATCGAGTCGCGATTGCTTTAAATTGAATCCCAAGTACTGCATAGCCTTTACTTTTAAACCCCACCGAAGCTTGTTCCTCCATCCCATGAGCCATTACTACAGGAGTTGTTTGAGCCATGCGAGTCGTAGAACAGCATGTGTAGGATGTGTGAGTGTCTGTTGGACAACGAGGTACCTAAACAACTTAACTTGAGTAGTAATGGGATAACTAATGAAAGTGGCACCGGTGAGCAATATCTGCTATTTGGTTTTTCCTGCTCACTTGTGTCCCATAGGACCCCGAGTACTTGATTCCTGTTCCTTGAATATTCGCGCTATCCACATACGGGAGGCTTATGGACCCCCCTCAGCCAGAGCTTGATTCATTCTTATTTCTTGGGGCCACAAACTAGTTTGAGGTTTTATTTACTATCCTGTACTTCTGCCATGCTTTACTGCTTTATTTAAATTGTGCGATGTATAACACACTGTACTGTTTAGGTAAGCGGAGTGTTTTCGCGGTATCGACAAGCCCAGCCACACTTTCGGGTTCCCAGTCGTTTACAGCCATTGACGCAAACCTTGAGTCCGTCTCGGAGTCAGCTAACTTCGTTGCGGGTAGACTCAATGGGGTGGCCCCCTGAAATATTTCTGAATCTTGTGATTGCTTTGTCGTGAAGGCCTCGTTGGGTTTTGATTTGGTTTTTCCGAGGTTGATCGAGTGTGTGTTGCTATTTGTGCACCCCTGCAGGGTAAAACTTTCTGAAAGCCGTGTCCGCGGTTATGGACGACTTGGAGCACAGTTTCTCGATCATAGACAAGTATAACTAAAGTACCGCTTTTAATTTGACTAGACTAGGTAACTGACTAGTAAATAGAGTAATACTCATGGAATGGATAATAAAACTGCCAACGTATGGGGGTTGTTCGTCCGCTTCCTCGTCGGTAAGCGGGGAGGAGGATGGATCTGTTGAAATTACCATTATAACCGTTGCTACTAATTCACAGACATCCGTCTATTTTTGGTTAGGCGGATGGTTAGCGAGTATCTATAGAACTGCTAGGGTTTATCTTTTGCTGCAATTGCGTCACCCCAGGTTGTGTCCCCTTTAGAGGCATAAAGACTTGCTGAGTACCCCTAGGGTCTCACACGATAAATTGTTTGATTCAGATGAACAGGTAAACTCGCAAGATGGATACTGGGTGGAGGAGACGGATGATGTTGGCAACGATCACTTGGTGTAGAGATTCCGGGAACGGGGATCCGTGAGATCTGTGGGCGAGATGTGCTTATTTATGGGGCATCTTATGCCGATTTGCTTCTTATCCGTACTCGGATCTTGTTTGCCGCTTCCGCCTGATACTCTGATGTGTGATGTATGAGGAGATATCCTAAACTATTAGATCTATCTAGGATATTTGGATCTTGCCGTATGGCGTTGCAATATTTCTATTTCTTTCTAGATGGTATGGCTCTGATGTACTGTTGTATGGTGGCTTGCATACATACTCATTTGTGTATGTAGTTGATCCCTTCGCCTGCCGATTACGCCGCCCGTTCTTGTCCCGATGTTTGTAAATGGTTGGGACGGCCGAAAGGTCTACCTGTGAGTGGCATTTTGGCCCCACCGTACTATTTCAACCATTTCCGCTCATCCAGGCTTGAATCTAGGAGTGTAATTCACCGAGGTAGTTACATTTGGTATCAGAGCCATCCCGACCTTCAGGGTCTCAGCGAAATGGTCGTTGTCAGTCTAGCAAATATTTTTGGTAGCTATGTATACTAGGGAAAAACAAAACGCGAGAGTAGGACTGCTTCCACTTTTTCTTCTTACCCACCCACCACCCTATTCTGGTAAGGAAGTGTAACGTTTTCAATCCTCTTCTTAAAAATTCAAACTAGGATTCACGTGTTCTGGGTTTCCATAGTACCATAGAAAGTGTGTGTGTGTGTAATTACTTGTCTATCTGTTGCATCCAACTTGTTATCTTTATTTGCCTTCGGTTATCAACTGTTGGTACATTCCATATTGATAGGCTTTTTGAAAAACCGGTGCGATCTGTCTGACACCTTGTTGACCGGTGCCATCTCTTTTAAGGGTGTCCTTCCTTCTAGCAACTCCACATTCTGTGAAACCATCAGGTAGAGATTAAATCAGTTGCCCTGATAAGTGATTTTGCGCATCTATTGGTATTTTAATGCCGAAAAATGCGGAAAAATTTTCTTTGATACATCTGTGTTTCCACACTTCTTTTCAGTCGTGTGTGAAACATTATCTATCTTCCTTTTATCAGCATGTCCATGCTAACTCATTCTTTTGTCACCGGCGCTTAATCTTGGAGTTTCATTTCATCTCCAATTCTCTTGGGCTAATTACATAACATGTGTCGATCCGATGCTGGTGATTGTAGTTTGGCTCACGGCGTCTTCCATACTCCATTGCTATCAACACTATCCTCCAAATGGCGATGGTTATCTCATGTGATTTTGAGTACACCGTGATCATATCTATGCATATTCAAGTATCTTTGGCAATCCGGAGTTTTCTCAAAGCACTACGGCGGTCTATCATCTGTCCATCATGTTGCACATTCTTTTGAACCCCATATCTGCACAATTCTCCTGGATGCGAGGGAATTGCATCTTTCGCTTCTGATAGCTCATACCTTAAGCAAGTTATCATCGTTTCTTAAGCAAGATCATCGGTTCTATCAACAATGTATGAGCTATCATCGTTTCTTAACCAAGATCTCCTTATCTTTGAAACCGGTGATCCGATCAACAATGTGAACCAGGTGACATTTCCTGTTCTCTTCCGAAGGACCAGATAAACTATTCTTCCAGTGCATCTTCTTCAACACAAACCCGTTCTCTTAATAGTGATATTTCTAAGAGCGTTGAGCTCAGAAAGTGTTTCGAGCATTTGTTTGTTCTCCTGCCTCTTGAACTTGGTATTCTGGGAATATCTTGTTAATCCATGGTGGTATATGTTGTTAATATGCTTGCCTATTCGATATCAATGGAAGGACATGGAAGATCATCTGTGTCTCTTTCTCCCGAGCTTCGTGAGCACTGCCTGTGTGCAGAGTCTCTAAGTGGAAATTCTGACTTTTTGAAGTCACCTATTCCGGCCACGTCCTTCTGCTAAATAGATTTGCTTCAATTCTGGAATTAACAATGAACCTGCTGATTCAATTGATCAAACCCTATCCTTAAACCCTATCCTCATACATCATTGTTAATTCAATCCTCCATCTTCAACCAATCCGGAGTTGTTCCTTGTGGGCAAGTTATCATCCTCGTTCCGCTGAAGATTTCCTCAAGGCTACTAAATCTCTCTCTCAATCTTTTCAAGAACAACATGGAGTTCTTTTCACCTCAGTCTCGTCAAGTGATCTTTTGAAACACTCTTGTTCTGACATCTATGCTCAATCCACCGGAGGCCATGAAGTCCTTCCAGATCTTGTATTCCTTCTGTTCAAGTGGTGCTATCTTTTTCTATATCTGTGAAATTTTGCAGTTGTCTCCGTGATCTTCCTTTATATCTTTCCGGTGGCTTGGTACTTCCGACATGACGACAACATCATCATCTTTATCTATCTATGAATCCTACGAGTCGATTGCATCTATCCTTATTTTCTAACGGAGTTCTATGAGTTTTTGCCAACACCTTCAGTCTGTTTCGGTAGTTGGGTTGCATGGTTTTCTTATTCATGTGCGGAGTAATGCTTTGAGTGCGGGATGGAGTCGCGACCATACCACTACTCTTATCATTCGCTCTTGTACATTGAATTGGTGAATTAATGTGATTTCACTCATTCCACGGAAGTTAGAAGTGGCCTTTAACCCTTGATACTTTTACTTCCGTCCTTCTTTTTCCGGAGTGCTCTCTCGAAGCAAGTAATCAATAATCTCTTGTTGGTGATCTCGTCTTTTCCTACACGGAGCAAATCTTCAATTATCTGGTGGAATAAACGCAAACTCTTTTCTATCTTCGTCTTTCTACCGGTGCTATTGTATTAGTGGTTCAGAACCTATCCAATCTAGCTCTTTTTCTTCCGGCGAGACAAAGATTCACCCTCTCTCGTTTGGGTAAATCTTTAATCTTAATGGTGTGTCTTTCTTTATCTATGATACATCATCTTCTCCTTTTTCTTTCACAAGTGGTTCTATTTCTCTTATCATGTTTCCTGAGAAAACCGGAGCTATGTTCATCCTACCTTCTTGTCTCACGACAATCCTTCAATTCTTCTAACCGTTGTTTCTCAAGCAAAACGCAAGACTCGCAACAAGTCTAACCTTGCAAACTTTCTGGACTTCATATATATAATCTTCCGTTGTTTGAAAGGTGTAGTGGTCGCACCATTCTGTTATTCATCAACTTGGGAACGTGAGGGTCACCTTCGTTCAAACACCCGCCTCTCCTGGTGTTGTTTTCTTTTTCCTAGGAATCTCGGGGCGAGATTCTTGTTTAGTGGGGGAGAGTTGTAGCATCCCAATTGTCTAACAATTGTAATGCTACTTGGTCTAGTAATATAATGGCTACTTCCTACTTATAATTGTTGCATCATAAGCATATCATGCTCATGTCATCATGCCACCTTGCATTGAGCATCATATAAAACCCTTTTGATTTGGTTCTTCTCTCATATGCATTGTTAATTGTATATGCCTCTTGATATTGTATTTGGTTCTTGATATATTGATTAAATGCCCAAGTTGAGTTGGGGGCATATCTTTTTATTAACTCCATCACCTTTCTTTGTTACCACCTTATAATCCCACCCTACCAACTACATATGAGCATTGCATTTCTTTTGGCTTTTGTCTAGCTCATATGTAATGAGATGGATCCACTTCTAGCTCTACCTGCTTCCATACATGTCCTCTTATTGTTTTCACAATAGCTGTATGGGAGCCTACATGGACAATTTTGCATGCTATGTAGTGGTAGAGGCCATGTTCCTTTCAACCGTGGTTCCATTCTATTGTGGGCTTGCTTGATTCAATGTGGCTATTTCATCTTAGTGTTATCACACACTAGAGAAGCCACATGTTTCAAATCGTGTCAATGATGTTTGCAACCAGGTTGGAAAGCTTGGATCCTTTGAGTTCTTAATCACTTGTCCTAGGTTGATCTCATAAACAAACCTAGCTTGTAAACATGTTTTCACATGGATTCTTCCCTTCCTCCTTTTTTCTTGAGTTTCCTCTTATTCTTTTCGTTTGAAACCTTGCATATAGAAAGCTAGGGCCCCTTTATCTCCACCACCACCTTGGCCTTTTATTTTCTTGCATGGTTGTTTTAAATTTGTCCTCGATACAAGAAATAAACCACTAAATCAGAACCTTTTCAAAAATCTTAAACAAAACAATCCAAACAAACATTTTTCCAAATAAAACAGGAAATAAATAGCAGCAGCTTACCTGGCCATCCTGCAGCCCACCGACGTGGCCTTCCCCTGACGCGGCCCATCTCCCGGCCCACTTTCCCCCAGCCGGCCACCCAGCCCGTACCGCTTCGGCGCCGTCGCCTTCCCCCTGTTTCTCTTCCCCCCGTCCGACGCCGTCTGCACCCTCCTCTCTAAGCGCTCACGAAAGGGAGCAGGTGGCCGTCGCCTCCCGTCAGCCGCGTCACCACCTGCCCTTCTTATCCACCCCAGGCCGGTCCCCAGCGAACCCTAGCCTCCCTTCTTCCCCTTAGCGCCGCCAGCATCTCTCCATTCCCCTCTGTCCCCAACCACGCCAGGGCCGCCGCCTTGACAGGTTTCACGTCACCGCCTACGCTGTCGCCGAGCACCGCCAGGTAGCGGAGAAGAACCGCAAGCCTCTCCCAAGTCTATCAAGGCGAAGAGGAGGAGTTGCCGCAACCACAGCGCCGGCGCCATGACTCCTTCCCTGTCCACGACTATCGGAGTACCGCCGCCAACCCTCAGCGTCAGCGTCGTTCCGGCCTCCCCCGAACCCTCCGAGGACACCGCCGGCTTCGTGGTGAGTCCCTATCTCCATTCCCCTACTTCCAGCACCATCCCTGTCGACCGACAGCTCGCCACCGCAGCCATAGTTCCCACCCCTTGCTGCCGTTCGCCACGCACGACCGCATCGGCTGCATCAGTGCAGCAGCAGCCGCGCAACAGCTACCGCGGATGACCTCCGTTTGCTATCCATTTTCTGGCACCCTTGGTCCGCCTCCGGCGTACTCGTATTCACGTTTTCTCTTGACGGTAGATTCTTCTATCCAACGCAGCAAACCTCGTCCAAATTGGCGACCTACATCCTTCGGAATCAACCGGCAAAGTTCGAGCAAAATTTCTGCAATCTCTGAAGTTTTTCGACAATTCGAACCATCCTGAACCCTCTCTGTTCACGACACGTTTCCGAGTGATACACCCCATATCCGGAGAAGGTTCCTTGACGAAGATTGAAGCACTTGTTTCCCTCTACATCTTTTGTTTTTGCGGCGTAGCTAAATACCGCCTCGTTTGCTCGCCATCGTCATTCAAACGTTGGATCAGCTGGCCATTTGTTTTCGCAAAATTCAGTTTCGTCAGTTAACATCTGCACCTCCGAGAAGCTTTTCTAAATAGGCCCCTGAAGTTTGTTCCTCCCAACCCGCACTCCCTGGCCGGCCACTTGTCATCGCCTGGCCTGTTCACGCACGCAGTGGACCACCCAGCTTGCTGCCCCACCTGTCATCGACCGTGGGTGGCAGCGACTTTGGTGCAGAAAGTTCCAAAACATTTTTTCTAAACAATAAAATTTCAGGAAATGTTTAAATCTAACTAAATTCATATCTTTTAAAATAATTCGAATTTGGAAAAACTTATAAAGTGAAATATGAATGAATTTCCAAAATGAATTCAAAACTATTTTCAAATTTGACCAGAGTTGACTGCAGCTAGTCAAACCTTTGACTTTGACCCACTTTAATAATTTTGACTTAAATAATAATTTAAAATCATAATTTTAAATAATAAGTATGATATATGTTTTTGAATCAGAAAAATGTGAGGAATTCAAATTTGCCATCCAAAATATTGTTTGAGCACTTTAATTTCCAAGTTGACTAAAATTACATAAAATGCCCTTTTCTTAAATATTTAATAACTTTTGTTTTATAACTCCAAATTCAACAAATGATATGTCTAAAATGATCAGCTCGACGATACCTTTCTGTTTATGCATTCCATGTTTTGAATTGAAGCATGTATCATATAAATATAAAGTATACAGCAACTATTTGGAGTATAAAATGTGACCAAAAACTCAATAAAATGTTATTTCTTGTATTCTACACCTCACCCATGCCATGCTACATTAATGCCATGCAAAATGTGCATCATTCATCATGGCATGATTGTTTGTTTGACGCATTTAATTCATATGCTTGTGCACTTTATTTATGTGGGCCCTTGTTTGTTTGGTTCTTCTTCGAATAGACGCTGAGCAAGGGATATATCAGGAAATCCAGGAGCACCACCCAGATCCTTCTCTCGCTTCAACTGAGCTGCCAGGCAAGCACTACCACATGCTTGCATACATACAGTACATATTGCCTCTATCTTATTCTTGCATCATCGAGTCGCGATTGCTTTAAATTGAATCCCAAGTACTGCATAGCCTTTACTTTTAAACCCCACTGAAGCTTGTTCCTCCATCCCATGAGCCATTACTACAGGAGTTGTTTGAGCCATGCGAGTCGTAGAACAGCATGTGTAGGGTGTGTGAGTGTCTGTTGGACAACGAGGTACCTAAACAACTTAACTTGAGTAGTAATGGGATAACTAATGAAAGTGGCACCGGTGAGCAATATCTGCTATTTGGTTTTTCCTGCTCACTTGTGTCCCGTAGGACCCCGAGTACTTGATTCCTGTTCCTTGAATATTCGCGCTATCCACATCCGGGAGGCTTATGGACCACCCTCAGCCAGAGCTTGATTCATTCTTATTTCTTGGGGCCACAAACTAGTTTGAGGTTTTATTTACTATCCTGCTTACGCCATGCTTTCTTGCTTTATTTAAATTGTGCGATGTATAGCACCTTTGTCTTTGTTAGGTAAGCAGAGTGTTTTCGCGGTATCGACAAGCCCAGCCACACTTTCGGGTTCCCAGTCGTTTACAGCCATTGACGCAAACCTTGAGTCCGTCGCGGAGTCAGCTAACTTCGTTGCGGGTAGACTCAATGGGGTGGCCCCCTGAAATATTTCTGAATCTTGTGATTGCTTTGTCGTGAAGGCCTCATTGGGTTTTGATTTGGTTTTTCTGAGGTTGATCGAGTGTGTGTTGCTATTTGTGCACCCCTGCAGGGTAAAACTTTCTGAAAGCCGTGTCCGCGGTTATGGACGACTTGGAACACAGTTTCTCGATCATAGACAAGTATAACTAAAGTACCGCTTTTAATTTGACTAGACTAGGTAACTGATTAGTAAATAGAGTAATACTCATGGAATGGATAATAAAACTGCCAACGGATGGGGGTTGTTCGTCCGCTTCCTCGTCGGTAAGCGGGGAGGAGGATGGATCTGTTGAAATTACCATTATAACTATTGCTACTAATTCACGGACATCCGTCTATTTTTGGTTAGGCGGATGGTTAGCGAGTATCTATAGAACTGCTAGGGTTTATCTTTTGCTGCAATTGCGTCACCCCAGGTTGTGTCCCCTTTAGAGGCATAAAGACTTGCTGAGTACCCCTAGGGTCTCACACGATAAATTGTTTGATTCAGATGAACAGGTAAACTCAAGATGGATACTGGGTGGAGGAGACGGATGATGTTGGCAACGATCACTTGGTGTAGAGATTCCGGGAACGGGGATCCGTGAGATCTGTGGGCGGGATGTGCTTATTTATGGGGCATCTTATGCCGATTTGCTTCTTATCCGTACTCGGATCTTGTTTGCCGCTTCCGCCTGATACTCTGATGTGTGATGTATGAGGAGATATCCTAAACTATTAGATCTATCTAGGATATTTGGATCTTGCCGTATGGCGTTGCAATATTTCTATTTCTTTCTAGATGGTATGGCTCTGATGTACTGTTGTATGGTGGCTTGCATACATACTCATTTGTGTATATAGTTGATCCCTTCGCCTGCCGATTACGCCGCCCGTTCTTGTCCCGATGTTCGTAAATGGTTGGGACGGCCGAAAGGTCTACCTGTGAGTGGCATTTTGGCCCCACCGTACTATTTCAACCATTTCCGCTCATCCACGCTTGAATCTAGGAGCGTAATTCACCGAGGTAGTTACAAATGATTACTATGCCAAGATGCACCCATCTACCAAACTAATGTAAGAACTATATATATATCATATCGTAAACTATGATGTCCATATGGCCTTGATGACCTTGGTCGTTCGGTCGAACCCAATAATGTCCATACACATGGTAGAACAATATTATGAAACCATTTTTGAAAACTTATATAATCCCATCATTACCATTTACATGGCACGTAGTGCACGCGAGATGATAGGACATCATGTGTAAATCTTTATTTTTTATTTTTTTCATGTCATCATTTTCAAAATGAATTCAAATTTGTAAAGATGAAAATCATAGTACAAAGTCGTACCGGTCGTCAAAACTCTCGGTGGTTTCTGGTATAAAAATTGAGCGCCCCATGGGTACCTCCAATAGCATTTTTTCATTAAACTAACTTTCAATACAACCTACAATTTACTTGTATTTCAAATTCGACCTAATTCTAGTACATCGACATAAGTCATTCAAGTGGGAAGAGTAAGCTAGGAAGAATTTTGAAAACTCATAAAACATGGGGATAATAAGTATAACATATCAGTCCACTATATAGGTCTGAAAACATGTTTTGTGGCATTCTGATCCAATATTCTTCGGACTTCCTTTATAGAAAAAAATCTCATCATCACTCGGAATATTGAGCTAGTTATTTCCTGATATTTGGAAACTCGTTATTGTTTACGATAATAATATGCACCCACCTACCTCCGAAATGGCATTTAATTCGAGAAAAATCTATCATGCTTACTTGTAGCTCAAGTTTGACCTAATTTTGTTAAATTATAAAGTTGGAAAATCTTAGAAAAAAGTCGAACATGTTGTCAAAACTCTTGTTGGTGATTTATGATGTATTATTTGACACATAATGGTTACCTTCAAAAAATCACAAAACTTTCAAAGAACCTACAATTTTCTTGTAATTCAAATTTGACCTAATTTCGATAAGTCAGAATAAAGTCATTCATGTGGGCAGAGATAGGTAGGACGAAGTTTGAAAACTCATAAAACATGGAAATCTTAATTAAGTAAAACATGTTGGTCCACTTAATATGTCTAGAAGCTTGGATTGTGGCATTTAAATACATATTATTCGTACTTTATTGATGAAAAAAATCTCGTCATTACTCGGGAAATTGAGAATATTCTTTCCTGATAGTTGGAAACTCACAACGATAGCATTGTTTACTAAAATAAAATGCACCAATCTACCTCCGGAACGATATTTAATTCGAGTTTAATCTATCACGCTTACTTTTAGATCATGTTTGACATAATTTCATTAAATCGGCTAGAAGTCAGTGAAGTGTGCGAAGTTAGCTAGAAAGCCTGAAAAATGGAACTATAAGAAATCGTGGTCCACTTTGTGTGATAATTGAGAGGGTTACATTTTCTTCTAACTGTGGTAGGTCCCATAGGAGTGAGGTGCTTCATTTACACGGTCAGTAGAAGTACAATTTACATCAAGGACCTTCTAACAAATGAAAATTACATCCAGGTTCATGCATTTAGCACAATGTACCTAAAACTAAGCAGTGAAGTGTGTTTTGAGGTTTAAGCATACTAGTGTTGATTGTGCTAATGACTATCAATAGAATCTTCTAGATGTCATCTTTCAGGGACTTTGTGTGTCAATTAACACACTAGGTATAAGTACAAGTTACATCAAGGACCTCATAAAAAAATTACATCCAAGTCCATGCATTTAGCTGGAACAATGTTCTTTCCTTCCTATGTACTCCTCCTACTCCACACCAACATGGCTGGCGAACACTCCAGAGAAACAGAGCCTCCCCCTAAAAAAACAGAGCCGCCGTACCATTCCACACGTGCGTAGTGTCACACTGTGGACGAGAGAGAGATCAGCCGGGCCGTTGCGCGAGGGGAGAGGGGTGGAGAGATGAGAGGCAGCGAAGGAGAGAGAAAACACACAATTTTTTACATGCATAGCAGTATTAGTAGAGTGTACACTATAAGGCGGTATCAATACCTCTTGTCAGGAACCCATCATAACTTTCTGTGACATCGAGCCACCTTCAACTTCTTTTCTTTCTTCGCTGCCGCCCTCTTCCCCTACCTATGTTTTAATCTCTCTGCATGTACAGTGCGTGGACAGGGGTAAAGACATGTCTAAGCAAAGAAAATACTACTACGAGTAAAAGGGCATGGACTATGTTGTCCATCAAGGAAAAAATAGTCCTGATGGAGTTTCATATATAGTGGAAGCTATCCACAAGCTAAAAACCTTACGGATAGTCCATAAGCATTAAAATATTGATAAGCATAAAAATATGGAGTAGTACACATAGTTGTAGAAAACAAATTTTAATCACAAGACTACGAGAGGGTAGCTCTTACATCTGGGTCCTATCTTATGGACAAGTTTAACTACATACATTGTGGTGCAATCAACTAGCTTGATATAGCAAGTGGATCTTGTAGGAGCAATGAGCTTTAGTTAACATGGTCGGTGGAAGTACAAGTTGCATCAAGGACATTGGAAAATTGAAAATCGAAGGTGAACTAAAAGAAGGTGAACTCACACCAAGTCCATCAGTTGGAAAATTGAAAATGTTCTTTCCTGATAGTTGGAAAATCACACCAACGACACTGTTTACTAAAAGAAGGTGAACCCATCAACCACTAAAATGATATTTAATTTGAAAGCAATCTATTATTCTTAATGGTAGCTCAAATTTGACCTAATTTTGTTAAATGGTCAAGATGCAAAGTATTAGAAAGAAGTTGAATCTGTTCTCAAAACTCTTGGTTGTGGTTAGTGCGGTGACCCAACATACCACTGCATGTGTAGTACACTATAGTCGTTGACATGACATCCACAGAACACCATTCCATAAATATCACATCCCTCAGAGTGGTACAATAGAAACATTGTGGATCCATATTACAAAAGTACACACATTATTATTATTACAATACCGGAAGTTCAAGACTTCCAAAAGATCCAACTTACAAACCAAAATATAAAGTGTTTAGCGGAATTTAAAAGTAGCAACTCCGTCTAGGATTTGAGCTCAACAACTTATTTTATAGAGTTCATGCTGCTTAGCTCCATTGGTTACTATTAATTAGGGATACTTAGTTGGACTCGTTATCATCGACACCATAGCGGATTTCGTAATCCACTCCTTCAACTCATCCGGACAGATCAGGTTCCTCGTAGAACATATCTCGTTGGAATTCGGCTGCATACATTGGCACGTCTTCGAAATCCTCAAAGTCTAAGCAAGTGATCAAAGGAAAGAATGAGTAACAGTGTTAGCCAACAAGTTCATTATATGCAAGGTGGGAAATTTGATGCTCTTACTACCACCTCGGATTATGAATCCTTGGCACAATGCAGTTTTTGTAAATCTTTCTTCAAAGATTGATTTTATTATAAAAATCTATGACCATCAGCCTTCATAGGTTGACCAGAACTTTCATGGAGTTCCTTTCCTGCCGCGTTCGTAGCTCCTTCCCGGAACAAAGAGTAACAAGTTATAATTCTTATACTTTGCAGAGCTATGTTACTTTACCCATGAGAGATCAACTCCTTGTTGCACAACCGGGCATACTTTCTCATCCACAATTCCATGATGTGGGGCCCAGTAGTTGGTCCAAGCCAATCATTGCCCCCTTCGCGACCCCGCGTGCCTCCTTGTGTACACCATGCCCACATAATGAATATGGCAATGGTTTGTACAAACCGTTAGGTGCCAGAACTATCGTGGGACGATGAGGGTTCCCACCCATATGCTGCATATCCTCTATGAATTACCAATTAATATGCACGCTATGAGGATAACAGCCACGACCTGCACAGCCGGCTCCATGCGAGAGGAAGAAGATACAGCTGACTTCTCTGTCCCATTCCAAATCTCATGGCTAACGCGTAATATACGGCACTAGAATCACTGATGTCAGGGGTTATTAAGTCCCTACTTGATCATCATTGTTGCAATTAGAACACTAAGTTCTATTGCTCAATTATATCACCACTTAGGATGATATCTATGATTTCTTTATTTGTGAAAATAATATTTTCTTTCTCTTATAGCATATATGATAACACACAATTTGCAAATACTTTGATAAAGACTCTTCAAAGGACATGAGCAAGTGATGAACTTGCCTTGTGATGGCAAGGTAGTGAAGTCTGATGCTTGCACTGGACCTTGAGCTTCTAGTTCTACAAGAACATCATTATTGCCTGGTAAGGACAATATTTAAAGAAGCAAAATGATTATGGAAGTAATGCAATGCATTATTTAATTTTATATGCATTTTCCCCAAAAATTTCCTTTTTAGTAATAAAGGATTTATAAATATTACTTTTTAATATTTATCACATATATTGAATTATTTTATTTTATTTCCTTTTTATTTGACTTTTATTGATTTAATAATTATTTTAGGAATTATCAATTATACATTAAATTTTTTATTAAATATTTATTTAGTATTTTTCGAAAATACTATAATACTAATATATAATGAAAGTGATTTTATTTATTTTTATCATCTTTCAATCATTTCGTAAAATTCCATAAGGAATATATAAATTACAAAATTCTTATAAAATTTAAATGTCCAAAATTTTATATCTTATTTTATTTGGATAGAGTGAATTATTGTGAATCCAAAAGTATTTAATTTATAATTTTTGGAATTATATTTTATTTTCTAGAATTTATTTAAGTCTAGGGGTATTTTGGTCTTTTCCTATTTATTAAAACAGGCCTGGAATTGTTTCTGGGATGATTATTCTTATTGGGCCCTAGTGGCCCATTTAGTTTTAGACAAAAGGACCACCCCTAAGGGTTTGGCCCAGCTCGGACCACTCCTCACTTCCTCTCTCTCCCTCGATCTTATCCTCTCCACCTCTGACCCCGACCTAATGGTCGGCGATGCCGCCATCGTCGATTCCCGTCGCTGTCGGCCGTTCTGGTCGTCGCCATGGTGCAATTTGGGGTTGTCGACGACGCTCTTTCTTTCTATCCAATTGGATTCGAGCCTAGGGATCTCCTGCAATGGATCGATGCCTATCTAAACCCTAGGGTTTGGGTTTTGGCATGTGTTCAAGTGCTGCCGCCACTGCCATGGTCCCACCTGTGGTGATGTGCTGGATTCATGTGCTGTTGTGGCCGCCGTCGTGGCTGGTGCAGGTTGTAGCGCCCCCTGGGAGCTCCCTGTGCCACCGCGGGTTCGTCGACCAATCTGGTTCCTCTTCAATTTCTTCAGCGAGGACCAACGGTGAGTTTGATTCCTTCCCCCTGGTGCTTTCTGTGCTTGTTGATTCGATGCTAGAGGCTGGTAGTGTCCTCTCTGTATATTGTCTGATTCAGTTTAGGATATTATCCATTGAGGGTTCCTGCTATGTGATTGATCATGTATTTGATGATTTGAATCATGTTTGGTTGATCTTTATTCATGCTAAATGATTATTGGCCTGAGGCTTGTTGCTTAAAATGATAGATGATGTTCCTAGTGGCTTACTAGATGATTTGATGCTTATATTGCATCTGATTCAGATGATATTGTTGTTTGGAAACATGCTTGGTAAAGCCAATGACTTGATAGCTTTCCACTGTTTATATGATTCATGGTCATGATTATGATAAGATACAGCTACTGTCTTAGTGATGTTAGCTTGGGAATTAACATGTGGTTTGAGAATGAAGTGTAACATAGGAATCTCCTAGTTATGATTCCTGTGTTAACAGGAAGATGATTAGTTAGTTGATTGTGTGAATCTATGATGATTTACTGTCTTTCCTGATTCATATTGGATTGTTCTTGTAACACCATCATGGTATGGCACACAAGTTTGATTCTAAACCATGGATTTGGTTAGTTTATGTTTAAGAGAATCTTGGCTTTGAAAGATAAATAGAAATGCTCTTCTCTGAATTCCCTAAGACCAATGATGTTGGTATCGGGCTTAGGGATTTAGATCTTATATAATTGGATCATCTAGATAGTCCTGGTAGTGGTACCAGTTATTCTTGATTGAATCAAAGCTTGGAAAAATGATAGTGAGCTTGATCATGTTATGGATTCTAAGGATTAGTTCCTAAGGTGCTACCCTTCCTTTAGGGATGTGCCTACGAATAGATCATAGGTATATGCATGATTGAATGGTGAAATATAGTTTGACAACCAGAGCAAGGATGTTGCTCTGAGCTCTGGTTAGATCTTCGTATTGTGCTATTTGCCTTTAGAGTTTCAGAAATCCCTATGATGGATTCACCCCACTAGGGTGTTTTCTGAGGTTTTGTTTTCTAAAACAACACATGTTTCTCTCTGAATAAGATGATTAGATCATGTGAAGGTTTTATGAAACTCACCACAAAATCTGATGATGGTGTAGTAAGTTGGTGATGATGATCTTGATATGGTTTTGCTGAACTCCCGTGCTTGATCTTGAGCTGACCCTGCTCCTCCTAGCTCCTGGCCTAATCTTGCTATCCACCTGATCCACCCCCTCCTTATGTCACCATCCTGGTGATGTTTGATTGATCCTTAGTTGGTTTGGTTGCTGGCTGTGGTGCTTGGTTTAACTGCTGTCTACACTGGCTGTTCTTGTGTGCTGTGCACTTGGGTGATGCACTAGTGCCTCCCACGGCTATGCTTGTGGTTTTGTGAGATTGGGCTGCTCTATGAGCTTGACAACACACCACATGCATGCTGGTGTGTGTCCTGCCTGTGTGCTTGCTATGCACTTGTGGATATGTTCATAATTTTGAACTTAATCTTACCAGGTTACTTTCATCTGGCTGGTGATTTTGCCCCTCTTGGCTGTCATTTGACTTTAGGCCTTGAATTTATCAAATATGAATTCTTTCATATTGGTGAAACTTGCACCTTTATTAAATGTCTCAATGATGAATTTGTCAAGTGCATTTCACTAACATGTCTGAGAGAAATAATACTAACACTAATCTTCTTTTGTTTTTATTTAGTCTTTGTTTTGCAGGTACAAAGATAATGATGAAGATTTAGTCTAGATTCAGATATAGGATAGTTAGAAAATATTCCAATGTAATTTAATTTTATTATTCTTGTAATCTTTATTTTATTCAATTGTAATAAATATTATATTATTATTAATAAAGTGTATTCCTATTCTTTGTAAATTTACTTCTGTAAGTTATGTGGATGATTCAAATAAGTTATAATTTTATAACTTGATTATATAAATTGATGATAAGTAATAAACTTTATATTCATTATTTTTTTTCTTTGGATAGAATTCAAGATGTAATATTTATCTCTTAATTGAATTAAGATACAAAACTTATATCTAATTCATCTGAATTATAATTCAAACACTCAAGTCTAATATTTCAAATCCATTTGAAAACACATAACTCCTTAAGATCATCTCAAAACTTATAACAATCATCCTTTAAGACTAAACCTAATCTCAAAGTATGAAAGAAACATTGATCACTTAGGTTTTTATTCGGCGAAAATTTTACCCACATTTTCACAGATGAATGCATGCAACAATCCATATTCCTAAATCTACCCTTCGTTAGGTCCTAAATGCTGGGATGTTACAGACTTCCCCCCTTAAATTAAACTTCGTCCAGAAGTTTGTGGAGATGTACCTGAATAGTTTTGGATAAGATTTTCTTAAATCCTCTTTTTTCTCCAATGTGGCTTCCCTTTCAAGGTGATGTTCCCACTGTACCTTGCAATATTTGATTGCTCTATTCCTTAATCTCTTCCAGTTTTCTTCTAGAATCTTACAAGGTTTTTCAATATAGGTCAGGTCTTCTTGTAGTTCTATCTCTTGATGTGTGATTGCATCATCTGGAACTTTTAAACATCTACGAAGTTGTGATACATGGAAAACATTATGCACTTGAGCCAATCTTGATGTTAACTCTAAAGCATAAGCTATAGTTCTGTTTTGACTTAGTATCTTGAATGGTCCGATATATCTTGGACTCAGTTTTCCATTAACTCCGAACCTTTTCACTCCTTTCATTGGACTTACTTTCAGATAGACCATATCTCCTACTTCTGGATGCCACGATCTTGGACTTTGATCCGCATAACTTTTCTGCCTGCTCTGAGCTATTTTTAGTCTATCCCTAATCTTATCAATGATGTCTTGTCTTTCCTTGATATAATCTGGCGCAAATTCTTTGCTGCTTCTAGGTTCATACCAACATATTGGTGATCTACACTTCCTTCCATACAGAACCTCATATGGAGCTGCCTTCAGACTACTCTGATAACTATTGTGATGCAGCCCGTCCTACGGACGCACCTCCATCTACAGCACCTAGTTCCCCAAGTGGACCAATGACTTGCGCCCGAGCCAAGCTCCTATAAGCTAAGGTTAACTCGCTCCTTTCCTCATGTGATTTTGGTCTACCTTTGGATGGCTTGCTACTTCATGCAACTACGTTATGTATCCTCAGCTATGAAGCAACGTCGCCACACCAAGCCCCCAAGGAAAAAGGACCAGGACAAGACGCCGCTGGAGCACTGCACACCGGAATCTCTGGTGTACACCGGAGTCTCCTGTCCTGTATACCGGAGTCTCCGGACCATCCTCCGGTCTGGACCCAGGAACCAGACAAGGGATAGTTAGAAGGCCCCTCCGGATACGGGTCCGGACATTGACCGGAGTCTCCGGGCCAGACCGGAGTCTCCGGACCCAACACCGGAGTCTCCAGCCTGCTCGTTGCCAGGCATGTCAAGGCCTTTTGGGCCTGGCCCATGTAACCCCCAGTTTCGCCCCAACTTCCAGTTTTATCCCTAAACTACCCATGTTTAAGTGGCTGGCCTATAAAAATCCCCACCCCTCTATTGTAAACCCTAGACATGGATAATTGTAGTTGAAGACACCCCTTGAGGATCTATCAACTATTTGTCTCGTGCTCCTTGACAAGGAGCACCAAATTATCCACAAACCTCTTGGATTTTGCCTAGTGCGTTCAAGTTGTACAAGTCCTTGGGATCTCAGTGTCTCGTGCCCAAGTAGTCAAGATCTCATCAAGCCTCTCACCCCCGTTGTTGGCCGTGGGAGAGTGTCTTGCCCAACGCCGATCCTAGGGATTGTGTTGGACCGGTTGCCACCGGCGTGAGCTATCGGCTTGTATCGTGTTTTCGTGTGTGTGTGTTCATCAAGTTCTTCGCGTGTGTGTTCGTGGATTTCATCCCCTTTCGCTTCCACCGGTTTCCCCTTGATTCCCACGGAATTCGTGAAAGATCAGTCCACCCCAAGGGGTCACCCCAAACATATTGGTATCAAGAGCAAGGTTTATCACGAATTTCCCCTCAATTTTTCTTCTATCCACTATAAATTCGAAATTTTCCCAAAAATAGCCCCAATTTGCCTTTGGATCAATCTATCGTTTTGCACCGTTATTTGTGGTTTTGACCCGACCAAATCTTGTCTAAGGTGTTGGTCCAGCTTTTGCCTGCGTTTCCCAGCCCAATTTTGGCCAAATTTTCGCGGATTTGAGGACTCTAGGCGTGAATTTCCGCTCAAGAACACGAGCAGATTTTCCACACCGGAGTCTCCAGCCCTGTGCATCAGAGTCTCCAGCCGAGACCAGAGTCTCCGGCCCTGGACGCCAGTTATGACCTTTTCCTCTTTTCTGCATTGGCTAATTTGTATGCTTGTTGTTTGTGTTCCGTGTGCGTGTCACCAATTAACAGATAGCTTCCGCAACATCGCCCGTGCTCTTCGACACCACGTACCCCAAACTCTTACCCGCTCCATCGACACGAGATCATTATCAACAACTATGGTATAACTTGTGTCAACCCTTGTAGCCATATCTTCCTTTGTGTGTACCTATCCTATGAGAGCAACTCATTTTGTGTTTGTCTAAGCATTGTTCACTTGCCATTGGAAAGTGAGAGTGTGAGGGCAAATACAAAAGTTAACATAGTAGCATAGAAAGGGAGAAAAAGAAAAAGAATCAAAAAAAGAAGAAAAAGAAAAATAGAAAGATACAAAGAGAGTATCAAGATTGTAAGCAAAAGAGAGAGGAAAGAGCATGCCAAGGCAAGTGCACAAATCCGTTGCTTACCCTCTTTTGGCAAACGAGTTGTGGTCTCTCCTTGAGTTGGCACGACAACCGAGCGTAGTCTTCGTTAGGCCCTTTTGTGCTCACTTCCATAGTCGTGCTAACCCAATTTTTCTCCACGCGTGTGTAGTCATAGGTTCTCGTCACCTTTTGAGTTGACCATTCCCTTTTGACTTGAGCTTTGTTGGATCTTCTCCACTTTTGACTATCCTTTTCGTTTGGTTGGTTCTTTGGCTTTCCGCCCTCCTTTCCACCAAAATCTTTTGAGAGTGTAGTTCCTTGTGTGTGAGTCTCTTTGCGATTTCACTTTGCAAGCTTTTAGCTCTCTTGTGTGGCAATTGGTTTGATACAATCTCCAAGGTGAAGTAAAAGGATAACTACCAGCGCTTTCTTCTTCATATACAACCCTTGTCGGCTTTGCATCTTGGATAGGAACGGCGAGTCATCCTAACCACCACCACCTCTAGAGGACGACACACAATACATGACAAGATGGGATCATTGGAAGGTCCGAGGAGAATTCAACTACCGTTGTGAAGCACTTGAGCGGCGCCAAGACGAAAAAAATTAGCGAAGCCCGAGTGGAATTCAAGAACATCGACAACCGCTTCGAAGAAGTCCGAGGACAAATGCATGCCATGCAACACAACCTCGGCCATCAAAATGAAGCTCTTGGTCGCGCCCTCGCCGCAACGGATGAGAAACTTCAACGCCTCATTGATGGTCTAGCAAGGCCACGATCGCGCGACTCAAGCTCGTCACGGCACTCCTCAAGTGAATCATGCACTCTTCGCCGTCATGCTTCAAGGCACCAAGATGGACCCGTCCTTCACTCCATGAGCTCTTCGCAAGCGGTACCATCTACGCGACACGCTACGACGTCAAGCTATGATGGTGACCTCTCCGCAAGACCTCCAAGACGTGAAGCGAACCGTCCACAACCAAGTTCACTCATGATTCAACAAGAGCAACCTCACGTGGACCATCAAGCCCATCTCCAACGACATGTCCCATCAACAACAAGTGAAGCATCCGAAGTGGACGAACAAGATCGCCGTCAGCATCAAGCACTTGAAGATCCACCAAGGCGTCATCATCGACATGAACGTCAACGTCGACAACATGATCATCATGACGAGCCTCCACATCGAGAAGAAAGGGAGCATCCCATTGCGCATACCGCTCGACGTCCTCCTCTCCACATGGCGCAATACAATGCTCATCGTCATCAACCTTGAAAAGAACAAGAGCAAGCTCCTCAAGCTCGTCGTGAGGACCAACAACCTCCTCCTCGTCCTCAACCGCGCCAACAACACGAGGAAGATCCCCAAGCTCGTCATCAAAATCAAGTTCCACCACCAAACGCGGCACCACAACAACCGGAAGGGCAATGCAACCATCACCAAGCAAGACATGAGAGCTCGGATGATGAAGATGGCCGCCAAAACCATGGAAACCGTCGACACCGGAACCTCAATGAGGAAGAAACTTTCGGCAAGCTCAAATTCACCATGCCCAAGTTCACTGGTTCCAATGAACCCGAAGAATATCTCTCATGGGAACTCAAGATTGACAAGATCTTCCGCATGCACAACTATAGCAATGAGAAGATGATGGCCATGGCGTCCCTCGAGTTTGATGATTATGCAAACCTTTGGTGGGAACAAGTCCAACTCGCTCGTGAAGCAAAAGAAGAGCCTCCAATCTCAACTTGGCAAGATATGAAGGCTCATATGAGATCCCGCTTTGTTCCTTCGCACTACACGCATGACCTTTTCAACAAGCTTCAAACGCTTAGTCAAGGGACAAAGACCGTGGAAGAGTACTTCTAGCAAATGGAGCTCAACATGATCTGTGCCAACATTGAAGAGTGTGATGAACAAACAATGGCACGTTTCCTCAATGGCTTGAACCATCCAATCAAGCGCATCACCGAGTTCCAAAAGTACAACAACATGGTTGAGCTTGTACACATAGCATCAAAAGCCGAGCGTCAAGTGCAAGAGGACATCAAGTACAAAAAGCCAAAGACATACTTCACATACAAGCAAGCACCAACCACTACTCCAACAACACTAAGTGTAAGCTCATCAAGTACCACCATGCTTCCCTTCAAGCCAACACTTCCTCAAGGAAAACCGCCCCCAAGTGGCAAATACACAAAGGATGAACAACCATTCAATGGTGAGTGCTACAAGTGTGGAGGCAAAGGACACAAGTCGGCCGCATGTGGAAACAAGAAAGTTTTGTTCATCCACGACAATGGCGATGAAGAATACTTGAGTGAAGATGAGTTTGACGCAAGGGTCAAGGAAGCATTGGCTAGGCAACATTTGGAAGATGACCAAGAGCTACTTGTGTGTGAGCATGATGCAAGTCCATCGCTTGTGGTCACAAGGGTCTTAACTACTCAAGTCAATGCGAATGAAGACCAAAGATCAAACATCTTTCAAACTCGTGCCGGTATCAATGGGAAGTCCATCAAAGTTATCATTGATGGAGGGAGTTGCCATAATCTTGGAAGAACGGAATTATGTGAGAAGCTCAACCTCACCCTCCACCCACACAAGAATACATACCATATACAATGGCTAAGTGACCAAGGGTCCGTCAAGATCAAGAACACCGTTTCGGTAACCTTCTCAATTGGACCATACAAAGACACGGTGGAGTGTGATGTAGTCCCAATGACGGTTTGCCATATGTTGCTTGGTAGGCCGTGGAAATATGACAAGTGTGCCTTGCATAATGGTCACACCAACACTTATACCTTCAAATTGCTTGACAATACTTGTGTTTTGCAACCAAGGACTCCTAGCCAAATAATTGCGGACAATGCAAAGGCTTTAGAAAGGGCGCAACGCACAAAACCACCTTGTGAGAAGAGCGGTGAGCGAGAGAACCATACTATAGTGAGTGAGAGCCGCAAGCCAAACTCGAGTGGAAAAACTAAGAGCGTTCTTCTTGCCACCAAAACTGAGATGAGAGAAGTGCGGAACAACCCATCCATCTTGCACTATGTCCTTGTATGCAAGGGAGTAGCGCAAGGAACTAATGACTTGACAAATGTTCCTCCTTCTTTGATGGCTATTTTGCAGGAATTCCAAGATGTATTTCTCGAAGAGCTTCCTCATGGACTACCCCCTCTTCGCGGAATCGAGCACCGCATCGACCTCATACCCGGCTCCACTCCCAAACCGCGCCACATATCGCATGAACCCGGAAGAGACGAAAGAGATAGAATGACAAATCAACCAACTCGTCTCCAAAGGTTTGATCCAAGTAAGCACTAGCCCAAGCGCGGTACCCGTGATTCTAGTTCCAAAAATGGATGATACGTTGCGGTTATGGATGGACTGCCGTCCAATCAATGCTATCACCGTGCATTATCGACATCCTATACCCCGTCTTGATGACATGCTTGATGAGTTGTGTGGAGCCACTATATTTTCAAAAATTGACCTTCGTAGTGGTTACCATCAAATTCGCATGGCCGAAGGTGATGAGTGGAAAACTTCCTTCAAGACCAAGCTTGGTCTCTATGAATGGTTGGTTATGCCGTTTGGATTATCAAATGCCCCATCTACCTTCATGCGCTTCATGAACCATATCTTGAGATCTCTCATTGGGAAGAGTGTCGTTGTTTACTTTGATGACATACTTGTCTATAGCAAGTCACTAGAGGAGCATGTTACTCATGTTAAGGAGGTCCTTCAAATCCTTCGTCATGAAAAGCTATATGCTAATCTCCCCAAGTGTACCTTTGCAAAAGACAAGATGATTTTCCTTGGATTTGTTGTGTCGTCTAATGGCATTGAAGTGGATGTCTCAAAAGTTAAGGACATACGAGATTGGCCCATCCCTACCAATGTTAGTGAAATTCGTAGTTTTCATGGGTTGGCCGGCTTTTACCGTCACTTTGTGAAAGACTTTTCTACCATTGCTTGTGCCCTCAACGAATTGACCAAGATAAATGTAACATTCGTTTGGGGCAAAGCACAACAAAAAGCGTTTGATGAGCTCAAAAAGAGGCTCACCGAAGCACCACTCCTCGCTTTTACTAGATTTCACAAAAACTTTTGAGATTGAATGTGACGCTAGTGGTATTGGCATTGGAGGCGTCCTTATGCAAAATGGGCGCCCTATTGCATACCATAGTGAGAAACTTGATGGTGCACGCCTTAACTATCCAATTTATTACAAAGAGATTTTTGCCTTGGTTCGTGTCCTTCAAGTGTGGCAACACTACCTTTGCCCAAAGAATTTATTATCCATTCCGACCATGAGTCGTTGAAATATCTTAAGGGCCAAGCCAATTTGAGTAAAAGGCACGCCAAATGGGTTGAGTTCATGGAATCTTTTCCTTACATTGTCAAGTACAAGAAGGGCAAAGAAAATGTAGTAGCGGACTCCTTGTCTCGCAAAAACACAAACCTTATTACGCGACTCGGAGTAAATGTCTTGGGTCTTGA
Source organism: Avena insularis (assembly GCA_023614405.1). Classification (NCBI taxonomy): domain Eukaryota; kingdom Viridiplantae; phylum Streptophyta; class Magnoliopsida; order Poales; family Poaceae; genus Avena; species Avena insularis. The sequence goes on along the minus strand of CM042693.1, from coordinate 266,432,164 downwards.
TGACATCAAATCTTGTACGCGTCCGACCCATTCTTTGGATCAATTTTTGCAAAGTGTTCAATAGACAAAGGGGTTGATGATTTCTATTTGCATAAGTGTTTTCTTTTCAGATAAAACAAACTTTGCATTCCGAAGTCGTCTCTCCAAATTTTTCTTCTTCAAGAGTCCCATGGTGGAGGACTTATGGGCCACTTTGGTCGTGAAAAGACATATGACATGCTCTCCACTCACTACTATTGGCCAAAGATGAAGCGCGACCTGGAGCGCCACATCCAACGATGCACTACTTGTGTCCAAGCTAAGTCCAAGTCCAACCCTTTTGGTCTTTATATGCCATTACCTATTCCTCATGCACCTTGGTCGGACATTAGCATGGACTTTGTGTTAGGATTTACTAGATCTAAACATGGACATGATTCTATATTTGTGGTACTGGATCGCTTTTCCAAAATGGCACACTTCATTCTGTGCCATAAGACCAATGATGCTTCACATGTAGCAAATTTGTTTTTCAGGGAAATAATTCGGCTACACGGTGTACCAAGAACAATCGTCTCCGACTACGACGTCAAATTCATGAGCTACTTCTGGAAGAGACTCATGGCCAAGCTCGGCATCAAGCTCCTCTTCTCGTCTGCCTCGCACCCTCAAACCGATGGACAAACCGAGGTCGTCAATCGAAGCCTTGGCACACTTCTACGTGTGTTGATAAAGAAGAACCTTAAAGATTGGGAGGAATGTATCCCTCATGTCGAGTTCGCCTACAACCGCGCCAAACACTCCACCACCATGAGGAGCCCGTTCAGGATCGTCTATGGATTCGAGCCTCTCACCGTGCTCGATATCCTTCCCCGTACCATTCATGAACGCTCCAATATGGATGTTCACAAGCATGCCCAAACAATGAAGAAACTCCATGAAGACACAAGAGCTACGGTCGAGCAACAAGTACTTCGCCAAGCATCAAGGCTGAACAAGAACAAGAAGGAGCTAATCTTCAAAGAAGGCGACCTTGTGTGGATACACTTGAGCAAAGACCGCTTCCCCAATGATCGTGAATCCAAGCTCAAACCAAGGGGAGATGGCCCCTTCAAGGTCCTCAAAAGAATCAACAATAATGCATACGTCATCGACATGCCAACCTCCAAGTACCTAGTGAGCAGTACGTTCAATGTCAAGGACCTATCGCTATACCATGGAGAGAATCAATATGTCAACCATGAAGAGTCAAGGACGACTCTTTCCCAAGGGGGGGAGATGATTCAGCCCGTCCTACGGATGCACCTCCATCTACAACACCTAGTTCCCCAAGTGGACCAATGACTCGTGCCCGAGCCAAGCTCCTACAAGCTAAGGTTAACAAGCTCCTTTCCTCATGTGATTTTGGTCTACCTTTGGATGGCTTGCTACTTCATGCAACTACGTTGTGTATCCTTAGCTATGAAGAAACATCACCACACCAAGCCCCCAAGGAAGAAGGACCAGGAGAAGACACTGCTGGAGCACTGCACACCGGAATCTCCGGTGTACACCGGAGTCTCCGGTCCTATACACCGGAGTCTCCGGACCATCCTCTGGACCGGCCCCAGGAACCATGCCAGGGACAATAAGAAGGCCCCTCCGGAGACGGGTCCGGAGATTGACCGGAGTCTCCGGCCCAGACCGGAGTCTCCGGACCCAACACCGGAGTCTCCGGCCTGCTCGTCGCCAGGCATGTCATGGCCTTTTGGGCCTGGCCCATGTAACCCCCAGTTTCGCCTCAACTTCTAGTTTTATCCCTAAACTACCCCTATTTGATACCCGGAACGTATAGGCTACCAACTTAAATACAAACCATAACAATGGAATGCAAGCATGATATGGTACCAACAAGTCACAAAAGAATTGTGAGTGGGAGTGAAGACATCCTTAGCAAAGTTGAAAAACAATGCTTCAGTTGCACAAATATATTTTGGAGACTCTGAGCCTTGCAATCAAGTACGGAGTACTAGGGAAAACAACCCAAACCCGTATATCATAAGAGTTTGAAATGACAGACAAGAAGTGAAAACCTTAAAAAGCAAACGAGGTAAGATAACTCAGCAATAGAACAACCTTGGATAAGGAGTAAAGAGAGTCCTATTCAGAGTTTTGCAAATAGTTTTTAGATTTCAAATAGTTTTCTCAAACTCTAGACTCAACATCGACCAGCTAGAAGGGTTTCCTACATGCAGTCCTGCTCTGATACCAAAATCTGTCACGACCCGGGATCAGGGTTAGACAAATACCAGATCCTCATCTGATATAGGCCTAACCTAAATCCCGAAACGTGCAGGGTAAGATCGGTAACATTACAAAACATACAAACCATACATTAATAAGGTAAACTCTTAAGAGAGTTACAAACCAGTCATACAAGACAGGGGCCACAGACCCATCATTACATCAAATAACGGAAGCAAACAAGTTGTTCTAAACAACAAACTTAGTAAAGGGCCTAAGAGTCCTTCAACAAAAGTACCGACCCTTCCATAGGTCCTAGGCTGCTTCCCAGGAACCCCGACTACTCGTCGACTTCGACATAGAAACCACCTTCAGTTGGAGTAGCTTCATCTGTAGAAAACATCAACGAAGCAAAGCTGAGTATAGGGTGTACTCCGCAAGAATTATGGCTAGTGGAGTTATTTTGCATAAAGCCAACTTTTGTTTTTCAGAACAAGAGGGAGAAGGAACTCGTCTTGTCAGATCATTTCCAAAAGGGGATAAGATTACAACTCTAGCTCTTAAATACACCTTTGATACCCACCAAGAACCATCATCAACAAAATCTCTCTTCCCGAACTACCCCCTCAACCACCCTGAGGAAGTATTCCGGATCTCACTTTAGTTGGCAAGTTTTATCATTCGGTTATAGTTCTTTATGATCACAGAATCCATTCCCAAGTCGTCCATTACCATGGACACAACTTTTCAAAAAGATTATAACCCTGCAGGGGTGCACAACTTAACCCACACGTACCAACCGATTCTTAATGCCAATATATGAGCCCTCTTCCTTGGAAGGCCGACAAAGAGTGGTTGACCATGACCTTTACCTTTCTTTCGCTGAGACCATGAGTAACGCACTAAGGAGATGCCGCCGTAACGGGTCGAGTCCCGAAGTCGGTCCCTAGCGATGTGAACAGGGTTTGAGATTACGGATCCCGGGCATCTCCCATTCCCTGCCACGCTTACCTACATGTATGAATGCACCTCCTTCACCTCCATTCAAGAACAACCAATATGCGTATGTCAAATGGAAAGCCCAAACTATGTGACTCATGGAATCTACTAGGCAAGTTAGTTGTTCGAGGGGGTTTCCAGGCGCCCGTGTGGTTGTACGCTCGTCTTGGTTCAAGAGGCGAGAACATCATGTCCTAAGGGTGGCAAGTATGGGACTACAAAAACCACAACCCTCGTGGCGTCCCATACAAGCCTTAGCATGTTTATTATCCATCTCTGATCACATCACATATCCTACCATGCTAGATTCATCCGCATCTTCGGTGCATCACATGAAAGATCAGCAACAGAACACTAAGCATGGCTAAGCTTGACTGAACTGTGGCACTAGCGCCGCTCATAAGCCAAACCCTAGATATGCTAGGAGCGGTGGATCAGGTAATATAGTTCACAAAGGATAACATGCATTAGATAGGATTTTTCTGTCTACTGATAAAATACTATTTGAACCGAATACATATGACGAGAATGAAATACTTTGTAATCATAGGATTCATATGTATGAGTGGGGCTTCGCTTGCCTTGCCAATTGTTGGACCGATACTGCTCTTCGGTGGCGTTGACTTTAGCTTCGGGTTCGGTTCCTATTCGCGAGAACCAATCACCGAAAAAGGGAAAACAACACTCAACACATGGCATGTGCAATGATCATACAATATGGATGATATGACAAGTTGAATAGGTGTTGAATTGAACCCTAAAGCATGCTTGGTCACCTGTGGGGTTCATTTGGTTCTTCTAATTAAACTTGCTATCAAAGTTGATTAACAATGTATGATTATAGCTTAGTTAGATAGGTTTCATTTTTTTGAACATTTTGGTATATTATTTGTATTTTTCTGATTTCAAATGAATTAGTTATGAATTTCCCAATTTTAATTCATTTTAAACTTTTTTAGAATATTTAAATTAATTTCCAAACTTGGGCCCACATGTCAGACTTTTATTCATTTCAGAAAATATTTACAGAAATTATTAAAACCCTGACAAGTATGGCCCACCTGTCATATTATTTCTATTTACAGAAATTATTTACAAAATAATTAATAAAAGAAAATGAGTTATTACCTCATGCTGATGTCAGCATGACATCAGCAATGGAGCTCACCCTCAGACCGAGCAAGGATCCAACGATCCCGTGCTCGCCTGGATGCGCGGAGAGGTGCGATAGAGAGAGGGCGTCGCGGGGAGCTAGATAGTGGCGGCGCCGCCCTGGAATGGTCATCGGAGCACAACACACGGCTGAGGGCAGCGGCGGGGCTTGCAGATGCTCGTGGCACCGGTGACAGAGAGCGAGAGGAGGCGAGATAGGAGGTCTGTGAGGACCGCAGGCTCACCACGGATGCAACGGAGGGGTCGGCGAGGTGAGGCGCGGTCGGGAAGCGTCGGAATTGTCATCGGAGAGCGGCGGACGGCGTCGGGAGAGAAGAGGTCGATGGCGAGGATTGGAAGCACGCGGGGTCGATACCTTCGGTGGAGATGATCTTCACGATGAGGTGGTTCCAACGGCGGCCTCGGCTGGCCGTGAGGTGGCCGAGCGGTGAAATGACGCGGCACCTTTTTGATTAGGGTTCGGTCATGGCGCTAGAGAGCTAGGGAGAGGAGGAAAATGGCGATCTAGGGTTTGTCGGCAGCTACGGCGGCGCTTTATAGACAACCAGAGCGGCGGCACGAATCCTGGTGTACGCCGGCGACGAAGGACGGCGGGCGGCGCGATAGTGAGCTGCTGCTCGTCGTCGATGAAGACGACACAACGAAGAGGCTAAAGCGATGCAGGGCGGGGCGAGGGCCAAGCTCTTGGGCAAACTTGGGCCGGTGGGCTTCCTGCTGGCGCCAGGGATAGAGGAGGAGAGGTGGGCTCGGCCCAGGGTGGGTTAGAGATAGATTTTTTTCCAGGAAACCTTTTCTATTTTCTGTTTTCCTGATTTCTTTGTATATTTTGAATTTTCAAACCTGTTTTGAATGATTTCAAATTACAGAAACTTTTATGAAGTATATAAAATAATGTGGAACCCTTTATTCACTTTGGGTTCAACTCATGTAGTTAGTTGTTTAAATACAAAACTTATTTGAATGGTTTCCAAATAGAGGGGGAAGTTAGAGTTTAGGTTTTAATTTGTTCTTCTTTGGTTGAATAAAGTGCAAATGTTATGCATGCATGCAATGCTCAGACATATCCTTATTTATATTACACAAAAGGGGTGGTATGTTACAAAGACCCATAATCCCCAAGGCGAAAAACTGATTTTTGCCCTTGAGATATCCTCCGTATTTCCTCAGCAATAAAAGGATCTTCTTCTTGATGTCTAAAAATTTCTTGCTTAAGATCACTGTCCTGCTTCGCAACTACCTGCATAGTAGCTAATCCTCTAAGAACCTCTGTTCTGATGAATTGAAGCTCTAATCTTTCCAAGTCCATTTGTAACTCTTTTGGTAGCTCCCTATTGCTAGGCTGAATATCTGCACTCTTTCTGCTTAAAGCATCTGCCACAACATTTGCTTTCCCTGGAGTGTAGTTGATTGTTAAATCACAATCCTTGATTAGTTCCAACCAACGTTTCTGTCTCATATTCAATTCCTTTTGAGTGAATAAATATTTGAGACTTTTATGGTTAGTGTATAACTCACATCTGGCACCATAAAGAAAATACCTCCATACTTTTAGTGCAGAAATTACTGCTGCTAACTCTAAATCATGAGTTGGATAGTTGACTTCATGTGGTTTCAACTGTCTTGAACCATAAGCAATCACTTTCCGATCTTGCATTAATACACAACCCAAAACTTCTTTAGACGCATCACAGTATACTGTGAAGTCCTTCCCTGTTTCAGGGACTGCTAAGATTGGAGCTGTGGTTAATCTAGTCTTCAACTCTTGGAAACTTGCTTCACATTTCTCATCCCACTTTAATGGTGTATTCTTCCTTAATAATTTGGTCATTGTTCTGGCTATTTTGGAGAAACCTTCAATGAATCTCCGATAATAACCAGCCATTCCTAAGAAACCTCGAATTTGCTTCACATTGGTCGGTGCAGTCCACTCTAGTACCGACTGAACTTTAGATGGATTCACAGCAATCCCATCCTTACTGATCACATGACCGAGGAATTCTACCTCATCTAGCCAGAACTCACACTTACTGAACTTAGCATAAATCTTATGTTCTCTTAAAGTCTGCAATGCTATTCTCAAATGGTCAGCATGCTCTTCCTTATCCCTGGAATATATCAGAATATCATCAATAAAGACGATGACAAACTTATCCAAATATGGCATGAAGATCTTGTTCATCAAATTCATGAATATTGCCGGTGCATTGGTCAAACCAAATGGTACTACCAGATACTCATGGTGTCCATACCTTGAGACGAATGTTGTTTTTGGAACATCTTCCGGCTTGATTTTTATTTGATGGTATCCAGATCTTAAATCGATCTTTGAAAATACTCCAGCCCCTTTCACCTGATCAAATAGATCTTGAATTCTTGGTAAAGGATACTTATTCTTGATAGTCACGTTGTTTAGGTTTCTATAATCACCACACATCCGTCTTCCACCATCTCTTTTAGCCACAAAGATTACTGGTGTTCCCCATGGAGATACACTTTCCTTTATAAATCCTTCTCTTGCTAACTCATCAATTTGCTCTTTGAGTTCTTTCAACTCTTTGGGTCCCATTTTATATGGTGCTTGAGCTATTGGTGCTGTACCTGGAATTAGGTCAATGGTGAACTCTATCTCCCGGTCTAGTGGCATTCCCAGTAACTCTGTTGGAAAAACATCTTGGATTTCATTAACTATAGGAATCTCTTCCAACTTGACCTCTTTCATTGAGTTCAACTGCAGATCCACCATGATATGACATTGTTTATCTGCTTGGTAAACTATCCTTGCTCCACTTGGAGTTTTGATTGAGACAGTTTTCTCCTCACAATTTATCTGAGCTCCGTGTTCCATCATCCAATCCATCCCTAGCACTACTGCAATTCCCTTCAAAGGAATCACATAAAGGTCTGCGAAATATGTACAACCACAAACCGCGATAACCTGATCTTGTTTTATGTGGCGTATAATCACATTCCCTCCTGCCGTAACTACGGTCATAGGACTTTCTAACGTTGCCCTTCTAATCCCGAACTTATCACAAAATTCTTCAGAAATGAATGAAGTAGTTGCACCAGTATCAAATAGAACTTTGTCGGGATTGGTAAGGATATTGAGCGTACATTTCATTGCATGCTCAGAATTATCCACCTCCTCGACGGTTGCACAGTTCAGTTTTCCGGTAGGTCGGTTTCTCTTGCCATTGTTGTTCTTGCCATTATTTCCTCCTCTATTGGGCTGTCCATTTCCTCCACTAGCTTGCCCTCCTCCCTTGTTAGGCCATCCTCCTGCTGGTTTACTCGGACAATATGGCTTGATATGCCCCTTATGACCACAACCGTAACAAATCACTACAGGCTTTTTGCATTCCCTCTGGAAATGCCCTAAAATTCCACAATTGTTACAGATAACATTCCTTCTCGGATTGGATTGATTTCCACAACTGCCCTTGTTATTGTTATTGTTGCCATAATTCCTATTCCGAGGTTTGAACTCTAGGTTGGGTTTAGGTTTGCTTGCCTGAATTCTCTTAGTTTCCTTCTTGGCTCTCTTCCTCCGGTCCTCTTGGACATTCTTGTAGTCATCTTCAAAAGTAATGGATGCATCCAACAACTTCTGATAAGTTTGCTTATTGGCTAACCTTAACTACATCTTCACAAACGGATTTAATCCATGCAAGAAATGCTTCTTCTGCTTCTCTTCGGTGTTAACTGGTGGAGATATGCCCTAGAGGCAATAATAAATGTAGTTATTATTATATCTTTGTGTTTATGATAAATGTTTACATTCATGCTATAACAGTATTAACCAGGAAACATTAATACTTGTGTGATTTGTAAACTAAATTAGAGTCCATAGTAAAGCCTCTTCATAATACTAGCTTGTTTGTTAATAGATGATTGTGGTTTCCCTATCATGAACATTGAGATGTTATTAACAACAAGATCATATCATTAGGAGATATGATAAGCGTAGCATAAAGATCAAGTCATTTTAATAGTTCAATCGCTATAAGCTTTCTGATACATAGTAACCTAATTCCTTCGACCATGAGATCATGCTTATCACCATCACCGGAAGGATGCTTTGATGACATCAAACACCACACCGTAACTAGGTGGCTATAAAGGTGGCATTGAGTGTTCGGAAAGTATGGGTTGAGACACATGAATCAAGAGTGGGATTTGTCCATCCATATGACGGATAGATATACTCTGGGCCCTCTCGGTGGAATATCATCCAATTAGCTTGCAAGCATGTGACTGGCTCACAAGGGATCACATACCACGGGAACGATAAAAGAGTGCTTATCGGTAACGAGGTTGAACTAGGTATGCAGAGAAACCGACGATCAAAACCTCGGATAAGTAAACTATCGTGAGAAAAAGGGAAATTGGTATCGTATGTAAGTGGTTCATTCTATCACAAAGTACTCGTAGAAATATGTGGGAGCCATATGAATTTCCAGATTCCTCTATTGGTTATTATTAGGAGAAGTGTCTCGATCATGTCCGCATAATTCACGAACCGTAGGGAGACACACTTAAGGATTCGATGTTGTTGAGTAGTTATGGAATGATGAGTAAGAGACCGAATGTTGTTTGGAGTCTCGGATGGAATCTGGGATATCACGGGGATATCCAGAATGGTCCAGAGAATAAGATTCATATAAGGAAAGTCCTGTTTTGGAGTTGGGCAATGATTCTGGTGTTTTCATCAGGAATGTTCTAGAAGGGTCCGCAAGGTCCGACACTCTGGAGGGGAAGGGTACATGAATGTGTCATGACAATGTGGAATGTTTGAATCATGTACTAGGTATCATGGCTGAGAAAAATAAAGGGAGAAATCAGATCCTAGTTTGAAAGTCAAACGCCAATTTGAAAAAGTCAAATGGCAGTTTTGCTTGGTGGAGGGAGAGTAGGAAACCTACTTGGGGAGGAAGTCCTCCTCCCTCCACCCGTCGGCCAAGGAGGCCGACTTGGGGGAGGACTCCCTCCTCCCAAGCTGCGCCCTCCCACCTATAAAAGGAGGGGCAGGGCTGCCCCTCTTCCCTACACCTCTCACACCCAACACCACCCAAACCATAGCCGTAGCCGCCGGCCTCCACAAGTCGCCGCCGCCCTAGGGTTTCCTCCTAGCCGCAGAGTTGGGGCTTCCCCAAGCCCTAGACACTGGCCACACCCTTCCCTTGGTGCCTTTTAAACCCTAGATCGCCAAGGCCTCTCTCATAGTCCACCATACTCGCTCTGGCTTAAGGCGAAGCCCTGCGAGATCTCCCCTCTACTTAGGTATGCCTTGCGTCATCTTTGCGGAATCGCTGAGAGTGCTACAACCTCCGCCGTCATGCTGCTGGAACAAGGGAGAGGTAGGTCTTCATAGAGTACCGAGCGATGTGACCGATCATGAGCGCAGCCTTGACACGGAAGGATCGTCTACGCGATCTTGAGATCGGCAAGAGTACGACTACATCATCCATGAGAATCTGCTCTCGTTAACCGCTTTGGAATCTTCGAGGGTGAGTTCCTCTATCGACTCGTTGCTACAATCTAGTAGATAGATCTTGGCTTGTTTGTTTGCATGCGGTAGAATTTTTTTGTTTTCCATGCTACGAACCCCTACAGTGGTATCAGAGCCGTGTCTATATGTAGATCTGTTGCATGAGTTGAACACAATGGTCATTGTGGGCGGTGGTGGTTTTATTATCAATTGCTTCTTGTGTACTTTGCATCTTGCGGTATGATGGGATGAAGCGGCCTGGGATAACCTTACATGACAACGTTCATGAGACTTTCTCCATGCTCAACATGCAACTTGTATTGCATAAGTGGCTTTGCGGGTGTCTGTCTCTCCCATCATAGTATAGATCCAATTTACAACGGGCACTTGATAGTTCAAGCATCAACGTTGTAGTTCTTGTTCGTAAGTTAGAGCGACACTTATTGAAAGCCCCAAAGCACGTAAAATATGCAAAGAAAATTAGAGGCGTCTAACTTTGTTTTGCAGGGGTGTGTTGTGATGTGATATGGCCATGATTGTGATTATATTTGATGTATGCAATGTTACTTATTATAAGTTGGCAACCGGCAAGAGCCATATGGTTGTCTTTAAATTATGTTAAGACCCGCGTGTCTATTCAAAGTAGTTGTAATAGTTGAAGCTGGTGGACGACAACCATGGAACGGCGTCATTGACCTTGATGCAATGTCGGTGATGATGGAGATCATGTTCGTGCTTGAATATGGAGATCAGAAGCACAAAGAAGAAAGGCCATATCATATCACATATTATGAATTGCATGTGATGTTAATCCTTTATGCATCTTGTATTGCTTAGTTAACGACGGTAGCATTATAAGATGATCCCTCAAGCACACAAATTTCAAGTTTTAAAGTGTTCATCCTTAGCACCGTTGCTAAAGCTTGTTGTTTCAAAGCACCACGTGATGATCGGGTGTGTTAGATTCTGCAAGTGTATACAATGTGAGAAAGCCAGATTTGCTCATGCGGAAGCTAAGGTTTGATCTTGACGAGCCTAGCATGTATAGACATGGTCTCGGATCACGGATCACCGAAAGGTAAAGCATGAGTCATATAGTACATATGATGAACATGTTGATTGTTCGCCATTGAAGCTACATCAACTCTTGTGATGATCGGTTTTGATGTGGTGGATTTGGTTCGTGTGATCACTAAAACAATGTGAGGGATATTGTTTTGAGTGGGAGTTCACCTAGATTAATTTAACTATTAATTAGAACTCAATTTGTCATAAACTTAGTATAAACTATTGCAAATATGTTGTAGATCAATGGCGACCCCTACCATCAATTTTAATGTGTTCCTAGAGAAAGAAAAGTTGAAAAACAATGGAAGCAACTTCGCGGATTGGTTCCGCAATTTGAGGATTGTCCTCAATGCTGGTAATTTGACCTATGTGCTGGATGCACCGCTGGGTGACCCGCCTGCAGCTACTGCTACCGATGAAGTAAAGAATGTTTACCTCACTCGGAAGAATCAGTACTCCATAGTTCAGTGTGCTATCTTGTATGGTTTGGAATTGGAGATTCAGAAAAGGTTTGAGAAGCATGACCCACATGATATTGTCCGTGAACTCAAAATGATATTTGAGGCTCACGCGGTAGTTGAGAGTTATGAGGCTTCTAAAAAGTTCTTTAACTGCAAGATGGAAGAGGGCATCTCCATCAGTAAGCATGTGCTTAAGATGTCTCGGCACGGAAACAAACTCCAAAGTTTAGGTATAGTGATTCCAAATTCTTTGGGGATTCACCGTGTCCTCCAATCACTACCGCCAAGTTACAAGAACTTTGTGATGAACTACAATATGCAAAACATGGACAAGACGTTGCTAGAACTCTTCTCCATGTTGAAATCTGCAGAAGTGGAGATCAAGAAAGAGCATCAAGTGTTGATGGTCAATAAGACCACCAAATTCAAGAAAGGCAAGTCTAAGCAAAAGGGAAACTTCAAGAAGGGCGGTAAGAAAGTTACCGCACTGGCGAAGAAGACCAGGGCTGGACCTTAGACTGATACTTAGTGCTTTTACTGCAAGGGAGAAGGTCACTGGAAGCGGAATTTCCCAAAGTACTTGGCAGATTTGAAGAACGACAACATCAAGAAGAAAGGTATATCCGATATACATGTTATTGATGTGTATCTCACTAGTACTCGTAGTAGTGCCTGGGTATTTGATACTGGTTCGGTTGCTCATAATTGTAACTCGAAACAGGTGCTACAGAATAAACGGAAGCTAGCAAAGAACGAGGTGACGATGCGCGTTGGAAATGGATCAAAGGTTGATGTGATCACGGTCGGCACGCTACCTCTTCATCTACCATCGGGATTAGTTTTATACTTAAATAATTGTTATTTGGTGCCTGCGTGGAGCATGAACATTATATCGAGATCTTGTTTATTGCGAGATGGTTACTTGTTTAAGTCCAAGAATAATGGTTGTTCGATTTATATGAGTAATATGTTTTATGCACATGCACCTTTTATAGATGGTCTATTCTTATTGAATCTCGATTGTAGTAATACACACATAAATAACATTGAGGCTAAACGTTTGAAATTGAGGGATAACTCGACCTATATGTGGCACTATCGTCTTGGTCATATCGGAGTGAAGCGTATGAAGAAACTCCATTCCGATGGACTTCTTGAATCACTTGATTTCGAATCACTTGAAAGATGCGAAGCATGTCTGATGGGTAAAATGACTAAGACTCCATTTTCTGGTATGATGGAGCGATCTACAGACTTATTGGAAATCATACATACCGATGTGTGTGGACCAATGAGTGTAGCATCGCGCGGTGGTTATCGTTATGTTCTTACCTTCACGGATGACTTGAGTAGATATGGGTATATCTATTTCATGAAACATAAGTCCAAAACTTTCGAGAAGTTTAAGGAATTTCAAAGTGAGGTAGAGAATCAACATAACAAGAAGATTAAATTTCTACGTTCTGATCGTGGAGGTGAATATCTAAGTTACGAGTTTGGCGAGCATTTGAAGAAATGCGGAATACTTTCACAATTGACACCGCCGGGAACACCGACAGTGTAATGGTGTGTCCGAACGTCGTAATCAAACTCTCTTAGATATGGTTCGTTCTATGATGTCACTTACAGATTTACCGCTATCGTTTTGGGGTTATGCATTAGAAACAGCCGCATTCACTTTAAATAGGGCACCATCTAAATCCGTTGAAACGACACCGTATGAATTATGGTTTGGGAAGAAACCTAAATTGTCGTTCCTTAAAGTTTGGGGTTGCGAAGCCTATGTAAAGAAGTTACAGTCGGACAAGCTTGAACCCAAAGAGGAAAAATGCGTCTTCATAGGATACCCGAAGGAAACTATCGGGTATACCTTCTATCATAGATTCGAGGGAAAAATATTCGTTGCCAAGAATGGATCCTTTCTAGAGAAAGAATTTCTCTCGAAAGAAGTGTCTGGAAGGAAAGTAGAACTCGACGAGGTTGTTGAACCTTCTCTCGAACTTGTGAGTAGCACAGCACCGGAAGTAGTTCCTGTGGAGCCTACACCAATAAGAGAGGAAGCTAATGATGATGATCATGAAACTTCGGTTGAAGTTACTACAGAGCCTCACATGTCAACAAGAACTCGTACCACTCCTGATTGGTATGATCCCATTATGAGTGTCATGTTGGTGGACAACACCGATGACCCTGCGACATATGAGGAAGCGATGATGAGCCCAGATTCCAATAAATGGCAAAAAGCTATGAAATCCGAGTTTGGATCCATGCACTAAAACCAAGTATGGACTTTGGTGCACTTACCGGATGGCCGGAAGGCTGTCGAGAACAAATGGATTTTCAAGAAGAAAACAGATGCTGATGGTAATGTTACTGTTTATAAAGCTCGACTTGTCGCAAAAGGGTTTCGACAAATTCAAGGAGTTGACTATGATGAGACTTTCTCACCAGTAGCGAAGCTAAAGTCTGTGAGGATTATGTTAGCAATCGCTGCATATTATGATTATGAGATATGGCAGATGGATGTCAAAACAGCATTCCTCAATGGAGACATTGATGAAGAGTTGTATATGATGCAACCCAAAGGTTTTATCGATCTTAAATATGCTAACAAGGTATGCAAACTTCAACGGTCCATATATGGATTGAAGCAAGCATCCCGAAGTTGGAATCAACGTTTTGATAAAGTAATCAAAAGTTTTGGTTTTGTACAAACTTATGGAGAAGCTTGTATTTACAAGAAAGTGAGTGGGAGCTCTGTAGCATTCTTAATACTATATGTAGATGAAATATTGTTGATTGGGAATTATGTAGACCTTCTTAATAGTGTCAAGGATTATTTGAATAATAGCTTTTCAATGAAAGATCTTGGCGAAGCAGCTTATATATTAGGCATAAAGATTTATAGAGATAGATCGAGATGCCTAATATCATTGTCACAAAGTACATATTTGGACAAAGTTCTAAAGAGGTTTGGAATGGAAGATAGCAAGAAAGCATTCTTGCCAATGTTGCCCAATACGACCTTGAGTAAAACTCAAAGTCCAGCAACAGCAGAAGATAGAGAAAGGATGAGTAAGACTCCCTATGCCTCATCCATAGGATCTCTAATGTATGCCATGCGATGTACTAGACCCGACATTGCATATGCTATTAGTTTGACTAGCAGATATCAAAGTGATCCAGGAGTGGATCATTGGACAACGGTCAAAAACATCCTTAAGTACTTGAGAAGAACTAAGGATATGGTTCTTTCTTATGGAGGTCATGAACAGCTCGTTGTTAATGGTTACACCGATGCTAGTTGGAACACCGATCCAGACGATTCTAAATCTCAATCTGGATACGTATTTACTTTGAATGGTGTAGCAGTTAGCTAGAGGAGTGCAAAGCAAAGCGTTGTGGCGATATCTTCAACTGAATCGGAATACATAGCTGCTTCGGAGGCTTCACAAGAAGCAATATGGATGAAGGAGTTCATTACAGAGCTCGGTGTGGTTCCAAGTGTGCTGGACCCAATGTCTATCTACTATGATAACATGGGCGCCATAGCCAATGCGTACGAACCAAGGTCACACAAGAAGATGAAGCACATCAAGCTACGTTTTCACGCTATTTGAGAACATGTCCAAGATGGTGACATAAAGATTTGCAAAGTATACACAGATCTGAATGTGGCGGATCTGTTGACTAAACCTCTCCCGAGGGCAAAACATGACCAACACCAAAATTCCATGGGTGTTCGGTATATTACCATGTAATCTAGATTAGTTGACTCTAGAGCAAGTGGGAGACTGTTGGAGATATGCCCTAGAGGCAATAATAAATGTAGTTACTATTATATCTTTGTGTTTATGATAAATGTTTACATTCATGCTATATCAGTATTAACCAGGAAACATTAATACTTGTGTGATTTGTAAACTAAATTAGAGTCCCTAGTAAAGCCTCTTCATAATACTAGCTTTTTGGTAATAGATGAGTGTGGTTTCCCTATCGTGAACATTGAGATGTTATTAACAACAAGATCATATCTTTAGGAGAATGGTACGATGGACATACTCCTATAGATAAGCGTAGCATAAAGATCAAGTCATTTTAATAGTTCAATTGCTATAAGATTTCTGATACATAGTAACCTAATTCCTTCGACCATGAGATCATGCTTATCACCATCACCGGAAGGATGCTTTGATGACATCAAACACCACACCAATCAGTGGCGGGTGGCTATAAAGGTGGCATTGAGTGTTCGGAAAGTATGGGTTGAGACACATGAATCAAGAGTGGGATTTGTCCATCCATATGACGGATAGATATACTCTAGGCCCTCTCGGTGGAATGTCATCCTATTATCTTGCAAGCATGTGACTGGCTCACAAGGGATCACAAAGCACGGGAACGAGAAAAGAGTACTTATCGGTAACCAGGTTGAACTAGGTATGCAGAGATACCGACGATAAAAACCTCGGATAAGTAAACTATCGTGAGACAAAGGGAAATTGGTATCGTATGTAAGTGGTTCATTCGATCGCAAAGTAATCGTAGAAATATGTGGGAGCCATATGAATTTCCAGATTCCTCTATTGGAGACTCCGAAGTGTCTCGATCATGTCCGCATAATTCACGAAGCGTAGAGAGACACACTTAAGGATTCGATGTTGTTGAGTAGTTATGGAATGATGAGTAAGAGACCGAATGTTGTTCGGAGTCTCGGATGGAATAAGGGATATCACGAGGAGATCCGGAATGGTCCGGAGAATAAGATTCATATAAGGAAAGTCATGTTTCGGAGTTGGGGAATTATTCCGGTGTTTTCATCGGGAATGTTCTAGAAGGGTCCGAAAGGTCCGGCACTCCGGAGGGGAAGGGTACATGAATGTGTCATGACAATGTGGAATGGCTGCATCATGTACTAGGTATCATGTCTGAGCAAAATAAAGGGAGAAATCAAATCCTAGTTTGAAAGTCAAACGCCAATTTGAAAAAGTCAAACGACAGTTTTGCTTGGTGGAGGGAGAGTGGGAAACCTACTTGGGGAGGAAGTCCTCCTCCCTCCACCCGCTGGCCAAGGAGGCCGACTTGGGGGAGGACATCCTCCTCCCAAGCCGCGCCCTCCCACCTATAAAAGGAGGGGCAGGGCTGCCCCTCTTCCCTACACCTCTCACACCCAACACCACCCAAACCCTAGCCCTAGCCGTTGGCCTCCTCAAGTCTCCGCCGCCCTAGGGTTTCCTCCTAGCTGCCAAGTTGGGGCTTCCCCAAGCCCTAGACGTCGGCCACACCCTTCCCTTGGTGCCTTCTAAACCCTAGATCGCCAAGGCCTCTCTCATAGTCCAACATACTCGCTCCGGCTTAAGGCGAAGCCCTGCGAGATCTCCCCTCTACTTCCGGTACCACGCCGTCGTGCTGCCGGAATCGCGAGGAGAGTGCTACAACCTCCGCTACCTGCTAGAACAAGGGAGAGGAAGGTCTTCATCTAGTATCGAACGTGTGACCGACTGCGGAAGCACTGCCGGAACGCAGCACCGGAAGGATCGTCTACGTGATCTTGAGACCGTCAAGAGTACGACTACATCACCCACGAGAATCTGCTCTCGTTAACTGCTTTGGAATCTTCGAGGGTGAGTTCCTCTATCGACTCGTTGCTACAATCTAGTAGATAGATCTTGGCTTGTTTGTTTGCATGCGGTTGAATTTTTTTGTTTTCCATGCTACGAACCCCTACATTAACATCCTCCTCAGCATAACGAGACAGTTGGCTAAACTCCCAGATGTACTTCATGACACTAGTATATCCTTGCTGAAGCTCCTCAAATTCTCTCTGCTTTAACTCCATGACACTTTCTGGAACATGATATTCAGGGAATCTCTGCTTGAACTCTTCCCAGGTAAACTCCCTCCCTGGCTGTTGCTTGGCTAACTGATTTTTCCACCATGATGCCGCAGGTCCAGTCAGCAGATGAGTTGCATACCTCAATTTCTCCTCATCATTGCAACTTACAGTTTTCAGCTTCCTTTTTGTATCTGCTAGATAGTCTTCTGCATCCATTGTTTCATGAGCTGATGCAAAAGGTAACGGTCTTGCATTCTGGAAATCCGATAGACTCACTCCTCCACCTTCAGGTGCCCTCTGATTTGCTCGCCCCAGCAGCTCTTCCATGAACTTGTTCTGGGTCTCTTGCATCATTTGCATGCATTGCATAAAGTTCTGCTCCATTAATGGCCTCATTGGTGGTGGTGGTAATGCTTCTTGGTTTGCTGCATCTGCATCGGCCTTTTCCTTGCCCTCTCGCTCCATCCGCTACTGATAAGTTTTCATTCCTACACCCGTATCCATGACCCTCTAGTCCTGAAACATAAAGCGAATACTCATAATTACATCATGCACATGTGTTCTGAGCTCGACTTTACGCACATAACTAGTCACACAATGAAGATCCGAAGAAAATCCAAATATGCATTTCACATATTTTACATAATGATATAAAGTCATTACAACATATACCATATAGGTATCATTACAAAACTACCTTATTACTTGGGTACAATGCACAGTACTTGATACTGCTGACTAATTGTCTCCTTCTAAGAGCAACTATGTTCATCGTACATGCCTGATGTCCAACCATGATGACATGTTGTTCGTCGCACAGTTTGTGGAACATATGGCCTTCCAGAAGGAATATACTTTGTATCTAAAGTATCAGGACTTGAGTCATTACTCAACCTGAGCGTATTGACTCCCTCCAGCAAAGCTGAAATGTCTTCAGAAACAAATTCAACATTATCTCTAGCCTGCATCTCCTGAGCTTCATTTCTTGAGTTGTCAACAGGATAAGCAGATCCCGCTGCTTCCTAGGTGCTCTCGTGGGCAAGATAGTTAAACACTGGATAATGTATATTCCCTAGGTTTTGAGAAGATGTTGATGATTCAAACACTCTCTCCTTAGGATCTTCCTCTTCGTCCTAACTATCTATTGACATGGTATTTGTACTACTATTATTAGGATTCATTCTTGCACCCATCCAACTAGATTGTCCAACATTTCTGCAAGAACCATCTGTGGATATCTGGTGTTCATGAGATCCATCATATGATCCCATTCTCCATCCATCTGAGTTCTCAATAGGAAGTTCTGAATCAGAACCATCCTCTAAGCCCTGTGGTACTGCATACCGCATATCTATAGTAGGATCATGTATAGGTTCAGGTCTTGGTGAATAAGGATATGGTATAAAAGATTCACGATCTATAGGTATATCCTTAAAGATAGGTGTTGCACTACTACTTGCTTCTTTCTCTAACTGGAATGCTAACTTCTTCCTCCTTTCCGGATTAGTTAGATCCTCTAACATGTCATTTTTGTCTTCAACAATCACTTGATGGGTCTTATAAAAAGAGGCAACGAGTGTTCGGTATCTATCCATAAACCTGGAAGCTAACTTAGGATGCTTATTAACCAAAGTAAGATGATCCGATATAGGCTCCGAGTCTATAGAATCATGAGGTATCACAGAGAATGTGCTACCTTCTAGATCCTTGGTTTTCTGCTCCCGGATATTAGATATCGCCTCCACAATAGCAACATGATAGGCTTCTAAATGACTCCTACCTTCTCCTATAGGTATATCGTGATATAATCCAAGCTTCTCTGGAAGTTGGATACTAACACGATACTTGGATAACATTCGACCATCGAGGTAATTGATAGTGTTTACTGGAATTCTAGTTGGACAACTAAAGAGCTTTAAAAGTTCACGAAGTTGGTCTGTGAATGATCCTTGATAATCATCAAGAGTCTCCTCTTTCCTTACCAAAGTCTGTTTTGGAAACTTTGGTGCCATAACTTTGTATATCAAAAAAATAATTTTGATTAGTATCTAATGACACATTGCATCATAACAAAGAATTATCGCACTAAAATATATAACGGAATATTCTCATTTGAATACCCATTATATTACTTTTAGAGAATTCTTTATCGTTGCTAATATTTTTCCTACAGGTAATACCCGTCTCTAGGTTTCCAACCTAAGGTGAAAGCAACTTGCTCTGATACCAACTGAGGTGACCCAGCATACCACTGCATGTGTATTACACTATAGTCGTTGACCTGACATCCACAGAACACCGTTCCGGTAATATCACATTACTCAGAGTGGTACAACAGAAACATTGCGGGTCCATATTACAAAAGTACACACATTATTATTATTACAATACCGGAAGTTCAAGACTTCCAAAAGATCTAACTTACAAACCAAAATATAAAGTGTTCAGCGGAATTTAAAAGTAGCAACTCCGTCTAGGAGTTGAGCTCAATAGCTTATTCTCTAGAGTTCATGCTGCTCGACTCCATTGGTTACTATTAACTAGGTATACTTAGTTGGACTCGTTATCATCGACACCATGGCGGATTTCGTAATCCACTCCTTCAACTCCTCCAGACAGATCAGGTTCCTCGTAGAACACATCTTGTTGGCATTCGGTTGCATACATTGGCACGTCTTCGAAATCCTAAGCAAGGGATCAAAGGAAAGAATGAGTAACAGCGTTACCCAACAAGTTCATTATATTCAAGGTGGGAAGTTTGATGCTCTAACTACCACCTCGGATTATGAATCCTTGGCACTATGCAGTTTTTGTAAATCTTTCTTCAAAGATTAATTTTATTATGAAAATCTATGACCATCAGCCTTCACAGGTTGACCAGAACTTTCATGGAGTTCCTTTCCTGCCGCGTTCGTAGCTCCTTCCCGGAACAGGGAGTAACAAGTTACAATTCTTACACTCTGCAAAGGTGCGTTACTTTACGCATGAGAGATCAACTCCTTGTTGCACAACCGGGCGTACTATCCCGTCCACAATTCCATGATATGGGGCCCAGTAGTTGTTCCAAGCCAATCACTGCCCCCTTCGCGACCCCGCATGCCTCCTTTGTGTACACCATGTCCACATAATGAATTACGACAATGGTTTGTACAAACTATTAGATGCCAGAATTATCGTGGGACGATGAGGGTTCCCACCCATATGCTGCATATCCTCTACGAATTACCAATTAATATGCACGCTACGAGGATAACAGCCACGACCTGCACATCCGGCTTCATGCGAGAGGAAGAAGATACAACTGACTTCTCTGTCCCATTCCAAATCTCATGGCTAACGCGTAATATACGGCGCTAGAATCACTGATGTCAGGGGTTATTAAGTCCCTACTTGATCATCATTGTTGCAATTAGAGCACTAAGTTCTATTGATCCATTATATCACCACTTAGGATGATATCTATGATTTCTTTATTTGTGAAAATAATATTTTCTTTCTCTTATAGCATATATGATAACACACAATTTGCAAATACTTTGATAAAGACTCTTCAAAGGACATGAGCAAGTGATGAACTTGCCTTGTGATGGCAAGGTAGTGAAGTCTGATGCTTGCACTGGACCTTGAGCTTCTAGTTCTACAAGAACATCATTATTGCCCGGTAAGGACAATATTTAAAGAAGCAAAATGATTATGCAAGTACTGTAATGCATTATTTAATTTTATATGCATTTTCCCCAAAAAGTTCCTTTTTAGTAATAAAGGATTTATAAATATTACTTTTTAATATTTATAACATATATTGAATTATTTTATTTTATTTCCTTTTTATTTGACTTTTATTGATTTAATAATTATTTTAGGAATTATCAATTATACATTAAAACTGTTATAAAATATTTATTTAGTATTTTCAAAAATAGTATAATACTAATATATAATTAAAGTGATTTTTATTTATTTTTATCATCTTTCAATCATTTTGTAAAATTCCATAAGGAATATGTAAATTACAAAATTCTTATAAAAATTTAAATGTCCAAAATTTTATATCTTATTTTATTTGGATAAAATGAATTATTGTGAATCAAAAAGTATTTAATTTATAATTTTGGGACTTATATTTTATTTTCTATAATTTATTTAAGTCTAGGGGTATTTTGGTCTTTTCCTGTTTATTAAAACAGGCCTAGAATTGTTTCTGGGCTTATTATTCTTATTGGGCCCTAGTGGCCGATTTAGTTTTAGACAAAAGGACCACCCCGAAGGGTTTGGCCTAGCTCGGCCCACTCCTCACTGCCTATCTCTCTCCCTCGAGCTTATCCTCTCCTCCTCCTCTGACCCCGACCCCGTGGCTGGCGATGCCGCCACCGTCGATTCCCATCGCCGTCGGCCGTTCTAGTCGCCGTCGTGGTGCAATTGGGGGTTGTCGACGATGCTCTTTCTTTCGATCCAATTGGATTCGAGCCTGGGGCTCTCCTGCAAAGGATCGATGCCTCTCTGAACCCTAGGGTTTGGGTTTTGGCATGTGTTCACGTGTTGCCGCTGCCGTGATTGATCATGTATTGGATGATTTGAATCATGTTTGGTTGATCTGTATTCATGCTAAATGATTATTGGCCTGAGGCTTGTTGCTTAAAATGATAGATGATGTTCCTGGTGGCTTACTAGATGATTTGATGCTTAGATTGCATCTGATTCAGATGATATTGTTGTTTGGGAAACATGCTTGGTAAAGCCAATGACTTGATAGCTTTCCACTGTTTATTTGATTCATGGTCATGATTATGATAAGATACAGCTACTTTCTTAGTGTTGTTAGCTTGGGAATTAACATGTGGTTTGAGATCATCATGATCTCAAATAGTGAAGTGTAACATGGGAATCTCCTAGTTATGATTCCTGTGTTAACAGGAAGATGATTAGTTAGTTTATTGTCTGAATCTATGATGATTTACTATCTTTCCTGATTCATATTGGATTGTTCTTGTGACACCATCATGGTATGGCACAAAAGTTTGATTCTAAACCATGGATTTGGTTAGTTTATGTTTAAGACAAATCTTGGCTTTGAAAGATAAATATAAATGCTCTTCTCTGAATTCCCTAAGACTAATGATGTTGGTCTTAGTCTTAGGGATTTAGATCTTATCTAATTGGTTCATCTAGATAGTACTAGTAGTGGTACCCGTTATTCTTGATTGAATCAAAGCTTGGAAAAAATGATAGTGAGCTTGATCATGTTATGGATCTAAGGATTTGTTCCTAAGGTGCTACCTTTCCTTTAGGAATGTGCCTAGGAATAGATCATAGGTATATGCATGATTCAATGGTAAAATATAGTTTGACAACCAGAGCAAGGATGTTGCTCTGAGCTCTGGTTAGAACGTGGTATTGTGCTGTTTGCCTTTAGAGTTTCAGAAATCCCTATGATGGATTCACCCCACTTGGGTGTTTTCTGAGGTTTTGTTTTATAAAACAACACATGTTTCTCTCTGAATAAGATGATTATATCATGTGAAGGTTTTATAAAACTCACCACAAAATCTGATGATGGTGTAGTAAGTTGGTGATGATGATCTTGATCTGGTTTTGCTGGACTCCTATGCTTGATATTGAGCTGACCCTGCTCCTCCTAGATCTTGGCTTGATCTTGGTATCCACCTGATCCACCCCCCTCCTTATGTCACCATCCTGGTGATGTTTGATTGATCCTTAGTTGGTTTGGTTGCTGGCTATGGTGCTTGGTTTAGCAGATGTCTACACTAGCTGTTCTTGTGTGTTGTGCAGTAGGGTGATGCACTAGTGCCTCCCACGGCTGTGTTTGTGGTTTCGTGAGATTGGGCTGCTCTGTGAGCTTGACAACACACCACATGTATGCTGGTGTGTGTCCTGCCTGTGTGCTTGCTATGCACTTGTGGATATGTTTAGAATTTTGAACTTACTCTTACCAGTTTACTTTCATCTGGCTGGTGATTTTGCCCCTCTTGGCTGTCATTTGACTTCTGGCTTTGAATTTATGAAAGATGAATTCTTTCATATTGGTGAAACTTGCCCCTTTTTTAAATGTCTCAGTGATGAATTTGTCAAGTGCATTTCACTGACATGTCTGAGAGAAATAATACTAACACTAATCTTCTTTTGTTTTTATTTAGTCTTTGTTTTGCGGGTACAAAGATAAAGATGAAGATTTAGTTTAGATTCAGATATAGGATAGTTAGTAAATATTCTAATGTAATTTTCTTATTCTTTTGTAATTTTCTTTTATTATTCTTGTAATCTTTATTTTATTCAATTGTAATAAAGATTATATTATTATTAATAAACAATATTCCTATTCTTTGTAAATTTACTTTTGTAAGTTATGTGGATGATTCAAATAAGTTATAATTTTATAACTTGATTATATAAATTGATGATAAGGAATAAACTTTATATTCGTTATTGTTTTTCTTTGGATATAATTCAAGTTATAATATTTATCTCTTAATTGAATTAAGATTCAAAACTTATATCTAATTCATTTGAATTATAATTCAAACACTCAAGTATAATATTTCAAATCCATTTGAAAACACATAACTCCTTAAGATCATCTCAAAATTTATAACAATCATCCTTTAATACTAAACCTAATCTCAAAGTATAAAAGAAACATTGATCACTAAGATTTTTATTTGGCGAAAATTTTACCCACATTTTCACAGATGAATTCATGCAACAATCCATGTTCCTAAATATACCCTTCGTTAGGTCCTAAATGCTAGGATGTTACAGTTAGTCATATATTAAATGACCCCCCCTCATGGTTACCTCCAAAAAGTCATAAAACTTTCAAAGCAACCGCAGATTTACTTGTAGTTCAAATTTGACCTAATTACGATAAATCGTCACAAAGTCTCATTCAAGTCGGCAAAGTTAGCTAGGAATTTTAAAATTCACAAAACAAGGGAAATTGAGAATGTTCTTTCCTTATAGATGGAAGCTCACACCGATAACATCGTTTACTAAAAGATGATGCACCCATCTACCTTCGAAGAAAAGACAATTAATTCGAGAGGAATCTATCGAGCTTACTTATAGCTCAAGTTTGACCTAATTTTGTTAAGTTGTCAAGATGCAAAATCTTAAAAAGAAGTTGAAACTATTGTCAATACTCTCTATGGTGGTTTGTAAATGACCCCCCGATGGTTACCTAAAAAACAAATCGCTAAACTATCAACACATCCTACTATATACTCGGAGTTCAAATTTGGCCTAATTTCGATAAATCGACATAGCGCCATTCAAGTGGGCAGAGTTAGCTAGATCGAAGTTTCAAAACTTTTGAAACATGGGAATCATATAAGTAGCACAGAACATGTCGATCCACTATATATATGACTAAAAAGCTTGGCTTGTGGTATTCAAAGCCATATTATATTCTTCAGACATACTTTACGGAAAGGTACAATCCTGTCATCACTGAGAAAATTGATAATGTTCATTTTAGATAGTTGGAAACTCACACCGACGACATTTTTTTACTAAAATAAGATGCACCCATCTAAATTAAAAATACAATTAATTCAAGAGCAATCTAGCGCACTTAGTGATACCTCGGTTTGACATAATTTCGTTAAATCGTCAAGATACAAAATCTTAGCAAGAAATTGAACCTGTTGTCAAAATTCGTGCTGGTGGGTTGTGACGTATAAAATGACCCCCCCTCCCGATGGTTACCTCCAAAAGAATTCATAGAACTTTCAAGGCAATCTATAATTTACTTGTAGTTGAAATTTGACCTAATTTCGATAAATCAACATAAAGTCATTCAAGTGAATAGAGTTATCTAGCACGAAGTTTAAAAAGTCATAAAACATGCGAATCTTTAGTACAACATGCCATTCCACTATATATGTCTAAAATCTTGGCTTATGGCATTCAGATCCATATTATTTAGACTTTCTTTTTGAAAAGGAACAATCTTTTCATCACTGAGAAAATTTAGAATGTTATTTCCCGTTAGTTGGAAACTCACATCAACGGTGTTGTTTCCTGCAAGAAGATATACCCCTCTACCTATGAAAAGACATTTAATTTGAGGGCAATCTATTGAGCTTAATTTTAGCTCAAGTTTGACCTAATTTCGTTAAATCGGCAAGAAGTGAGTGAAGTGTGCGAAGTTAGCTACGAAGATTGAAAAATGGAACTATAAGAAACCCTGGTCCACTTTGTGTGATAATTGGGGAAGTGGTATTTTCTGATAACTATGGAAGGTCCCGTAGGAGTGAGGTGCTTTACTTAACACGGTTGGTGGAAGTATGAGTTACATCAAGGACCTCATAAAAATGAAAATTACTCCAAGTACATGCATTTTGCACAAGGTCCCTAGACTAAGAAGTGAAGTGTGTTTTTAGGTTTGCGCATACTAGGGTTCATTGTACATGCTAAAGACTAACAATAGAATCTTCTAGATGCTAAGAATGGAAAAGAAGATCCCACGGCTACCAATGTTTGGATTTGCCAGTCTTGATCCAATGGTCAATGTTCAAAGTTATGCATACACTATACTATAGTGGTATGGTATTTTAAGGGATAAGACAAGATAAACTTTAGATAAGAAGTACTGTGAATGGTCGGTCTTTTGAATAACCTTTCTCTCCTGATGTTTGGGAAGCAAGTGAAAATTTCGAAACCAGAAAAGTTTGATTTTTTTGCCACCAAGGACCAAAGTGGTTTCCTTCCTATGTACTCCACCTACTCCACACCAAGGAGGCTGCCGAACATGCCCAAGAAATAGAGCCACCCTCTCAAAAAAAGAAACAGAGCCGCCGTACCAAGGCACACATGCATAGCCATCTTTGTGGACGAGGGAGAACATGGGCGATGCGAGAGGAAGAGGGTGGGGAAAGATGAGAGGCAGCGAAGGAGAGAGAAAGCACACAATTTTTTTGCGTACAAAGGTCCTAAAATTTACTATTAGTACAGGAGTACCTTGTGTCAAGGATCCATCATAACTTTTCTATGACATCGAACCGCCTCCTCCTCTTTGTTGCTCTCGCGCTGCCTCTTTTTTAAAGGCTCGTTGCCTCCCTTTTGTTCTCTTGTGTAGCTCAAGTTTGACCAAATGTCATTAAATTGGCAAGATGCAAAATCTTAGCAAGATGTCGAACTTGTTGTCCAAACTCTCGGTGGTAGTTTGTGTTGTATTAAATGACCCCCAATGGTAACCTCCAAAATAATCATGAAACTTGCAAGGGAGCTTACATTTTTCTTGTAGTTCATATTTGACCTTAATTCGATAAATCGGCATAAAGTCATTCAAGTGGGCAGAGTTAGCTAGGCCGAAGCTTGAAAAATCATAAAACATGGGAACCGTAAGTATAACATGTCGGTCCATAATAAATATTTGAAAGCTCTCCTTGTGGAATTCAGATTCATAGTCTTCATACTTTCTTTACATAAAGGAACAATCTCATCATCACTCGGGAAATTGAGAATGTTGTTTATTGTGTGTGTGAAGCAATATAGTAGTACGAAGGGTTTGGGTCGGCTGCTCACTCGAGAAGGGCCCAACCACTTTTCCTTTCTTAACTTTTAGGGCCCTTTGTGCTAAATTTAGGTACCTCTATGTAATTTTGTCTTTTTCATGGTTTTTTTTGTACACCATACTACCACCAACCATGTCAAATTTTCAAAAATAAAGCAAATCAAACAAGGTCACTGATGTTTGGGTCCCAAGGTCTCTTTACCATGGGCCACAGTCAGTGGTATAGTTAATTGCGAGCGAATGTGAGCACCGGCTCCCTTACCTCTTCCTTCTCCATGAAGCCTCTATGCTAGGATTTGAAGGAGCGCATGTTTTCCGAGAAATGTCGCTGGATTAAGTCATGCCGGTCCAGCGAACGATGGGGGTTCTTGATGCGCAAGGCGGCCGGGTTAGGGTAGGTTCGCCAGAGTTCATGGTCTCATTTTATTTTCTCGAATGTAGCTTATGGGGTCTCTCCTGCTTTTGGGGTTTTCTCTATTCTGCCCGTCTTGATCAAATGTTTCCCGGGTTCAAATGCCGGAATGGATGGTAGACACGTATTGGTACGACATCGTTACCAATACGGATCTCCCGCTCTAGTGAGACTTGCACGCTGGCACGCCCCGTTGCCTAACGGCGTTCGAGGGAACGTACTTCGTATGATTGAAGATGAAAATGTTGAACAATGATTATCAAACTCTAATCACCAAAATTAGGGTTAACAAAAACATGTGTTAACCAAACCAATATGAAGGCATGTTTGTATGTTATGATTGTATGAATGCATGAATGCATGAATGGACTTGTGAGATTGTTCTAAATAGCAAGGAATGGTTTAAAGATGAAAACAACATCATCTAAAACATTTCCAAGCACAAAAAAATCAAGAGAAAAAAAAACAAATCAAATAAGCAAATGGTCATTTTTGCCAATCTTGCTCACTAGACCACTTTGAGTGTTTCTAGTCCAAGATTTCAAACAAAAACATTTCCATTTCTTTTCACCCCTTGCTAGACCAAGTAAAAGTGAATCAAAGCTCACCTTTCAAACTTGCAGAAACTTTTGGAAACTTGATTCAAATGACAATTCAAAATTGAATCTTTATCATATGTGAAGATCACACATTTTCAAAACCCAACCAAACCAATGCACCTTGACCAATCCAAGCAACCAGAGACTCCCTAGTATGTAACCAACACACCCACAAAGTTTGATTCAAAAATTCAAATTTGAATCTCTTTCGACCATTTCATCAAACACCTTGCAAACACCAAACCAACAAACATCAAACACTATTAGGAGCAGTGATTTTGGCCTAACTTGTCCCCTCTCTGGTTCACAACAAGCTATTAGTAGATCATCTAGCCCATTTAACAAGCTTTAGCATCACTGTGAGCTTTCCATAGCCATCAATGGTGACCATGTCGAGCTCAACTTGCCATCCCTCAATCGAAAGCAAACTAGGAGAAGAAGCAAGCCTAGCAAGCATGTCTGGGACACTCTCCATCATCCACCGCCACCCCCCTGTCCAAGACTCGAGCGTAGCCAACCCCTGGACCACACAACCCGAGCGCGCCCAGCCTCTCTACGAGCATGCTGCGAGCGCGCCAGAGCGTCACCTAGGACACACGCCCACAGACCATGCACCGCCCTCGCCGCATGCAAGTAGGATCGCCACCACCCCAGGAACACCCCAGACACACCCGTTCACCGCCGTGCGACCCGTATCACCTGTGCGCCATTAAAACCTCCGTCAGACCCGCCAAGAGCGTCGACGTGTTCCGACCATCTCACACCGCCCCATGCTGCGTAGCCATGCCGTTGAGCTTCGCCAGGAAGCACCGTCCCCTACCTTCGACCATGCAAGTTGCTCGCTGTCCCGATGACAACGACAAGCTCCGCCCGCGCCATTCGGTCCCCTCGCTGCACTATAAATAGAGGCCTTCCCAGCATGAATTATTCACACCATCTCACTCCACTCTCTCTCAGAAGCACCCCCACCTCACTATCGGAGCAAGGCGAGCAACACATCGCCAGAATTTCGCCGGAGCTTGCCGCTGCTAGAGGAGAAGGGCGCCGTTGATTGGAGTCGCCCCAGGAGGAGCTGCCCTAATCGTCACGTACCGCTTCGCCACTCTCTGTCTCACTGGCGAGTGGGGACAGCGACTTAACCAACCCGTGCGCGCGCTGTGCACGCGCTGTGCACAGTGGGACGGCCCAGTTAACATCCCGCACGACCCAGTAATTCAAATTTAGGTTTATTCTTTTAGTTCCAAACTCAGTTTTGTACCTAGATTCAAAAATCAACCCAGCTCGATTCACTAAACCAAAATGCATGAAACCAATTTTGTTAAAAAGGTACTGGAATGCTTAATCCAAGCCCGTTGGATTCAAACCAATTGGATTTGTAGATCAGCTATATTAAAAATAACAAGGCAGAAGATTTTCTGAATTCAAACATTTTTCAAAATTCAACGATTTAAGCTTTTGAGTTGATTCCAACTCTCAAAAATCACATTTAACCATACTTTTCAGAATATATAAAAATATATAGGTTTACTTGCAGAAATAATGGTGAAGTAATAACAGAATGCCTCATAGGCCATTCTAGTCATTTTAATTAGTTAAAATAAAAAGGTTAAACCTTATTAAATTGTGACACCACTTTAAATCACATTACCATGTATTGAAATATGCGGTGATGACATGTGTCAACATGATCCCATGTTTGAGTTGGAGAATATTAAATCTTAAGTAGTTTTTGAATGAGTAGAAATTACTTTTCTAAAATAAAGGAAATAAAACTATTTGCCTTATTGATTGTAATGCTTGTGATGATCATATATCATCTAGTGAAAACCTTGGTGTGATAAGTAAAAGTAGTTAAGTATTGTTTGTTGATTGTGTACCTCGTACTTATTTATAGACGCTAGTAGCGACCAAGGATACGAGGAGGAAGGAGGATACTACGAGGAAGAAGCCGAGGAGAACTTCAACCACTTCTCAGTAGAAGGTAAGCCTAATACTACCAGATGACTTGGCAATATAAAACTTGCATGATACTGTGCAAACTAGATTCCTTAAGCATATGTTATTATACCCATTTGATGATACTAAACCCCAGTTTTATTTGCAAGCTTAGTTATTTTAATTCTTTATCAAAGATTTCTAGTTAAGGTTACTTGATAACTGGTAGACTTTAGAAAGATATCTGAAGGTAGCATAAAGAGCATAAAACTTGGCCTAAGTTAGATCATCTTGATGTCATCCTGAGGCATGATATTGAACTTAGATAAGATACATTTATTTACCACCCCTCATTAGTATTTACCCCCACTTGTAGATGCTAGTGCTAAGCATAAAACTTGATCCACTTTAGAGGGGAATACTTGGTGAAAATGGTTATGAAAACCTTAGAATGACGAGTCATTCTACTGAAATGTTTTGACATGTGTTCTTGAACACCAGATGACTTTTATGGTGAAAATGTTAAGGCTTGAATGGATGCGATACCATTTCAATTTTACCGTACAACCACAATACCCAAAATTTGGGTAGGGCTTGAATGGAAATTTGTATACCTTAGTATGGGTTCCCTTGCGGCCAACGTTTGAGCTGAGGCTACCTTGTGAAGATTGTCCACCTGTGCAGTTCCCAAGATGACAGTTGGTCATGGTTGGGAGGTCAAACTCACAGGAGAGGTGCCTATACTAGGGCGTGTAATTCAAAGTTTAGGATTGATTATCCGCATACTGAGTATGGTGAATTCAGGATTGTTCCTGACGTATGTATCGAATATTGTTGTGAAAGTGTACCACCTCTGCAGAGTGTCAAACTATTCGAATAGCCGCGTCCGCGGTTATGGACAGTTGGAGTGGCCATACTGTTCTATTGTCAGATGTTTTCAAAATGACTTATGATATGAATCGTGACTTTGACTTGACCACAATAGGGTTGTGATATGAAATTCAAGTTCCCACTTAGGTGTTATAAAAATTTCAACTAGCTTTTTTTGCTTCTGCACTCAGTAGAGATAAATCTTGCTTTTTGCAAAACAACCTAGATCTTAGTATTGCCTACTCAAAACCACCTCACTTGTTAGTAGTATATTGCGAGTACTTAAAGAGTACTGATGTCTTTGTCCCTGGCTATTCCCGTGGCCAGACTATGAAGAGGACTATCAGGAGGAAGGATAGCAGGAAGGTTACGACAACTAGGATCATCTCCCATCATCAGCATTGCCTGTGACCAAGAAGATGGAGCCTCACCTACGCTATGGTTGTTGTTATGTTATTCCGCTGCTTGATGTGTATTAAGACTGGATCATGAGATCCTTATTTTTTGTAAGACCTTATGTATGATTTGTAATGGATGATATACTATGATATCCAATCTGTTATGTCTCACAAAAATGGTAATCCTGGGATTGCGATGTATGGCATAACAGGCATCTAGGATTCAAAATACGGGTGTTGACACAACTACGAATGTAAGCGCTGCACGTTCGTCCACTGGGTTGATCTACCGCACTCACTTTTTCTAAAGCGCGCGATGATGGTGTTGTGGTTACAGCACGAGATCCGGGATAAGATCAAAGAGGAGGAGCAGGAGCGCCAGCAGATGCATGCCGAGGATATGGCTTCAGAGTTAGTGGATGTCTCCAACTCACTGCTCGGTTGTGAATAGGGTATATGCTCTTAGATTTGGGTAATTAGAGCTGGACATTAGGTTCTTAACCAAGCACGGTCTGCAATCTAGATATCGAGCATGCTCATGATGCTTTTGTTGGCTGGTTGCAGATTCCACTAAGAATTAAGTAATCCTATTTTGTTTACTAGTACTCACCATCTCATAGTACTGCCACTTTAAATTATACTAGGTTAATTAAGATGGGAGTAGTTGACAGTCTGCTTACAGCATTTCTGGAGTTTTTGGTCACTGCTATCTCTATCTATATATTAATATCACTATATTTTTTGCACATTTGTGCACGTCCCCCATCGCGCACCTTCTTTACCCAGCAGTATTCACCTCTTCATCGCATAAGCGCAATCTTTGCTAAGTCTGCAACCATCTGGATAGTTGTTTAGGTGATTGCTATTTGAAATAGTTGATCTATACGCCACATTAGGAATCTGGGATCACCATGGATATAGCCATGGAATTAGTTATAAGGTACAATGGAAATAGGGAGTACATGCTGCCAAGAGTATTATTAGGATGGGTTCTTGGCACTTGTCTTTATTTCACAGAGCGGTCCTCTGATGAACAATGCAGAGGTAATTTGCTGCATATCGTTAATAAACATATTGTTGTTCGCTGGTGTCCTGCATTGCTGAGTTTTTTTAATTATATTTTTAGGTTAAGGGGAACACACAAAATCCTCAGCATTAGATTAATGCACATATCCTTTGTTGCATTGTGAAGTTGAGGTGCTCTTTCATAATATTTACTGGTTTTGCTGCATTTCATTAGCATCATTCTCATGACCCACCCCTGGAGGAGGCATTGCATGAACACATGCCTTAATCGTGTTTATCGAGTGGCAAGTGTTTTGATGTATGCAGCTGCTTTGCTATAATTTCAGTAACCTATGCGTTGTCCCCAAAAATATTTTTTTGATAAAGGGCGCTTTATTCCTTAAAATGTCCCCTAAATATATTGATCATTTTGCCATTTTTCTGCACCACTGTGGAGCTTGCACGATGTGTGCAGCTGAATTTGGATTATTTTTTAAAAAATGAATTTGGTTTAATTTTGGATTTATTATCTGCATTTTACACCTTATTCATATCTCTCACGGCGTAATGGTGCTGGTCACTACAAGGATTGGACAATTGCCCTTCTCTGAGAAAAATACAAAGCTCATAGACACATGATTCCGTGCCTTCAAGATAAAGAGAAACAACATGAGGGACAGATTAGGTTCCTGAAAGAAGAAGTGGTGACATCCACAATCGGATAGCTTATTTGACCGCAATACGAAATACATCAGTTTCAGTTGCACATGATGCCGCTGTTGATTTTAAAAAGTTCGTCGCTGACAACTTAGTTCCTGATTCGCCTGATGTGGATGGCGATGACCAGATTGGCCAGGCAAAACACCAGATCTTTGAACAGGCGTAAATACGAGCTAACAATCTTTTCAAATCGGCTCTAGAAGCAGATGGGACCCTAACAGAAATTCGAGATTCTTCACACCCATACAGTCCTGATCCTGCAAAAGATAAGAAAATTTGTAAACCATATCGACCGCTCTACTTTCATTTTGGAAGAGTTTGGGATCTCCTGTGAGGATGACGTTTGTTAAGTTAGTACTAAAACTTTCTTTTTGCTCTACTAGTGTATGGTGCTGACGAATATATATATATTTGATGTACTATTATGACATAATATATGTTCGAGTGGACCCGGTTTTATGTGACGATATTTGGCAACAGGAGTTATCTTATTCTAACTTGTTGTGGTTTTTTATCTTTCAATTTTTTCCTTCTGAGATCTTTTAATGATGATGCCAATGCCAGTTGCGAGTGCTTTCTAAGCATGTATTTGTTAGTAAGCCAAAACTTTTAGTTATAGATTGTGGAATTTCAGGTCGATGTTTGAACTCTAGAACTTGATGTCATTTAACGGTAGGTTTCTACCAGCTGGAACATTTTATACCAAGCAATTCATTGTATTAGACGAATACAAAACTTGATGCCTGTAGGCGGGAAACTGAGAAATGCCAAGTCGGGATTCTCATTCGTGTTATACAACGGTGTTTTTCCACAAAAATAAAGCGAGGTTCACAAAAAAAAATATATATATCGGGGCGAAAGTTAGTTTCGAGGAAGCCCTCCCTCAACTGCATCAAGACAATACCTCCGCCTAGACGCTCTCCCTCGACCGGACCGTCCCCGCCGCTCCAACATTGAGCACCACCGCACCGTCGTTCACTTTTACATATTGTAACACCCTCAGAATCGGCCCTATGCAAGTTTCAGCGATTCCCGCCAAACCCGCATAGAAACGATTCAAAGGTGCCCACCAGGCACTTTCGTGCAGGTGGAAAACGAAGTAATAACATTACACAACAGTCCTCGATGGGACCCACAGAACAGAAATATATACAACAGCGACTCAAAGAGTCAAGAATACAGATATACAGTACAAAGATCCAAATCACCTTGAAAACGAGAGAGCGTCCGACTACAGACAAGATGCAAATGGGGCTAAGAGCCCTGAAGAATAACCAATGGCGTCCATAACCCTGCCCAGGCCAAGCCGGAAGGGTAACCCTGCTAACGACGTCGATCTCAAAACCTGCTCAAAACAAAAGGGGTGCCGACAAAGGGCAAAGGAAAAAGAGAGAGCGGTCAGTACTGAGGCCAGTACCCGGCGAGGCTAGAATTCGGCGGTCCTCGCCTACATAGGTATGGTGGACTGAAGCGGCAGCGCAGCATGCACTAAACACCCTATAGAGACTCGATACAACTGGCGGCAATCAGAGAGGGGTAAGAGAGACCTATTCAGAACCAACCTGATACTACCACCAAACAAACCCATCCTGGTGTTCCCCGTCGTAACCAAACGAGGAAGCCAACCGAGGAACTCACACAGTTGGCAGTTTTATTCATTCCGTTACAGTTGCGGCAATTACTAGTCAAATGTAGATAGCATGAGTCATCTTGATATAATAAGCAGTGGGCACTTTTAGTTAACCATTCGGTTGTAGTTACAACACTTACTAGTCATATATAATTGTCCTGAGGAATCCCAAAACCCAGCAGTTGTTGGCACTTTTATCATATTCCATTGGAGTTGCAATACTTACTAGTCAGATACAATGGTCGCCAGCGACAACCCAAACAAGCAATTGTTGGCAGTTTTATTTAGCCATTCCATTATAGTAAAGCTGATTACTAGTCATATCGGATACAAGTCAATTTATAACAGTAAACTTTAGTTATAGTTGTCTATGATCGAGAAACTGTGCTCCAAGTCGTCCATAACCGCGGACACGGCTTTCAGAAAGTTTTACCCGGCCGGGGTGCACCAATAGCAACACACACTCGATCAACCTCGGAAAAACCAAATCAAAACCCAACGAGGCCTTCACGACAAAGCAATCACAAGATTCAGAAATATTTCAGGGGGCCACCCCTCGAGTAGAACCCGCAACGAAGTTAGCTGACTCCGAGACGGACTCAAGGTTTGCGACAATGGCTGTAAACGACTGGGAACCCGAAAGTGTGGATGGGCTTGTCGATACCGCGAAAACACTCCGCTTACCTAAACAATACAGTGTGCTCCTCGCACAATCTTAATTAAAGCAGTAAGGCATGGCATAAGTACAGGATAGTAAATAAAACCTCAAACTAGTTTGTGGCCCCAAGAAATAAGGATGAATCAAGCTCTGGCTGAGGGGGGTCCATAAGCCTCCCGGATGTAGATAGCGCGAATATTCAAGGAACAGGAATCAAGTACTCGGGGTCCTACAGGACACAAGTGGACGGTTAACAACCAAATAACATCTATGGCCCACCTGTGCCTCTGCTTACCTACTTCAATTTTAGTTATTAAACAGTAATTAAAGCCATGATCATCTCCAACATTAAACATGTGGCAATACTCCAACAACTGTGGTACTTGACGACACACAACAGCACTTGAGCAAGCGACTACGACGCGTGAGTCCAACTATCTACCAATCAACAGGTAATAGGATGGGTCCAAGGCAATATAAGGCTGCAAGGGATATCACGGGTACGAAACTAGAGCATCGCAACACATATAGCAATAGATCAACAAGAGGGAAATAAATACTATAA
The DNA here is from genome assembly GCA_023614405.1 of Avena insularis. Lineage (NCBI taxonomy): Eukaryota > Viridiplantae > Streptophyta > Magnoliopsida > Poales > Poaceae > Avena > Avena insularis. The sequence goes on along the minus strand of CM042693.1, from coordinate 266,396,613 downwards.
AATTAAGATAGGTAGAAAGGGGGAGATGCTCGCCTGAAAACATTGCCGAAGGTTCATCCGAAGATCAGGGTGAAGCTCACATCAACTCAACGGCCTTATTTGCAAAGAACCAAAACACTAGAATAAGCACCGGATGCAATATTTAATGCTACGGTAGAAAATCGGGCATGATGCATGTATGATGTATGACATGGCAAAGGGTGCGATGCAATTAGGCCATATTAAGCGGAACCGGGGGTCCCGACAATTAAATATATGGTTCTAGTTGTTTAGGTACCCCGCAATTTAAATGTTGTATTAACATGGCAAGATAAGTTACCGGTTCGATGCACAAGTTTAAATGGGGCCAATATAAGACTAGATTTGCCCGCATATGGGCCCCATATTTAATTAGGAGGTGAATCGGCATAAGGCCCCCAAACCACACAAATATGCATGCGAGTATGAACAATTTAATGTGCAACAAGCTGATATTACATTTATAAAATAGGGCTCGAGAAAGGGGGTCACACATCTGGGTCGGAAGATCTTGGTTCCGGGGGTTCGGGGTTCGGTCTCAGGGTCCAGGGTTCGACGGGATCGGTCTCGGCGGGATCGGATACAAGATGGAGAACTTGGCGTTCCGGGAAGAAGGACTTCGCGTAATCGGTGGCGATCTTGGCGGGCTTCGGGTTCGGCCTTGGCGTCCGAGAGGAAGTGCTTGGAGGTTCCGAGAAGGAGGTCTTGTCGCCTCCGATGGGTCGGGTCTTCAGGGTCTCGACGAACTTGGTGTTCCGGGTCGAAGAACTTGGCGCGCCAGGGTTCGGTCTTCGGGGTACACGGTCTTGGCGCTCCATGACGGAGGTTTCGGCGTCCGAGACTAAGATCATGGCATCCGTGAGGGAGAACATGGCATGTCGAGTGTTTGGTCTTGTCGTTAGCCGAACTTGGCATCGTGGCGGTTTCTTCTTGTGGCGTCGGTAGATCTTGAGCGCGACACGAGTCGTCGGGACCGTGCTTGTCACATGGTGCATGCTGTGGCCGATCTTGGCGATGGGAAGAACATGTCCGCCGCTGGTCAACACGCACACCCACGGAGGGTTCAAACGGCGAAGTACATGGTACTGGAGCGGCGTATGACGACATCAACATGGCGGCGCCGGCGAAGCGGGCGCCTAACTGGCGGCTCGAAACGGGCAGGCGGGCGTCGGCAACCATGCAGGAGAGCCGGGAGAGGGGCGCAGGGCGCATGCCCGCTGGTGGCGCGACGCCGGCAGGACCTCGCAGCGGCGGTCGAAGGTGCTCGCCGGAGGGACGCCGGAGCGAGAGGCGCCCGGCGGAATCTGGCGGCCTTGCAGGCTCGAGGCGGCGAGGTCGAGGGCAGTGAGGCGGCTGCCAAGGATCGTCGCGACATGGCGGAGGTCGAGCTGGCAGGGTTCGCCATCGGGCGAGCGGGGCGATGGCGGCAGGCGGGTCGTGGCGGCAGCGGCAGCGTCTTGCCCGAGCGGCACGAAGGCGAGCAAGGAAGGTCGGGCCGCGGTGGCGGGGCGGTGAGCTTGAGCGGCGGGGCGGGGAGACCGGCGCGACGGTCGGTGGACGCGAAGGAGGTCGCCGGGAGGCCCAGTGGAAGGTCCTGGCGGCGGCGCAGGCCGGGGGAGGGCGAGAGGCCGAGAAGGGAGGCGGGGTCGACGTCGGGGACGGGGAAGAGGCGCGGAGGAGGGGTCGAGGGGCGACGGCGGCCACGCGGGAGAGGTGGCGTTCGGTGGGGAAGGCGCCGGAGGCGGCAATGGGCGAAGAGAGAGGACGAGGGAGGCGGCGGAGGAGGAGGACCCCGGTGGCGGGCCCTGCAGCGGGAGGAGGAAGACGCGGGTGGGGGTGGGTCGCGACAAGTGGGGGAGCGGGCAGGTGGGTCCAGGGGTGGGGTCCGGCGCGGGGTGGGACCGGGAAGTCAGGGGGAGCGGGACGAGAGAGAGAGAGCCTGGGTCGCTGGCGGGGGGGCGTGCGTCTGTGTGCGTGTGTGGTTGGGGAGGAAGTAGTGGGGCCAGGCGCGTGGGACCCAGGGGAGTTGGACAGGGTGCGCGCGGTGTGGCAGGGTGAGTGGGGAGGGAGTTGGTGGTGTGGAGTGGGCCGGTGTGGGGGTGAGTGAGGAAGTGGTGGGCCAGAGAGGGTGGGTCTAGGTTGTAAGGGAGAGGGGGTAGGTGGGGGCTACGTGAGAGAGAGAGAGAGGGGTGTAGGCGGGGCTGTGGATTGGTGAGGTGGCTGGGCTGAGGGTGAGGTGGAGGGACGGTGAGGTGGCACGCTGGGGTTGGTGGGTAGACTAGGTTTGGGTAGGAATAGACTAGGGTTTGGGTTTTATCAGTTGTAAAATATTTATGGTGTTGTTTGGTTTCAAACCTTTTAGCAAATAACTTTTAGGCAAACAATTTAACAGATAATTATAAGACTTATTTTGAAATAAGGGAAGGGTATTTTTAGAAAACGGAAATAGGCTTATTGAAAATAGTTTCAGACATACAAATGCATAATGATGACGATGCAATGCACAAAAACTACGCGATTTTCTAGTAGTGGTTTTGCGGGATGCCACAATTCGACACCACTAACAATGGATCTCGCCCTCGAGATCCGCCTCATGGTACCAGAAGGAATGTCGGCGATCTGAATCTTCTCGCGTCGTGTAGATCCTCGCGACACCACTAACAAGAGGTCGTTGTCCGTGATCGTCGAGAGAACACTCCGGGAAACAAAGGCGAAGGTAGAGGTGTCAATCAATCCACCTCTAACTTCGATAGAAAGAGAGAACCGATGCATTCTCATCCACTTCAATGTACACAAGCGAATAGAGTGAGTAGTCGGCATGGGGGCCAATCCATCACGCACCCAAACTATTACTCTGCACAAATCAGTAGAAAAGCGTGCAACCATTCTTGGAATCAGACTGAAGATCTCGATAACTGAGGTTCAGAACAAAGGAGTGATGCAGACTCTGCATCGGATCTGGCGCAGATGATGTCGTCGCGTCGGAAAACACCGGAAGGCACGAGAAGGAACAAAGAGAGGTCTAACAGATGAAGAATTCCTCGGATAGCACGAATACCAGATGGTAGAACACCGTTATCAAAGGAGGAAGCGAAACCCTGAAGGTGCGACGGAAACCCAACCACGAGAAATCCTAGACTCGAAGAAAAGATAAGAGAGCAGATGCAAATCACGCAGAGGTAAGAGGAGAGCAGCAGAGGGGCAAGGAGTAAAAATCAGACCTAATCAGAACTATCCAACCGATTTTTCAAAAATTAGTTTTGACACTCTACTTCGGCCGTTAGCTAGGTTATCCTACAGGCTGGACTTGTGGGGTATCGCAACTGCTGAGCTCTGATACCACTCTGTAACACCCTCAGAATCGGCCCTATGCAAGTTTCAGCGATTCCCGCCAAACCCGCATAGAAACGATTCAAAGGTGACCACCAGGCACTTTTGTGCGGGTGGAAAACAAAGTAATAAGATTACACAACAGTCCTCGATGGGACCCACAGAACAGAAATATATACAACAGCGACTCAAAGAGTCAAGAATACAGATATACAGTACAAAGATCCAAATCACCTTGAAAACGAGAGAGCGTCCGACTACGGACAAGATGCAAATGGGGCTAAGAGCCCTGAAGAATAACCAATGGCGTCCATAACCCTGCCCAGGCCAAGCCGGAAGGGTAACCCTGCTAACGACGTCGATCTCAAAACCTGCTCAAAACAAAAGGGGTGCCGACAAAGGGCAAAGGAAAAAGAGAGAGCGGTCAAGCGAGGCGATTGCAGCGAGGCTACAATTCGGCGGTCCTCGCCTACATAGGTATGGTGGACTGAAGCGGCAGCGCAGCATGCACTAAACACCCTATAGAGACTCGATACAACTGGCGGCAATCAGAGAGGGGTAAGAGAGACCTATTCGGAACCAACCTGATACTACCACCAAACAAACCCATCCTGGTGTTTCCCCCTCGTAACCAAACGAGGAAGACAACCGAGGAACTCACACAGTTGGCAGTTTTATTCATTCCGTTATAGTTGCGGCAATTACTAGTCAAATGTAGATAGCATGAGTCATCCTGATATAATAAGCAGTGGGCACTTTTAGTTAACCATTCGGTTGTAGTTACAACACTTACTAGTCATATATAATTGTCTTGAGGAATCCCAAAACCCAGCAGTTGTTGGCACTTTTATCATATTCCATTGGAGTTGCAATACTTACTAGTCAGATACAATGGTCGCCAGTGACAACCCAAACAAGCAATTGTTGGCAGTTTTATTTAGCCATTCCATTATAGTAAAGCTGATTACTAGTCATATCGGATACAAGTCAATTTATAACAGTGAACTTAGTTATAGTTGTCTATGATCGAGAAACTGTGCTCCAAGTCGTCCATAACCGCGGACACGGCTTTCAGAAAGTTTTACCCGGCCGGGGTGCACCAATAGCAACACACACTCGATCAACCTCGGAAAAACCAAATTAAAACCCAACGAGGCCTTCACGACAAAGCAATCACAAGAATCAGAAATATTTCAGGGGGCCACCCCTCGAGTAGAACCCGCAACGAAGTTAGCTGACTCCGAGACGGACTCAAGGTTTGCGACAATGGCTGTAAACGACTAGGAACCCGAAAGTGTGGCTGGGCTTGTCGATACCGCGAAAACACTCCGCTTACCTAAACAGTACAGTGTGCTCCTCGCACAATCTTAATTAAAGCAGTAAGGCATGGCATAAGTACAGGATAGTAAATAAAACCTCAAACTAGTTTGTGGCCCCAAGAAATAAGGATGAATCAAGCTCTGGCTGAGGGGGGTCCATAAGCCTCCCGGATGTGGATAGCGCGATAATTCAAGGAACAGGAATCAAGTACTCGGGGTCCTACGGGACACAAGTGGACGGTTAACAACCAAATAACATCTATGGCCCACCTGTGCCTCTTCTTACCTACTTCAATTTTAGTTATTAAACAGTAATTAAAGCCATGATCATCTCCAACATTAAACATGCGGCAATACTCCAACAACTGTGGTACTTGACGACACACAACAGCACTTGAGCAAGCGACTACGACGCGCGAGTCCAACTATCTACCAATCAACAGGTAATAGGATGGGTCCAAGGCAATATAAGGCTGCAAGGGATATCACGGGTACGAAACTAGAGCATCGCAACACAGATATCAATAGATCAACAGGAGGGAAATAAATACTATAAAATTAAGATCGGTAGAAAGGGGGAGATGCTCGCCTGAAAACATTGCCGAAGGTTCATCCGAAGATCGGGGTGAAGCTCACATCAACTCAACGGCCTTATTTGCGAAGAACCAAAACACTAGAATAAGCACCGGATGCAATATTTAATGCTACGGTAGAAAATCGGGCATGATGCATGTATGATGTATGACATGGCAAAGGGTGCGATGCAATTAGGCCATATTAAGCGGAACCGGGGGTCCCGACAATTAAATATATGGTTCTAGTTGTTTAGGTTCCCCGCAATTTAAATGTTGTATTAACATGGCAAGATAAGTTACCGGTTCGATGCACAAGTTTAAATGGGGCCAATATAAGACTAGATTTGCCCGCATATGGGCCCCATATTTAATTAGGAGGTGAATCGGCATAAGGCCCCCAAACCACACAAATATGCATGCGAGTATGAACAATTTAATGTGCAACAAGCTGATATTACATTTATAAAATAGGGCTCGAGAAAGGGGGTCACACATCTGGGTCGGAAGATCTTGGTTCCGGGGGGTTCGGGGTTCGGTCTCAGGGTCCAGGGTTCGACGGGATCGGTCTCGGCGGGATCGGATACAAGATGGAGAACTTGGCGTTCCGGGAAGAAGGACTTCGCGTAATCGGTGGCGATCTTGGCGGGCTTCGGGTTCGGCCTTGGCGTCCGAGAGGAAGTTCTTGGAGGTTCCGAGAAGGAGGTCTTGTCGCCTCCGATGGGTCGGGTCTTCAGGGTCTCGACGAACTTGGTGTTCCGGGTCGAAGAACTTGGCGCGCCAGGGTTTGGTCTTCGGGGTACACGGTCTTGGCGCTCCATGACGGAGGTTTCGGCGTCCGAGACTAAGATCATGGCATCCGTGAGGGAGAACATGGCATGTCGAGTGTTTGGTCTTGTCGTTAGCCGAACTTGGCATCGTGGCGGTTTCTTCTTGTGGCGTCGGTAGATCTTGAGCGCGACACGAGTCGTCGGGACCGTGCTTGTCACATGGTGCATGCTGTGGCCGATCTTGGCGATGGGAAGAACATGTCCGCCGCTGGTCAACACGCACACCCACGGAGGGTTCAAACGGCGAAGTACATGGTACTGGACAGGGCGACGCAGGCGACATCAACATGGCGGCGACTGCCAGCGAGAAGCGGGGCGGCGCCTAGCCTGCGGCGGCTCGGGGGAACGGGCCGGCGAGGCGGGCGTCGGCAACCATGCAGGAGAGCCGGGAGAGGGGCGCAGGGCGCATGCCCGCTGGTGGCGCGACGCCGGCAGGACCTCGCAGGGCAGAGGGTCGGCAGGCGGCTCGCCGGAGGGACGCCGGAGCAGAGGCGAGAGGGGCGCCCCCGGCGGGATCTGGCGGCGAGCGCGGGCTCGAGGCGGCCGTCGACGAGGTCCAGGGCCGAGTGAGACGGCGGCCAGGGATCGTGCGACCGCGGGCGGAGGTCGGGGCTGGCAGGGTTCGCCGGCTCGGAGGCGGGGACGATGGCGACGGGCGGGGTCGTGGCGACGGCGACGGCGTGCTGCCGCAGGCGGCGCGACGAGGACAGGCAAAGGAAGGTCGGGCCGCGGTGGCGGGGCGGTGAGCTTGAGCGGCGGGGCGGGGAGACCGGCGCGACGGCGGGGTCGGTGACGCAGAGGAGGGTTGCCGGGGAGGCCACGGTGGAGAGGGTCACGGGCGGCGGCGCAGGCCGGGGGAGGGCGAGAGCCCGAGGAGGGAGGCGGGGTCGACGTTGGGGACGGGGAAGAGGCGCGGAGGAGGGGTCGAGGGGCGACGGCGGCCACGCGGGAGAGGTGGCGTTCGGTGGGGAAGGCGCCGACGGCGGGCGGACGGAGCTTTCCTGACGGCAATGAGCTCGCGGAATGCTGGCGTGGCGGCAAGTGGCGAAGAGAGGGACGAGGGAGGACGGCCGGAGGGGGAGGGGAGGACCCCGAGGCGGTGGCGCGGGCCTTGCGGCGGGAGGAGGAAGACGCGGGTGGGGGTGGGTCGCGACAAGGGGGGGAGCGGGCAGTTGGGTCCAGGGATGGGGTCCGTGAGGTGGGACCGGAAGTCGAGGAGCGGACGAGAGAGAGAGCCTGGAGTCATTGGGGCATGCGTCTGTGTGCGTGTGTGGTTGGGGAGGAAGTAGTGGGGCCAGGCGCGTGGGACCCAGGGGAGTTGGACAGGGTGCGCGCGGTGTGGCAGGGTGAGTGGGGAGGGAGTTGGTGGTGTGGAGTGGGCCGGTGTGGGGGTGAGTGAGGAAGTGGTGGGCCAGAGAGGGTGGGTCCAGGTTGTAAGGGAGAGGGGGTAGGTGGGGGCTAGGTGAGAGAGAGGGGTGTAGGCGGGGCTGTGGATTGGTGAGGTGGCTGGGCTGAGGGTGAGGTGGAGGGACGGTGAGGTGGCACGCTGGGGTTAGTGGGTAGACTAGGTTTGGGTAGGAATAGACTAGGCTTTGGGTTTTATCAGTTGTAAAATATTTATGGTGTTGTTTGGTTTCAAACCTTTTAGCAAATAACTTTTAGGCAAACAATTTAACAGATAATTATAAGACTTATTTTGAAATAAGGGAAGGGTATTTTTAGAAAACGGAAATAGGCTTATTGAAAATAGTTTCAGACATACAAATGCATAATGATGACGATGCAATGCACAAAAACTACGCGATTTTCTAGTAATAGTTTTGCGGGATGCCACACATATGTCCCTAACCTCCAGCGTTACGTGATTTATGATGTATAGAATACATTTATTTTGTGCATTGTGACGTAAATAAGTTGGTGCTTTTATGGGAAATGCAATCAGCGTCAGCGGATGCTTTTGTTGCATCGGCTGATGATTGTAAAATAGAGGTGGATGCTGAAGCAGCACCAATGGATACATGTGAAGTGGATGCAGAGGCCGATGCTAGTACTGCATCGAAATCTTGGACAATTTATATTTGCTAAAATTCTAAAAAACACTTTGATTGATTGCTCACTTATTGTAGGCACACATGTCTAATGCTTGCTTGTCCTCTTCTGTGGGTTTGCAAGAGATGCCATTATATTTCTAATCTGGTGCTGGTTCATTCGAAGCAACGACATAACTATCCTCTTCTCTGTAGTTCATTCGTGGTTTGCGTTTCTGCTCTGCAAGTTCTTGCAGGATGCCATTATAATTTCTGTCTTGTTCATTATTATCTATGAAAGTAACTACATTCCTATTGTGTAACTCACCACAAATTCTGAGTCAACCAACGTCTCTTGTATTCCAAGATATACTACTGCTTTCATATATATTTGTTAAAATGACCTAACTAGTTTATATTTGCTGAAATTTAAGGAAACACTCTGTTTGATTGCTCAATTCATTTGTAGGCACACTCGTGTAATGCTTGTTTGTCCTGTTCTACAGGTCCACAAGAAATGCTATTATAGTTCATATCTAATGGTTCGTCCTAAAAAGCGACGTAGATATCCTCTATATATTGTTCATTCGTGGTTAGCGTTCTTGTTCTATAAGTTCTCTTATGATGCCATTATAATTTATATTCGGTTCATAGCTTCGATAGTAACTGCATATCCATTGTGTAGCTCACCGCAAATTTTGGGTCAGCCGGAATTTCAGGATAAACAACCGCTTCCATATATATTTGTTGAAATGACCTGGCTAGTTTATATTTGATGAAATTCTAAGAAACACTTTGATTGATTGATTATTTCATTATAGGAGCACTTTTCTAATGCTTGCTTGTCCTCTTTTACAGGTTCGCCAAAGACGTCATTATATTTATAATCTGGTGCTGGTTCATCGTAAGCAATAACATAACTATCCTCTATTTTGTAGTTCATTTGTGGTTTGTGTTCCTACTCTGCGAGTTCTGGTATGATGCCATTGTAATTTCTATTTGGTTCATTCTTAGGTACAATAGGAACTGCATTCTATTGTGTAGCTCACTGCAAATTCTGAGTCAACCAACATCTCTTACTTTTCAGGATATACAACTACTTCCATATGTATTTATTTAAATAGTTTATATTTTCTGAAATTATAATAAATAGTTTGATTGATTGCTCATTTCATTATAGGCACACTTGTCTAATGCTTGCCTGGCCTGTTCTACAGGTTTACCAGCGACGCAATTATATTTTGTATCTCGTTATAGTTTGTCTTAAGCAACGACATACCTATTCTATACTATATAGTTCATTTGTGGTTTGCATTCCCGCTCGACAAGTTCTCGCATGATGTCGTTATAATTTCTATCTCGTTCATTCTTAGCTATGACAATAAATGCATGTCATTGTCTGGTTTATTCTTCTGGTTTATTCTTCTATATATATTTGTTGATATGACCTAGCTAGTTTATATTTGCTGAAATTCTAAACCACATATATTTTTATATTTCTCGTTTCACGGTAGTCACACTTGTTTAGTGCTTGTTTGCGCTGTTTGTTTAAAGTGATGGTCAATATATTTGCTCATTTCATTTATTTTGTGCATTGTGACGTAAATAAGTTGGTTCTTTTATGGGAAATGCAATCAGCGTCAGCGGATGCTTTTGCTGCATCGACTGATGATTGTAAAATAGAGGTGGATGCTGAAGTAGCACCAGTGGATACATGTGAAGTGGATGCAGAGGCTGATGCTAGTACTGCATCGAAATTTTGGCTAGTTTATATTTGCTGAAATTCTAAAAAACACTTTTATTGATTGCTCACTTAATTGTAGGCACACATGTCTAATGCTTGCTTGTCCTCTTCTATGGGATTGCAAGAGACGCCATTATATTTTTAATCTGGTGCTGGTTCATTCGAAGCAACGACATAACTATCCTCTTCTCTGTAGTTCATTCGTGGTTTGCGTTTCTGCTTTGCAAGTTCTTGCAGGATGCCATTATAATTTCTGCCTTGTTCATTATTATCTATAAAAGTAACTACATTCTCATTGTGTAACTCACCACAAATTCTGAGTCAACCAACGTCTCTTGTATTCCAGGATATACTACTGCTTTCATATATATTTGTTGAAATGACCTAACTAGTTTATATTTGTTGAAATTCAAGGAAATACTCTGTTTGATTGCTCAATTCATTTATAGGCACACTTGTGTAATGCTTGTTTGTCCTGTTCTACAGGTCCACAAGAAATGCTATTATAGTTCATATCTAATGGTTCGTCCTAAGAAGCGACGTAGATATCCTTTATATATTGTTCATTCGTGATTAGCGTTCTTGTTCTATAAGTTCTTTTATAATGCCATTATAATTTATATTCGGTTCATAGCTTCGATAGTAACTGCATATCCATTGTGTAGCTCACCGCAAATTTTGGGTCAGCCGCGTCTCTTGAATTTCAGGATAAATAACTGCTTTCATATATATATTTGTTGAAATAACCTGGCTAGTTTATATTTGCTGAAATTCTAAGAAACACTTTGATTGATTGATTATTTCATTATAGGAGCACTTGTCTAATGCTTGCTTGACCTCTTTTACAGGTTCGCCAAAGACGTCATTATATTTCTAATCTGGTGCTGGTTCATCCTAAGCAATGACATAACTATCCTCTATTTTGTAGTTCATTTTTGGTTTGCGTTCCTGCTCTACGAGTTTTGGTATGATGCCATTGTAATTTCTATTTGGTTCATTCTTAGGTACAATAGGAACTGCATTCTATTGTGTAGCTCACTGCAAATTCCGAGTCAACTAACGTCTCTTACTTTTCAGGATATACAACTACTTCCATATGTATTTATTTAAATAGTTTATATTTGCTGAAATTATAATAAATAGTTTGATTGATTGCTCATTTCATTATAGGCACATTTGTCTAATGCTTGCCTGGACTGTTCTACAGGTTTACCAGCGACGCGATTATATTTTGTATCTCGTTCTAGTTTGTCTTAAGCAACGACATACCTATTCTATACTATATAGTTCATTTATGGTTTGCATTCCTGCTCGACAAGTTCTCGCATGATGTCGTCATAATTTCTATCTCGTTCATTCTTAGCTATGACAGTAACGGCATGTCATTGTCTGGTTTATTCTTCTATATATATTTGTTGATATGACCTAGCTAGTTTATATTTGCTGAAATTCTAAACCACACATATTTTTATATTTCTCGTTTCACGGTAGTCACACTTGTTTAATGCTGTTTGCACTGTTTGTTTAAAGTGATGGTCAATATATTTGAACCATTAACGAGTAGTAAACTCCAGTTCATAGCTCCTGTCATATCAGTTAAATGAGTAGTTTGTCTTGTTTGATGAATTAACTTGTTATTACATAGTTTTAGACTACAATTATTGCTATCGCCACTAAAGAGTGGGCTACAAGATCATGTCTCAAAGTTGTTTCTGAATGTAGATGTCACTCAAAAGGGAGATGCATGTGATGGATAGAGAAAGCAAATTGAGGACTGCTATCAACATGATTATCAATCGAAATGCCAATTTTTCTTTCCCTCAAGTTGATAATATGTAATAATTTTAAGTAGTTTGCATTTGATGTAATATTTAGATAAATCGCATAGCCCGTGTAGGTATTTAGTTCCATACTTGCGCTAGACAGGTCGATTAGGATACAATATCATGCTCTGTATTGGCCCGTCTTGTATTAGGCCGACGATGAACATTAAAAATACTCACAAGTTGTACACCTTTTATGATATCAGAATAGGCTCCAGAAATGCAAAAACTGTAAAAGACTGTAAAAGTAAAGAGCCTGACCCAAATGCGTGCTAAGTAACAATAAATGGCCAAAACAGTAACAGACCGAATCAGCATCCGACAAAGTAGTAATAGGCCAAAACAGTAAATGACCCAAACAATAATAGGCCAAAATAGTAACAGACCGAAACAGGAACAACCCTAGAACAATGATGGACCAGAACAGTAAGGGCCAAAAGCTTAAATGGCCAAAACAGTAACGGGCCAGGCTAGAAAAGGGCCAGTCTCGTAGCAGGAAGAACAGTAACAAGCCAAGTTGGACCATGAAGGAATAGTAATACGCCGAGAAACCTACCAGGCCAAAATAGTATCAGGCCATAATATGGGCAGGACGTTGATGGACCTAAACAGTAAGAAGACCAAAAGTATATTGGCAGTAGCGGATTACGTAAATGGGCCATTTTGAACAGTACATAATACAGTAACGGGTCAGAATGGCTACGGGACAAAGCAGACTAGGCAAACGGGCCTAACTCAAACAGTATAGGGCGAAACAGTAACATACCCGACTTTTTACGGACCTTAGCAATGGGCCAATCTCAATCAGTGTTTGTTGAAACAGTAAACGGCCTAAAAATTTACGGGCCAGCGCGGACACCACCTGTGGGCCCATTTATAACAGTGCAAGTCGAAACAGTAATGAGCCATGATACTGTTGGGCTCTTCTAATGGGCCGACCCACTTAATAATTATCAGGACGTAGTTGGGTCTGGCTTCTACCACAGACTCATTGACAGTTAATGCCGCTAAGTAGCCGTTAACGGTGTTTGCCACATCGCAGTTTGCATGACGTCAGCAGTCAATGCGGCTGGCGAACAAAATCTACGATGGAATGATTTTTCGTGGCTAAAGCGTGCGATCCGCCACGGTCGAAAAAATCCGTGGTAGATTCATTTGTGATGGGGCTTCTACTACGAAGCGCATCCATCGTAGAAGAGTTTTAAACCACAAAAAACGGACTTTCAACCACGAAAATCGTCCGTTGTAAAATGACATTTTTCTTGTAGTGGGTGATGGGGACGGACTCTAGTGGTGGGGTAGGTGAGGTGGAGGAAAAGAGGGGTGGCGGTCACGCGCAACGCACGATGACGGATGAGGAGGCCGGCCTCGGTGCCTGGCGGCGTGGAAGGAGGAAGTGAGGGGAGGAGAGGAGATCGCGGCACAGGGAGGGAATCGCGCGAGGGGTAGGTAGGGATGCGAGCGGGGGCATCAATGTGGGGCTGGGAAGAGACGTGTTGGGGTGACGTGGCGGCAGAAAACAGGCCGCGGGGTGGTGCATGTGCAGGGCGGTTGGGATCGATCGGGTATGGGGCGACGGCGTGGGTGTGCTCTAAGGCGGGGGTTGCGTGTGTACGTGTATGGTGCTTGGCAGCGTGCACGCGCGAGAGACGTGGCAGGGTAGCGCTGTGGTGCATGTCGGCAAGGAGGGTGTTCGTGTGCGTGTGCTTGTGGCGACGGTTGAGGTGTGGGGGTTTGGGTAACTATAGGTTTCAACTAAAATGAGGGTTTGCTTTTTCTGGGGTTGTAGGCCGACTGCTGGCTGGGCGTTTTTTGCTTGGCCGGTGGCTATCGTAGCTGCCTCTCCCGATTTTATAAAAAAAATTATTACATTAGATTAAAGTTTTATTTAAAAAGACATTTATAATTAGTTTTGAGATAAAACAAAATATCTAAATGACTAGGGTTTGTATTTAGAAATTAAAAGGGAGTATTGTGGAAAAACAAAATAAACTTTTAATTAAATAGTTTTATATAAAATAATATGCATGATATTATGATAATGTACTAAGATGCCGAACACGTTTTAGCTGATAGCAGTTTTACCTAGAAAAGTAGATTGTGCATGTAGAGAGGATACGGTTAAAGAGTAGGTCGGGCGGCCAAGTGATAAAGCCATGGTGATCCATGTCTCTTGCATTGGACCGGGTCGTCCAACCTACAAAAGTGGCCTCCATCACCCAAAACCCCCCCATCAGGCGTATTCTATGCACTATAAAAGTAGGCCTGGGCTTTTTCTCTTCCTCCGCGCAAAAAGCCATGGCGACGATGCAGCAGTCCCATCTCCTCTTCCATATTTTCCTCCTCCTCGCCGCGGCCAGGGTTGTGGCCGGGGGTGGCCGCACTTCGTCCGTGATCAGGTCGACGTGCGCCGCCGTGGCAAAGTCACCAGTGTCCACTACGTACGCCTACTGTGTTCAAACACTCATCTCCGCCAACCCGGCCGCGTCCGCGATGGACGCCCGCGGCCTCGCCACCATCGCAACGGAGCTCACCATGGTGAACATAACCAAAACAATCGACGTCGTCAACGAGTTGATTAGCACGCTCCAGGGATGCGTCCTCACGTACCAGGAGATGCAGGGGTTCGTCGCCAGCGCCCTCGACGACATCCACGCCGGCCGCCTCCGCCCTGCTTCGGACAGCCTCAAGGTCGCGTCGTGGCAACCGGATTACTGCGACCTCGACCTGATCCAGATCAACAAGGACCCCTTGATTGATGAGAACCATGACAACCATCTGTTGTCCCGTTTAGCATCAAACGTCGCCGGCGTCATCGCACCGCCACCACCGCCGCGCCCCGTACCGCCGCCTCTGCCTGCATGATTTTTTCTACTACTTCATTTCTTGTCCTTCTTAATTAGTTGGTACTAGACGGGCCGACCGTGTTTTGCAATTTAGAAATAATTTAGTTTTTTTACTACTGGAAAAAATGTCACCGCCTGTGTAGACACGAACTCTTTGCCATGTCCAAACGGATCGAAACACGACAAAGTCTGTCTTTACCATGTGTAACTCAGAAAATACACGGCAAAATACATGAACACGGCAAATTTCTGAAAAAGAACACGGCAAAAAAATATACACAGCAAAGACCTATAAAGGAACACGGTAAAAAAAATACACTCGGCAAAGTCGACAACGACACACGGCATAGGTGCTATCACGGCAACGAGGTGGGACCCGTGACCCCACAAGTCCATTTAACGGGAGGAGCTAACAGCCGCAGACGGTGGTCTCTTTGTCGTGTGCCCTCGTCGGTCATTTGCCGTGTGTATTCTGCAGTATACACGGCAAAGGCTCTTTGTCATGTGTATTCTGGAGTACACACGACAAAGGACCTTTGCCGTGTGTATTCCGCAGTACACATGGCAAAGTCCTTTTTTTTGGCCTTTTATCACATTACTCTTAGGAAAATTATAAAAAAATCATTCTAATTCAGAAAAATACAAATAATATATTAAAATTTGCAGAAAAATAAGTTCTATCTATATACACTCAAATATTAGATATTTATATTGAATAAGAATCTTCATGCTCGCCGTTTTGACCATAGTTTAAAACATGCATAAAAAATTCAAAAACGATCGAAACAATGCGAAACCTTCGCATGGTGTCATATTATGTGACATAGTTGGTAGGAAAAATATCAAACTTCGTATATTGATTATGTCTCAAAAAAAACCTTCACGAACTGACCTATCTCATTCGAGGTTTCCTGGTTTTCGGGTCAAATGACCAATGTTATGGCTAGAATAAAGACATAGTTTATGATAATTTGCCCATATTATGTATACATGTGCATCATAAAATGGAGAACAATGTTGCAGGAGGAAGTTTTTCTTTTCGTTGCACCAAAAAGCCATTTTCCATTTTACGAGCGTAAAAAACGGGGGATTTTTCTAGGGGTTCGTAGCATGGAAAACAAAAATTTTCTATCGCATACAAACAAACAAGCCAAGATCTATCTACTAGATTGCAGCAACGAGTCGATGGAATAACTCACCCTCGAAGATTCCAAAGTGTTTAACGAGAGCAGATTCTCGTGGGTGATGTAGTCGTACTCTTTCCGATCTCAAGATCGCGTGAGCGATCCTTCGGCGCGTTCCATAGCGCTCCCATGATCGGTCACCGTTCGGTTCGCGAAGACCTTCCTCTCCTTGTTCCAGCAGCAGCGGAGGTTGTAGCACTCTCCTCGCGATTCCGGGACTGTGGCGTGGTCTGGGAGGTAGAGGGGAGATCCCGCAGGGCTTCGCCTTAAGCCGGTGCGAGTATGGTGGAGCTTATGAGAGAGGCTATTAGTGGTCTAGTAATTAGACACACCAATTAGAAGGCTCTAAACCAATTAGAAGGCTCTAAACCGAATAGCTCTAAACCGGGGTCTAGATCTAGGGTTTAGTTTAGAGGATAGGAAACTTGTGTGTTGGAGGGGAGCCCTGCCCCTCCATATATAGGTGGGAGGGCTGGCCGGCCAAGGGGAGGAGTTCCTCCCCAACTCGGCCTAGGGAGGTGCGCCGGCCAAGGGAGAATTCCTCCAACTCGGCCTCCACCTCTCCTCCTCTTTTCCCACTTCCCAAAACTGCCGTTTGACTTTCAAACTAGCCGTTTGACTTTTCAATTTAGGATTTAAATTAATCCTTTATTTGGGACAGCAAGAACACTTAGTACATGATGCAATCATTCCAATATGTAATGACACACTCATGTACCCTTCCCCCTCCGGAGTGCCGGACATTCCGGGACCTTCTAGAATGTTCCCGATGAAAACACCGGAATCATTCCGCTACTCCGAAACGGAACTTTCCTTATATGAATCTTATTCTCCGGACCATTCCGGATCACCTCGTGATATCCCGGATCCCATCCGAGACTCCGAACAACATTCGGTCTCTTTCTCATAATACCATAACTACTCAAACAACGTCGAATCCTTAAGTGTGTCTCCCTACGGTTCGTGAATTATGCGGACATGTTGAGACACTTCTCGAACAATAACCAATAGAGGAATCTGGAAATTCATATGGCTCCCACATATTTCTCGATTACTTTGCGATCGAATGAACCACTTACATACGATACCAATTTCCCTTTGTCTCACGATATGTTACTTATCCGAGGTTATGATCGTCGGTATCTCTGCATACCTAGTTCATCCTCGTTACTGATAAGTACTCTTTTCTCGTTCCCGTGATATGTGATCCCTTGTGACCCAGTCACATGCTTGCAAGCTAATTGGATGACATTTCACCGAGAGGGCCAGAGAATATCTATCCGTCATGTGGATGGACAAATCCACTCTTGATCCATGTGTTTCAACCAATACTTTCCGAACACTCAATGCCACCTTTATAGCCACCACATTACGGTGTGGTGTTTGATGACATCAAAGCATCCATCCAATAAAGGTGATATGCATGATCTCATGGTCGAAGGAATTAGGTTACTATGTATCGTAAAGCATATAGCAATTTGAACTATTGAAATGACTTTGATCTTTATGCTACGCTTGTCTATAGGAGTATGTCCACCATATCATTCTCCTAACGATATGATCTTGTTGTTGATAACATCTCAATGTTCATGACAAAGAAACCACATCATCAATCAACCAACAAGCTAGTGAAGTATAGAGGCTATACTAGGGACTTCAAATTAAGTTTACAAATCACACAAGTATTAATGGTTTCCTTGTTAATACTATTATAGCATGAATGTAAACATTTATCATAAACACAAAGATATATAATAATAACTACATTTATTATTTCCTCTAGGGCATATCTCCAGTCTCCCACTTGCACTAGAGTCATCTAATCTAGATTACATGGTAATATACCGAACACCCATGGCAGTTTGGTGTTGGTCATGTTTTGCCCTCGGGAGAGGTTTAGTCAACGGATCCGCCACATTCAGATCTGTGTGTACTTTGCAAATCTTTATATCCCCATCCTGGATATGTTCTCGAATAGCGTGAAAATGCAGCTTGATATGCTTCACTTCTTGTGTGACCTTGGTTCTTGCGCATTGGCTATGGCGCCCATGTTATCACAGTGATGATAGACATTGGGTCCAGCGCACTAGGAACCACACCCAGCTCTGTAATGAACTCTTTCATCCATATCGCTTCTTGTGAAGCCTCGAAGCACCATGTATTCCGATTCAGTTGAAGATCTCACCACAACGCTTTGCTTTGCACTCCTCCAGCTAATGCTGCACCATTCAAAATAAATACATTATCCAGATTGTGATTTAGAATCATCCGGATCGGTGTTCCAACTAGCATCGGTGTAACCATTAACAACGAGCTGTTCATCACCTCCATAAGAAAGAACCATATCCTTAGTTCTTCTCAAGTACTTAAGGATGGTTTTGACCGCTGTCCAATGATCCACTCCTGGATCACTTTGATATCTGCTAGTTAGACTAACCACCTATGCAAGGGCGGGTCTAGTACATAGCATGGCATACAGTAGAGATCCTATGGCTGAGGCATAGAGTCTTACTCATCCTTTCTCTATCTTCTGCCGATGTCGGACTTTGAGTTTTACTCAAGGTCGTATTGGGCAACATGGGCAAGAACCCTTTCTTGCTATCTTCCATTCCAAACCTCTTTAGAACTTTGTCCAAATATGTACTTTGTGACAATGATATTTGGCGTTTCGATCTATCTCTATAAATCTTTATGCCTAATATGTAAGCTGCTTCGCCAAGATCCTTCATTGAAAAACTATTATTCAAATACTCTTTGACACTATTAAGAAGGTCTACATCATTCCCAATCAACAATATGTCATCCACATACGTATTAAGAATGCTCTGAGCTCCACTCACTTTCTTGTAAATACAAGCTTCTCCATAAGTTTGTATAAAACCAAAACTTTTGATTACCTTATCAAAACGTTGATTCCAACTTCGGGATGCTTGCTTCAATCCATAGATGGATCGTTGAAGCTTGCATACCTTGTTAGCATCTTTAGGATCGACAAAACCTTTGGGTTGCATCATATACAACTCTTCATCAATGTCTCCATTGAGGAATGCTGTTTTGACATCCATCTGCCATATCTCATAATCATAATATGCAGCGATTGCTAACATAATCCTCACAGACTTTAGCTTCGCTCTTGGTGAGAAAGTCTCATCGTAGTCAACTCCTTGAATTTGTCGAAACCCTTTTTGCGACAAGTCGAGCTTTATAGACGATAACATTACCATCAGCATCTGTTTTCTTCTTGAAAATCCATTTGTTCTCGGCCTTTCGCCATCCGGTAAGTCCACCAAAGTCCATACTTGGTTTTCGTACATGGATCCAATCTCGGATTTCATGGCTTCTTGCCATTTATTGGAATCTGGGCTCATCATCGCTTCCTCATATGTCTCGGGGTCATCGGTGTTGTCCACCAACATGACATTCATAACGGAATCATACCAATCTGGAGTGGTACGATTTCTCGTTGACCTCCGAGGCTCTGTAGTAACCTCAACCGAAGTTTCATGATCACCATCATTAGCTTCCTCTCTTATTGGTGCAGGCACCACAGGAACTTCTTCCGGTGCTGCGTTACTCGCAATTTCGAGAGAAGGTTCGACAACCTCGTCGAGTTCTACTTTCCTTCCAGTCACTTCTTTCGAGAGAAATTCCTTCTCTAGAAAGGATCCATTCTTGGCAACGAAGATTTTGCCTTCGGATCTATGATAGAAGGTATACCCAATAGTTTCCTTGGTATCCTATGAAGACGCATTTTTCGCTTTGGGTTCAAGCTTGTCGGCTGTAACTTCTTTACATAGGCTTCGCATCCCCAAACTTTAAGGAACGACAATTTAGGTTTCTTCCCAAACCATAATTCATATGGTGTCGTTTTATGATTTAGGCGGTGCCCTATTTAAAGTGAATGCGGCTGTTTCTAATGCATAACCCCAAAATGATAGTGGTAAATCTGTAAGAGACATCATAGAACGAACCATATCTAAGAGAGTTCGATTCTGACGTTCAGACACACCATTACTGTTGTGGTGTTCCGGCGGTGTCAACTGCTGAAAGTATTCCACATTTCTTCAAATGCTCGCCAAACTCGTAACTTAGATATTCACCTCCACGATCGAGCGTAGAAATTTAATCTTTTGTTACGTTGATTCTCTACCTCACTTTGAAACTCCTTAAACTTCTCGAAAGTTTGGACTTATGTTTCATGAAATAGATATACCCATATCTACTCAAATCATCCGTGAAGGTAAGAACATAACGATAACCATCGCGATGCTACACTCATTGGACCACACACATCGGTGTGTATGATTTCCAATAAGTCATAGCTCGCTCCATCATACCAGAAAATGGAGTCTTAGTCATTTTACCCATCAGACATGCTTCGCATCTTTCAAGTGATTCAAAATCAAGTGATTCAAGAAGTCCATCGGAATGGAGTTTCTTCATACGCTTCACTCCAATGTGACCAAGGCAACGATTGCCACATATAGGTCAAATTATCGCTTGATTTCAAACGTTTAGCCTCAATGTTATTAATATGTGTATTTCTACTATCGAGATTCAATATGAATAGACCATCTATCAAAGGTGCATGTGCATAAAACACATTACTCATATAAATCGAACAACCATTATTCTCGGATTTAAACAAGTAACCGTCTCGCAATAAACAAGATCCTGATATAATGTTCATGCTCAACGCAGGCACCAAATAACAATTATTTAAGTATAAAACTAATCCCGATGGTAGATGAAGAGGTAGCGTGCCGACCGCGATCACATCAACCTTTGATCCGTTTCCTACGCGCATCGTCACCTCGTTCTTCACTAGCTTCCGTTTGATACGTAGCTCCTGTTTCGAGTTACAAATATGAGCAACCGAACCAGTATCAAATACCCAGGCACTACTACGAGTACTAGTGAGATACACATCAATAACATGTATATCAGATATACCTTTCTTCTTGATGTTGCCGTTCTTCAAATCCGCCAAGTACTTTGGGCAATTCCGCTTCCAGTGACCTTCTCCCTTGCAGTAAAAGCACTCAACATCAGGCTTAGGTCCAGCCTTGGTCTTCTTCGTCGGCGTGGTAACTTTCTTACCACCCTTCTTGAAGTGTCCCTTTTGCTTAGACTTGCCTTTCTTGAATTTGGTGGTCTTATTGACCATCAACACTTGGTGCTCTTTCTTGATCTCCACTTCTGCAGATTTCAACATAGCAAATAGTTCTGGCAACTCTTTGTTCATGTTTACGCATGTTGTAGTTCATCACAAAGTTCTTGTAACTTGGTGGTAGTGATTGGAGGATGCGGTAAACTCCCAAAGTATTAGGAATCACTATACCCAAACTTTGAAGTTTATTTGCGTGCCCAGACATCTTAAGCACATGCTTCTTGGCCAGCTACCCTCTTCCATCTTGCAGTTAAAGAACTTTTGAAGCTTCATAACTTTCAATTGCCGCATGAGTCTCAAAGATTAATTTGAGATCCTCGACAATATCATATGGATCGACTCTTCAAACCTTTTACAAGCTCGATTCTAAACCATACAAGATAGCACACTGAACTATGGAGTACTGATTCTTAGGCGAGGTAAACATTCTTTACTTCATCGGCAGCATCAGCTGCAGGTGGGTCACCCAGCGGTGCATCCAGCACATAGGTCAAATTACCAGCTGTGAGGACAATCCTGAAATTGCGGAACCAATCCATGAGTTGCTTCCATTGTTTTCAACTTTTTTCTCTAGGAACGCATTAAAATTGATGGTAGGGGCTGCCATTGATCTACAACATATTTGCAATAGTTTAGACTAAGTTTATGACAAATTGAGTTCAAATTAATTAATGAAATTAAACTAGGTGAACTCCCACTCAAAACAACATCCCTCACATTGTTTTAGTGATCACACGAACCAAATCCACTACATCAACACCGATCATCACGAGGCTGATATAGTTTTAATGGCGAACAATCATCATGTTCATCATATCTACTATATGATTCATGCTTTGCCTTTCGCGATCCGTGTTCTGAGGCCATGTCGTACATGCTAGGCTCGTCAAGATCAAACCTTAGCTTCATAAGCAAATCTGGCTTGCTTACGTTGTATTCACCAGCGGAATCAAAGACACCCGATCATCACGTGGTGCTTGAGCGCAAGCTTTGGCAGTGCATACTAAGGGTGAACACTTTAGAACTTGAAATTTATGTGCATGAGGGATCATCTTATAATGCTACCGTCGTCTACTAAGCAATACAAGATGCATAAAGGATTAACATCACATGCAATTCATAATATGTGATATGATATGGCCTTTCTCCTTTGTGCTTCCGATCTCCATCTTCAAGCACGAACATGATCTCCATCATCACCGGCATAGCACCAAGGTCAATGATGCTTCTTCATGGTTGTCGTCCACCAGCTTCAACTATTACAACTATTTTGAATAGACACGCAGGTCTTAGAAATTAAAGACAACCATATGGCTCCTTGTTGCCAACTTACAATAAGGAACATTGCATACATCAAATATAATCACAATCATGGCCATATCACATCACAGCACACCCTGCAAAACAAAGTTAGACGCTACTTTCTTTGCATATTTTACGTGGTTTGGGGCTTTCCATAGGTGTCGTTCTAACCTACGAACCAGAACCACAACATTGATACTAGCATTGTTGATCACCGTTGTAAATTGGATCTTTACTATGCTAGGAGAAAGCACCATAAAGCCACTTATGCAATATAAATTGCATGTCAAGCGTGGAGCAAGTCTCATGAACGATGTCATGTAAGGTTAGCCCGGGCCGCTTCATCCCAACATACCGCAAGATGCAAAGTACACGAAAAGCAATCTACAATAAAAGCATCAACGCCCACAATGACCATTGTGTTCTACTCGTGCAACAGATCTACATATAGACACGGCTCTGATACCACTGTAGGGGTTCGTAGCATGGAAAACAAAAATTTTCTATCGCATACAAACAAACAAGCCAAGATCTATCTACTAGATTGCAGCAACGAGTCGATGGAATAACTCACCCTCGAAGATTCCAAAGTGTTTAACGAGAGCGATTCTCGTGGGTGATGTAGTCGTACTCTTTCCGATCTCAAGATCGCGTGAGCGATCCTTCGGCGCGCGTTCCATAGCGCTCCCTTGATCGGTCACACGTTCGGTTTTCGGCGAAGACCTTCCTCTCCCTTGTTCCAGCAGGCGGAGGTTGTAGCACTCCTCGCGATTCCGGCAGCTGTGGCGTGGTACGAGGTAGAGGGGAGATCCCGCAGGGCTTCGCCTTAAGCCGGTGCGAGTATGGTGGAGCTTATGAGAGAGGCTATTAGTGGTCTAGTAATTAGACACACCAATTAGAAGGCTCTAAACCAATTAGAAGGCTCTAAACCGAATAGCTCTAAACCGGGGTCTAGATCTAGGGTTTAGTTTAGAGGATAGGAAACTTGTGTGTGTAGGAGGGGAGCCCTGCCCCTCCTTATATAGGTTGAAGGGCTGGCCGGCCAAGGGGAGGAGTTCCTCCCCAACTCGGCCTAGGGAGGTGCGCCGGCCAAGGGGAGGAATTCCCCTCCAACTCGGCCTCCACCTCTCCTCCTCTTTTCCCACTTCCCAAAACTGCCGTTTGACTTTCAAACTAGCCGTTTGACTTTTCAATTTAGGATTTAAATTAATCCTTTATTTGGGACAGCAAGAACACTTAGTACATGATGCAATCATTCCAATATGTAATGACACACTCATGTACCCTTCCCCCTCAGTCTTGGACATTCCGGACCTTCTAGAATGTTCCCGATGAAAACACGGAATCATTCCGCTACTCAAAACGGAACTTTCCTTATATGAATCTTATTCTCCGGACCATTCCGGATCACCTCGTGATATCCCGGATCCCATCCGAGACTCCGAACAACATTCGGTCTCTTTCTCATAATACCATAACTACTCAAACAACGTCGAATCCTTAAGTGTGTCTCCCTACGGTTCGTGAATTATGCAGACATGTTCGAGACACTTCTCCGAACAATAACCAATAGAGGAATCTGGAAATTCATATGGCTCCCACATATTTCTATGATTACTTTGCGATCGAATGAACCACTTACATACGATACCAATTTCCCTTTGTCTCACGATATGTTACTTATCCGAGGTTATGATCGTCGGTATCTCTGCATACCTAGTTCATCCTCGTTACTGATAAGTACTCTTTTCTCGTTCCCGTGATATGTGATCCCTTGTGACCCAGTCACATGCTTGCAAGCTAATTGGATGACATTTCACCGAGAGGGCCCAGAGAATATCTATCCGTCATGTGGATGGACAAATCCCACTCTTGATCCATGTGTTTCAACCAATACTTTCCGAACACTCAATGCCACCTTTATAGCCACCCTGTTACGGTGTGGTGTTTGATGACATCAAAGCATCCATCCAGTAAAGGTGATATGCATGATCTCATGGTCGAAGGAATTAGGTTACTATGTATCAGAAAGCATATAGCAATTGAACTATTGAAATGACTTGATCTTTATGCTACGCTTGTCTATAGGAGTATGTCCACCATATCATTCTCCTAACGATATGATCTTGTTGTTGATAACATCTCAATGTTCATGACAAAGAAACCACATCATCAATCAACCAACAAGCTAGTGAAGTATAGAGGCTATACTAGGGACTTCAAATTAAGTTTACAAATCACACAAGTATTAATGGTTTCCTTGTTAATACTATTATAGCATGAATGTAAACATTTATCATAAACACAAAGATATATAATAATAACTACATTTATTATTACCTCTAGGGCATATCTCCAACAATTTTATGAAGCAACCACCAAATGGCTAATTCAAAATTCTACCACCCTATTTTTCAAAAATACTAGACCACCTTAAATGTGCAATGTCCCAACGGGGGATTTCAAACCTTTCCGTCCAATCCAGGTGAAAAAGACAAATTCCTGCCAAAGCGGTAGGAAGTGGGTCAGATATGAACTATAGATACATAATCGGATGGGCATGATTTTTTTATAAAAATCATTTTTAGGTTCACAATATGCTATTTTATCAGAGATCCAGTGAAAGTTTAGAAAGGCTCAGCTCCGAGCTAAGAATCTTTATACCCGTCGTTGGACAAAGTTTGTTGATAGTTTAAATGAGTCATAAAAAATTTAAAAAGATCGAAACAATGTGAAACCTTCGCTTGGTGTCATATTATGTGACATGGTTGCAAGGAAATATATCAAACTTGTATATATTGCAAAAAAAACTTCACAAAATGACCTATCTCATTCGAGGTTTCCTTGCTTTCGGGTTAAATGACCAATGTTATGGCTAGAATCAAGACATAGTTTATGAAAATATGCCCATATTGTGCATGCATGTGTATCATGGGATGGTGAACAATGTTGCAGGAGGAAGTTTTTCTTTTCGTCGCACCAAAAAGCCATTTTCCATTTTCCCAGCGAAAAACAAGGGAGATTTTATGAAGAAACCACCAAATGGCTAATTTAAAATGCTACCACCCTGTTTTTTAGAAATACTAGACCACCTTAAATGGACAATGTCCCAACGGGGGGATCTCAAACTTTTCTGTCCACGTGAAAAAGACAAATTCCTGTCGAATCAGTAGGAAGTGGGTCAGATATGAACTACATGTACATGATCTGATGCACATAATTTTTCACAAAAATCATTTTTAGGTTCACAATATGCTATTTCATCCGAGATCCAATGAAAGTTTAGAGAGGATCAGCTCCGAGATAAGAATCTTCATACCCATCGTTCGACAAAGTTTGTCGATAGTTTAAAAGAGTCATAAAAAATTCAAAAAACGATCGAAACAATACGAAACCTTCGCGTGATGTCATATTATGTGACATGGTTAGAAGTAAAAATATCAAACTTGTTATATTCAAAATGTCTCAAAACAACCTTCACAAAATGACCTATCTCATTCGAGATTTCCTGACTTTCGGGTCAAATGACCAATATTATAGCTAGAATCAACACATAGATTGTGATAATCTGTCCATTTTGTGCATGTATGTGCATCATGGAGTGGCGATAAATCGTCACAAAGTCTCATTCAAGTCGGCAAAATTAGCTAGGAATTCTAAATTTCGCAAAACAAGGGAAATTGAGAATGTTCTTTCCTTATAGTTGAATGCTCACACCGATAATATCGTTTACTAAAAGATGATGCACCCATCTACCTTCAAATAAAAGACAATTAATTCAAGAGAAATCTATCGCGTTTACTTGTAGCTCAAGTTTGTCCTAATTTTGTTAAGTTGTCAAGATGCAAAATCTTAACAAGAAGTTGAAACTATTGTCAATATTCTCTATGGTGGTTTGTAAATGACCCCCCGATGGTTACCTAAAAAACAAATCGCTAAACTATCAACACAACCTACAATATACTCGTAGTTCAAATTTGGCCTAATTTCGATAAATCAACATAGCGCCATTCAAGTGGGCAGAGTTAGCTAGATCGAAGTTTGAAAACTTTTGAAACATGGGAATCATATAAGTAGTACACAACATGTCGATCCACTATATATATGACTAAAAAGCTTGGCTTGTGGCATTCAAAGCCATATTATATTCTTCAGACCTACTTTACGGAAAGGTACAATCCCGTTATCACTAAGAAAATTGATAAAGTTCTTTTTAGATAGTTGGAAACTCACACCGACGATATTGTTTACTAAAATAAGATGCATCCATCTAAATTCAAAAATACAATTAATTTAAGAGCAATCTAGTGCGTTTACTGATACCTCGGTTTGACATAATTTCGTTAAATCGTCATGCAAATTTTTGGAAAAAATTGAACATGTTGTCTCATTGGTGGGTTGTGATATATTAAATGACCCCTTTCCGATGGTTACCTGCAAAGGAATTCATAAAACTTTCGACGCAATCTACAATTTACTTGTAGTTGAAATTTTTATATCTTATATATTTACTAATTGGAGACACAAAGAAGCCTCCATGTTAATCCTGGATGCTAAGATTGTTTTATTCGTCCGATCTAAATAAATCCATGTGTAGCCGTCCGATGGAGGCCCACCTATTTCCTTTGTCTCGCCCCATCGTGATGACTGATGAGTCCTCTGCGTACGGCGTATCTCAAAACAGAAAAGGAAACACGCCGATGCAACACCAGCGACGTCCACTGCCGCCCCCTCCTTCTCGATCTTCCAACCATGGCCTATGCCGCCGTGTTCTCTCCTCTTGGTCTAGCATGGCCCCAAGGGCAAACTCTGTCGTGCCCTCCTCTCATCCTCTGAGTCCTCTCATATTAGGAACACGGCCCGAGCGCCTCTGGGGGTGTCTTGACTACGAAGAGGGCTCGATGCCTTGATCGCTTCCAGTCAACGCATGGTCTTCATTACCCCCAGCTCGGTTTATCCCTGCAATTAAGGTTGGCTGCTCCCTCCTACAGTCTGGTATTGGCATCGCGTTAGAGATAAATCCAGTTAGATTTGGTTTTTGCTGGACGCGACCAAGTAAGGTGAGGGCAAAGCTACGCAATTTTTTTCCTAGCGTGTCCGTGAAACAATGATCAGTCCTGTATCCCCTCTATAATAGAAATTAATACTCTATATATTTTTTCCTGAAGTGGTCCGTGAGAAAACGATCAGACCCCTATCCGCTCTCTAAGTACAAATTAATATTAATATATATATCTATATATGTTCACGAGTTGTCCAAGTGCTGATCTACTTAGTTATTTGACCACTAAAAGAGTACAGAAATTGCAACTACATTGCATAAAATAGCTGACGATGCTACTCCCTCCGTTTCAGTACTTGACAACTTAATCTTACCTTCAATAATGTATATAAATAATTCAATCAAAAGAGCATAATGGTTATCAGTACATGCCGGATGACCAAGTTCCATCTATTTTTTTCCTCTAATCTGTTGATAATTGCACACACATAAGAAAAGGCTGCGACATGTAGTGTTGTTTACGAAAATGTAGTGTTGTTTCTTATCTTATAGTATTAGAATGTAAATGCATTTTGGTAGCAAACATTTTAACCAGGGCAAGTGTCTTAGATTTACATACATATTTCAGAAGTGCTATTAATTTTTAATGACTAATATTTTCTAAACAATTATTTTCTTTCCTTTGTTGGCTTATTGATAACTAATGCACAGTCCGACATCTTTTTGTAAGTAATTACCAAAACCTATCGTATCTAAATTGAAAAAGTTTTAGGCATGTGCCTGTTTGACATATGTATGCATATTGAACACGATAAATAACCTACAAGCCTCCTTTGAAGGTCAAAGATGTGGGTGCCAAGAGATCTGTAAACTCTCTCTAAACTAATTAAGTCGCTGAGAAACAGCAGGAGACCAGTTGATGGCATTGCTGGATTTCAGATGCACGCCATCGAAGGAAGGCTTGTTCACAAGGTTATTTATTCATCCCTATGGTCCGATCATAGAAAGTTCAAATATATTTTAATAAATTAATGGATATATTCTTTTCTAGGCCCGCTTCATATATCAAATAATTGACATTACCTATGCACGTCCATCTTATCAACAATGCCATTGACAATTTTGTGAAGATAACTTGGGATATGAGTATAATCTTCCTCACATAATCGAAGATCACCACCAGAGGCATCAGTTAACCCCTGCTCAATTATATTGGGTTTGTATTAACGTGATGGCATAGTCCAGGTGGATGATACTAATTAAGTGAAGTAGTGTCCCATCTCATTGCTGTATTATCTTGAGCATGTGGGCAGTCTGTCAGGATCGTCGTGATGTTCAGTTTCTGCTACATGCAAGGTGCATATATTCAAATTTATGTTCATGTATTTTCAAAAAAATGTTGTTCCCACCTTTGCTTTTAAAAAATGGATTTCTATTCTCTATCATCCACATGAACAGAGCTGAGAAAAACATAGAATAACTTGGTGATAACTCATGGGCTCATGTTTGTTTAGCTGTTTAGTAGAATAACACTATTATGTGCATCATGCTGCTCTCCCTATGGTTCAAAATTCTGCACTATATACTTAACTGAACAATTGTTGCACAATTTAGTTCTTCGCTTTTTTAACATATGAATACAAACTTTTTTATTAGTTCTATTTCTATTTTATAACATTACTCATTGTAAGTTTTTCATATATCTGTAGAACGAATTTATGTACTTAGTATACATGGGAGAGCTGAGAATTTGAGAAACGTCTTCAGAAGCCTGTGCAATTTTTAGAATTTTGATTTCTTGGTACAAATGCCAAGAAACTATTCATGTTATTAGGGTTTACCAAAAAGATATGGAAATTTTGAAAGTGAACTATAAATGTTATCTATCTAAAAGTACATCTACTGTCAGAACTAGCCCGTGCAGTTGCACGGGTTTACGACTAGTTTTACCTAATTTCGATAAATCGACATAAAGTCATTCAAGTGGATAGAATTAGCTAGGACGAAGTTTGAAAACTCATAAAACATACGAATCTTAAGTACAACATGCTGCTACACTATATATGTCTAAAATCTTGGCTTGTGGCATTCAGATCCATATTTTACAGACTTTATTTTCGAAAAGGAACAATCTCGTCATCACTCAGAATATTTAGAATTTTATTTCCCGATAATTGGAAACTCACATCAACGGTGTTGTTTGCTGTAAGAATATGCACTCATCTACCTATGAAATTGCAATTATTTCGAGAGAAATCTATCGCGCTTACTCAAGTTTGACCTAATTTTGTTAAATTGTGAAGCTGTAAAATCTTATTAGCAAGAAGTTCACTCGGGAATTAAAATATTCTTTCGTGATAGTTGGAAACTCACACCACCGGCATTGTTTACCACAAAAAGATGCACCCATCTACCTATGAAAAGACATTTAATTCAAGGGCAGTCTACCGCGCTTACTTGTAGCTCAGGTTTGACCTAATTTCATTAAATCAGCAAGAAGTGAGTGAAGTGTGCGAAGTTAGCTAGGAAGCTTGAAAAATGGAACTATAAGAAATTGTGGTCCACTTTTTGTGATAATTGCGGCAGTGACATTTTCTTCTAACTGTGGAAGGTCGTATAGGAGCGAGGTGCTTCAGTTAACAGGGTTGCTGGAAGTACGAGTTACATCAACGACCTCATAAAAATGAAAATTACATCCAAGTCCATTCATTTTGCACAAGGTCCCCGAAACTAAGAAATGAAGTGTGTTTTTAGGTTTGCGCATACTAGGGTTCATTATACATGCTAAAGACTAACAATATAATCTTCTAGATGCTAAGAATGGAAAAGAAGATCCAACGGCTACCAATGTTTGGATTTTCCAGTCTTGATCAAACGTTCAATGTTCAAAGTTATCCGTACAGTATACTATAGTGGTATGGTATTGTAAGGGATAAGACATAATAAAGATTAGATAAGAAGTACTACTGTAAATGGCCAGTCTTTTCAATAACCTTTCCCTCCCGATGTTTGGAAAGCAAGTGAAAAATTCGAAATCGGTAAAGTTTGATTTTTTGCCGCCAAGGACCAAAGTGGTTTCCTTCCTATGTACTCATCGTACTCCACACCAAGGTGGCTGCCAAACATGCCAGAGAAACAGACCCATCCTCTAAAAAAACAGAGCCACCGTACCAAGGCACACGTGCGCAGCTCCACTCTGTGGACGAGGGAGAGATCACCCGGGCCGGTGCGCCAGGGGACATGGGTGGGGAGAGATGAGAAGCAGCGAATAAGAGAGAAAACAAACAATTTTTTCATACATAGGTCCCGAAATTTACTACAAGTAGAGGAGTACCTCGTGTCAGGAATCTATCATATCTTTGCTCTGACGTCGAACCGCTTCCTCCTCTTCGCTGCTCTCACGCTGCCTCTTTCTTTTTTAAAGGCTCGCTGCCTCTCTTTTGTTCTCTTGTGTAGATCAAGTTTGACCAAATTTAATTAAATTGTCCATATGCAAAATCTTACTATAGCGACAATTTAAACCTTTTGTCCATACTATCAGTAGCTCATGTGCGTCGTCCTGCCTTGTCGTTTTATTTCACACCCTACGACCAGCAGCACGTTGGTTCGAAAGTAAGAAGCTTTTTTTCGCGCGCACGTGTGTGTGTGAAGAAAATACAGAAGTACGAAGGCTATGGCTCAGCTGCTAACTCGAGAAGGACCTGACCACTTTTCCTTGCTTAACTTTAGGGTCGTTTGTGCGAAATTTAGGAACCTCTATGTAATTTTTTTTCTTTTTTGAGGTCTTTGATGTAAACCGTACATCCACCGACCATGTAGAATTTTAACTACAAGTATTCTTTTAATTTTTTCAAAACAAAATTTAAGCTAACCAGGAATTCAGTATATCGAAAACCATCGAAAAGATTTTTCATAGAACTTTCAAAGGAACCTACAATTTACTTGTAGTTCAAATTTGACCTGATTTCGATAAATCAACATTTGTATGAAAAGAAAGCAATGTCTAATTTGTAGGAAATTTGGGTTTTTGGCATTTTCTTTTAACTGGGGTGGGTCTCGTAGGAGCAATAAGCTTCAGTTAACACGGTCGGTGGAAGTACAAGTTGTATCAAGGACCTTAGAAAATAAAAAAGACATCCCCTAGTCCATCACTTGGAAAATTGAGAATGTTCTTTCCCGATAGTTGGAAAGTCGCACCGACGACATTGTTTACTAAAATAAGATGAACTCATCTACTTGTGAAATGATACTTAATTCAAGATCAATCTATCGCACTTACCGTGGTAGCTCAGGTTTGACCTAATTTCGTTAAATTGTCAAGATTCAAACTCTTAGAAAGATGTTTAACCTTTTTTCCAAAATCTCGGTGGTAGTTTGTGCTATATTAAATTACCCCTAGTGGTTACCTCCAAAAAAATCACGAAACTTTCGAAGTATCCTACATTTTTCTTGTAGTTCATATTTGACCTAATTTTGATAAATCATCATAAGGTCTTTCAAGTGGATAGAGTCATCTAGGACAAAGTTTTGAAAATCATAAAACATGGGAACTGTAAATACAACATGCTGGTCCACTATAAATATTTGAAATCTCTCCTTCTGTCATCCAGATTCATAGTCTTCATACTTTCTTTACCAAAAGGAACAATCTCATCATCACTGAGGAAATTGAGACTATTCTTTATTGTGTGTGTGAAGAAAGTAAACTAGTATGAAGGGTATGGCTCATCTTCTCACTCGAGAAGGGTCTGACCTCTTTTCCTTGCTTAACTTTAGGGCTCTCTGTTATAAATTTAGGGACCTCAGTGTAATTTTGTCTTTTTTGAGGTCTTCGATGTAAACCGTACTCCCGCCGACCATGTCAAATTTTTACTACAAGTATGATCTTAAAATTTTCAAAAATATTTTGCAGCCAACAAGGAATTTAGTATATCGAAAACCACCAAAAATCTTTTTCGTAAAACTTTCAAAGCAACCTACGATTTACTTGTAGTTCAAATTTGACCTAATTTCGATAAATCGGCACAAAGCCTCTATAGAGGTCCCAACCTTTAATAAGGTAGAGATCCCTGTGTTTACAATGCTAGTCCCTAGATCATTAGTTAGCATCCACAATTAAGATGTAATATCAAGAAACAAAGGTCATAATACAACTTTATAACCAGGAATAAAATAATTCATTACATCTTGCATAGCTCATTTGGCTATCTCATTACAATGCAGCAGAAATAACTATATAGCATGGAGTCCTTCATCTTCAAAGTGCCACAGGCAATCATGTTGGTTGTAGACTTGTAATCCTAATCAACATACTTCACTAACATCAAACAAACCTGAAACATAATAAGTTACAGCCACAAGGGTCAATACATTTGAATTGTATTGGCAAGTGATACTATGGTAGTATAGTGGTATCTATCATCTATATGCATTTGGCTAAGTGGAGCTTAGGCTTGCTTTGCTCAAAATAGATTTTCCTTATCTTTTGAAAACACTAAGTTTTTGTTTGTCAAAAATCACCCAAGGCATCTCCCAATAGAAATTGGTGAACCTTCAACCCTTGTTCAACCACAAAATTTTAACTTAGAAATTGGGATGAGGAGATTCTTGATAGCTTCCATGTCTTGATGCTCAAATTGTCCTTTGCCAGGGACATGGCTAAGCACTTAGGTTTTACACTCTGCAGAGGTGGTTCATTTTCCCCACAAGACTTGGTTTCACCAAGAAAAGATCTTTCAGAAGCCTCCCCTTAGACCAGAATGGACGCGTTCCAACCTATCATCCCCTACCACCAACTATCCATTTGGCTAAGATATTGCAACCTATGTGATCCAGGCAGAGCCCATAATGCCAAGTGGATGCACTTGAAGCTTCTCAATATTTGACATCTCAAATATCTTTGTTCCTGGGTGGGCATCCATAAGTGAGATACACAAGGTAAACTATATAAATGGTCTTTGTATAACCACTCAACACAAACCATTCTTTCTGAAGGGAATATGCCCGAGAGGAAATAATAAAGTGGTTATTATCGTATTCCTTATTTATGATAAATGTTTATTTTACATGCTATAATTGTATTAATACGTAAACGTTAATACATGTGTGTTTAATAAACAAAAAGGAAGTTCCTAGTTATGCCTCTCTTATAAACTAGCTCGTTGATTAACAAGATGATCATAGGTTTCCTGATCATGGACATTGGATGTTGTTAATAACGAGGTCACAACATTAGTGTAATGATGTGATGAACATTCATCCGAAGTATAACATTACGATCAAAGTCATTGAGTTTATATTGCTATAACAACTTACGAAGTGATCCTAATCCTTAGACCATGAGATCATGTCAATCACTAACACCGGAAGAGTTTCTTGATAACATCAAACGTCACACCATAACAGGGTGATTATAAAGATGGATTCAGAACTAATAAAGTGTTATGTTGAGGCCCATGGATCGAGAGTGGAATTTGTTCATCCTGATGACGGATAGATATACTCTGGGCCCTCTCGGTGATATCACATTGATTAGCTTGGAAGCAAGTGATTTGATCACTAGAATCTTATATCACGGGAACGAGAAAAGAGTGCATGTCAGTAACGAGATCAAACTAGGTATGGATATACCGATGATGGAATCTCGGACATGTAATATATCGCAAAACAAAGGGATTAAGATACTAGTGTAAAAGGTTCCGACGATCACAAGAAAGTCATCGTTGAATGTGTGGGAGTTAGTATGGGTCTCTAGATCCCGCTTCTGATTATTGATCTGAGAGGGGTCTCGATCATGTCCGCATTATTCATGAATCATAGGGTGACACACTTAATATA
Source organism: Avena insularis (assembly GCA_023614405.1). Taxonomy (NCBI): domain Eukaryota; kingdom Viridiplantae; phylum Streptophyta; class Magnoliopsida; order Poales; family Poaceae; genus Avena; species Avena insularis. The sequence continues at coordinate 266,362,609 of CM042693.1, read as the reverse complement.
CACCGACATCCATTTGGAGCAAAAGTTTCATGCCAAAAAGAATAACAAGCGGAGGAATTTATTTCACTAGATACCGAAACGGGTTATCGGGTGAAATTGCAGAAAGTGTTTCTGCATGTGAAATGAAATACTAGCAAGGGGTTATATGTGAATGTTTGTCATTAAATTAATTGACAAAATTCTGAATAAATAAAAGGAGTTTTATTTAATGAGAGTTTGCATTAAATTTGGTGGAAATTTAATGGGAATTTGAGTGGATTTTTGAGTGGAGGGAATTGAAAGGCATTTGAGTGAGTGGAGTGTCCACCCACATGAATGTGGAAGAGGTGGGGGCAGCCCATGGCTGGGCACATGGCCCCTTGGGTGCCCCCCTCTCCCTATAAAAGGAGCCCCCTCCCTCTCTCTCACTCACACCTCCTCGTGAAGGATCTCTCTCCTCCTCTAGAATTTATCCCCCATGGTCTCGGACTAGCGAGATACATGTTCCTGGTGGCTTTTAGGCAAGAAAGAGTTGTGCTTCCGCTGCATCGCTGGAGCGAGGAGGCGGAGGTTGCTCGGTGCCTCGAACGTGTGTGCGAGCATGGATGTGCTGCTCTTTAGCGGCGCTAGGACTTCCTCTCGATCTTGAGATCGGCAAGAGATCGTCTACATCAACCACGAGTTTGGACTCGTTAAGCTTTGTCGGTCTTCAAGGGTATGTTCTCTACGGATATACATCCGCCCGTTGTTTGTATCTAGTAGATAGATCTTGGTACATAGTTGTTCCCATCGTAGAATTTTTTTGTTTTCTATGCTGCGAACCCTACAGTGGTATCAAAGCCAGATTTTATGCGTAGATACTTTGCATGGGTAGTACACATATAAGTATGTGGGCGATGATGATCATTTTATTGCTTCTTAGTTGTACTTTGGATATTGGTGGCATAGTGGTATGAAGCGGCCCGGACAAACTTTACATGTCCTCGCACATGAGACCTGTTCCACGCTTGACATGCAACTAGTTTTGCATAAGTGGCTAGCGGGTGTCTGTCTCTCCTACTATAGTCCATATCTAATTTGCAACGAGTTATCAACAATTTGGTTATCCTCGTTGTGGTTCATGTTCGTAGGTAAGAATGGTTCTATCTTCGAAAGCCCTAAGCCACGTAAAACTTGCAATGGATAAATTAGAGGCGTCTAGTTTAGATTGTTGTTGGGCTAGTGTTATGATATGGTAATGTTGTAAGTAGAAGTATGAGATGATACTCTTACAACACACATAACGTGTAAGTTCCATAGACCTTGGCCTTACACATATAGGTATGATAGTGATCATACCACGGTGCACATGATAGAGATGATATGCGGGAACCATATTATTCCACTAATAAACATGTGATGTTTGATAGCATCTTATATTGCTTGTTTGGAATTTTATTAGCATAATAAGATGATCCCTCATTTAAATATCAAGATAAGAATGTATTCTTCCTTAAGTATGCACCGATAATGTTTCGTCGCTTCAAGACATCACGTGATGATCGGGTGTACTTGAATTCATGAGCATATCTCGGGTGTAAGACAGTTACACACGCGAATACTAAGGTTCTTACTTGGCGAGCCTAGCATGTACAGACATGGTCTCGGAACACGGACTAAAAGGTTAAGCATGAGTCATATGTTTTGATATGATGACCATATGGATGCTCGCCTTTGAAGCTACACCGACTCACGTGATGATCCGACTTGGTGTAGTGGATTTGGTTCATGTAATCACCAAAAAGACACGAGGGATGTCGTTTTTTTGAGTGGGAGTTCATTTCTGATTTGGATTAGTAGAACTCAATTTATCATAAATTAAATCAAAGTGAATTTGCATAATTTGTTGTAGTAATTGGCATTCGTTCACCACCTTATGCATAGTCGTAATTGAGATAATAGAACTATAGAATTCTGGATATATACTTTACGAACTGGTATCGTATTGTGTTGAGTGTCAATCTAAAGTTTAAAGTCCTATTGCAAACTTTCAGCAAACTCTATTTACTCCGTGAAATTTAATAGTTCGTATTAAATCGAGAGTAACAATTCCAGTGTTAGTATCTTAAGTATCTTGTTTGCCTCCATGATTCTTGATTGTTTTAATATCAAGTTTATCTAGGAGCTGAAAGAATTGTTTCAGAAACCATCATGTGTGGCAGATATAACGATAACTGAAACAATGTTTTGGTTGCAATATGATAGAGTATAATATATGTTCTCATATTGGATTAGAATTTATGAAGGTTAGAGATGCTAGACATCCTAATCATCCAAAGGGGTTTTGGAAAGTAATGTTATACTCACGATTCGCCTTTATAAGCTAAAGTAGCTTGATCATGAAAGTCGTCATGTTAAGGATGAATAGAAGATGTATGTAAAGTGTTTACTGCACTAAAAGATTACTAAAGAATGGATTTTGAAAGAATACCGATCATTTGATGATGGTGATCTACTTCAAAGCGCAAGTCCAAAGGTATTATTATTTGAATATACACGCTTTGGACTATGTGTCATGTATATGGCGCCACTTTTGATGTTGATAGATTCTTTTAAAAAGGAAAAGGAAATGCTGAAAGAGAATCTATAAAATATATTTGGCAGAAAAGAAAAGATTGGAAATATCCAATTTAGGTATATGGATGATATACATGTTATGGTTGTATTCTTTGCTTGTTAAACAATGTGGTTCTTAGGTATTGGATACCGAATTGGTTGGTATGAAATTTCATATGGAACAACGCAATTCATGAACCACAATGGCCTAAGTAACTAGCAAGAGAATATGTGATGATATTCGTCGAAAACAAACAAACCGTTGTTTGTATTTCTTATTGACATCAAAGCTTGACTTCAAGAATTGTTTTAATAATTGTTATTTGAATCAGGTATTATGAGAACAAAGGTTGTTCAAATAATTACCGTATTCCATATAATATGGATGATTTACAAATCTAGTTGGAGAAATCACATCCATAAAACCTAATGCTAAAATGTCGCAAGACAAATGATTGAAAGATCACTTACGAAGTGACATCGCCGTTTAAATTATATTGGAAAGAAAACATGAAGAATCTCCATATTCATGGATTTTTGGAGTCTTTGATTTGATCAAGTGACGCTTGTGAGACTTTCCTCGGGATAATTAAAACTTCGTTCAAAGGCCAAAGAAGAACGAATGACTAAATTATTGGAATTTATACATATCGATGTATGTATACCATTATGTGTAGTCGTAAGCGATGGGTTTCAACTTCATATGATTTATCCGGAAATTTGAGTGAATATTCACTTAATGAGAAAGAAATATGAAATATTTGAAAAACGTTTCAAAGACTTTCAAGATGAAGTGGATAATAATTGTAACAAGAAAATAAATGGTTTATGATTTTATCATAAGGGTTTTGTTTGAGTTACAAGTGTAACAAGAAAAAAAATGAATTATGATTTTATCATAAAGGGATTTATTTGAGTTGCAAGTTTAGCAAAACACCTAGATTTACATATCCCGAAACATCATAGGAATATGGAGTGTTTGAGATTTGTAATGAAACCTTGTTTGACATGGTTGGATCAAAGGTGTTATTTATAAAACTGCCATTATGTTTCAAAAGATTAAAGCTTTAGAGACTACCGCTTTTACACTAAAAAGAGCTCCATCTTGATCCGTTGAAATGACACCATGGAAGTTATGGTTTGGGGTAAAACCCAAGTTGACATTTCTTAAATTTTGGTATGCTAAACATAAGTAAGATGTTTACAACCGAAGTCGGATGAGCATGTCTTTGTAGGTTATTTCGAATAATAATTGGTTATTCCTCCATAACACCAAGGACAAAAGGGTTTGTCGCTTGAAACGTGAAGTTTCTTGAAGAAGGAATTTTTCGTAAAAGTTAAGTGGGAGGACAATAGAACTTTGATAAGGTTAACTAACCTTAGCTATATGTGCTGAGTTGCGCAGTGTCGGAAATCGTTCCGGAGGCAGCCATAATGCTCATAGTTTATGTGCCTCAAAGGTTGTGGTCACGGAGATCGAAGTTCCTATTGAACCAAGTAGGTCGGATAAACAATCAAATACTAAGATTTGAGAGTAAATCATTATTGTTTGACAATGATGAACCTACTATATGCAAAGAAGCGATGATGGGCCCTGACTCCGTCAAATGGCTTGAAGCCATAAAATCCGTGATAGTTCCATACACGAGAAATCAAGTTTTGAACTTGGAAGACCCTCCGGAAAGGTGTAAAAACCTATCGGTCGCATTTGGATCTATAAAGAAACAGACATGGATGTTTCACATCTATGAAATAGTCGACATATCGTAAAGTATTTTACAACAATGTTCAAGGAGATGACTATGAAAAGATTTGATCTTTCATAGCGATATTTAGTCTGGACGGATTAAAGTAGCAACCACTACATATAATTTGTTATATGGTAGATGAATAAAAAAAACAAAGTTCTTCTAATAAAATGGTTACCTAGGACGTGTGCATGGCACGATCCAAAGGGTTTTGTTAATTCAAAGGATGATAAAAAGGGCATGCAAACTTCAATGGTTGAAGTAAGCATCGCGGAGTTGGAATCTTCACCGTGATGAAAAGGATTTTTTCATCAGGAGACGATCAAGATGCTTGCATTTGCAAGAAGTTAAGTGGGAGCGCTGAGACATATTTCTAATACATTATGTGGAGGACAATGGTTAAGAATTTCATTTCGATGAAAGACTTAGGCAAAACCCGAATATTTAGCATGAATGTCTATAGTGGATAGACTGTGATGCTAATATGATTGTGCCAAATGTACATATATGAGATATTGAAGGAGTTCAATATAGAAACAACAAGAAACGGTTCTTGTCGCATGGAAAAGAATTGAATCAAGATTCAAGTGTATCAACACTTGATAAGTGAAACAAGATTCAAGTGCTTTGACACTTGATGAGTGAAATCACGAGAATGTTTTGATCAATCATACCATGATATGTACACATCCAGATATGTCCTATGCTCTAAGTGTTATGAGCATATACCATAATGAATCATAAAATGATCATTGGACGATAGTGAGGATATTCTTATGATCTTTTTGAAAGAACTAAGAATATATTTGTGTAGAGGTGACAAACAATTACAAATAGTTCATTGTAAAGCGTTATATTGATACTAGTTTTGTCACAAGATACAAATTAAGTTTATCTCAATTTAAACTATGGGTGGCACAAGGAAATGGAAAGAAAGTTTCCATGATGGATTTGGATGAAATCCAAAGTTAAGACATTGTGACGAATACTACAACAAAAAGGGCTAAGTATATGACTGCTATAGTAGCAATAAAGGAGGGAATTTGTGTCAAGTAGTTTGTTATCAAACTAAGGTGTGGTTCGCAACGGGCTAACACTAAAGATATATTGTATGACAATAGTATCGACGTGTTTTAAGCCCCAAGGAACTAAAGCTCTCACCAAAAGACCAAATTTATACAATGCCATCTCATTAGAGAATGAGTGATGCGTGAAGACGCAAAGACATGCAAATACACATGGACCTGAAGCGTCGGATCAGTAGATTATGTTAACCACTTGCAAATTGTGTATATGGAACACCGGAAAGCCATAAGTGTTCAATACGCAAAGTTTTCAAACTAGATTATTGTCTCTAGTGCAAGTGGGAGACTGAAGGGAATATGCCCGAGAGGCAATAATAAAGTGGTTATTATCGTATTCCTTATTTATGATAAATGTTTATTTTACATGCTATAATTGTATTAATACGGAAACGTTAATACATGTGTGTTTAATAAACAAAAAGGAAGTTCCTAGTTATGCCTCTCTTATAAAATAGCTTGTTGATTAACAAGATGATCATAGGTTTCCTGATCATGGACATTGGATGTTGTTAATAATGAGGTCACAATATTAGTGTAATGGTGTGATGAACATTCATCCGAAGTATAGCATTACGATCAAAGTCATTGAGTTTATATTGCTATAACAACTTATGAAGTGATCCTAATCCTTAGACCATGAGATCATGTCAATCACTAACACCGGAAGAGTTTCTTGATAACATCAAACGTCACATCATAACAAGGTGATTATAAAGATGGATTCAAAACTAATAAAGTGTTATGTTGAGGCCCATGGATCGAGAGTGGAATTTGTTCATCCCGATGACGGATAGATATACTCTGGTCCCTCTCGGTGATATCACATTGATTAGCTTGCAAGCAAGTGATTTTATCACTAGAATGTTATATCACGGGAACGAGAAAAAAGTGCATGTCAGTAACAAGATCAAACTAGGTATGGAGATACCAATGAACGAATCTCGGACATGTAATATATCACAAAACAAAGGATTAAGATACTAGTGTAAAAGGTTCCGACGATCACAAGAAAGTCATCATTGAATGTGTGGGAGTTAGTATGGGTCTCTAGATCCCGCTTCTAATTATTGATCTGACAGGGGTCTCGATCATGTCCGCATTATTCGCGAACCGTAGGGTGCCACACTTAAGAGACACTGACATCCATTTGGAGCAAAAGTTTCATGCCGAAAATAATAACAAGCGCAGGAATTTATTTCACTAGATACCGAAACGGCTTTTCGGGTGAAATTGCAGAAAGTGTTTCTGCTTGTGAAATGAAACACTAGCAAGGGGTTATATGTGAATGTTTGTCATTAAAGTAATTGAAAAAATTCTGAATAAATAGAAGGAGTTTTATTTAATGAGAGTTTGCATTAGATTTGGTGGAAATTTAATGGGAATTTGAGTGGATTTTTGAGTGGAGGGAATTGAAAGGCATTTGAGTGAGTGGAGTGTCCACCCACATGAATGTGGAAGAGGTGGGGGCAGCCCTATGGCTGGGTGCATGGCCCCTTGGGTGCCCCCCCTCTCCCTATAAAAGGAGCCCCCTCCCTCTCTCTCACTCACACCTCCTCGTGAAGGATCTCTCTCCCCCTCTAGAATTTATCCCCCATGGTCTCGGACTAGCGAGATACATGTTCCCGGTGGCTTTTCGGCAAGAAAGAGTTGTGCTTCCGCTGCATCGCTGGAGCGAGGAGGCGTAGGTTGCTCGGTGCCTCGAATGTGTGTGCGAGCACGGATGCGCTGCTGTTTTGCGGCGCTAGGACTTCCTCTCGATCTTGAGATCGGCAAGAGATCGTCTACATCAACCACGAGTTTGGACTCGTTAAGATTTGTCGGTCTTCAAGGGTATGTTCTCTACGGATATACATCCGCCCGTTGTTTGTATCTAGTAGATAGATCTTGGTACATAGTTGTTCCCATCGTAGGAAATTTTTTGTTTTCTATGCTGCGAAGCCTACACCTTCCATTCCACCCAGGTGATTCATTCACTTAGTTGTTTTATTAAATAAAACACAAGTCCTTGACTTAGAAATATTCCATAGCATGAATCTAATCCACCCTTGTTTTCTACTATCTAAGCTAAGCATGATAGTAGTAGGAATCTTAACTTAGGAAAATTCTACTAAGGTTTCATCTACTAGGATTTCCCATGGCATAGTTTATACTTAGCAAAAATTCCATGCAAGTCCTACTTAGAAATATCACTAATGCATAGTGAAAATAATGGGACAAAGTATGAAGCATCACTTGCCTTTTTGGTAGAGAATATAAGTTCACACCTTGACCTTGTAATGATCACTCTCTTCAAATTCCACTACAATTCAATAAAGCAAGCAAGAATTCATTCTACCATTCAAGCAAACAACACATAAAATAATAGAAACAAAGCAATGCATGCAAGCATGCAAAAGATTGTTTTATGTGTAAAAGTGGTTTCTAATAAGTTATAAATATTCTAAAACCTCTATTGGTCATTTTATAAAAGTGGCAAAACTATTTGTAAAATATTTTACCTATAAACCATTTTTAAACCAAATCAATATTTTATGTGGTTGAAAATGCCTTTAGCAAGGCAACAATCTTTATAGGATTCACCAAATACATTTTTAATTCTAAAACTTGGTGTTTGGGGTCAGAGAGTTTAAATCAAAATATTTCCCAAAGGTTTTTCTCCAAAAAGTATTTTCAACATGTGAACAACATTTTTATTTGACTAGAAATGTTCCAAATCAAAGATTTATTCATTCGCTTCACAAAATATGTTTTTTAAACCACAAGTTGGTTTAATGGTCAGTAGGTTCAAAACAATCCATTTGCCAAAGATTTTACCATAATAATAATTTTAGAATGAATTTTATATTCAAAATATGCCTACACAAGTTTCTGTAAAAGCAACCATTTTAGCCGAAGCAATTTACTAAACAAAGTGCATTGTTGGAAAGTACTTGTCGTTCTGATTCCATTGATATAAAGTTTGCAAAATTTGGATGTGTGGTTTGAAAGTTACGAATTTTGCAAAACCAAACAACTAATAGACAAGTTTCTGTTTTAAAAACAAATTCCAGGCCACGTGTCTGTTTCTTATTGGGCCATACCGGTTCGGTTGGATCGACCTCTGTGGTGCATTGGATCTAAGTGCAATCATTCGGATTAGGTGGATACATACCCCTTCGGATTAAATCTAATCTCACGCGTCTGATCAAGATCCAACGGTTGCGGAGTGGGCGACCAGGAATGGCTATTTGGCGGCCTTCTGGCGATTTAGGAAGCAAGAGAGGGAGAGAGGTAGCTCACCGAGGTCGTCGTGGCGTGCTGATGCTCAACGAGGCCGCGGTTGTCGAAGGGGCGCTCGGGGTGGATGACAATTGCTCGCCGAAGGTCAAGACGGCGTCAGGTGCGGTCAGTCATCATCGGGGGCGACGCTACGGGGCATGCTAAGTCAAGAGGAGAACAGGGGTAGACGCGCAAGAGAGTCACGAAGTCATGTGGGTCAAGGAGAGGAGAAGGCGTGGTCGAATGTTACCAGGGGCTTCGCCGGAGAGGTGGCAGACGACAGCGGCGTTCTGTTGAAGACGTTGTCGACGATGCAGAGCACACGCGGGCGAGCTGGCACTACGGAGAGGTTCTCCAGGTGATAGGGAATGCTCTCATGTGGTCGAGGGGGCATGGGGTGACGAGGAGCTGCCGGAATTTCTCGCAAAGCTCGTCGGAGACAGGGGCAGTCGAGGCTGAAATTTGGGCAGCCTAGTGGCTCTGGTCGAGTGAGATCTGAGGGGAAAGGAAGAGGAGGGCGAGGCGATTTAACTTGCATGATTGCTGGCCAATTCAACGCAGCAGTAAGGAGGATTGAAGTTAGCTTAAACAGGCAGAAACTGCCGGCGAGGTTAGCGCGGGTGGGGAAGACAGTGAGCTGGTGGTGGGGCCGGGCGTCAGCGAGAGAGAGAGAGAGAGAAAAATAGTGGGGTCCAGATGTCAGCGAGGATGCGGGTCGAACCAACGGTGCGAATCATTTTTCTTGCATGGAGAGATAAATGGGATAACTGGGCCAGTGGGCTGGGTTTACTGGGCTGGCTGCTTTGTTTCATTTTTTGTACAGATTGTTTTTCTTTTTCTTTTTCTATTTATCTGTTTTGAGTTTGTTTAATCTTTTCAAACAACCATTTGAATTCAAACTTCAACCAAACTTTGTGTATATTCAAATACTGATTAATAATACATTCTAAAGTCAAATTTAGAATAATTCTTTTATTCTTTTTATGGTATATTGATTATTTAAAGTAGGCCTTTGTTTTAAATTCAAATAAGATCAAATATATTTACAACCCTTATTTAAGTTTCAATTTTTCACAAAACCTTTTCAGTAGGTTTTATTTATTTATTAGGGTGTCAATAATTCACTTTGAATTATTTGGAAAAGTTTTTAATATGATTTATTAATCATTTAAATTGGGTATTTGTCTTTATTCCAATGAAATTAAATATGGGTTTAATTCCATATATTTTATTTAGTTGATTTCCTTGATTCCATTTAAGTTAATTAAATGATTTTTAATCACTTGGGTAAATTCCAAATATTATTTTCCCATGATTTATTTAATCACTATTATTAGGGATTGTTTTTATTCATATAGAATTTAGAATTTGGTTAATGCCATTTTATTTTATTTGGAAAATTCTTTATCCTTTTATTTTACTTGGATTTGGATTATATTCATTCCATTTTCTTATGGATTAGGTTAAGATTTAATTTGGTCTTTAAATATTCCTCATTTAATATTTCTTTCTTTATCTTATAAAATCCATATCTTTTTATTTATAGAACCAAACTTGGTGATTCCAATTTGTAAAATCTTATTTAATATTTGTTTATCCTTTTAAATCTCTTTAGGATTATTTGTTCACCATTTGGTATGGAGTTTTAGATAGGTGCTTTATTAGCACTGGAAATTCAATTTCCTTATCTTACTAAATTCATAAGATTTTATCTATGGCTCCCAAATTAAGTGAAACCAATTCATATGGTTTTTATAATGTTTCTATTTGTCATTCTTGATTATTTATAATTGTTTGTTGACAAATTTTTATATGGATCAAATCCATGATCTTGGATATAACTTGGAAATGTTTTCTTCCATTTAGGGTTTGAGGGTTTTGGTTTATTTTCCAAGTGTTTAAATTTCAAGATACATTCATGAAGAATGCATTCCACTTGATTTGAATTTAGTTGGATTCAAACTTTATTCAAAGTTTGTTCAAGAAGGGATTTTAATATTTCCACTTAGAAACAAAAAGTTTCTCTTCACCCTAAATTTCAATAATTATTTATTTATTTTATTTATTTTTCACATTACAAAATTTGGAAAATTTTGGGATATGACAGTCTCACTCAAGTCGGAAAAGTTAGCTAGGAAGTTTTAAAATTCGCAAAACATGGGAAAATTGAGAATGTTCTTTCCTGATAGTTGGAAACTTACACCTACGATATCGTTTACTAAAAAATGATGCACCCATCTACCTTCAAAGAAAAGACAATTAATTCGAGAGCTATCTATCGCTCTTACTTGCAGCTCAAGTTTGACCTAATTTTGTTAAGTTGTCAAGATGCAAAATCTTAGGAAGAAGTTGAACCTATAGTCAAGACTCTCGATGGTGGTTTATGATATATTAAATGACCCCCCGATGGTAACCAAAAAACAAATCACAAAAACTGTCAACGCAAACTACAATTTACTCGTAGTTCAAATTTGACCTAATTTCTATAAATCGACCTAGTGGGCAGAGTTAGCTAGGCCGAAGTTTGAAAGCTTTTAAAACATGGGAATCATATAAGTGGTACAAAACATGTCGGACCACTATATATATGACTAAAAATATTGGCTCGTGGCATTCAGATCCATATTATATTCTTCAGACCTACTTTACGGAAATGAACAATTTCGTCGTCACTCGAAAAATTGAGAATGTTTTTTCTTGATAGTTGAAATTCACACCAACAAAACTGTTTACGAGAAGAAGATGCACCCATCTATCTTCAAAAATACAATTAATTCAAGAGAAATCTATCGCGCTTACTGGTACCTTAGTTTGACCTAATTTCGTTAAGTTGTCAAGATACAAAATCTTAGCAAGAAATTGAACCTGTTGTCAAAATTCGTGCTGGTGGGTTATGATGTATAAAATGACCCCCCTCCTGATGGTTACCTCCGAAACAATTCATAAAACTTTCAATGCAAACTATAATTTATTTATAGTTGACATTTGAACTAATTTCGATAAATCAACATAAAGTCATTCAAGTGAATAGAGTTATCTAGGATGAAGTTTAAAAAGTCATAAAACATCCGAATCTTAAGTACAACATGCCAGTCCACTATATATGTCTGAAATCTTGGCTTATGGCATTCAGATCCATATTATTTAGACTTTCTTTTTGAAAAGGAACAATCTTTTCATCATTGAGAAAATTTAGAATGTTATTTCCCTATAGTTGGAAACTCACATCAACCGTGTTGTTTGTTGCAAGAAGATGCACCCCTATACCTATGAAAAGACATTTAATTCGAGGGCAATCTATTGCGCTTAATTTTAGCTCAAGTTTGACCTAATTTCGTTAAATTGGCAAGAAGTGAGTGAAGTGTGCGAAGTTAGCTAGGAAGATTGAAAAATTGAACTATAAGAAACCCTGGTCCATTTTGTGTGATAATTGGGGAAGTGGTATTTTCTTATAACTGTGGAAGGTCCTGTAGGAACGAGGTGCTTTACTTAACACGGTTGGTGGAAGTACGAGTTACATCAAGGACCTCATAAAAATGAAAATTACATCCAAGTACATGCATTTTGCACAAGGTCCCTAGACTAAGAAGTGAAGTGTGTTTTTAGGTTTGCGCATACTAGGGTTCATTGTACATGCTAAAGACTAACAATAGATATTCTAGATGTTAAGAATGGAAAAGAAGATACCACGGCTACCAATGTTTGGATTTGCCAGTCTTGATCCAATGGTCAATGTTCAAAGTTATGCGTACACTATACTATAGTGGTATGGTATTGTAAGGGTTTAGACAAGATAAAGTTTAGATAAGAAGTACTACTGTGAATGGTCGGTCTTTTCAATAACCTTTCTCTCCTGATGTTTGGGAAGCAAGTGAAAATTTCAAAACCAGAAAAGTTTGATTTTTTTGCCGCCAAGGACCAAAGTGGTTTCCTTCCTATGTACTCCACCTACTCCACACCAAGGCGGCTGCCGAACATGCCAGAGAAATAGAGCTACCCTCTCAAAAAAAGAAACAGAGCCGCCGTACCAAGGCACACATGCGCAGCGCCACGCTGTGGACGAGGGAGAGATCAGTCGGGCCGGTACACGAGGGGAGAGGGTGGGGAAAGATGAGAGGCAGGGAAGGAGAGAGAAAACACACAATTTTATTTGCGTACAAAGGTCCTAAAATTTACTGTTAGTATAGGAGTACCTTGTGTCAAGAATCCATCATAACTTTTCTATGACATCGAACCGCCTCCTCCTCTTTGTTGCTCTCGTGCTTCCTCTTTTTTTAAAGGCTCACTGCATCCCTTTTGTTCTCTTGTGTAGCTCAAGTTTGACCAAATTTCATTAAATTGGCAACATGCAAAATCTTAGTAAGATGTCGACCTTGTTGGCCAAACTCTCGGTGGTAGTTTGTGCTATATTAAATGACCCCCAATGGTAACCTCCAAAATAATCATGAAACTTTCAGAGGAGCTTACATTTTTCTTGTAGTTCATATTTGACCTTAATTCGATAAATCGGCATAAAGTCATTCAAGTGGGCAGGTTTAGCTTGGCCGAATCTTCAAAAATCATAAAACATGGGAACCGTAAGTATAACATGTCGGTCCCCAATAAATATTTTAAAGCTCTCTTTGTGGCATTCAGATTCATAGTCTTTATACTTTCTTTACATAAACGAACAATCTCATCATCACTCGGGAAATTGAGAATGTTGTTTATTGTGTGTTTGAAGCAATTATAGTAGTACGAAGGGTATGGGTCGGCTGCTCACTCGAGAAGGGCCCAACCCCTTTTCCTTTCTTAAGTTTTAGGGCCCTTTGTGCTAAATTTAGGTACCTCTATGTAATTTTGTCTTTTTCATGGATTTCGATGTAGACCATACTACCACCAACCATGTCAAATTTTCAAAAATAAAGCAAATCAAACAAGGTCACTGATGTTTGGGTCCCAAGGGCTCTCTACCATGGTCCGCAGTCAGTGGTCTAGTTAATCCCAAGCGAATGTGAGCACCGGCTCCCTTACCTCTTCCTTCTTCATGAAGCCTCTATGCTAGGATTTGAAGGAGCTTATGTTTTCCGAGAAATGTCGATGGATTAAGTCATGCTGGTCCAGCGAACGATGGGGGTTCTTGATGCGCAAGGCGGCTGGGTTAGGGTAAGTTCGCCAGAGTTCATGGTCTCAGTTTATTTTCTCGAATGTAGCCTATGGGGTCTCTCCTGCTTTTGGGGTTTTCTCTATTCTGCCCGTCTTGATCAAATGTTTCCTGGGTTCAAATGCCGGAATGGATGGTAGACACATATTGGTACGACATTACCAATACGGATCTCCAGCTCTAGTGAGACTTGCGCCCTGGCATGCCCCATTGCGTAACAACGTTCGAGGGAACTTACTTCGGCCGCAGGTTATTGGGTTGCAACTTGTAACCTCCCAAAAATTTTGAACAATTATTATCAAATTCTAATCACAAAAATTAGGGTTAACAAAAACTTTTGTTAATCAAACCAATATGAATGCATGTGTGTATGTGATGATTGTATGAATGCATGAATGGACTTGTGAGATTGTTCTAAGTAGCAAGGAATGGTTTAAAGATGAAAAAACATCATCTAAAACATTTCCAAGCACAAACAAATCAAGAGAAAATAAAAAACAAATCAAATAAGCAAATGGTCATTTTTGCCAATCTTGCTCACTAGACCACTTTGAGTGTTTCTAGTTCAAGATTTCAAACAAAAACATTTCCATTTATTTTCACCCCTTCCTAGACCAAGTAAAAGTTAATCAAAGCCCACCTTTCAAACTTGCAGAAACTTTTGGCACCTAGATTCAAATGACAATTCAAAATTGACTCTTTATCATATGTGAAGATCACACATTTTCAAAACCCAACCAAACCAATGCACCTTGACCAATCCAAGCAACCAGAGACTCCCTAGTATGTAACCAACACACCCACAAAGTTTGATTAAAAAATTCAAATTTGAATCTCTTTCGACCATTTCATCAAACACCTTGCAAACACCAAACCAACAAACATCAAACACTATTAGGAGCAGTGATTTTGCCCTAACTTTTCCCCTCTCTGGTTCACAGCAAGCTATTAGTAGATCATCTCACCCATTTAAGAAGCTTTAGCATCACTGTGAGCTTTCCATAGCCATCAATGGTGACCATGTCGAGCTCAACTTGCCATCCTTCAGTCGACAGCAAGCTAGGAGAAACAACAAGCCTAACAAGAATGTTTGGGACACTCTCCATCATCCACCGCCACCCCCTATCCAAGCCTCGAGCACAGCCAACCCTTGGACCACACAACCCGAGCGCGCCCAGCCTCTCTACGAGCATGCCGCGAGAGCTCCACAGCGTCACCCGCGACACACGCCCACAGACCACGCGCCGCCCTCACCGCGTGCAAGAAGGATCGCCACCACCCCAGGAACACCCCAGACACACCCGTTCGCCGCCGTGCGACCCGTATCACCTGTGCGCCATTAAAACCTCCGTCTGACCCGCCCAGAGCGTCGACATGTTCCGACCATCTTGCACCGCCCCACGCCGCGTAGCCATGCCGTTGAGCTTCGCCAGGGAGCACAGCACCGTCCCCTACCTTCACCCATGCCAGTAGCTCACCATGCCGATGACCACGACAAGCTCCGCCCGCGCCATTCGGTCCCCTCGCTTCCCTCTCTCTCAAATGAATTATTCACACCATCTCACTTCTGGAGCAAGGTGAGCAACACTTCGCCAGAATTTTGCGGGAGCTTGCCGCTTCTGGAGGAGAAGGGCGTTGTTGATTGGAGCCGCCCCAGGAGGAGCTGCCGGTACCGGGAGGTTCGCCGTCGTTGACTTCGTCGTTCTCCCACATCACTGGACCCCGCCTATTCCCCGGTGAGCCCCTGTAGACCCCCACTGGCCGCGTTAGGGTTCGACCTCGCCGTGTCCTGTTCAGGTGTGGACGATGAACCTCAGCCGTAGATATAGCTTCTAATCCTACGGCCCTAATCGGGCACTAATCTCCACATACTGCTTCGCCACTCTCTGTCTCACTGACGAGGGGGACAACCACTAAACCAGCCCGTGAGCGCGCTGTGAATAGTGGGCCGGCCCAGTTAACACCCCGCGCGACCCAGTAATTCAAATTTAGGTTTATTCTTTTAGTTTTAAACTCAGTTCTGTACCTAGATTCAAAAATCAACCCAGCTCAATTCACTAAACCAAAATGCATGAAACCAATTTTGTTCGAAAGGTACTGGAATGCTTAATCCAAGACCATTGGATTCAAACCAATTTGATTTTTAGATCAGTTATAGTAAAAATAACAAGGCAAAAGCTTTTCTGCATTCAATCATTTTTCAAAATTCAACCATAAAAGCGTTTGAGTTGATTCCAACTCTAAAAAATTACATTTAACCATACCTTTCGGAATATATAAAAATATATAGGTTTACTTGCAGAAATATTTGTCAAGTAATAAAAGAATGCCTCATAGGCCATTCTAGTCACTTTAATTAGTTAAAATAAAAAGGTTAAACCTTATTAAATTGTGAAACCACTTTAAATCACATTCCCATGTACTGAAATATGTGGTGATGACATGTGTCAACATGATCCCATGTTTAAGTTGGAGAATATTAAATCTTAAGTAGTTTTTCAATGAGTAGAAATTACTTTTCTAAAATAAAGGAAATAAAACTATTTGCCTCATTGATTGTAATGCTTGTGATGATCCTATATCATCTAGTGAAAACCTTGGTGTGATAAGTAAAAGTAGTTAAGTATTGTTTGGTGATTGTGTACCTCATATTTATTTATAGATGCTAGTACCGACCAAGAATACGAGGAGGAAGGAGGATACTACGAGGAAGAAGCCGAGGAGAACTTCAACCACTTCTCAGCACAAGGCAAGCCTAATACTACCAGATGACTTGGCAAGATAAAACTTGCATGATACTATGCAAACTAGATGCCTTAAGCATATGTGATTATACCCATATGATGATACTAAACCCCAGTTTTATTTGCAAGCTTAGTTATTTTAATTCTTTATCAAAGCTTTCTAGTTAAGGTTACTTGATAACTGGTAGACTTTAGAAAGATATCTAAAGGTAGCATAAAGATCATAAAACATGGCCTAAGTTAGATCATCTTGATGTCATCCTGAGGCATGAAATTGAACTTAGATAAGATACATTTGTTTACCACCCCTCATTAGTATTTACCCCCACTTGTATATGCTAGTGCGAAGCATAAAACTTGATCCACTTTAGATGGGAGTACTTGGTGAAAATGGTTAAAAACCTTAGAATGATGATTCATTCTACTGAAATGTTTTGACATGTGTTAAGGCATGAGCTTTAGCCCTTTATAAAACTGATGGTTTTCTGGATGCGATACCATTCCAATTTTAGCGTAAAACCATAATACCCGAAATTTGGGTAGGGCTTGACTGGAAATTTATATACCTTAGTATGGGTTCCCTTGCGGCCAAGGTTTGAGTTGAGGCTACATTGTGAAGATTCTCCACCTATGTAGTTCCCAAGATGACAGTTGGTCATGGTTGGGAGGTCAAACTCACAGGAGAGGTGCCTATACTAGGGCGTGTAATTGAAAGGATAGGATTGATTATCCACATACTGAGTATGGTGAATTCTGGATTGTTCCTGACGGATGTATCGAATATTGTAGTGAAAGTGTACCACCTCTGCAGAGTGTCAAACTATTCGAATAGCCGCGTCCATGGTTATGGACAGTTGGAGTGTCCATACTGTTCCATCGTCAGATGTTTTCAAAATGACTTATGAAATGAATCGTGACTTTGACTTGACCACAATTGGGTTGTGATATGAAATTCAAGTTACCACTTAGGTGTTATAAAACTTTCAACTAGCTTTCATTGCTTCTGAACTCAGTAGAGATAAATCTTTCTTTTTGCAAAACAACCTAGATCTTAGTATTGCCTACTCAAAACCACCTCACTTGTTAGTAGTAGATTGCGAGTACTTAAAGAGTACTCATGGCTTTGTCCCTGGCTATTCTCGTGGCTAGACTATGAAGAGGACTATCAGTAGGACGGACAACATGAAGGTTACGACAACTAGGATCATCTCCCATCGTCAGCATTGCCTATGACCAAGAAGATGGAGCCTCACTTACGCTATCGTTGTTATTACGTTATTTCGCTACTTGATTTATATTAAGACTAGATCATGAGATCCTTATTTGTTGTAAGACCTTATGTATGGTTTGTAATGGATGATGTACTGTGATATCCAATCTGTTATGTCTCGCAAAAATGGTAATCCTGGGATTGCGATGTATGGCATAACAGGCATCTGGGATTCAAAATCCGGGTGTTGACAAGTTGGTAAACCATAGGAGACCCTAGTTTAGAATGGACGTTTGAATCAAAAACTTAGTTTCAAAACCAAGGATGTGAGTATTTATGAAAACTTATTCTCATTCTTACCCCTTGGATTCTTTCATGAAAAATCCATGTTCCTCAAAAATTCTTGCAAACTCAATTAAAAATTTGACACACTTGATCACACTACTAACTTACTCATCCTATTTATTATAGATGGACGTGAAGTACAACATGTTTTATCAGTTGGGGAATGGAGGAGACCTCATCTTTGAGTGTGACTTGGACTAGCTGTTGGAGATGCTAGAGCGTCCGCACCCCGAGTTCTTCGGAGCTCAGCTCAACAATCAGGAAGGAGAGGAGTTGCAATGGCTAGTTGTTTCAAGTCTCCAAGGAAAGATTGAAGCCCCCACCTCAGAGGGAATTCAGTTCACCTTGAGAGAGAACAACTGGCTCGATGGACTTGCCAGGGCCATGCAAGAAGCTTTTGCCCGTCTGTATGGGCAGACTATCAATCAGATCAAGGGTACCCGCTTTGAGTTCTATCCAAGGAGTCATGTTATGGGACAGCCACTAGAGGCCCCATATCACCATGATCTGAAGACTCAGTTGGACCACCTCAGCTTCATGATGTATGACCGTCAGAAGGAGTTAGACAATGCCCGCTCCTACGCCAACAACAAGTACGCCATCGCCGCCAAGAAGTATCAGACCATTGCCATGCTAGTGAAGGATCGCCAGTCTCGTCGCCGTCAGCTCGACAAGAAGGAGCGCATCATTGCCCGCCTTCGCCACAGGATCACATAGTTGGAGGAGACTGTCCACGAGAGGGATATGCAGCTAGAGGAGAGGGAGAATGCAGAGGAAGACCTTCGTGGAGACCCATACTCCTATCTCAATGACGATGATGACTTTCTGGAGGATCAGGCCATGGACTTCTTCACCGATGAGGATGAATTCGCCTTCATTGATGATGATGATGATGATGAGGATGATGAGGAAACCGACTCCAAGGAGTAGTAGCACTTGAGCACTAGCGTTAGTGAGTTGTATTCGGTCCCAATGTATCGTAGTTTGCCAGAATGGTTCTTAAAACCATTTGTTTTCCTTTGATGTGGTGTGTGTCTATATCGTGTGATATGAATGTGAATGAAAAGCAAGTTGCTAAAAAAATCTGAGTCAAACTTTGAAAACTTTTCAAAACACCAAAACCCTAAACCTTAGAAATTCCCCCAGTTTCTCATGATGTATCTCAATCTTCAGATGCCTCGCGGAGGAAACACTTCATCCCCGGAACCGATGTGCAAATCTTGCAAATGTTGGTTTCGGACCGCGAAGCCGAAAGATTCGAACGCCAAGCCACCTTAGCCACCCTTCAACAGATACCTCAGATGGCCAACAACAATCAAGGCCATGGAAATCAGGACAACCATGGATCCAAGCTCAAGAACTTCCAGAACACCAATCCACCAGTTTGCACTAAGTCTAAAGAGCCCCTAGATGCGGATGATTGGATGCAAACCATGGAGAACAACCTAGAATTTGCAGTAGTGGAAGCTAACGGGAAAGTACTGTTTGCCACCCACTATCTGGCTGGAGATGCAAGAGCATGGTGGAACAACGTTCACGCCATGACTGCAGGACAGATGATTACTTGGGAAGAGTTCAAAGTCAAGTTCTGCAGAACCCATGTGCCACCGGGTTTGATCAAGAGGATGAGAGATGAATTCAGGGAACTGAATCAAGGCAGGGTGACAGTAGTTGAGTACCGTGACAAATTTTTGTCATTGGCTAGGTATGCACCGGATGACATAGACACCGAAGCCAAGAAGAAGGAGAGATTCCTGAGTGGTCTGCACAATGAGATGCAGACGGTGTTAGTCAATATCCCATTTGCTGATATTGAAGCCTTAGTGGACTCTGCCATTCAAATGGAAGGCAAGATCAACCAAGCTAATGAGAACCGCAAGCGTCGCATGATGCATCAACCAGGAACCCATCATACACCAAAGTATCACCCCAACCCATCTCCAGGATTTTCCCCAAGAACCAATAGACCCTCGATGAACCTTCCCACCTATCCCAACCGTGGAGGAGGAAACCCAAGGCCCGGAGGAAATCACAACAACCCTGTCAACCCCAGCAATTTCAACCGTGCACCACCCAAGTTCAACAACAACAATGCCGCCACCAACACCAACACTGCCCCAAGGCTGGAAGCAATGATGTGCCTGTTGCAACAAAGGACACGTCTCAGGTGACTTGTTATGAATGTGGAACCAAGGGTCACTATTCCAATGAGTTCCCCAAGAAGATTGCCGCATCCCCCAATGCAAATGCCCCAGCTTAGCGGCAGCGTCGTGTTTACCCTGGAAGAAGGTTTGGCTCGGGGAACTCGCTCAACCGCAACGGCCGTCTCTTTCTCATGCATGCTAAAGAAGCGCCAGATGTCGTGCTGGGTATGTTTTCTGTTAACTCAGTACTTGCAAGAGTGTTGTTTGATTCTGGAGAATCGCACTCGTTTGTTACTGAAGAATTTGCATGCACTAGTAAGATTCAACCAACCAAATTAAAGCATGTTATGATAGTTCAAATACTAGTTAAACCACCAAAGCTAAACAAATTTGCAAGGCCGTGCCTATCCGAATCCATGGCATAGATTTTTATGCTAATCTAATAATACTCGGAACTAAAGGTTTGGAAATAGTACTAGTAATGGATTGGATGTTCGAAACATAAAGGATTAATCGACTATGCCAAGAAAGCCATAACCATGACCAGTACAGCCGGAATATCAGTAGAGCATGTATCTGAACCCTTGCCCGCCAATTCAAGTGCAACAAGAGTCTAGCCCAGCCAACCATTGACCATGTCAAGATAGTCTGTGAATACCCCGATGTATTTCTAGATGTTTTGCCCGATATGCCCCCTAGATTGGGATATCGAGTTTATCATCGAACTAATCCCTGGAACTGGACCCATAGATCAGAGACCTACAATATGAACCCGTCTGAATTAGTGGAGTTGAAGAAGCAATTGGATGCTATGCTGGAGATAGGATTGATCCAACCAAGTGCGTTACCATGGAGATCACCTGTCTTGTTTGTGAACAAGAAGGATGGACATAACCGTTTGTGTACGGATTATCGGTAGTTGAATGATGTCACCATCAAGAACAAGTACCCCCTACCGAAGATAGAAGACCTGTTTGACTAGTTGACTGGTGCCAAAGTGTTTTCTAAGATTGATCTTAGAACTGGTTATCATCAACTCAAGATTCACGCAGAGGATATTCCAAAGACTGCCTTCACCACCAGATATGGATTATATGAGTATACTGTCATGTCTTTTGGATTAACCAATGCCCCCGCTTATTTCATGAACCTCATGAATAAGATTTTTATGGACTTCTTGGATAAGTTTGTAGTTGTTTTCATCGATGACATTCTGATCTATTCCAAATCAGAAGAAGAACATGAGATACACCTAAGGACCATCCTTGGAACCCTTAGGGAGCATCAGTTGTATGCCAAGTTTAGCAAATGTGAATTCTGGTTACAGGAGGTAGGATTCCTCGAACATATCGTACCAGCAGGAGGAATTGCCATTGACCCTGCAAAGGTGATGGATGTTGAAGATTGGCAAGCCCCAACCACTCAAACCCAAGTTCGTGCATTTCTCGTATTAGTGGGATATTACCGCAAGTTCATAAAAGGATTCTCGAGTATCGCTAGACCCATGACCCAATTGTTGAAGAAGGACAAGAAGTTTGAATGGATGGACAAATGTGAAGCGAGTTTTAAAGAACTCAAGAGGATATTTATTTCAGCCCCAATCTTGATTATGCCGGATTTCACGAAGCCCTTTGATGTGTATTGTGACGCATCCAAGATTGGTCTCGGATGTGTGTTAATGCAAGAATGCACGGTTATATCTTATATGTCCCGACAACTGAAGCATCATGAACAGAATTATCCAACCCATGACCTTGAACTAGCCGCAGTAGTTCTAGCCCTGAAGACATGGAGGCATTACCTGATGGGAAACCGTTCTGAGATTTATTCGAATCACAAGAGCCTGAAGTATATATTCACTCAGAAGGAGCTGAATATGTGGCAGATAAGATGGATAAAGCTAATCAAGGACTATGATCTGGACATTCACTATCACCCCGGTAAAGCCAATGTGGTAGCAGATGCCCTTAGCAGATTGTCGTGCCGCTTGAACTCCATGATTCTGAAGGAGCAACCAAGTCTACATAAGGAGATGGAAGATTTCATAATGGAATTAGTAAGTGAAGGATTTTTGGCTAGCATAGAACTTCAACCCACTTTGATCAGCCAGATCAAGGAGGCGCAGAAAGGAAATGCTAGTATCGACGGAATCAAACGTCGTATCGGTACAGGCAAAGTACCCGGATTCACCGAAGATGAAGAAGGAGTGTTGTGGTACAAAGGACATCTCTGTGTACCAGCAGATTCAGAGGTGAAAGAAGTTATTTTGAAGGAAGCCCATGGTACTCTTTATTCTATACACCCCGGAGGAACAAAGATGTATCAAGATCTAAAGGAGTAATTTTTGTGGCCTAAGATGAAGATAGAAATCGAAAGCTATATAGCCAAGTGTGATATTTGTCAGAGAGTCAAGGCGGGACATCAGAGACCCGCAAGACTGTTGCAACCATTGCAGATTCCGAAATGGAAATGGGATTTAGTTGGAATGGACTTTATCACCGGATTGCCTACTTATAGTAGGGGAAATGACTCTATTTGGGTCATAGTTGATAGATTGTCCAAGGTAGCCCATTTCTTACCAGTCAAGACCACTTACCAAAGCTCGAAGCTAGCAGAGTTGTACAACGCTAGAATCGTCTGTCTGCACGGAGTCCCTAAGAACATTGTGTCAGATCGAGGAACTCAGTTTACCTCGATATTTTGGAAGAATGTCCAAGAAGGATTGGGAACCTGACTAGATTTCAGCACAGCTTATCACCCTCAAAACGATGGACAAACGGAGTGAGTAAATCAAATACTCGATGATATGTTGAGAGCATGTATGCTAGAGTATGGATATAAATGGGAAGACTGTCTGCCTTTCACAGAATTTTCTTACAACAACAGTTATGAAGCTAGTTTGCAAATGGCCCCATTTGAATTCATGTATGGAAGGAAGTGTCGTACCCCTTTGAATTGTTCGGAAGTAGGAGAGAGTCAGATTTTTGGAACTGACATCCTACAAGAAGCAGAAGAGAAAGTTCACAAGATCCGTGAGCACCTCAAGACCGCCCAGTCAAGACAGAAGAGTTATGCCAATAAGAGACGTTGATACCTCGCTTTCAATATCGGAGATTTTGTGTCTCTCAAAGTGTCGCCTTTGAAAGGAATGCAACGTTTCCAGCTCAAAGGAAAGTTAGCCCGCAGATATATCGGACCTTTCAAGATTCTGAATCGTCGAGAAGTATCGTATCAACTGGAACTGCCAGAGGAGATGTCAGCCATGCACAATGTGTTCCATATATTGTTACTTCGAAAATGCCTTTAAGTTCCGGAGAAGACTGAAGTTTGCAAGAACATTGATAACCGGACCATAGAGATCAACAATGACCTGACGTATCCCGAAGTACCCATCCGTATTTTGGAAGAAGCTTTCAGGACCACCAGTACCCGAAGCATCAGGTTTCTCAAGATTAAGTGGAGTATCCACACTGAAGAAGAAGCTACATGGGAACGAGAAGATCACATCAAGACGGAGTTTCCCGATCTTTTTAAATCCTAGTTTTCTTCTATATTCTTTCTCAAATCTCGGGACGAGATTTTGTTTAAGGAGGGAAGGTTTGTAACATCCCAAAAATGTTGAACAATGATTATCAAATTCTAATCACCAAAATTAGGGTTAACAAAAACTTTTGTTAATCAAATCAATACGAATGCATGTGTGTATGTGATGATTGTATGAATGCATGAATGGACTTGTGAGATTGTTCTAAATAGCAAGGAATGGTTTAAAGATGAAAACAACATCATTTAAAACATTTCCAAGCAGAAAGAAATCAAGAGAATATCAAAAACAAATCAAATAAGCAAATGGCCATTTTTGCCAATCTTGCTCACTAGACCACTTTGAGTGTTTCTAGTCCAAGATTTTAAACAAAAACATTTCCATTACTTTTCACCCCTTGCTAGACCAAGTAAAAGTGAATCAAAGCCCACCTTTCAAACTTGCAGAAACTTTTATTAACTTTCTTCAAATGACAATTCAATATTGAATCTTTATCATATGTGAAGATCACACATTTTCAAAACCCAACCAAACCAGTACACCTTGACCAATCCAAGCAACCAGAGACTCCCTAGTATGTAACCAAAAGACCCACAAAGTTTGATTCAAAACTTCAAATTGAAATCTCTTTCGGCCATTTCATCAAACACCTTGCAAACACCAAACCAACAAACATCAAACACTATTAGGAGCAGTGATTTTGGCCTAACTTGTTCCCTCTCTGGTTTAGAACAAGCTATTAGTAGATCATCTTGCCCATTTAACAAGATTTAGCATTACTGTGAGATTTCCATAGCCATCAATGGTGACCATGCCGACCTCAACTTGCCACCCCTCAGTCGACAGCAAGCTAGGAGAAGCACCAAGCCTAGCAAACATGTCTGGGACACTCTCCACCGTCCACCGCCACCCCCTGTCCATGCCTCGAGCATAGCCAGCCCCTAGACACAGCGAAATTAGCGTGCCTTGAGCATGCCGCGAGCGTGCAGAAGGTCACCACCGACACGCCCACGACTGCAGGCACCACCCTCGCCAAGGCAAGCAGGATCGCCACCACCCCAGAACACCCTGCATAAAATCGTCTCACCCAGGCAAACCAGATTACCAGTCGCCATTAAAACCTCTGTCTGAATCACCCAGAGCGTCGATGTGTTCCGACCATCTCGCACCCCTCCATGCTGCGTAACCATGCCGTTGAGCTTCGCCAGGAAGCACAGCACCGTCCCCTACCTTCGACCATGCCAGTAGCTCGTTGTCCCGATGACCACGACGAGCTCCGCCCGCTCCATTCGGTCCCCTTGAAGCACTATAAATAGAGGCCTTCCCAGCATGAATTCTTCACACCATCTCACTCCACTCTCTCTCAGAAGCACCCCACCTCACTCACGAAGCAAGGCGAGCAGCACATCGCCAGAGTTTCGCCGGAGCTTGGCGCTGCTGGAGGAGAAGGGCGTCGTTGATTGGAGCCACCCCAGGAGGAGCTACAATTTGATTATTCAATCAATTAGTAGTATCCCTAGAGTCCACTCTGCCGGTACCAGGAGGTTCGCCGTTGTCAACTTCATCATCGACTTCGCCATTGATTGGACCCTCATATCGCTGACCCTCGCCTGAGCCCCGGTGAGCCCTCGTAGACCCCCACTGGCCGCGTTAGGGTTCGACCTCGCCATGTTCTTTTTAGGCGTGGACGATGAACATCAGCCATAGATCTAGCTTCTAATCATACGGCCCTAATCGTCACGTACCGCTTCGCCACTCTCTGTCTCACTGACGAGTGGGGACAGCCACTTAACCAACCCGTGCGCGCGCTGTGCGCAGTGGGTCGGCCTAGTTAACATCCCGCGCGACCTAGTAATTCAAATTTAGGTTTATTCTTTTAGTTTCAAACTCAGTTCTGTACCTAGATTCAAAAATCAACCCAGCTCGATTCACTGAACCAAAATGCATGAAACCCATTTTGTTAGAAAGGTACTGGAATGCTTAATCCAAGCCCGTTGGATTCAAACGAATTGGATTTGTAGATCAGCTATAGTAAAAATAACAAGGCAGAAGATTTTCTATATTCAAACATTTTTCAAAATTGAACCATTAAATCTTTTGAGTTGAATCCAACTCTCAAAAATCACATTTAACCATACCTTTCAGAATATATAAAAATAAATATGTTTACTTGCAAAAATAATGGTCAAGTAATAAAAGAATGCCTCATAGGCCATTCTAGTCACTTTTATTAGTTAAAATAAAAAGGTTAAACCTTCTTAAATTGTGACACCACTTTAAATCACGTTCCCATGTACTGAAATATGCGGTGATGACATGTGTCAACATGATCCCATGTTTGAGTTGGAGAATATTAAATCTTAAGTAGTGTTTCAATGAGTAGAAATTGAAGGAAATATGCCCTAGAGGCAATCATAGAGATGATTATATTTCATATGTATCCATGAGTTATTGTAATGTTCCTTAAATATCCATATCAGGCAACTTGTATTGATTGGCAATTATATGAATTGCTTGTGAAACTCTTTACTTGTATGGTTATTTAATAGTTGTCCCTAGTCGGAGTTCATGTGAGGACACACGTGGATACTACACTAGCACATCGATTAGTTGATGACTATGTTTTGCAAGTCATAGACATGGAGATGTCAAACCAATGATGTGGACACATGTTATGAACATGGGGTTGGACTGACCCAACTTGAGACTGACAATTAGTTGCAGCTCTCTCTCTACACATTGTGTACGTTATGTCCTTAGACTTGAGATTGTCGCATGTACTTGAGATGTGAATCGACCTACTTTGGGGCTATCAAACGCTACACCGTAAGAGGGTAGTTATAAAGGTAGCTTTCGGGTTTGTCCTGAAGCATACTGCAAGGCATGGTCAATAAAGATGGGATTTTCCCCTCTCTACTTGAGAGAGATATCTCTGGGCCCCTCGAGTGATCGGATCCAGAAATGCATGGCCGTGCTACATATGGTTAAGAGTTAACCTAGTAAAGGGATTCCAAATCACAGTATCGAGAAATATAGTTTAGCTTGGAGCTAGACCAAATATCGTGAGGAAAAGGGAAAGACATGTATTAAACCTTGTGATGGTTCGTCCGATATAATATTTGTATGCGTTTAGGAGTTGGCACATCTTGCTAGAGGCCACTACCAACTATTGGCATAATAAGTGTTTTTGTGTCATGTCTATACGTATATGAACCTATAGGTTCACACACTTAAGGGGCTGGAAGCCTAATGAGGATTGGATCCGAATTAGACCAGGCTTAGGCTACTACTGGGGTGCTAATGTAGAAGCCCACTAGGGACGCCTATATAAGAGAGGGTAGGGCGAGCTGACCAGGGTTAGACCTTAGACCATTCCAGCCAGCCGCCACTCCTCACGCCAGAACAGCACGCGACCTAGCGATCCGGCGTTCGACGCCCACCCTGTATGTGTGGATACCTCGGAGGCGCTGCATCTGTAGCGTTTGGAAGAGCCGCGCAAGGGGAGCTGCTCGTGGGACGAGAACCAGGAGGAGTCGTAGATCGTATGCACTACCTCGACACGCTTCATCAAGTTCCACAACTGCGCGTCTAGTGGTAATCCCGTGATCTTTGACAACAATAATCCTGGTTTATGCGGTAGAAAATTTTGATTTGCCCTAGTGTAGCCTACCCGTATCCCTTCAGTGGTATCAAAGCCGATACTGTTCAGTTATAGGTTCGGGATGTTTGCATATGGTGATATGCAGATTGATATGAATGATGTGATCGTTTATATGGCGGTGGTTCAGGTTTGATCTATGATCTTGCTTTCCGTGATCGTGATTCTGAGGTTGTCGAACGACTTACCCCTACCGGTCGGTTTCCGCCATCGGGGTAGACAATGACGCATAAATCCTGTTGAATCATGCGAAGATCAATATGATTGATCGAATCGGATCCTAGATCTAAAATCGATGTACCATGGTCAAAGGAGTTTGATTGGATCGAGACAGGAGTCGGTTTATGGTAAATTTGATTTGCCGATCAAAATCCTTAAAGAAAATTGTGAAGAATCGATCTCTCATTTTTCACGGTTTTATGAAAATTTTGTAGATACCGCGAGGGGCGCTGCCCCTTCGAACCCCGTAGGGGGAGACCCCCTAGACCCCCCTTAATCGTAGCCCCTTTTGTATCTCGTTAAGTTAACTAGGTGCTGCGATTTCGCATGATCCGGTAGAATGCGATTCTATGCATAACTTGTTTTTGCAGGATGTATGTGATCAGTATGGCCCATATGTGTATGTGATGCATGTATGAAAATTCGCATGACCTACGTGTCGTGAGTACGGCAACATGGCTGGAGCCATATGTGTTGTCATTTATTGTAATGGCCTGTGTGCCAACTTGTGATGATCCCAATACTATGTAATTTTGATTACTAGCTGTTAGGAGTAATAGCTTGTATTAGTTCTTGGAGGACTCATCACTTGGAAGATGGATCACATGGAACATGAAGATGGAGATCATCATGGTGGACAGGTTCTATGGCGATGGAGATCACCATGAGAAAATGGGCCATACTGTGTCACATCTATGTGAATGCTATTCTTATGTGCTTTACTACTATGCATGCTTAGATGATAGAATTAGAATGATCCCTCAGAAAGTTTAAGTGAAACCATGCCCTCCCAACCAAACCTTGCACCATCCTATGCCATGTACAATCGTTGGTGGGCCTATGAAATTAGGGTGCCGCGGTTTTACTTGGCTGGATGGGTTTATATCGGATACCTACACGCATAAGGGTTGGTTAGCTTGACAAGGTCATCTTAAAGTTAAGGACCTTGGGGCATAAAGGTTGGGCTCCTAGTTTTTACATAGAGATGTCACCCAACAACAAGAGTCATATGTGATATGATTAGCAAGTGTTGCTTACCGATTTACCTTGTCTTCTATCAGTGATGCTAAAGCTCACTAGTCGACTTGTTAATTGTGGATCTTGAATCACTTAGTATCAATAGACGGATATTGCTTTAAGTGGGAGTATATGCTGTTAAATTGTTTAATATGTTTTACCCTTCATGGTTACATGGCTTAGTATTTTGCATGTTTTCTGTTGTAGATCAATGGCACCGAACACTACATCACCTTTCTCTTTGCGTTCGATTCTTGACAAAGATAAACTTAATGGAACAAACTATTCAGACTGGGTCCATAACCTGAGAATTGTTCTCAGGTCTGATAAAAAGGAAACGGTTCTGGATACCCCAATCCCCGATGAACCTGCTGATAATGCATCTGCTGCCCTAAAGAATGCCTACAAGAGATCATGTGATGATTCTCTTGAGGTTAGATGTCTTATGCTTGCATGCGTGGAACCTAAACTTCAAAAGAATTTTGAGGATATCAGGATGTGTACAATATGATCGTTGCGCTTAAGGACATGTTCCAAGATTAGGCAAGGACTGAGGGGTACAATGTTGCCAAGTCCTTTATCAAATGCAAGATGGCAGAGGGAGAAGTTGTAGGCCCCCATGTGATCAAAATGGTTGGTTACAGTCAGACTTTGGAAAAGCTTGGTTTTCCACTAGGCCAAGAGTTGGCCACTGACTTCATTTTGGTGTCTCTTCGATCCAGCTATGGGCAGTTCATTTCGAACTACCATATGCATGGGGTGGAGAAGGGCCTTAATGAGTTATGAAGGATGCTAAAAACAGAAGAAAGTGACATGAAGAAGTGTGCAGGGCATAGCCATGTGATGGCTGTGCAGAACAATCCTAGCTCCAAGAAAAAGGGTACTTCTTGGAAGAAGAAGGGAAAGGCTAAGGATACGATCCCTAAGCCTGCAACCAAGCAAAAGGCTAGACATGTAGAAGACACTGAGTGCTTCTTTTGTCATGAACATGGCCACTAGAAGAGAAACTGTAGCAAGTACCAGGCTTCTTTGAAGAAGAGTGGAAGTAAGAGTACTTCCCACTCAGGTACGCTTGTTATAAATGTTGTGGACATTCTTCTCGCTGATTCCTTTGTTAACTCTTGGGTATTTGATACCGGATTGGTTGCTCATATTTGCAATTCGATGCAGGGGATAATAAGGACTAGAGAAGTGCAGAAAGGCGAAGTGCATTTTGGCGTCGGAAATAAATCAAGGGTTGCTGCATTGTTCATCGGCGTCATGCAACTTCACCTTCCGTCAAGATTTATTATGGATTTAAATAATTGTTATTACATTCCTAGTATGGGTCGAAACATTTTTCACCTTCATTTTTTATGAGGGATGGTTATTCATTCGCGAGTGAAAACAATGGTTGTGTAATCTCTAAGAATGATATGTTTATGGCTAATGCTCCCATTGTGAATAGGTTATTTATTTTAAATCTTGATAATTCATATGTTTACAATGTTAGTGCTAAAAGGCTTTGGCCCAATGATTTGAGTCCTACCTATTTATGGCATTGTCGTTTGGGGCATATAAGTGAAAAGCGCATGAAGAAGCTCCATGGTGATGGTCTTCTAACTTCGTTTAATTTTGAATCATACGAGACATGTCAAGCTTGTTTACTTGGAAAGATGACCAAGTCGCCTTTTTCGGGTTTACCTAAGAGAGCGATAGTCTTGTTGGAACTCATACATACTGATGTATGTGGACCAATGAGCAGGACAGCTAGAGGAGGATATCACTACTTCATTACTTTTACTGATGATTTCAGTAGATATGGTTATGTCTACTTAATGAGGCATAAGTCTGAAACTTTTGAAAGGTTCAAGGAGTTTCAGAGTGAAGTAGAGAATCAACATGGCAAGAAAATAAAGGCCTTGCGATCTGATCGTGGAGGTGAATATTTGAGTCACGAATTTAGCGATCATCTTAAGAGTTGCGGAATTGTTCCACAACTTACGCCTCCCGGAATGCCTCAAAGGAATGGGCTCTCCGAACGGCGTAATCGAACTTTGTTGGATATGGTTCGATCAATGATGAGCCAGTCGGATTTGCCATTGTCCTTTTGGGGTTACGCTCTAGAAACGGCAGCTTTCACACTTAATAGGGTACCATATAAATCCGTAGTTAAGACACCATATGAGATGTGGACTGGAAAGAATCCCAGTTTGTCTTTTCTAAAGATTTGGGTTTGTGATGCATTTGTCAAGCGACTTCAGTTGGACAAGCTAACACCCAAATCGGATAAGTGCATTTTCGTGGGATATCCGAGGTAAACCTTAGGGTATTACTTCTACAACCGAGAGGAGGGCAAAGTGTTTGTCGCTCGTAGTGGTGTTTTCCTAGAGAAAGAGTTTCTCACAAAGGGAACAAGTGGAAGGTCGGTGCGACTTGAAGAAGTTCAAGATGATCCAGTTGGGGATGCTTCTACGAGTGATGCTATTGTAGCAGAACAAGTTGAGGAACCCATGGCAACAGAAGCACCACAACCACGAAGGTCGACGAGGCTCCGTGAAGCGCGGGAATTATTATTGTTAGACAATGATGAGCCTGCGACCTATGCAGAAGCGATGGTTGACCTAGACTTTGAGAAATGGGTGATCGCCATGAGATCCGAGATAGAGTCCATGGGAGACAATCAAGTTTGTAACTTGGTTGACCTGCCTGATGGTTTTAAAGCCATCGAGTGCAAATGGATCTATAAGAAGAAGATTGATATGGATGGAAATGTTCACATCCATAAAGCTCGACTTGTTGCAAAAGGTTTTCGACAAGTTCAAGGAGTTGACTACGACGAGACTTTCTCGCCCGTAGCGATGCTTAAATCTATACGGATAATTCTAGCCATTGCTGCACATTTCGACTATGAAATATGACAGATGGATGTTAAGACGTCTTTCCTAAATTGAATCTTAAATGAGGACGTGTATATGATGTAGCCCGAAGGTTTTGTTGATCCAAACAATGCTGGAAAGGTATGCAAACTTCTGAAGTCCATTTATGGGCTGAAGCAAGCATCTCGGAGTTGGAACATTCGATTTGATGAAGTTGTAAAGGAGTTTGGCCTCATAAAAAATGAACAAGAACCTTGTGTTTACAAGAAGGAAAGTGGGAGAGTGATGGTATTTCTAATCTTATATGTAGATGACATATTGCTGATTGGAAATGACATTCCTATGCTCGAGTCTGTTAAGACCTCATTGAAAAATAGTTTTTCGATGAAGGACTTGGGAGAAGCTGCATATATTATGGGCATCAAGATCTATAGAGATAGATCAAGAAGGCTAATTGGATTAAGCCAGAGTACATACATTGACAAAGTGTTGAAACGGTTCAGCATGGAAGAGGCTAAGAAGGGGTTCTTGCCCATGTCTCACATCATTAAACTTAGCAAGACTCAGTGTCCTTCGACTATTGATGAGCATGAGCGCATGAGAAGGCATCCATATGCTTCGGCTATTGGATCCATCATGTATGCAATGGTATGTACTCGCCCAGATGTTTCCTATGCTCTAAGTGTTACGAGCAGATACCAGGCTGATCCAGGTGAAGGTCACTAGATAGCGGTAAATAACATCCTTAAGTACTTAAAAAGTACTAAGGATGTGTTCCAAGTTTATGGAGGTGAGGATGAACTCAGTGTAAAGGGTTACACAGATGCGAGATACCTTAACGACTCAGATGATTGGAAATCACAATCAGGTTATGTGTTTGTCATGAATGGTGGTGCTGTGAGCTGGAAAAGATCCAAGCAAGATACGGTGCCCTCCTCTTCAACAGAAGCTGAATATATTGCTGCCTCGGAGGCCGTAAAGGAAGCTGTTTGGATTAGGAATTTCCTGATTGCTCTCAGTGTGGTTCAGGGCGCGTCCAATCCCTTGGATGTTTATTGTGACAACAATGGTTCTATTGCACAAGCCAAGGAACCTAGACAGCACCGGAAGAATAAACATATTCGCATGCGTTACCATCAAATTCGTGAGTTCGTTGAGGATGGTAATGTCATGATATGCAAAATACGTACGGACTCAAATGTTGCTGATCCCTTGACTAAGCCTCTCCCGCAGCCCGCGCATGAAGCGCACACAAGAGAAATTGGTATTAGATACATTTTAGATTGACTCTAGTGCAAGTGGGAGACTTAAGGAAATATGCCCTAGAGGCAATCATAGAGATGCTTATATTTCATATGTATCCATGAGTTATTGTAATGGTCCTTGAATATCCATATCAGGCAACTTGTATTGATTGGCAATTATGTGAATTGTTTGTGAAACTCTTTACTTGTATGGTTATTTAATAGTTGTCCCTAGTCGGAGTTCATGTGAGGACACACGTGGATATTACACTAGCACATCGATTAGTTGATGACTATGTTTCGCAAGTCATAGACATGGAGATGTCAAACCAATGATGTGGACACATGTTATGAACATGGGGTTGGACTGACCCAACTTGAGACTGGCAATTAGTTGCATCTATCTGTCTACACATCGTGTACGTTTTGTCCTTGCACCTGAGATTGTCGCATGTACTTGAGATGTGGATCGACCTACTTTGGGGCTATCAAACGCTGCACCGTAACAGGGTATTTATAAAGGTATCTTTCGGGTTTGTCCCGAATCATGCTGCAAGGCATGGTCAATCAAGATGGGATTGGCCCCTCTCTACTTGAGAGAGATATCTCTGGGCCCCTCGACTGATCGGATCCAGAAATGCATGGCCGTGCTACATATGGTTAAGATTTAACCTTGTAAAGGGATTCCGAATCACAGTATCGAGAAAGATAGTTCAGCTTGGAGCTAGACCAAATATCGTGAGGCAAAGGGAAAGACATGTACTAAACCATATGATGGTTCGTCCGATATGATCTTTGTATGAGTTTAGGAGTTGGCACGTCTTGCTAGAGGCCGCTACCAACTATTGGCAGAATAAGTGTATTCGTGTCATGTCTATGCGTATATGAACCATAGGGTCACACACTTAAGGGGCTAGAAGCCTAATTAGACCAGGCTTAGGCTACTAATGTAGAAGCCCACTAGAGGCGCCTATATAAGAGAGGGTGGGGCGAGCTGACCAGGGTTAGACCTTAGACCATTCCAGCCAGCCGCCACTCCTCACGCCTGTGTCGCGCGCGGACCTAGCAGTCTGGCGTCTGACGCTTCCATCCTATATGTGTGGATACCTCGGAGGCGCTGCATCTGTAAAGTTTGGACGAGCCGAGCAAGGGGAGCTACTCGTGGCACGAGAAACAGGAGGAGTCGTAGATCGTCTGCACTGCCTCGACGCGCTTCATCAAGTTCCGCAACTGCGCATCTAGTGGTAATCACGTGATCTATGACAACAGTAATCCTGATTTATGTGGTAGAAAATTTTGATTTGCGCTAGTGTAGCCTACCCATATCCCTTTAGAAATTACTTTTCTAAAATAAAGGAAATAAAACTATTTGCCTTATTGATTGTAATGCTTGTGATGATCATATATCATCTAGTGAAAACCTTGGTGTGATAAGTAAAAGTAGTTAAGTATTGTTTGTTGATTGTGTACCTCGTACTTATTTATAGACGCTAGTAGCGACCAAGGATACGAGGAGGAAGGAGGATACTACGAGGAAGAAGCCGAGGATAACTTCAACCACTTCTCAGCACAAGGCAAGCCTAATACTACCAGATGACTTGGCAAGATAAAACTTGCATGATACTATGCAAACTAGATGCCTTAAGCATATGTGATTATACCCATTTGATGATACTAAACCCCAGTTTTATTTGCAAGCTTAGTTATTTTAATTCTTTATCAAAGATTTCTAGTTAAGGTTACTTGATAACTGGTAGACTTTAGAAAGATATCTAAAGGTAGCATAAAGATCATAAAACTTGGCCTAAGTTATATCATCTTGATGTCATCCTGAGGCATGAGATTGAACTTAGATAAGATACATTTGTTTACCACCCCTCACTAGTATTTACCCCCACTTGTAGATGCTAGTGCTAAGCATAAAACTTGATCCACGTTAGATGGGAATACTTGGTGAAAATGGTTATGAAAACCTTAGAATGATGAGTCATTCTACTGAAATGTTTTGACATGTGTTCTTGAACACCAGATGATTTTTATGGTGAAAATGTTAAGGCATGAGCCTTAGCCCTTTATAAAACTGATGGTTTTCTGGATGCGATACCATTCCAAATTTAGCGTAAAACCATAATACCCGAAATTTGGGTAGGGCTTGACTAGAAATTTATATACCTTAGTATGGGTTCCCTTGCGGCCAAGGTTTGAGCTGAGGCTACCCTGTGAAGATTGTCCACCTGTGCAGTTCGCAAGATGACAGTTGGTCATGGTTGGGAGGTCAAACTCACAACAGAGGTGCCTATACTAGGGCATGTAATTGAAAGGTTAGGATTGATTATCCGCATACTGAGTATGGTGAATTCAGGATTGTTCCTGACGGATGTGTCGAATATTGTGGTGAAAGTGTACCACCTCTGCAGAGTGTCAAACTATTCAATAGTCAAGGTCTACTGTTATGGATGCTTGGAGTGTCCATACTGTTCCATCGTCAGATGTTTTCAAAATGACTTATGAAATGAATCGTGACTTTGACTTGACCACAATAGGGTTGTGATATCAAATTCAAGTTCCCACTTAGGTGTTATAAAACTTTCAACTAGCTTTCTTTTCTTCTGAACTCAATAGAAATAAATCTTTCTTTTTGCAAAACAACCTAGATCTTAGTATTGCCTACTCAAAACCACCTCACTTGTTAGTAGTAGATTGCGAGTACTTAAAGAGTACTCATGGCTTTGTCACTGGCTATTTTCGTGGCCCGACTATGAAGAGGACTATCAGGAGGACGGACAACAGGAAGGTTACGAAAACTAGGATCATCTCCCATCATCAGCATTGCCTGTGACCAAGAATATGGAGCCTGACCTATGCTATCATTGTTATTATGTTATTCCGCTGCTTGATGTGTATTAATACTGGATCATGAGATCCTTATTTGTTGTAAGACCTTATGTATTGTTTGTAATGGATGATGTACTATGATATCAAATCTGTTATGTCTCACAAAAATCGTAATCCTAGGATTGCGATGTATGGCATAACAGGCATCTGGCATTCAAAATACGGGTGTTGACACAACTACGAATGTGAGCGCTGCACGTTCGTCCACTGGGTCGATCTACCACACTCACTTTTTCTAAAGAGCACGGTGATGGTGTTCTGGTTATAGCTCGAGATCCGGGATAAGCTCAAAGAGGAGGAGCAGGAGCGCCAGTAGATGCATGCCGAGGATATGGCTACAGAGTGGATCTCTCCAACTCACTGCTCGGTTGTGAATAGGGTATATGCTCTTCGATTTGGGTAATTAGAGCTGGACATTAGGTTCTTAACCAAGCACGATCTGCAATCTAGATATCGGGCATGCTCATGATGCTTTTATTGGCTGGTTGTAGATTCCACTAATAATTAAGTAATCCCATTTTGTTTACTAGTACTCACCATCTCATAGTACTACCACTTTAAATTACAATAGGTTAATTAAGATGGGAGTAGTTGACAGTCCGCTTACAGCATTTATGGAGTTTGTGGTCACTGCTATCTCTATCTATATATTAATATCACTATATTTTTTTCACATTTATGCACGTCCCCCATCGCGCACCTTCTTTACCCAGCAGTATTCACCTCTCCATCGCATAAGCGCAATCTTTGCTAAGTCTGCAACCATCTGGATAGTTGTTTAGGTGATTGCTATTTGAAATAGTTGATCTATATGCCACATTAGGAATCTGGGATCACCATGGATGTAGCCATGGAATTAGTTATAAGGTACAATGGAAATAGGGAGTACATGCTGCCAAGAAGAGTCTTATTAGGATGGGTTCTTGGCACCTGTCTTTATTTCACAGAGCGGTCCTCTACTGAACAATGCAGAGGTAATTTGCTGCATATCGTTAATAAACATTTACTGTTGTTCGCTGGTGTCCTGCATTGCTGAGTTTTTTTAATTATATTTTTAGGTTAAGGGGAACACACAAAATCCTCAGCATTAGATTCATGCACATATCCTTCGTTGCATTGTGAAGTTGAGGTGCTCTTTCCTAATATTTACTGGTTTTGCTGCATTTCATTAGCATCATTCTCATGACCCACCCGTGGTGGAGGAATTGCATGAACACATGCCTTAATCGTGTTTATCCAGTGGCAAGTGTTTTGATGTATGCAGCTGCTTTGCTATAATTTCAGTAACCTATGCGTTGTCCCTGAAAACATTTTTTTTGATAAAGGGCGCTTTATTCCTTAAAATGTCCCCTAAATATATTGATCATTTGGTTGCATCATGATTTGCAGAAATGAAGTCATTATGATATCTTGTCACTTACTAAGGCAAAACTACTGATGTGACAGCTAAGAAGACAAACCCTAAAGTATGTCTCTTCTCATGTAGGTTATGTTTCCCATGTTTGGGCAATATGCCTCATTGTTTTTTTGCCATTTTGCTGCACCACTGTGGAGCTTGCACGATGTGTGCAGCTGAATTTGGATTATTTTTTTTGAAATATGAATTTGGTTTAATTTTGGATTTATTATCTGCAGTTTTCACCTTATTCATATCGCTCACGGCGTAATGGTACTGGTCACTACAAGGATTGGACAATTGCCCTTCTCTGAGAAAAATACAAAGCTCATAGACACATGATTCCGTGCTTTCAAGATAAAGACAAACAATAGGAGGGACAGATTAGGTTCCTGAAAGAAGAAGTGGTGACATCCACTAATCAGATAGCTTATTTGATTGCAAGACGAAATACATCAGTTTCAGTTGCACATGATGCCGCTGTTGATTTTAAAAAGTTCGTCGCTGACAACTTAGTTCCTGATTCGCCTGATGTGGATGGCGATGACCAGATTGGCTAGGCATAACACCGGATCTTTGAACAGGCGTAAATACGAGCTAACAATCTTTTCAAATTGGCTCTAGAAGCAGATGGGACCCTAACACAAATTCGAGATTCTTCACACCCATACAGTCCTGATCCTGCAAAAGATAAGAAAATTTGTAAACCATATTGACCGCTCTACTTTCATTTTGGAAGAGTTTGGGATCTCCTGTGAGGATGACGTTTGTTAAGTTAGTACTAATTTTTGTTTGCTCTACTAGTGTATGGTGCTGACGAATATATATATATATATATTTGATGTACTATTATGACATAATATACGTTCGAGTGGACCTGGTTTTATGTGACTATATTTGGCAACAGGAGTTATCCTATTCTAACTTGTTGTGGTTTTTTATCTTTCAATTTTTTTCCTTCTGAGATCTTTTAATGGTGATGCCAATGCTAGTTGCGAGTGCTTTCTAAGCATGTATTTGTTAGTAAGCCAAAACTTTTAGTTGTAGATTGTGGAATTTCAGGTCGATATTTGAACTCTAAAACTTGATGTCATTTAACAGTAGGCTTCTACCTGCTGGAACATTTTATACCAAGCAATTCATTGTATCAGACGAATACAAAACTTGATGCCTGTAGGTGGGAAACTGAGAAATGCCAAATCGGGATTCTCATTCGTGTTATAAAACGGTGTTTTTCCACAAAAATAAAGTTAGGTTCACAAAAGTTAGTTTCGAGGAAGCCCTCCCTCAACCGAATCAAGACACCTCCTCCGCCTGGACGCTCTCCCTCGACCGGACCGTCCCCGCCGCTCCAACATTGAGCACCACGGCACCGTCGTTCGCTTTTACATATGTCCCTAACCTCCAGCGTTACGTGATTTATGATGTATAGAATACATTTATTTTGGGCATTGCGACGTAAATAAGTTGGTGGATTTTGTAGGAAATGCAATCAGCGTCAGGGGATGCTTTTGCTGCATCGGCTGATGATTGTAAAGTAGAGGTGGATGCTGAAGCAGCACCAGTGGATACATGTGAAGTCGATGCAGAGGCCGATGCTAGTACTGCATCAGAATCTTGGGCAGTGTTGAGTGATGTTTGGAAAGCAGTGGAGGCGCAGTACAGATCCTCGTCGGCTGCTGCTCGATCAAATTTGGCTATGTTGGCTTCCGCTGCTAAAGCGACGACTGTGTGGGATGCTAGGAATGCATCATCTCGTGGTCGTGCTTCTTCAGCGTCAGCGACTATGGCTCGTCATTTTCGGCGGCGCCTACTCCATCTGCTCAGAACTCATCGACCCCTTCGTAAGTTCTGCGTTGGATGTTGTCTCCCCGACTCGCTCCCTATTTTATGTATTCCGCTCTGGGGTTTTTTCTAGAAGAAGTGGATAGTGGTTTAAACTACTAGTACTGGGAACATAAAAGCTATTTAATCACAAACTAGTGATCCGAATTGGATGAAACTTTCACGGGATTCCAACCTAGGCACCTATGATTTGCTGACTTTTTGTCAAATTTTTCCTGAATAGTTTTACTTTGAAGTTTAAAATCTGAGCTACTGTCATACCTTGAATCTAAGATGGAAGGTGGATCTTGGGGCAAGTCACCGTGTTACCTGGGTTCACCAAGTCACTGAAGCTGCATCCATTTTTTCTCCCCTTCTTTATGATAAATCGAGAAAATTCAGGTGGGGACATTTATGTCCTCTCCGGTGACCTCTAAAAATACGTTCTTCATTCCCTTTACCCTGTTCCGACATGGTGAAGCATTTTGGTGCTTTTGCACTATTATAGTTGATTCCTTTGTTGTTTAGCTATTTTGTTGACACACTTTGCTATTTAGGTAGTTTTTCAGATGCGTGCAGTTTATGAAATTTTGATGATAAATTTTCCTAACAAAGTATACGATGCATTGTGGTTTTTACTTAATTATTTTTTAGGGTTGTGCATTGTGCCTTTTGCAGTATACTTCATTCTGATGATGCACTTGTGCTATTTGCATCATCCTACCAGCTTCAGTGGAAGAACATATGCAACAATCAACGACTTCCTCCACACCCATCCTTCATACTGAGGGCATCAGTTGCCCAAAAACATTGGATAGACTTCATGGGAAGCAACCATTTCAAAAAGCTAACCTTGTCACACAATAGAGTAATGCCATTACTTGGATTTTTCACCAATAGCTCTGAGGATGCTCGATTCATAATAGATCATAATCTTGACCAAGCCATCTTCCAGAAGCTGAATAGCCTAGTGAAAGTACATAAAGCCTTCAAACCATATGTACTCGGATGTTGCAATGGTAGGGTGCTACTTCATTGTCTGCAAGGGTCTACCATGATAATGGACTAGGATCCAATCAGTGGAAGTGAAACAAAGATACCATAACCACCCATTTGGCGGAAATGTGAGCATCATAGCGGGACAATTCTCTATTCGAGAAACCATGGGCAATTGTCTTCACACTGTTGCAGCAATTTCTGGGTTGTTTGGATAGTAACCAATGATAACAAAGCATTGGTCCAGAGATACTCATCAGAGTTTGGAAAATGGGAGGACTAGATTGACATGCCGAGATGCTGGTTAAGACTAATCACAGGCCGGAAACTCTCATAGGAGGCATTTTGTACTGGCCAACAATGAAGTCAAGATATATAATTGCCTTCGATAACGTGACAACAAAACTGTGTTATATTGAGTGCCCACATGACACACATGACATTTTCAGACGCAATTTTTTCATAGATAAGAGGCATAATGGATATGTTTCCCTTGTAGTTATAATAGATTTCACTCTATGCACGTGGACCAGTACAAGATCATCAATAGGGAAATGGGAAGTTTGGGTTCCTCATATAAAGGTTGAGTTGGATACTCTCCTTGGCCTTGAGAAATCATGGTCATCTAATGGGAAAGATTCAGTAAGGTTACTCTACGCATTTGAGGATAGGGAAATGGTGTTTATATGGGCGAAGGAGGGAGTATTCGAATTAGATCTTAGCAGTATGAAATGTAAGAAGTTAAGATCTCCTAAATGTTGGTGTACTTTACAACCCTACTTAATGACACCTGGTTAGTGCAGTCATTCATGTGCAACCCTTGCATCTTTATACACCTATGATTTTGTTGATCATTTTGTTCATTTACATCAGCAACTGACGTGATTCAGAGTGCTAAATCAAAGAAATGAAAAGGAAGTCCTGTCAGCAACCTAGTTGATTCAGACTGCAATATCAAGGAGATGAAAATAACACTCGGATGAACAAGAATGGCTTGTTTGGGCAAGCATGTGTTATCCCAGGTTGTGTTATTTGGATCTGCAGTCTGATGTTTGTTTGTTTTGGTAGATGATGGAATAGTGGCGGCATTTTTGTTTGTGCCGTGGTCATGGAGCTCCAGGGGCTGTAATGTTAGAGTTGTATGTTCGTTTTGGGGACCTATGCATGTCTGATGAAACATTGTTTCTTTCTATATATTATTGTATGCATGATGAAACCTTGTTTTATGTGATCTACATACTTGTGTAGCTGGTGTTTGTGTTTTGATAGTATGCAGTAGTATTGGTTTCGCAGCAGCCTTTTTATCTTATCTGAATTAGTACTACCATTTGGTTAGTCCTTCGTATAGATGGGTCTGTGCCAACACCTAAATTATTAGTAGACCTTCTATTTTTATTCTTGAACCGAAGCTACTTCAGACATTTATTTGTTGCCCTACTTGGATTCCTGAAATAGAGAGAGAACGACCTATTTTTTAAAATTATTATTTGGACAATCTACAAATTCAAAATCACAGTCGACCACCAAAACCCACCACCTATCCCGTTTGAATCGGAGGCATCCGTGGTTATGAATCGCGCCTTAAATTCCTGACCAAACGGCGTACGGTCTACACAACCTTTTTTCTATTAAACCTTGGCCGACAGACAAATTCGAAATCATAATCTAGTGGCAAAATAACCCACCGACCCCAAAACATTTCGCGCCTCTCGGTTTCAAACATTTCTAGGAAAAATCTCCCACCCAAGTACCATTTTTCTATTTTTACTTGGACGCTATCCAAATTCAAAATTTTAGTAAGGCGGCAAAATTAACCGCCTACGCCGTGCGAATCGAAGGTATGGAAGTTTTTGTTCAAAAATATGGATATGAATGATTAGTTGATGTGACTCTCTGCCTTGAATTCTGATGATGGGCATGTTGTCAACGCCTCGTTGGGAGACCCCAAAAGCAAGGTGTGATGAGCACAGCAGTAAGTTTTCCCTCAGTAAGAAGCCAAGGTTATCGAACTACTAGGAGGAAGGAAACGACTCAAAGGTGTTGCTAGCAACTT
The DNA here is from genome assembly GCA_023614405.1 of Avena insularis. Lineage (NCBI taxonomy): Eukaryota > Viridiplantae > Streptophyta > Magnoliopsida > Poales > Poaceae > Avena > Avena insularis. Next base: position 266,320,654 of record CM042693.1, on the reverse strand, counting down.
GGAGACCTGCACAACACAAACTCAAGACTTTGCCCCAATGAACAGTGAGGTTGTCAATCACACCGGTTTGCTGTAACAAAGGATTAACTGTATGGTGTGGAAGGTAATGGTGGTTTGCAACAACTAAACTGTAACAGTGGAAGATGTATCAACGATAAAGATTGGACCGGGGTCCATAGTTTAGTAGAGGTGTTATCCTTATATAAACAAACATGGCATGATGGGTAAACAAAATACAGCAAGGCAATTGACAGGACTGAGCAAGGCATAACAATGCTATACTAGACATTTATGATCCTATGAGATTCGATTGGGCAATACAACAAGTGTCAACACCCGGATTTTTAATCCCAGATGCCTGTTATGCCATACATCGCAATTCCAGGATTACCATTTTTGCGAGACATAACAGAATTGGATACCACAGTACATCATCCATTACAAACCATACATAAGGTCTTACACAAATAGGGATCTCATGATACAGTTCTTAATACAACTTCAAGCAGCAGAATACGTAATAATAACGGTAGCATAGGCAAAGCTCCATCTTCGGGGTCACAGGCAATACTGACGATGGGAGATGATCCTAGTTGTCGTAACCTTCCTAGGGTCCATCCTCCAGGTACTCCTCTTCATAGTCTGGCCATGGGAATAGCCAGGGACAAAGCCATGAGTACTCTTCATGTACTCGCAAACTAATACTAACAAGTGAAAGGGGTTTTTGATAATAGGACACTAGGCTCTAGGGTTGTTTTGCAAAAGCCAGATTTATCTCTACTAAGCTGAGAAGCAAGAGAAGCTAGTCACAATTTTATAACTCTTAAGTAGGAATTTGTATTTCATATCACAACCCTGTTGTGGTCAAGTCAAAGGCTCAATTCATTTCACAAGTCTTTTGAAAACATCTGACGGGGGAACAATATGGCCACTCCAACAGTCCATAACCGTGGACGCGGCTATTCAAATAGTTTGACACTCTGCAGAGATTGTACACTTTCACCACAACATTCGATACATCCGTCAGGAACAAATCCTGAATTCACCATACTCAGTATGCGGATAATCAATCCTAACCTTTCAATTACACGCCCTAGTATAAGCACCTCTCCTGTGAGTTTGGCCTCCCAACCATGACCAGCTGTCATCCTGGGTACTGCACAGGTGGACAATCTTCACAAGGTAGCCTCAGCTCAGACCTTGGCCGTGAGGTAACTAATACTAAGATATATAAGCTCAGACCTTGGCCGTGAGGGAACTAATCTTCACAAGTTGTTCGGAAACACATGTCAAAACATCTCAGTAGAATGATCCATCATTCTAAGGTTTTCATAACCATTTTCACCAAGTATTCCCATCTAATGTTGATCAAGTTTTATGCTTAGCACAAGCATCTACAAGTGGGGGTAAGCACTAATGGGGGATAGTAAACTAGTGGAGCTTCCACTAAGTTCAATCTTATGCCTTAGGATGACATAAATATTTTCTAGCTTAGGCCAAATTTTATGCTCTTTATGCAACCTTCAATATATCTTTCTACTACAAGTCACTTAAGTCAACTCTAAGTTAAAGCTTTGATAAAGAAATAAAGTAGAGGGCTTGCAAATAAAACTAGGATTGGTTTATGAAGTGGATATGATCACATATGCTTAAGGCATATAGTTGACATAGTAGCAAGTAAGTATTAGCTTGCCCAATTGCAAGTATAAGCTTGCACATTCAGCTAGTAGTATTAGGCTTGCAAGGTTAACTTGTATAGTAAGGCTTGCTAAAGTAGAGTATCTTGCAAGTGTTAGCTTGCCTTGTGCAGAGCAGTGGTTGAAGTTCTCCTCGGCTTCTTCTTCGTAGTATCCTCCTTCCTCCTCGTATCCTTGGTCGGTACTAGCGTCTATGAATAGATACGAGGTACACAATCACCAAACAATACTTAACTACTTGAATTCATGACACACAAGGGTCCTATATATGATCTAGCATCATCACTAACATTACAAGATTAAATCTTGGTTTAATTCCTATTATTTTTAGAAAATTAATTTCTACTCATTGAAAAACTACTTAATATTTAATATTCTCCAAACCAAACATGGGATCATGTTGACACATGTCATCACCACATATTTTAGTCCATGGGAATGTGATTTAAATTGGTGTCACAATTTAATAAGGTTTTTCTCTTTTATTTTAATTAATTAAAGTGGCTAGAAATGCCTATGTGGCATTCTTTTATTAGTTGGTCATTATTTCTGTAAGTAAACCTATATATTTTTATATATTCTTAAAGGTATGGTTAAATGTGAGTTTTGAGAGTTGGAATCAACTCAAAAACTATTATGGTTTAAATTTGAAAAATGTTTGAATGCAGAAAAGCTTCTGCCTTGTTATTTTTATAATGGATGATCTATAGATCCAAATGACTTGAATCCAACAGGCTTGGATTCAGCATTCCCAGACCTTTCTAAAAAAATTAGTTTCATTAAATTTGGTTCACTGAATCGACCTGGGTTGATTTTTGAAATTGGGTACAGAAGTGTGTTTGAAATAAAATGAAAAAGGTTAAATTCAAATAACTGGGCTGCGCGGGAAGCGATACTGGGCCGGCCTGCTAAGCACAGTGCTTACGCGAGTTGGTTAAGTTGTTGTCCCCATGCGTCAGTGAGACAGGGGGGTGCGAAGCGGTATGGGGCGATGTGGTGCGTTCGATCTGGTTCTAATCCAACGGCTGAGGGTCATCGTCGACGTTGGCAACGCCGGCGAGACAGAAACCTAGCGCGGCAGGTGGGGGTCGTTGGGGGTTCACCGGGGCTCAGGCGAGGGTTGGCGAGGTGGGCGAATGACGAAGTCGACGACGACGAACCTCCTGGTACCGACAGCTTCTCCTGGGGCGGCTCCAATCGCTGCCCCCCTTCTTCTCCAGCAGCGGCAGGCTCCGGTGAAATTCCGGCGAAGTGCTGCTCGCCTTGCTCCGGGAACGGGGTGGCACGATTAGTGAGGAGAGGGGAGTGAGATGGTGTGCTCAATTCGGTTGGGGGTGGCCTCTATTTATAGTCGCGACAGCGAGACCGAACGGGATGGACAGTCGACGGTGGCGTCACGACTACGGGCGGCTAGAGGCATGGCCGGCGGTGGCGATCGCTTGGTGGTATCCTGGTGATGCTCTACGGCTTTAATGCGCACGTAGGGGCGGTGCGGTTTGCTCTGGAACGCGTGATGCTCTACGCGGCAGAGGCGGCGTCTTCGACGGTGAGCGGTGGCTGTGCGGCATAGGGAGGCGAACGGGGATGTCTGGCGGTCTCCTAGGTTGGTGGCGATCATGTATGCACGCCGCGAGGGCGGCGCGCGGTCTGTGGGCGTCGGTCGAGCATGGCGCTCTGGCGCATGCTCGGCATGGTTGCTGGCGAGCTGGGCGCGGTCCGTGCGTGTGGTCCAGGGTTTGGCAACGCTCGCGGCTGGGACAGGGAGTGGCGGTGGACTGTGGGCTGCCTCCCAGACAAGGTTGGCACGGCTAAATATCCTCCTAGCTTGCTGTCTCCACTGGGGTGGCATGCTGAGCTTCGGCTGTTCACCATTGATGTCATTGCCCAGCTTACAGTGAGGCTAGTGCTTGGTTTAACTTTCTAGGTGATCTACTGAGAAGGTTGTGAGCTAGAGAGGGGACAAGTTAGGATTCAATCACTGCTCACAATAGTGTTTAAGATTTTGATGATTTGTGTCTGCAAAGTGTTTGATGAAATGGCCGCAAGAATTCAAGTTTTTAATTTTGAAAAGATTTTTGGTGGGTGTGCTAGGTTGGTGCTGGTGAGTCTGTAGATGCTTGGGTTTTGAAAGTTGAGCTTGTTTGAGTGGTTTTTGAAAAAGTGGGATCTTCTCATATGATAAAGATTAAATTTTGAACTGTCATTTAAACTATGCATTTTAAAGTTTCTGGATGATCACAAAGTGGGCCTTGATACCTTGTTATGAGTACAATCAAGGGGTGCAAAGATCCAGAAAAGTTTCTGTTAAGTTCAGAGAGTTTGGGATACCCAAAGTAGGCATGGGAGTTAAATTGGTCAAAATGACCATTCCCTTTTTTATTTGTTTTGATTTATTTGTCTTTGGGAAAAGTTTGGGAAATGTTTAGATGATGTTTATTTCACCTAAGAATCCATTTACAAGCAAAAGAACACACAAACAAGGTGGTTCAAAAGAATTCCAAATGAAATGCATACACACATGCATGCTTTCATATTTTTATTTAGAAAAGTTTTTGTTAACCCTAAATTTGATGATTAGAGTTTGATGATTCAATTTTAGTATTTTCAGGATGTTACAAACCTTCCCCCCTAAAACAAAATCTCGTCCCGAGATTTGAAAAGGACGAAAAAGATTACCCAGGATTTGAAGAGATCGGGAAACTCTGTCCTGATGTGATCTTCAGGCTCCCAGGTAGCTTCCTCTTCTATGTGGTTGCTCCACTAAATCTTGAGAAACTTGATGCTTCGGGTTCGGGTAGTTCTAAAAGCTTCTTCCAAAATACGGATTTACCAGGGTGATAGTGAATGTTCAGATCGTAATCCTTGATTAGCTCAAATCCATCTTCTCTGCCTCCTATTCAGCTCCTTGTGAGTGAATATATACTTCAGGCTCTTGTGATTCGAATAAATCTCACAACGGTTTCCCATCAGGTAATGTCTCCATGTCTTCAGGTCTAGAACTACGGCTGCGAGTTCGAGGTCATGGGTTGGGTAATTTTGCTCATGGTGCTTCAGTTGTCGAGATAGATAAGATATAACTTTTCCTTCTTGCATTAGCACCCATCCGAGACCGATCTTGGATGCATCACAATACACACCGAAGGGCTTCGTGATATCCGGCATGATCAAGATTGGGGCTGAAATCAATCTCCTCTTGAGTTCTTGAAAAGTCGCTTCACATTTGTCGGTCCATTCAAACTTCTTGTCCTTCTTCAGCAATTGGGTCATGGGTTGGAGATACTCAAGAATCCTTCTACAAACTTGCGGTAATATCCCGTCAATCCGAGAAATGCACGAACTTGGGTTTGAGTGGTTGGGGCTTGCCAATCTTCGACATCTTTTACTTTTGCAGGGTCAACGGCAATTCCTCCGGCTGATACGATGTGACCGAGGAATCCTACCTCCTGTAACCAGAATTCACATTTGCTAAACTTTGCATTCAACTAATGCTCTCTAAGGGTTCCAAGAATAGTCCTTAGGTGTAGCTCATGTTCTTCTTCTGATTTGGAATAAATCGGAATGTCATCAATGAAAACAACGACAAAATTATCCAGGAAGTCCATAAAAATCTTATTCATGAGGTTCATGAAATAAGAAGGGGCATTGGTTAATCCAAAAGACATGACTGCATACTCGTACACTCCATATCTGGTGGTGAAGGTAGTCTTTGGAATATCCTCTGCACGAATTTTGAGTTGATGATACCCAGTTCTAAGATCAATCTTAGAAAACACTTTGGCACCGGTCAACTGATCAAACAAATCTTCTATCTTGGGCAAGGGGTATTTGTTCGTGATGGTGACATCATTCAACTTCCGATAATCCGTACACAAATGGTTTCCTCCATCTTTCTTGTCCACAAACAAAACAGGTGATCTCCAAGGTGACGCACTTGGTTGAATCAATCCAATTTCCAACATGGCATCCAGTTGCTTGTTCAGTTCCTCTAGTTCTGACGGGTTCATACTATATGGTCTCTGGGCTATGGGTCCAGTTCCGGGGATTAGTTCAATGATAAACTCGATATCCCGATTTGGGGGCATACCGGGCAAAACATCTGGAAATACATCGGGGTATTCACAGACTATCCGGACTTGGTCAATGGTAGGTTGGGCTATACTCTTGTTGCACTTGAATCGACGAGGTAAAGTTTCAGATATATGCTCGACTGATATTCCGCCTGTACTGGTCATGGTTATGGCTTTCTTGGCATAGTCAATCAATCCTTTATGTTTGGACATCCAATCCATTCCTAGTACTACTTCCAAACCTTTAGTTCCAAGTACTATCAGATTAGCATAAAAATCTATGCCATGGATTCAGATAGGGACGGCTGTGCAAATTTGCCTAGCCTTGTTTGTTGTGGGCTAGCTGAGCTATCTTTTGCAGGGTGGCTAGGTTGGCTTGACGTTCCGCTCTTTCAGCTTCGCGGTCAGAAGTCAACATTTGCAGACTCTACAACATTAGGTCCGGGGATGAACCACTTCCTCCACGTGGCATCTGAAGATTGAGATAGATCATGAGAAAAGAGGGAAATTTCTACGGTTCTGGGATTTTGAAAAGTTTTTAAAGTTTGACTTAGATTTTCTAGCAACTTTCTTTTCATTCATTCATTCATAGCACACAATACAAACACACACCACAACAAAGAAAAACAGATGGTTTTAAGAACCATTCTGGAAACAACGATACAGTGGGACCGAATACTACTCACTATGATAATGCTCAAGTGCTACTACTCCTTAGAATCGGTGGCTTCGTAATCTTCATCGTCATTGATGAAGGCGAAATCATCCTCATCGGTGAAGAAGTCCATAGCCTGATCCTCCAGAAAATCATCATCATCGCTGAGATAGGAGTAGGGGTCTCCACGAAGATCCTCTCCGGCATTCTCCCTTTCTTCCAACTACATGTGTCTCTCGTGGATGGTATCCTCCAAGATGAGATACGGTGGTGATGACAGGCAATGATGCGCTCCTTCTTGTCGAGATGACGGCGGCAAGCCTTGCGATCCTTTGCTAGCATGGCCATGGTTTGATCCATCATCTTGATGATGGTAGACTTGTGGTTAGAATAGTCACGGCAGTTATCCAACTCCCGCTGACGATCGTACATCATGAAGCTAAGGTGGTCCAATTGAGTCTTCAGGTCAGGGTGGTATGGGGCTTCCAGTGGTTGTCCATTTGCATCACGCCTTGGGCAAAACTCAAAGCGGGTTCCCTTGATCTGATTGATACTCTACCCACACAGACGGGAAAAAGCTTCCTTCATGGCCCTGGCAAGTCCATCGAGCCAGTTGTTCTCTCTTAAGGTAAACTAAATTCCCTCAGCAGTGGGAGGTTCAATCTTTCCTCGGAGACTTGCAACAATTAGCCACTGCAGATCTTCTCCTCCTTGATCATTGAGCTGAGCTCCGAAGAACTTGGAGTGTGGACGCTCCAGAAGTTCCGAAAGCTCGTCCAAATCCCTCTCAAATATAAGGTCGCCTCCATTCCCCAACTGATAAAACTTGCTGTACTTCACGTCCATCTATAAGAATATAGGATGAGTAAGTTAGTAGAGTGATCAATTGTGTCAAAATTTTATGTATTTTGCAAGAATTTTTGAGCAACATGAATTTTCATGAAAGAATCAAAGGGATAAGAATGAGAATAAGTTTTTGTAAATATTTGTTTTCTTTGGTTTTGAAACTAAGTTTTTGATTCAAACGTCCAGTCTAACTAGGGTCTCCTATTGTCAGGATAGCTCTGATACCAACTTGTAAACACCCGGATTTTTAATCCCAGATGCCTGTTATGCCATACATCGCAATCCTAGGATTACCATTTTTGCGAGACATAACAGAATTGGATAGCACAGTACATCATCCATTACAAACCATACATAAGGTCTTACACAAATAGGGATCTCATGATCCAGTTCTTAATACAAATTCAAGTAGCCGAATACGTAATAATAACGGTAGCATAGGCGAAGCTCCATCTTCGGGGTCACAGGCAATGCTGACGATGGGAGATGATCCTAGTTGTCGTAACATTCCTGGGGTCCATCCTCCAGGTACTCCTCTTCATAGTCTGGCCATGGGAATAGCCAGGGACAAAGCCATGAGTACTCTTTAAGTACTCGCAAACTAATACTAACAAGTGAAAGGGGGTTTTGATAACAGGACACTAGGCTCTAGGGTTGTTTTGCAAAAGCCAGATTTATCTACTAAGCTAAGAAGAAAGAGAAGCTAGTCACAATTTTATAACTCCTAAGTAGGAATTTGTATTTCATGTCACAACCCTATTGTGGTCAAGTCAAAGGCTCAATTCATTTCACAAGTCTTTTGAAAACATCTGACGGGGGAACAGTATGGCCGCTCCAACTGTCCATAACCGAGAACACGGCTATTCGAATAGTTTGATACTCTGCAGAGATTGTACACTTTCACCACAACATTCGATACATCCGTCAGGAACAAATCCTGAATTCACCATACTCAGTATGCGGATAATCAATCCTAACCTTTCAATTACACGCCCTAGTATAAGCACCTCTCCTGTGAGTTTGGCCTCCCAACCATGACCAACTATCATCTTGGGTACTGCATAGGTGGACAATCTTCACAAGGTAGCCTCAGCTCAGATCTTGGCCGTTAGGGAACTAATACTAAGATATATAAGTTTCTAGTCAAGCCCTACCCAATCTTCGGGTATTGTGGTTGTACGATAAAATTGGAATGGTATCGCATCCAGACAACCATCAGTTTTATAAAGGGCTAAGGCTCATGCCTTAACATTTTCATCAACAAAATCATCAGGTGTTCGGAAACACATGTCAAAACATCTCAGTAGAATGATCCATCATTCTAAGGTTTTCATAACCATTTTCACCAAGTATTCCCATCTAATGTTGATCAAGTTTTATGCTTAGCACTAGCATCTACAAGTGGGGGTAAGCACTAATCGGGGATAGTAAACTAGTGGAGTTTCCACTAAGTAATCTTATGCCTTAGGAGTTTCCACTATGTTCAATCGGGGATAGTAAATTTTATGCTCTTTATGCAACCTTCAATATATCTTTCTACTAAAAGTCACTTAAGTCAACTCTAAGTTAAAGCTTTGGTAAAGAAATAAAGTAGAGGGCTTGCAAATAAAACTAGGTTTGGTTTATCAAGTGGATATGATCACATATGCTTAAGTCGTATAGTTGACATAGTATCAAGTAAGTATTAGCTTGCCCAATTGCAAGTATAAGCTTGCACATTCAGCTAGTAGTATTAGGCTTGCAAGGTTAACTTGTATAGTAAGGCTTGCTAAAGTAGAGTATCTTGCAAGTGTTAGCTTGCCTTGTACAGAGCAGTGGTTGAAGTTCTCCTCGGCTTCTTCGTAGTATCCTCCTTCCTCCTCGTATCCTTGGTCGGTACTAGCGTCTATGAATAGATACGAGGTACACAATCACCAAACAATACTTAACTACTTGCATTCATCACACACAAGGGTCTTATAGATGATCTAGCATCATCACTAACATTACAAGATTAAAGCTTGGTTCAATTCCTTTTATTTTTAGAAAAGTAATTTCTACTCATTGGGAAACTACTTAAGATTTAATATTCTCCAAACCAAACATGGGATCAGGTTGACACATGTCATCACCACATATTTTAGTCCATGGGAATGTGATTTAAAGTGGTGTCACAATTTAATAAGGTTTTCTCTTTTATTTTAATTAATTAAAGTGGCATTCTTTTATTACTTGGTCATTATTTCTGTAAGTAAACCTATATATTTTTATATATTCTGAAAGGCATGGTTAAATGTGATTGTTTAGAGTTGGAATCAACTCAAAAGCTATTATGGTTTAAATTTGAAAAATGTTTGAATGTAGAAAAGCTTCTGCCTTGTTATTTTTACCATGGATGATCTACAGATCCAAATGACTTGAATCCAACAGGCTTGGATTCAGCATTCCCAGATATTTCTAACAAAATTGGTTTCATTCAATTTGGTTGACTGAATCGGCCTGGGTTGATTTTTGAAACTGGGTACATAAGTGTGTTTGAAATAAAATGAAAAAGGTTAAATTCAAATAACTGGGCTACATGGGAAGCGATACTGGGACGGCCTACTAAGCACAACGCTTAAGCGGGCTGGTTAAGTCGTTGTCCCCACGCATCAGTGAGACAGGGGGGTGCGAAGCGGTATGGGGCGATGTGGTGCGTTCGATCTGGTTCTAATCCAACGGCTGAGGGTCATCGTCGATGTTGGGAAACGCCGGCGAGACAGAAACCTAGCGCGATAGGTGGGGGTCGTTGGGGTCTCACCGGGTCTCAGGCGAGGGTCGGCGAGGTGGGCGAACAACGAAGTCGACGACGGCGAACCTCCTGGTACCAGCAGCTTCTCCTGGGGCGGCTCCAATCGCTGACCCCCTTCTTCTCCAGCAGCGGCAGGCTCCGGTGAAATTCTGGTGAAGTGCTGCTCGCCTTGCTCCAGGAACGGGGTGGCACGATTAGTGAGGAGAGGGGAGTGAGATGGTGTGCTCAATTCGGTTGGGGGTGGCCTCTATTTATAGTCGCGACGGCGAGACCAAACGGGATGGCCAGTCGATGGTGGCGACATGTCTACGTGCGGCTAGAGGCATGGCCGGCGGTGGCGATCGCTTGGTGGTCTCCTAGCAATGCTCTACGGCTTTAATGCGCGTGTAGGGTCGGTGCGGTTTGGTCTGGAACGCGTGATGCTCTACACGACAGAGGCGGCGTCTTCGACAGCGAGCGGTGGCTGTGCGGCATGGGGCGGCGAACGGGGATGTCTGGCAGTCTCCTGGGTTGGTGGCAATCATATATGCACACGGCGAGGGCGGCTCACGGTCTATTGGCGTCGGTCGAGCGTGGCGCTCTGGCGCATGCTCGGCATGATTGCTGGCGAGTTGTGCGCGGTCCGTGCGTGTGGTTCAGGGTTTGGCAACGCTCGCGGCTGGGACCGGGAGTGGCCGTGGACGGTGGGCTACCTCCCAGACAAGGTTGGCACGGCTAAATCTCCTCCTTGCTTGCTGTCTCCACTAGGGTGGCATGGTGAGCTTCGGCTGTTCACCATTGATGTCATTGCCCAGCTTACAGTGAGGCTAGTGCTTGGTTTAACTTTCTAGGTGATCTACTGAGATGGTTGTGAGCTAGAGAGGGGACAAGTTAGGCTTCAATCGCTGCACACAATAGTGTTTAAGATTTTGATGATTTGTGTCTGCAAAGTGTTTGATGAAATGGCCGCAAGAATTCAAGTTTTTAATTTTCAAAAGATTTTTGGTGGGTGTGCTAGGTTGGTGCTGGTGAGTCTGCAGATGCTTGGGTTTTGAAAGTTGAGCTTGTTTGAGTGGTTTTTGAAAAAGTGGGATCTTCTCATATGATAAAGATTCAATTTTTGAACTATCATTTAAACTATGCATTTGAAAGTTTCTAGATGATCACAAAGTGGGCCTTGATACCTTGTTATGAGTACAATCAAGGGGTGAAAAGATACAAAAAAGTTTCTGTTAAGTTCTGAGAGTTTGGGATAGCCAAGGTAGGCATGGGAGTTAAATTGGTCAAAATGACCATTTCCTTATTTTATTTGTTTTGATTTATTTGTCTTTGGGAAAAGTTTGGGAAATGTTTAGATGATGTTTATTTCACCTAATAATCCATTTACAAGCAAAGGAACACACAAACAAGGTGGTTCAAAAGAATTCCAAATGAAATGCACACACACATGCATGCTTTCATATTTTTATTTAGAAAAGTTTTTGTTAACCCTAAATTTGATGATTAGAGTTTGATGATTCAAGTTTAGTATTTTTGGGATGTTACTACAAGATACATAGACCACCATCCAACTGCATCTATGACTATAAATTCACCTTCGGGTTATCATCCGAGCGCCCTCCAGTATTAAGTTGCAAGCAACAGATAACTGCTTTAAGCAAAGTGTGTAAGGTAAATAATCCACTTGTTCCATGAACAAGAGACTGTTGTTTTCCCCTAGTGGCAACAACACATCTACAACCTTAGGGATTTCTGTCACTTCCCTTAGATTAATTAGAGGCATGAACCCACTATCGAGCATAAATACCCCCTCTTGGAGTCACTAGCATCTCCTTGGCCAAGATAGCTACTAGAAACTGAGAGCATGCAAAATCACAAACAACACAAACATGATAGAATTAATAAGACCAAACCATTAATCAATCTGACATAGTAATCTCAATATCCATCGGATCCCCACAAACACAACATGCATGATTACAACTAGATGAGATCTTGATCATGAACCGAGCTCACAAGATCTAAACATGATAGCACAAAGGAGGAGATACAACCATCTAGCTACTACATGGACCGTAGTCCAAGGTGGAACTACTCACGCTTCATACCGGAGGTTGGCATGATGAAGAAGAGCTCTCCGGGATGATATCCCCTCTGGCAAGGTGCCGGGAAGAGCTTCAGATCCCCCTGGTCTAGGGACGATGGTGGTGGCGACTAGAGACGGTTTCGTGAAATATTGATCGGGTCCTTAGGGTTTAGGCATCGGGGCTCTTTATAGGCGAAGAGGCGAGGCAAGGGGGTCGCCAGGGCGGCTGCACACCCCCAGGCGCGGGGTGGGCCCACCTGCACGGCCAGGGGGTGTGGCCCCCTGGTGACTCTCCTCCGTCTCATATTCCGGCTTCGTATTCCCCACGGTAAAATATTGACTTTGGCCTTTGTCCCGTCCAATTCCGAGAATATTGATTTTCTGCTTTTCTGGAACCAAAAACAGAATAAAACAGGCAACTAGCACCGTGGCATCTTGTTAATAGGTTAGTACCAGAAAACATATAAAACCACCTCAAAGTTTAGAAAAAAGCAAAGCAAAGTAGATACTAAACAAGCATGGAACATCAAAAATTATAGATATGTTTCCGACGTATCAAATTCCTAGACAAATAACGTATGGTCTACTACATTATTTCTATTAGTATATGGATGCTAGCCAAATTCAACATCTCAATCGAGCGGCAAAATCACACACCAACCTTGAAGCATTTCTTGCCCCTCCATTTCAAAAACTCTTGGTTTCCAAATGATCATTCTACCCATTGTGCAGACGCCCTATGGGAAAGCTATAGTCCATAGTTTTCTGGAACTTTCGTAATTATTTTTCTTTTCACCTCCATTGTCCCTAATTCGCGCAGTTTTTCCCGTTGGCCCTCCCAAAAATCCTAGGATCCTCCCCCATGCCCTCAGCTCCACGCCCACCGCGCGCACCGACCGGCGGAAATTCCACGGCGGCCTAAGACGCTTGAGCTACGTTCTCATGCACCGCCACAGATCCGTTTCACCGACGTCCACCCCACCGGATCTAGTTCACCGAAAGCTACCCAACCGTACTAGAGCCACTTCACCGGTGTCCACCGAATGGGATCTAGTTCAATGAGTTCTCTGTCCATCACACCAGACCAGCTACACGAGCGTCGCTGTTTGTTTGTTGCATTGCATCTACCTCATTGACGCTCTCGTCCACCACGCTCAAGCTGGCATCGACCGCACGCTTCCGCGACCATCCAAGATCTGCTTCCCCATAACCGCAACACTCTTGGTTATCTGGACGTCACCCGCACAGTACCGATGATGCTTAAACGCCTCTCCGACCAAGATAACCAAATATCCAACCCCATTTAGTTTTCTCAGTAGTATAGTAGTTTAAATCTTGTCGCATTGAACTGCATTTTTGTAATCGTGCTAGTACACACAAGACACTAGACAAACATGTTCTTTGTGCTACATACCAGGTCACTGGACAAGTTGGTTCGCATTCGCTGCTCTAGAAATATCAAGTCATGCACATGTTTGTTATTTTGTTAGGCACATGTTCTTAGCTACTCCCTACATCAGTAATTGCCTTCTATTGTGTAGTTCTTGCAAAATGTAAAGTGAGTGGAAAATATTAGTTTGGATTCCCTTATCCCGAGTTACTGAATCTATCTAGTTCATCCCGAGCTAAGTTCCTTCTATTATATCCTCCCTGGCATTGTTCTGCTATCTTGTAGTACCCGTTTAAACTCACCGTACTAGTTCGATTATAATTTTGTTGTTGCTATCTAGATATTTAAAATATGCAACGCTGACTATTTATTTTTCTTTGCATAGAGATCAGAAGGTAACACCGAACATGTTGGTTTGCACAGCCTCTTCTACAGGTTCACAAGCACGATGTGATTGTTTTCTTATATGGTGTTGGTTCGTCCTAAGCAACGACATAACTATCATCTACTATGTAGTTCATTCGTGGTTTGCGTTCCTACTCTACAAGTTTTTGCATGATGCCATATAATTTCTGTCTCGTTACAATATTAGCTACGAAAGTAACTACATGCCCATTGTGTAGCTCGCCGCAAATTATGAGTCACCCAACTCTCTTGCATCCCAGTATATACTACTGCTTCTATATATATTTGTTGAAATGACCTGGATAGTTTATATTAGCTAAAATTTAAGGAAACACTATGTTCGATTGCTCAATTCATTTGTAGGCGCACTTGTGTAATTCTTGCTTGTCCTTTTCTATAGGTCCACAAGCAATGCCATTATATTTAATATCTAATTGTTCGTCCTAAGTAGCGACATAGCTATCCTATATTATATATAGTTCATTTGTAGTTTGCATTCTTTCTCTACAAGTTATCTTATGATGCCTTTATAATTTCCATGCGGTTCCTAGCTACAATTGTAACTGCATGCTCATTGTGTAGCTCACCACAAATTCTGGATCACCCAACGTCTCTTGTATTTCAGGATAAATGACTTCTTCCATATATATTTGTTGAAATGACATGGCAAGTTTATATTTTCTAAAATTCTAAGAAACAACTTTATTGATTTCTCATTTCATTATAGACACACTTGTCTAATGCTTGCTTATCCTCTTCTATAGGTTCAGAAGAGATGCCACTATATTTCTAATCTGGTGCTGGTTCATCCTAATCAACGATATAACTATCCTCTATTGTCTAGTTCATTCGTGGTTTGCATTCATGCTCTACAAGTTCTTGCATGATGTCATTATAATTTTTGTCTCATTCATTCATAGATACGGAAGTAACTCATGCCCATTGTGCAACTCGCCAGGAATTCTGAGTCACCCAACGTCTCTTGCATTCCAGGATATATTATTGTTTTCATATATATTTGTTGAAATGACCTAGCTAGTTTCTATTTGCTGAAATTCTAGGAAACAGTCTGTTCGATTGCTCAATTCATTTATAGGCACACTTGTGTAATGCTTGCTTACCATGTTCTGTAGGTCCACAAGCAATATCATTATATTTCATATCTAATGGTTCCTCCTAAGCATCGACATAGCTATTATCTATTGTATATATAGTTCATTCATAGTTTGCATTCTTGCTCTATAAGTTCTTTTATGATGCCTTTATAATTTCTTTGCAGTTCCTAGCTACGACAGTAACTGCATGCCCATTGTGTAGCTCGCCACAAATGTTGTGTCACCCAATGTCTCTTGCATTTCAAGATAAACTACTGCTTCCATATATATTTGTTGAAATGACCTGGCCAGTTTATATTTTCTGAAATTCTAAAAACACTTTGATTGATTGCTCAATTAATTGTAGGTACACATGTCTAATGCTTGCTTGTCCTCTTCTACGGGTTTGCAAGAGACACCATTATATTTCTAATCTGGTGCTAGTTCCTCCGAAGCAACGACATAACTATCCTCTTCTCTGTAGTTCATTCGTGGTTTGCGTTCCTGCTCGGCAAGTTCTCGCAGGATGCCATTATAATTTCTATATTGTTCATTATTATCTACAAAAGTAACTGCACTCCCATTGTGTAACTCACCACAAATTTTGAGTCAACCAACGTCTCTTACATTCCAGGATATACTACTTCTTTCATATATATTTATTGAAATGACCTGACTAGTTTATATTTGCTGAAATTCTAGGAAACACCCTGTTTGATTGCTCAATTCATTTGTAGGCACACTTGTGTAATGCTTGTTTTTCCTGTTGTACAGGTCCACAAGAAATGCCATTACAATTCATATCTAATGGTTCGTCCTAAGCAGCGATGTAGATATCCTCTATATATTGCTCATTCGTGGTTAGCGTTCTTGCTCTATAAGTTCTCTTATGATGCCATTATAATTTATATTCGGTTCATAGCTTCGATAGTAACTGCATAACCATTGTGTAGATCACCGCAAATTCTGGGTCAGCCGACGTCTCTTGAATTCCAGGATAAACAACTGCTTCCATATATATTTGTTGAAATGACCTGGCTACTTTATATTTGCTGAAATTCTAAGAAACACTTTGCTTGATTGATTATTGCATTATAGGAGCACTTGTCTAATGCTTGCTTGTCCTCTTTTGCAGGTTCGCCAAAGACGCCATTATATTTCTAATATGGTGCTGGTTCATCCTAAGCAATGACATAACTATCCTCTATTTTGTAGTTCATTTGTGGTTTGCGTTCCTGCTCTACGAGTTCTGGTATGATACCATTGTAATTTCTATCTGGTTCATTCTTAGGTACAATAGGAACTGCATGCTATTGTGTAGCTCACTTCAAATTCTGAGTCAACCAACGTCTCTTACTTTTCAGGATATACAGCTGCTTCCATATATATTTATTTAAATAACCTGGCTAGTTTATATTTGCTGAAATTCTAAGAAATACTTTGATTGATTGCTCATTTCATTGTAGGCACACTTGTCTAATGCTTGACTGGCCTGTTCTACAGGTTTACCAGCGACACGATTATATTTTGTATCTGGTTCTGGTTCATCTTAAGCAATGACATACCTATTCTATACTATATTGTTCATTTGTGGTTTGCATTCCCTCTCGAAAAGTTCTCGCATGATGTCGTTATAATTTCTATCTCGTTCATTCTTAGCTATGAAAGTAACTGCATGTCATTGTATGGTTTATTCTTCTAGTTTATTCTTCTATATATATTTGTTGATATGACCTAGCTAGTTTATGTTTGCTGAAATTCTAAACCACACATATTTTTATATTTCTCGTTTCACGGTAGGCACACTTGTTTAATGCTTGCTTGCGATGTTTGTTTAAAGTGATGGTCAATATATTTGAACCATTAACCAGTAGTAAACTCCAGTTCATATCTCCTGTCATATCAGTTAAATGAGTAGTTTGTCTTGTTTGATGAATTAACTTGTTATTACATAGTTTTAGACTACAATTATTGCTATCACCACTAAAGAGTGGGCTACAATATCATGTCTCAAAGTTGTTTCCGAATGTAGATGTCACTCAAAAGGGAGATGCATGTGATGGATGGAGAAAGCAAATTGAGGACTGCTATCAACATGATTATCAACCGAAATGCTTATTTTTCTTTCCCTCGAGTTGATAATATGTAATAATTTAAAGTAGTTTGCATTTGATGTAATATTTAGATAAAACGCATAGCCTGTGTAGGTATTTAGTTCCATACTTGCGCTAGACAGGTCGAATAGGATACAATATCGTGCTCTGTATTGGCCCGTCTTGTATTAGGCCGACGATGAACATTAAAAATGCTCACAAGTTGTACACCTTTTATGATATCAGAACAGGCTCTAGAAATGCAAAAAACTATAAAAACTGTAAAAGTAGCTGTGAACAATAGGGAACTTTCCATCACGAGACTTCCCCATGATGAAAGGAGTAGCTGTGAACAATAATAGATACAAGTGAACTTACAAATAAAACTATGCTCCCCGACAACGATGCCAGAAAATAGTCTTGATGACCCACAAGTATAGGGTATCGCAATAGTCTTCGCGGGTAGTATTACCCAATTTATTGATTCGACACAAGGGGAGCCAAAGAATA
Organism: Avena insularis; assembly: GCA_023614405.1. Classification (NCBI taxonomy): domain Eukaryota; kingdom Viridiplantae; phylum Streptophyta; class Magnoliopsida; order Poales; family Poaceae; genus Avena; species Avena insularis. The sequence continues at coordinate 266,303,062 of CM042693.1, read as the reverse complement.
CTTGCAAGCATTAACAACTGCGTTGTCAATTCAGCTGCACCTGGAAATAGTTCTTGCTCATAGAAGTTTATCAGTAGCAATAGTTTGTAGTAGCAACAACAAAGCAACAGCAACCACAACAGCAACAGTGAAACAGGAGCAATAGTAACAGAAATGGTAACAGTAGGATTCGAGTGCGGTAGGCATATGGATGTATGGATGGGCGTTGCATGGACGATTATAAACATGTAACTTCAAGATCTAGGGCATTGCAGAAAAATAATAACAAGCATCTAAGTACTAAACAATCCTAGGCATGTGCTCCAAATATAGTCATACGTGCTCGCAATGAGAACATGCACAACATCTTCTGTCCAGCCAGCCCGTGGCAGCGGGGCCTCTAGGGAACTACTGGCAATTAAGGTGCTCCTTTTAATAGAGTATCGGAGCAAAGAATTAACACTCCGTGAACACATGTGATCCTCACACCACAGCCATCCTCTCCGGTTGTCCCAATTATTGTCACTTTGGGGCCTTTGGATCCAAAAAATGATATGTGTACACAACTTGCAGATAAGATCACAAACAATACTATCATAATGATTCAATAATAAGTTCAGATCTGAGATCATGGCACTCCGGCCCTAGTGACAAGCATTAAGCACAACAAGCTGCAATAAAGTCAAATAGCACTATTAGAGATACTAGGCACTATGCCCTAACAGATCTTATTCGATTACATGATAGAACTCATCCAATCCCTACCATCCCCAATCCTACAGCGAGGGATTACTCACACATGGATGAGGGAAACATCGGTGGTTGATGGAGATGTTGGGAATATGCCCTAGAAGCAATCATGTATGATGATATTTCCAATAGTATTCATAAAGTTATTAAGCTGTCCTTGTATGAGCATCGGATGTATATCATTGAATATGTGATTCGGTTGTGGAACTATACATTCATGTTGTTTGTACTAAATGTACTTGGTCATTGAGGTTGTGCTGGACACACAACTTAGACCAATGTGAAAGTCGGATTGATGACTTGGTTCCACTTGTCATGGGCATGGAGATGCTATTCCAGCTTACACAGATTCGGCTAAAGAGTTTAGCAAGTCGGATTGACCCATATTGAGGTACAACGAACAAGTTGTCATTTGTATAACTCAATCAATGTAATCCTTAGACCTGAGGTTGTTGCATAGTCCGAGTTGAGGATCACCGACATAGGTTCTGTCAAAAGCTGATCCGTAACTGGGCAGTTATAAAGGCAGAGTTCAGATCGACTGAGAATCAAGCTGCATGATGTGAATAACCAAGATGGGATTTTGCCCCTCAAATTGGAGAGATATTCTCTAGGCCCTCTCGGATGATATTATTCGAAAAGCATGGCCATGCACGACTCGGTTAAGTGTTAACCGAGGCGATCGACTAAGAGTTAGTTGGGTGAATCACTTATCTCGGATCGAGGAGAGAGTCGGACTATTTAAGGGATGAAAATTATTCACCTATAGTCTAACAAGGTATATCGTGAGGTAAAAGGGACTCGGACGCAAGTGGCATTAGAAAGGCAAGTCGTCATGAATCGTTGGTACTTGGGAGTCGGCAAGTTCTGCTAGGAGCCGCTACCGACTGATCGATTGAGAGTCAGACTCTAATCGTGTCGATGTAGCCATGAGCCTGCGGGGTCACACACTTAAGAGCAGGAGCAAGTTTGGATTGGATCTGAACCGGAAATCAGGTTGTGTTGGACCCGAGCCTGATTTGGACTGAGTCAGTGAGTCGGACTCATGGTGACTAGTGTTATATGGGCTTTAGTGAATGGGCCACATAGTGGATCCCGCATTCACTCGCTATATATAGTGGAGCACCAAAACCCAGAAGGGTCACACGAATCAATCGTTAATAGGTTAGGTCATTCCATGTGTTGGAAACCCTAGCTCCACAGAAGTCCTGCCGTAGTAGCGAACCTAGCAGTTTGCCGCCGGTGCTCCTCCTTGTACGTGTGGATACCAGCAGAGGTGTTGTACGACCAGCACCAGGACGATGGGATCGCAAAGGACTGCACTGCATCAACTGACGCGCTACATCAGCAATCTGCAACTGCGCGTCTAGTGGTAAACCTCGTGGCCTTATACCTAAGCTGGATCTTGGGATCACCACGTTACAGGAAAAAGTTTTGTTTTATCTCTACGTGGCCCAACAGTGGTATCAGAGCGATAGTTTCTGGTTTTAGGCTCGAGATCTTGCATATGTGATATGCGGTTGGCCGTAGATGAGATCTATGTGCTGTTTTGGTGGTCGATCTATGAGATACATCGGTTTTGTACGAGGTTGATTGGATCAACTGTACTAGGGGAATGGTAGATCTGATCAACTGTACGAGGTTGGTTTTCCCGCCAGTGTTTGCACCATCACAAGTCGGGCATTTTTGGTAGTGGGCACATAAAATTGAGGTGCTACCAATTCTTCCCGACTAGGTGGGTTCGGGTCGGACTCTTACAGCAGAAACACTCGGTAAGCTAGACGGGCCTATCAAAATGGTTGTGGGGCTTGGGGAAAATTCGTATGGTAGCCGGGGCATGTGATGGCACCCGTCCAACAAGAGTCGTATGAGATGCGATTGGCAAGGAGTTGTCTACCTAGATCACTTGGCGGCTAGCGGTGATGCTAAAGCTCACTAGCCGACTTGATTATTTAGGATCCTGAATAACTAAGCAACCATCGGAGGGGTGTTGGTTCTAGTGGGAGCATAAATTAATAAAGTGTTTAATATGCTTTCTCTTTTATGAATACATGTCTTAATTGTTTTGCATATTTCTGTTGTAGATCATGGCACCAAGTAGCAGTCACTCTCAGATATCCCACTTCCAGATAAACTAAACGACACTAATTTTACCAACTGGTATCGAAATCTGAGAATTTTTCTCAAACAAGAAAAGAAGGACCATGTCCTAGAAAACCCACTTCCAGATGAGCCGAATGAGAATGCGACCATCACCGCCACCAATGAGAATGCAACCTATCGTCGGGCTAAGGATGAGTCCACGGATATTAGTTGTCTTATGCTTGCTCACATGGAACCGGACTTGCAAAAGCAGTTCGAGAATCTTAAGGCCTATGATATGATCAAAAGCCTCAAAAGTATGTTCCAGGCTCAGGCTAAGACTAAGCGGTATCAAGTCTCTCAGGCTTTGCTGAGTTGCAAGCTTAACGATGGTGATCCACTGAGTCCGCATGTTGATCAAAATGGTTGGTTACGTGCAGTCTCTGGAGACGCTTGGCTACCCCATTAGCGAAGAGTTTGCTACGGATATAATTCCGAACACTCTTCCTAGTGCATATGGTCAGTTCATTTCGAACTACCACATGCATCGTATCGATAAGAAGCTCACTGAACTGCATGGGATGCTCAAGCAGGCATAGGCGGATCTCAAGAAGGGTGCCAGTCAAGTGTTGATGTTGCAGAATAAGGCTATGTTCAAGAAGACTTTTTGGACTAAGAAGAAGGATAAATAAGTAGGAAAGCAGGCTCAGGACCCGGTCCCAAGCGCTCCTCAGGGACGAAGCCATATCCTTCAGCTGGATCCACTTGCTTCTACTGCAAGGCGGATGGCCACTGGAAGAGGAATTGCAGCAAGTACTTGGCCGACAAAGCCAATAGTGGAGGTATGACTTCCGACTCCCGTACACTTGCTTGCAATTTTAAATACATTTATCTTGCTGATGCACCTAATAGTTTTTGGCTATATGATACCAGATCATTTATTCACATTTGCAACTCGTTGCAGGGACTGGTAAGAACTAGGAGCGTAGCAAGAGGCGAGGTTGAAATTCGAGTCGCCAACAGAGCAAGAGTTGCTGCGTTGGAAGTCAGCAAGATGCAACTTCATTTACCTTCTGGATTCATTATGGAACTGAATAATTGTTATTACGTTCTAGTGCACAGTCAAAAATTTATTTCTGGTTCATGTTTGATGAGGCAAGGCTATGAGTCGAATATCAAGAATAATGGTTGTTCTTTGTATTTCAATGATATGTTTCACGACTTTGCACCCTTCCAAGACGGGTTATTTATTTTGAACGTTGATGGTGAATCAGTTTATAACATAAATGGTAAAAGGTTGAAACCAAATGATTTGAATATGACTTACTTTTGGCTCTGTCGGCTTGGTCATATAAGTTGGAAACGCATGAAGAAGCTCCATGATGATGTACTCCTATCTTTGTTTGACTTGGAGTCATTCGAGACATGCGAATCTTGCCTACTCGGCAAAATGACCAAGACATAGTTTGCAAAGAGTTGCGAGAGGGCGTCCAACTTGTTGGGACTAGTACATACCAATGTATGTGGACTAATGAGAACGACACCCAGTGGTGGTTATGAGTACTTCATTACCTTCAATGATGATTTGAGTAGGTATGGATATATCTTCTTGATGAAACATAAGTCGGAAGCCTTTGAAAAGTTCAAAGAATTCCAGAATGAAGCACATAATCAACTGGGCAAGAAAATAAAGTTTCTTCGATCGGACCGAGGAGGCGAGTACATGAGCCATGAGTTTGATGACCATCTGAAAAGTTGTGGAATAGTTCCTCAACTTACTCCGCCAGGAACGCCGCAAAGGAATGGTGTTTCGGAAAGTTGGAATCGCACCTAGTTGGACATGGTACGATCAATGATGGGTCAGACAGATCTACCTTTATCATTTTGGGGTTATCGTCTAGAAACAGCTGCGTTCACACTAAACAGAGTACCATCAAAGTCGGTAGAGAAGACACCACATGAGATGTGGACAGGCAAAAAGCCGAGTTTGTCTTTTCTTAAGATTTGGGGTTGTCAAGCATTTGTCAAGTGACTTTAGTCGGACAAGCTTACAGCCAAGTCGGATAAATGTATTTTCATGGGGTATCCGAGGGAAACCTTAGGTTACTACTTCTAGAACCGAGAAGAGGGCAAAGTGTTTGTCACTCGGAACGGTGTCTTCCTTGAGAAAGAGTCAGTCGGGGAGTCAGTGGGATAACGGTGCAGATCGAAGAAATTCGAGAGGAACCGGCTAGTAGCGAGTCGGCAAAAACCTTGGAGGTTGAGCTGGTCGTGGTAGCTGAGCCGACAAGAGCACCTATACTACGAAGTTCGGCGAGATTACGAAGTGTTTGTGATGTATTACTATTAGACAGTGATGAGACGGGAAATTATTTGGAAGCGATGGTGGGATCTGATTCCAAGTCATGGCTTGGAGCTATGAGATCCGAGATAAAGTCCATGGATGAAAATCAAGTTTGGAACTTGGTTGTCTGCCAGACGGTGCAAGACCCGTCGAGTGCAAATGGGTCTTTAAGAAGAAAACTGATATCGATGGAAATGTTTCCGTATATAAAGCATGTCTTGTCGCGAAAGGGTTCCGACAAGTTCAAGGAGTTGATTACGACGAGACTTTCTCGCCCGTGGCAATGCTTAAATCAGTTCGGATCATGTTAGCTATAGCAGCCTATTTCGACTATGAGATATGGCAGATGGATGTCAAAACAGATTTCCTTAACGGAAATTTAACCGAGGATATGTATATGATACATCCCGAGGGTTTTGTTGATCCGGCTAATGCTGACAAAGTGTGCAAACTTCAGAAATCCATTTATGGATTGAAGCAAGCATCTCGGAGTTGGAATATTCTCTTTAATCAGGTAGTCAAATCGTTTGGCCTCATCAAGAGTGATCATGCTTCTTGTTTATACAAGAAGTTTAGTGGGAGCAAAGTAAACTTTCTAATCTTATATGTGGATGACATATTACTGATTGGAAATGATGTCCAGATGTTGCAAGAAACGAAGGAATCATTGGAAATGAGTTTCTCAATGAAAGACTTGGGTCAGGCAACATACATCCTTGGAATCCGGATCTATCGAGATATATCAAGAAGACTCATTGGATTGAGTCAGAGTACTTATGTGGACAAAGTGTTGAAGTAGTTCAACATGGAATCGTCTAAGAAGGGGTTCTTACCAATGTCCCATGGTGTAAAACTTAGCAAGACTCAGTGTCCTTCGACAACTGATGACCGAAGTCGGATGAGTGTGATTCCGTATGCTTCTGCAGTAGTATCCATCATGTATGCCATGATTTGTACTAGGCCGGATGTTTCATGTGCTCTAAGTGTTGTGAGAAGATACCAGGCTGATCCTGGAGAAATCCACTGGACAACGGCTAAAAATATCCTAAAGTACTTGAGAAGGACTAAGGATATGTTTTTGGTTTATGGTGGTGAAGATGAACTCAGTGTAAAGGGTTACATGGATGCGAGTTATCTTACCGACTCTGAAGATTCTCGTTCGCAATTTGGATATGTGTTTATAATAAACGGAGGTGCAATATGCTGGAATAGTTCCAAGCAAGAGATCGTGGTACGCACAACAGAGGTTGAGTATATTGTCATCAAGGCAGAAAGGAAGCTGTTTGGATGAGGAATTTCCTCATGGATCTTGGTGTGGTTCAGGCTCGTCCAATCCGTTAGACGCCAGACAGACAACAATGGTGCTATTACACAAGCCAAGGAACCTAGACAACACCAGAAGAACAAGCACATACTCATGCGGTACCACCTGATTCGCAAGTTTGTGGATCAGGGTGATATCAAGTTATGCAAGGTACACACGGATGCAAATATTATGGATCCGTTGACAAAGCCGTTACCACAGCCCAAGCATGAGGCAGACCTGAGAGCCATGGGCATTAGATGCTTAGACATGTTATGTCAGAAGATTGACTCTAGTGCAAGTGGGAGACTGTTGGGAATATGCCCTAGAGGCAATCATGTATGATGATATTTCCTATTGTATTCATAAAGTTATTAAGATGTCCTTGTATGAGCATCTGATGTATATCATTGAATATGTGATTCGGTTGTGGAACTATACATTCATGTTGTTTGTACTAAATGTCCTTGGTCATTGCGGTTGTGCTGGACACACAACTTAGACCAATGTGAAAGTTGGCTTGATAACTCGATTCCACTTGTCATGGGCATGGAGATGCTATTCCGACTTACACAGATTTGGCTAAAGATTTTAGCGAGTCGGATTGACCCATATTGAGGTACAACGAACAAGTTGTCATTTGTATATATCCATCAATGTAATCCTTAGACCTGAGGTTGTTGCATAGTCCGAGTTGAGGATCACCGACTTAGGTTTTGTCAAACGCTGATTCGTAACTGGGCAGTAATAAAGGCAGAGTTCGGGTCGACTGAGAATCAAGCTGTGCGATGTGAATAACCAAGATGGGATTTTGGCCCTCCACTTGGAGAGATTTTCGCTGGGCCCTCTCAGATGATATGATTCGGAAAGCATGGATATGCACAACTCGGTTAAGTGTTAACCGAGGCGATCAACTAAGAGTTAGTCGGGTGAATCACTTATCTTGGATCGAGAAGAGAGTCGAACTATTTAAGGGATGACAATTATTAGCCTATAGTCTGACAAGGTATATCGTGAGGAAAAAGGGACTCGGACGCAAGTCGTATTGGAAAGGCAAGTCGTCATGACTCTTTCGTACTTGGGAGTCGGCAAGTTCTCCTAGGAGCCGCTACCGACTGATAGATTGAGAGTCGGACTCTAATAGTCTCGAAGTAGCCATGAGCCTGCGGGGTCACACACTTAAGAGCGGGAGCAAGTTCGGATTGGATCTGAACCGGAAATCAGGTTGGGTTGGACCCGAGCCTGATTTGGACTGCACTGCATCAACTGATGCACTACATCAGTAATTCGCAACTACGTGTCTAGTGGTAAACCTCGTGGCCTTCTACCTAAGCTGGATCTTGGGATCACCATGTTAGAGGAGAAAGTTTTGTTTTATCTCTACGTGGCCCAACAGGAGATGCGCTGGTGATGACAATGGCGATGATCCTCTCCAAATTCCCCGTCCCGGCAGGGTGCCAGAACAGAGTTTCTGGATCCGAATCTTGGTTTCTGGTGGCGGCGGTGGAGCGGAACTCTTTCTGGAAAACTATCAAACCATCCTCGTTTTTTAGGTCGAAATGCAACTTATAGGCGTAGAGGGAGGCCAAGGCGCTGCCTGGGGTGGCCACACCCCGACCAGGCGCGGGGTCAGGTGGGCCCGCGCTTGGGGTGGGTCTGGGCTCCCAGGCCTCCCCTCCATCTCTTATTCTCGCTGCGTGGATCTTTTGGTGAAATATAATTTTTGGCATATTTTCCAGGATTTTTCCTGATAGTTCATTTTCTGCACAAAAACAAGACACCAAGGTAATTCTGCTGAAAACAGCGTCAGTCCGTGTTAGTTATATCCAAATCACACAAGTATAGAGGAAAAACAATAGCAAAGTGTTCGAGAAAGTAGATATGTTTTGGACGTATCACTTGACCAAGACCTTGCCCAAGACAATGCAGATGATAATGAGGCTTCATCTCAGCCAATCGACTCACATACTGGAATGCGTTATGACACGCTGCAAGATGCTAAGGAACACTACAACACATACACGGTTAGGACTGGATTTTCAATCAAGCTCAATAGGAACAGAAGGTCAGCATGCACCAATGAGCTTGAGAAACAACAATATGTATGCGACTAATTTAGGAAACCTAGGAAGGATGATGGAAGCAGTGACAAACCTGATATAGCTAGGCCAGTAGCAGACTCATATTCCTCAAATGAAGAGGACCGGGAAAATGCAGAACTTGCATCTGTTGTTGCTGGGATTGCTTAGAAAAAAAGGCAACAAAAGAATCTGAAGAAGCTGAAAAGAGAGACAATAATACCAACTAATTGCAAGGCAGAGATATTGGTGAAGTTAGAGGATGGGAGATGCACTAGTAGAAACAGGGGCTTCGGTTTAGAGAAGATTCTAACTCTAGTCCCGGGTGGGTCTTTGGCCGTGACAAGTGTGAGCACTAGTCCTGGTTCATCCCATCTCCAACGGATAGGATCACGCTGAAGTTCTAGTCCCGGGACGTTCTGGACTTATAATCCTGGTTCGTGATATGGCCCGAGACTAGAGGGCTCACGCTAGCCAGACCCACGTGTGAGAACCTATAGTCTCGGTTGGTATCACAGATCGGAGCTAGAGGTAAATCACTATTGCCAGTTCGTAATACCAGCCAGGACTATTGGTTTCTCTATATAATTTGTCTTCATCCATCCCCGAGCCTATAGCCTTTTTTCCTCCAAGCAAGTCGTGTTCATGCCCACTTTTCTCCAATATTTGGTGGCAACCGCTAAATCCAAGGTTTTTAAAGGTTAGCAACTTCATAATTTCATCTATCATTGTTAGTTTAGCTCAATGCTCTAGAATTAAAGAGGGATTTCGTGATTTAGCAGTAGAGGGAACTTTAATTTTAGGAAAATTTGGATTAGGCAAAAAGTTACTGAAAATTGAAATGTGCAATTCTAGAGTTTAAGAGCTCAGAATGAAATGAGGTTTTCAATGCTTGATCAATAATTAGCAACTCCACATTTTTCATGTTAAATGTTTTGTCCAATTCAAAAATTGCATGTAAAGTTTTCAAAATTCAAATTGAATGCTATATAAGCTCACATTATAACTTTTATTAAATTGGTCACTGATCTCTATTCATGATGTTGTGTAATTGTTTTTGATATACTTATACAATAATGTAGATGGTATGCGAATGGATGTATGGTACTGATCGAGACTCTAGCGAGTTCATTAATGGCGTGAATGAATTCGTCCGTGTGGCTGATGCAAACAAGCAGAATTGTTTTATATTCTGTCCATTCTCTGTAAGAATCAGAAATATTACTCTGACTAAAGAATCCTTCATTTCCACCTGTTGATTTCTAGCTATAATTTTTGGACCAAGCACAGAGAGAGAGATGTTATGATGGAAGACAGTGAAGAAGAACATGATGATGACAACTATCATTGTTTCCCCCAATACGGTGATACTTCCATGGGAGAAGCTGAAGGGTAGGCTAAAGAATAGGCACATGATGAGTCCGCTGATGATCTTGGTCGGACCATTGCTAATGCACGGAGATACTGCAAAAATGAAAAGGAGAGGGAGAAGTTAGATCGCATGTTATAGGATGACAAAAAGTCATTGTACCCAAATTGGAAAAATGGTCTAAACAAGTTGGGTAGCACACTGGAATTGCTTTGATGGAAGGCAGATTGTGGTGTATCTGACTCCGGATTTGAAAAGTTGCTAAAGCGGTGAACAATATTCTTCCAAAGGATAACGTATTGCCCATCAGTACATACGAAGCAAAGAAGGTTGTCTACTCTCTAGGTTTAGAGGTTCAGAAGATACATGCATGCCCCAATGACAACATCCTCTACCATGGTGAGGAGTACGAGAATTTGGATGCATGCCCGATATGAACATTATTATGGTATAAGATCAGACGAGATGACCTTGGTGATATTGAGGGCGAGCCCCCCTCCTCCCCGGAAGAGGGTTCCTGCCAAGGCGATGTGGTATGCTCCTATAATTCCACGGTTGAAACGTTTGTTCAGAAACAAAGAGCATGCCAAGAGGAATGTAAGTCAGACGGGATGTTGAGACACCCCGCTGATGGGTCGCAGTGGAGAAAAATCGATATAAATACCCGGACTTTGCAGATGACGCAAGGAACTTAAGGTTTGGTCTAAGTAAAGATAACATGAATCCTCTTGTGGAGAAGAGCTCCAGTCATACCACCTGGCATGTGATTCTATGTATCTATAACCTTTCTCCTTGGTTGTGCATCAAGCAGAAGTTCATTATGATGCTAGTACTGATCCAAAGCCCGAAGCAACCCGGCAACGATATTGATGTGTACCTAAGGCCATTAGTTGAAGAACTTCTACAGTTGTGGTGGCACGAAGGTGTACGTGTGTGGGAGGTTTTTAATATGCGGGCCGAAAGTTTATATGCCATTACATCGTGGAGTCCGAGTTGCATGTAATCTAACGGCCAAACAATTGTTTGAACCAGTTAAAGAACAGTTGAACTCAAATGCCACCATCCGGTCAACTCTTCTTGCCCCGCCCTGTCAGTATTCCACGTTATACTTTGTGACTGTGGACTGGTTTACCCCTACGAGGACAAGACCTTCTTCGTTGCTCTACTCTTCTCCCCTATTATTCCCCTCTCCATTACCTTCCTTAGCTTCGGCTACTGGTCTCCAGATCGGAGCTTGTCGTTGCTCTCCTTGCGTTTCCTCCATGTCCAGTCAACCTCCCATGCCCTTAATCGAAGCTCGCCGCCGTCTCCCTTGCCTCGTTTTTCCTAGGCGTCGTGTCAGAGCTTCGCATCCCTAGCCTAGCTTCTCGACACTGCCTAGACCTTATCACACGACGGAGCGTGTCCGGCCGGGCAATCCGGATTGGCCACCGTCCTCGGACGGTTGCGTGCGGCCGCGCACCCTAGGCATGGTATCCCTGGCTTAGGAGTTTGACAAAAATGCTCTCATGTACACCATGCTAGGCACGTGTCCCGCCGTATCACCGGCAGACTTGCTGTCGACTTTTAGGTCTCATATTGGGATGAGACGACAAGTGGTCAATATTGAAGTATGCGCGCCACCATTTGATTTATTCGCCCGGTTCGTGGACAGCTCAGATAGCAAGCGCGATCTGCATTCTTCCCGTTCTTTCGTGTGCTGTGGGGAGAAAATGAGTTTCATGTGTTGGCATCGCACGTGTGGGTGGGACGATCGCTTGGGGCAGCTTTGTTTCTTATATAATCTCGGATTTGATGACCTCCCTTTTGATGCTTAGGAACCATAGGCCCTCAAGCAAGTCATCAGTAGGCTTGGCGGCGAGCTGGTGGAGATTGTTCCACTGAGCGACAGATGGATCATTGAGGTAAAGGCGTTACTAAAATATCCCGACACCATTTCTAAGATGTACAAGGTGGAGATTCCAAGCAGGGCAGGATGACAACTTTGCTGGAAGCTCCCGGTGATCATCCACCCGCAGGAGGTTCTGGAATCGGTACATGGCATTCAGGACCCCGACGAGGCGGCCACAAAGAGTCATCATCACCTGCAGTGTTGGCCTAGAAGGATCGATGGCACATGACCACCATTGTTCCACGATGGAGCGCACAATTTTGATGGGGCGGACCGAGCATGGACAAGCTGGTGGTTCTGATTTCCCTCGAGTGAAGACAAAGGTTTAGTGAATCTGAAAGAATGTTGACTTGAGAGTGGAGAACGTAGTACGTCTAGATCTACCTTATGTAATAGTTTGAACTACTTTAGTATGTGTGGCTACTGAATTTATAGTATGTGTGGCTAATGAATTTGTAGTATGTGTGGTTAAGGATTTGTACTTTGTGTGGATAATGAATTTGTAGTACTTGTGGCTAATGAATTTGTGTGTATAACGAAGGTTAACCTCCTAAAAATAGGGTGGGATGGCATTGATACCGTTGCCGGGAAAATGCTGCTGGTGAGCGATCCGAATGTCACATCCCAAGATTTTCCAAATCTTGTAATGTGAAAATAAAATAAACAAAATAAATTTTTGTTGAAAATCAGGGTGAAAAGAAACTTTTGTTTCTAAAAGAAGACTTAAAATCCCATCTTGAACAAACTTTGGTAGAAGTTTGAATTCAACAAAAATCCAAATCAAGGGAAATGCATTCCTCAATGAATGTATCTGGAAATTTGAGCATTTGGAAAGAAACCCAAAACCCTAAACCCTAATGGAAGGAAATCATTTTCCAAAGTATCTCCAAATCCATGGATTTGATCCATACCAAGTTGATCAACAAATTTTCACAAAGGATCAAGAAAGACCTTAGAAGCTGGTTTCACTCAAATTAGAACCAAAGACAAAATCTTGTGAATATAATAAGATAAGGAAATTGAATTTCCAAAGCTAATAAAGCCCTTACCAAAAGCCACACCAATTGGTGATCAAGAAATCCTAAAGGGATCAAAAAGATAAACCTTGTTAAAGGAAAAATAAATTGTTTTGGAAATACAAATTTAGATCTTTTAATAAAAGACTTTGGTTTCAAATGAAAAGATAAGCCAAATTAATTTTGGCCAAGCTTTTGAAATAAAATATTTTTTTTTTATAAAATGAGTAAAGGTTTATTTAAATAAAATAAAAGGATTTAAATATCCAATTTTATTTAAGTAAAAGCTTTTCCCATTTTAAATGAACACCAAGTATTTTATTACTACTTTGAAATCTTTTATTAAAAGGTTTTGCTTTGATTAAAATGAGTAAAGGATTATTTAAATAAAATAATAAGGATTTAATTATCCAATTTTATTTAAGTAAAGGCTTTCCCCATTTTAATTAAACACCAAAACTTATTTATTTATTTAAATAAGTTTCCAAGTATTCTTTTATTCTTCAAATTAAACCTTCTGGTTTGGTTTTAAAAATAATTGGAAATCAAATGGAAATACTATTAAATAAATCAAACCCTAATAACTAAAGATCCATTTTATTTAATTATTAAATGGATCCTAAAAATAAATAAAAATAATATTTCATTTTGAGATTTGGATTATGTTGCCAAACAGAACCAAATTCAAATGAAAAGTTTGCTGTTTGAATTGATTTGAGTGTTGTTTGAAATTGTTTGAATTAATTGTTTGAATTGAAAACAGAAAAAGAATTAGAAAAAGAAAAAGAGATTAGACAGAAAAAAAAATAGGAAAACAGGAGCAGCCCAATAGGCCCAACTCCAGCCCAGTACTCCTTCCCCCGAAACGTTTTCTTCACCAATTAAACAACCCACGCAGCCGATGACAAGTGGACCCCGCTCCCTCTCCCTTTCCCACTGACCGCTGGATCCCTTTTCCACTATTCTCCTTCCCCACCCCCGCGACCAGTTCTTCCTCCTCTCGCCGACCGTTTTCTGCCTTGAATCCGCCGATTAAATTCGCCTTAACACCGCGTTAATCCCTCGCCGCGATGACGTCTACTTAAACGCCTCCCTCTCCTCTGTCATTTCCCACAGACATCGCCTCCCCTCTGCCCCTAGGCTGCCTCCATTTCTCTCTGTACCGCCGCAGCTCCGACCACCGTCTCTGAGCAATTCCGGCGAAACCAGACCTCCCCTTACCTCGCCGACCTAGCACCCTTACTCCACGCATCCAGACGCATCCTCCTGTGCCAACCATTCATCCGCGGGTGCCCTAGAACCTCGACTCAGTCGTCGACAGTGAGCGCCACCGTCTGCCTTCAGCTCCGGCGAGCCCCACAGGTAGATTCCGGTCGCCCCTCTTCTCCTCGTTCACGCACACAGCACCTCCGTGACCTCCTGCGTCTAACCCAACCCTCGGTTGTTCTTCTCGTGATCTGTAGCGACGAATCCGACAAGCACAGAGCGCCGCCGTCTGTTTCCTCTCCGACGAGTTTCCCCGGTAAGCCAAGACCGCCCCGACCCCTCTCGTTCATGCACACGACTCTGTCTCGATCTTGCGCGTCTAACCACGTCTTCACCTTGCCCTGGAGTGATCCACAGCGACGCCAACAACGACAACCAGAGCCAACCACCGTCGAACAAACTCCGGCGAGCAATTAGTTCCACCCCAGTGCGCCCCTCGCCTCCTCGCAACCACGTCGAGCTTCCCAACGTTCTTGTGAGCCTGGTGAGCATCTCCTCTCTCTCCCTCGCTTTCTGTATCGCCGGCACCGTCAACGACCGACGACTCCGCCGCCAGCAGCCGCCGCATCGCCGCTCCTTTTAGGTCAAACCAGCAGCGACCGTTAGATGCAGATCCATCGGCTACGACAGTTTCACTTAACGCCGAAGAGGTACGCTACCTAAGCCGCACGATCCACTTTAGATCCAACGCTCCACAGCCACGATCCGGCCGAACCGGTACCGACGAATAGAATTACGCCGCGTGTCCGATTACGCTTAAAACAGATTTGAAAATGTAAACTTTGCAAACTTCAAACCTTTGTATCTTTTGATCCACACGTCCAAATTTTACAAATTTGATGTCGTTGGAATCAGCAAGACAAGCCCTAACCAACCCTGCCCTTAGTTTAGCAAATAGTATCTGTTAACTTGTTTAACTTTGCAGATTCATTTGAATGCTTGCTAACATTAGAAAAATCATTTAAAAATGATATTTAGGTTAAAACCTTTGCCAATTAGTTTGTTGTGACCTTGCTGACCATAGGAACCAACCCATAGTTTGGAAATTGATTTTGGAAAAGAATAGAATGGCTTAATTAGTTTAGTCCATTTCTAGCTAACTAAAACTATTTGTTTTGTTTATGAAAATGCTTTCATAAAGAAAAACTTGAGAAAATGTTTGGACCAAACCTACTGACCAAAAGCACCAAGTTTTGCAATAGCAACTCATTTGGTGAACCCTATAGACTAAAACCCTAGTAGACATATTTCTGCACCACATAAAATGACCAAATAAGTGCCTTGTTTTGAAATTGGTTTTTGAGGTGAAACCTTTTGCTAACAACTTTGCCACTTTGGTAAATGACCAATTTGGATCTTACAAAGTTTAGGAATCTAATAGAAACCCTTTTGCAAATGACTTTGCCATTTTGGTAAATGACCAATTTGGAACTTACAAAGTTTAGAAGCCTAGTGAGGACCATCCCTACATTAGAACCAACCTTTGCATGCCTATGCATGACTTTGCCACTTTACAAAAATGACCATTAGGTGTACCCAAATGTCTATGACCCACTAGGAACCACTTTTGCAAACAAAGCAAAGCTTGGCATGCTTGCATGCATTTCTTTGACTTTGTTATTTTATGTGTGTTGATTTGCTTGATTGGTAGATTGAGTTTGTGCCTTGCTTGATTGATTGTAGTGACTTGAAGAGTGTGAGTGTTGCAAGGACAAGGAGTGAACTTATACCCTCTACCAAAAAGGCAAGTGATATTTCATATCTTATGTCCCATTATTTTCAATATGCATTAGTGTTTTGCCAAGTAAAACTTGCATGGTTTTTATTCTGCTAAGTATAGACCTTGCTATAGGAAATCTAGTAGATGAATCCTTAGTAGGATTTTCCTAAGTTAAGAATCCTATTACTACCAAGCTTAGCCTAGCTAATAGAAAACTTGGGTGGGATATATATTCACACTATGAAAAATATTCTAAGTCTGAGGACTTGTGTTTTGTTTAATAAAACAACTAAGATTAATGAATCTCCTGGGTGGAATGGGATTGCATGGTGGTTTTTGGTTGAGTGGTTCACAAGGCCATGGGACTTGGCTTGTGTATCTCACTTGTGGATGGCCACCCAGGAAACAAAGAGATTTGAGATGTCAAATGTTGAGAAACTTCAAGTGCAACCACTTGGCATTATGGGCTCTGCCATGATCTTAGGATGCTGGAACTTAGTCTTTTGGACAGTGGGTGGTAGTGATTGATAGGTTGGAACGCGTCCATTTGACTAAGGAAAGGCTACTGAAGGATCATCCTTGGGAAACCAAGGCTTGTGGGGAAAGTGCACCACCTCTGCAGAGTGTAAAACCTAAGTACTTAGCCATGTCCCTGGTAAAGGACAATTTGAGCATCAAGACATGGAAGCAATCAAGAATCTCATCATTCCAATTTCTAAATTAAAACTTGTGGGTGAACAAGGGTTGTGTGAAATTCTTCAATCTTTGATGGAGAGATGGCTTGGTACAAGGATCTCAAAATCTTAGATTGGGAAATTGTTTTTGCCAAGTAAATCTTCATTCTTTGATTGGTAGATGCCCTGAGTGGATCTTCAGTCTTTGATTGATAGATGCCTTGGAATTTGTTTTGCCAAACAAAACTTATTTTCAAATGATAGGGAAAAATCTATTTTGAGCAATGCAAAGCCTCAACTCCACTTAGCCAAATGCATATAGATGATAGAATCCACTATACTACCAAAGTATCACTTGCCAATACAATTCAGATGTATTGACCCTTGTGGCTGTAACTTATTATGTTGCAGGTTTGTTTGTTTTAGTGAAGATTGATTGATTAGGATTACAAAGCCTACAACCAACATGTCTGCCTGTGGCACTTTGAAGATGAAGGACCCAATGCTTATAGTTATTCCGCTGCAATGTAATGTAAATAGCCAATGAGCTATGTTTGATGTAATAAAATTATGTTATTCCTGGTTATAAAGTTGTATTATGACCTTTGTTTCTCGATATTACATCTGAACTGTGGATCCTAGCTATTGATCCAGGGACTAGCATTGTAAACACAGGGGACTCAATCTTATTAAAGGTTGGGGACGCTACAGAATGGTATCAGAGCATTGTGTTGCCTGTAGGATTTGTAACCCTAGGATTGGACAAAAACCCTTAGAAAATAGGAGTTGTCTTATTCCAAAACTTATTTACAAAATAATCTTGTAAACTCTTTCCTCAATCATTTTGGTTTCAACTCTACTTCTCTTCTACTTCAAACTTAATGGAAAGCCTACCCCATGACCAAAGACTTCATCATGAGCAAAGGACTACTTCAACATCATCAACTCTAATGACTTCAACTTCTTCAACTCCAATGACTTCAGCATTTTTTTAGCATGTTCACCAAAGACTTCAACTTGGATATCACTAAAGAATACAAGTCTTGAGTAACATTTCACTTGAAGGCTAAGGAGCCATCAACATCTTTGAAGTATTTGTGACCAAGAGACAAGAATTCTCCAAGGAAACAAAGATCTCAATCAAGAAGAATCAACCAAGAAGGATGGAAAAATCACAAGTAAACCATGTAGATGGACCACCATATTTTAGTCAAGTCAAACCCACCAACTTATGTGGTGTAATAAAATTATTTTGTTGCCTAAAAATGTGCTTGAACTTTGTTTGAGTGGAGTGTTTGTTTGTGATTGCTTGCACATTGCTTGTGTGAATTGTGATGTGTGTGATTAGGATTGATTCCCTTAGAAATATTTTGTCTATTCTAATCCCTATCCAACCCAAACAAGATGACTTCTCCAAGAAATTCCAACATCAAGGATGGTGACAACAACAACAACCAAGAAGTCAACATGAAAGAGCTCATAGCAACCCAAAACCAGTTGAGCCAAGAGATAACTCAGCTTTTAGCCAACAACAATAGATTAGACCCAGCCATACAAAGGATTTTGAAGCTTCAATCCCAATTGATGCATGGATTGGTTACTCAAGTGATCAACATGAGAGAAAACTTTTCCCAAGGAGCTAATGACAACAAGGATGACAAAGATGTTATTCTAGAAGGAACCCAAGTTAGCATTATCTATGAAGCCAAGGATCATGCACCCAAGGAAGATCAATGCCCCAAGAAGAGAGGAAGATCTCCCATTTATGAAGAACAAGAACTAGAAGAACACCTAGCTTTGGAGAGACCCAAGAAGAAGAAGAAGAAATGCCTCAACACTAGCAAGAAGGATATTACACAAGTGCAATGTTTCAAATGCAAAGAGATGGGACATTATGCCAATGAATGCCCAGAAAAGAAGATGGACCAAATAAACAAACAAGAGGCAATGACACCAAAGGAAAAGAAAGATATCAGCCAATTGATATGTTACAATTGCAAGAACCCAGGACACTATGCAAGCAACTGTCCAGAAAAGATGAAGAACAAGTTGATCAAGCCTATGGAGAAACTCAACCTTGGCCCATGAGTCAAGCATGGAAATAATGGACACAATGCAGAAGTTTTCCCAAGGAAGTTTCATCAAGATTCCAAGCAAGCCAAGATATAGTTTAGTTGGAAAATTTTTAAGGGTGGTAGTACCCTAGTTGTTTTGAACCTGCTTGTAACCCTAGCCTCCCCAAATCTCGGGACGAGATTTCTTTTAAGGGTGGTAGCCTGTCACATCCCAAGATTTTCCAAATCTTGTAATGTGAAAATAAAATAAACAAAATAAATTTTTGTTGAAAATCAGGGTGAAAAGAAACTTTTGTTTCTAAAAGAAGACTTAAAATCCCATCTTGAACAAACTTTGGTAGAAGTTTGAATTCAACAAAAATCCAAATCAAGGGAAATGCATTCCTCAATGAATGTATCTGGAAATTTGAGCATTTGGAAAGAAACCCAAAACCCTAAACCCTAATGGAAGGAAATCATTTTCCAAAGTATCTCCAAATCCATGGATTTGATCCATACCAAGTTGATCAACAAATTTTCACAAAGGATCAAGAAAGACCTTAGAAGCTGGTTTCACTCGAATTAGAACCAAAGACAAAATCTTGTGAATATAATAAGATAAGGAAATTGAATTTCCAAAGCTAATAAAGCCCTTACCAAAAGCCACACCAATTGGTGATCAAGAAATCCTAAAGGGATCAAAAAGATAAACCTTGTTAAAGGAAAAATAAATTGTTTTGGAAATACAAATTTAGATCTTTTAATAAAAGACTTTGGTTTCAAATGAAAAGATAAGCCAAATTAATTTTGGCCAAGCTTTTGAAATAAAATATTTTGTTTTGATAAAATGAGTAAAGGTTTATTTAAATAAAATAAAAGGATTTAAATATCCAATTTTATTTAAGTAAAAGCTTTTCCCATTTTAAATGAACACCAAGTATTTTATTACTACTTTGAAATCTTTTATTAAAAGGTTTTGCTTTGATTAAAATGAGTAAAGGATTATTTAAATAAAATAATAAGGATTTAATTATCAAATTTTATTTAAGTAAAGGCTTTCCCCATTTTAATTAAACACCAAAACTTATTTATTTATTTAAATAAGTTTCCAAGTATTCTTTTATTCTTCAAATTAAACCTTCTGGTTTGGTTTTAAAAATAATTGGAAATCAAATGGAAATACTATTAAATAAATCAAACCCTAATAACTAAAGATCCATTTTATTTAATTATTAAATGGATCCTAAAAATAAATAAAAATAATATTTCATTTTGAGATTTGGATTATGTTGCCAAACAGAACCAAATTCAAATGAAAAGTTTGCTGTTTGAATTGATTTGAGTGTTGTTTGAAATTGTTTGAATTAATTGTTTGAATTGAAAACAGAAAAAGAATTAGAAAAAGAAAAAGAGATTAGACAGAAAAAAATAGGAAAACAGGAGCAGCCCAATAGGCCCAACTCCAGCCCAGTACTCCTTCCCCCGAAACGTTTTCTTCACCAATTAAACAACCCACGCAGCCGATGACAAGTGGACCCCGCTCCCTCTCCCTTTCCCACTGACCGCTGGACCCCTTTTCCACTGTTCTCCTTCCCCACCCCCGCGACCAGTTCTTCCTCCTCTCGCCGACCGTTTTCTGCCTTGAATCCGCCGATTAAATTCGCCTTAACACCGCGTTAATCCCTCGCCGCGATGACGTCTACTTAAACGCCTCCCTCTCCTCTGTCATTTCCCACAGACATCGCCTCCCCTCTGCCCCTAGGCTGCCTCCATTTCTCTCTGTACCGCCGCAGCTCCGACCACCGTCTCCGAGCAATTCCGGCGAAACCAGACCTCCCCTTACCTCGCCGACCTAGCACCCTTACTCCACGCATCCAGACGCATCCTCCTGTGCCAACCATTCATCCGCGGGTGCCCTAGAACCTCGACTCAGTCATCGACAGTGAGCGCCACCGTCTGCCTTCAGCTCCGGCGAGCCCCACAGGTAGATTCCGGTCGCCCCTCTTCTCCTCGTTCACGCACACAACACCTCCGTGACCTCCTGCGTCTAACCCAACCCTCGGTTGTTCTTCTCGTGATCTGTAGCGACGAATCCGACAAGCACAGAGCGCCGCCGTCTGTTTCCTCTCCGACGAGTTTCCCCGGTAAGCCAAGACCGCCCCGACCCCTCTCGTTCATGCACACGACTCTGTCTCGATCTTGCGCGTCTAACCACGTCTTCACCTTGCCCTGGAGTGATCCACAGCGACGCCAACAACGACAACCAGAGCCAACCGCCGTCGAACAAACTCCGGCGAGCAATTAGTTCCACCCCAGTGCGCCCCTCGCCTCCTCGCAACCATGTCGAGCTTCCCAACGTTCTTGTGAGCCTGGTGAGCATCTCCTCTCTCTCGCTTCAGACCGCCGCATCGCCGCTCCTTTTAGGTCAAACCAGCAGCGACCGTTAGATGCAGATCCATCGGCTACGACAGTTTCACTTAACGCCGAAGAGGTACGCTACCTAAGCCGCACGATCCACTTTAGATCCAACGCTCCACAGCCACGATCCGGCCGAACCGGCACCGACGAATAGAATTACGCCAAGGTCCAAGATTCGCTTAAAAACAGATTTGAAAATGTAAACTTTTGCAAACTTCAAACCTTTGTATCTTTTGATCCACACGTCCAAATTTTACAAATTTGATGTCGTTGGAATCAGCAAGACAAGCCCTAACCAACCCTGCCCTTAGTTTAGCAAATAGTATCTGTTAACTTGTTTAACTTTGCAGATTCATTTGAATGCTTGCTAACATTAGAAAAATCATTTAAAAATGATATTTAGGTTAAAACCTTTGCCAATTAGTTTGTTGTGACCTTGCTGACCATAGGAACCAACCCATAGTTTGGAAATTGATTTTGGAAAAGAATAGAATGGCTTAATTAGTTTAGTCCATTTCTAGCTAACTAAAACTATTTGTTTTGTTTATGAAAATGCTTTCATAAAGAAAACCTTGAGAAAATGTTTGTACCAAACCTACTGACCAAAAGCACCAAGTTTTGCAATAGCAACTCATTTGGTGAACCCTATAGACTAAAACCCTAGTAGACATATTTCTGCACCACATAAAATGACCAAATAAGTGCCTTGTTTTGAAATTGGTTTTTGAGGTGAAACCTTTTGCTAACAACTTTGCCACTTTGGTAAATGACCAATTTGGATCTTACAAAGTTTAGGAATCTAATAGAAACCCTTTTGCAAATGACTTTGCCATTTTGGTAAATGACCAATTTGGAACTTACAAAGTTTAGAAGCCTAGTGAGGACCATCCCTACATTAGAACCAACCTTTGCATGCCTATGCATGACTTTGCCACTTTACAAAATGACCATTAGGTGTACCCAAATGTCTATGACCCACTAGGAACCATTTTTGCAAACAAAGCAAAGCTTGGCATGCTTGCATGCATTTCTTTGACTTTGTTATTTTATGTGTGTTGATTTGCTTGATTGGTAGATTGAGTTTGTGCCTTGCTTGATTGATTGTAGTGACTTGAAGAGTGTGAGTGTTGCAAGGACAAGGAGTGAACTTATACCCTCTACCAAAAAGGCAAGTGATATTTCATATCTTATGTCCCATTATTTTCAATATGCATTAGTGTTTTGCCAAGTAAAACTTGCATGGTTTTTATTCTGCTAAGTATAGACCTTGCTATAGGAAATCTAGTAGATGAATCCTTAGTAGGATTTTCCTAAGTTAAGAATCCTATTACTACCAAGCTTAGCCTAGCTAATAGAAAACTTGGGTGGGATATATATTCACACTATGAAAAATATTCTAAGTCTGAGGACTTGTGTTTTGTTTAATAAAACAACTAAGATTAATGAATCTCCTAGGTGGAATGGGATTGCATGGTGGTTTTTGGTTGAGTGGTTCACAAGGCCATGGGACTTGGCTTGTGTATCTCACTTGTGGATGGCCACCCAGGAAACAAAGAGATTTGAGATGTCAAATGTTGAGAAACTTCAAGTGCAACCACTTGGCATTATGGGCTCTGCCATGATCTTAGGATGCTGGAACTTAGTCTTTTGGACAGTGGGTGGTAGTGATTGATAGGTTGGAACGCGTCCATTTGACTAAGGAAAGGCTACTGAAGGATCATCCTTGGGAAACCAAGGCTTGTGGGGAAAGTGCACCACCTCTGCAGAGTGTAAAACCTAAGTACTTATCCATGTCCCTGGTAAAGGAAAATTTGAGCATCAAGACATGGAAGCAATCAAGAATCTCATCATTCCAATTTCTAAATTAAAACTTGTGGGTGAACAAGGGTTGTGTGAAATTCTTCAATCTTTGATGGAGAGATGGCTTGGTACAAGGATCTCAAAATCTTAGATTGGGAAATTGTTTTTGCCAAGTAAATCTTCATTCTTTGATTGGTAGATGCCCTGAGTGGATCTTCAGTCTTTGATTGATAGATGCCTTGGAATTTGTTTTGCCAAACAAAACTTATTTTCAAATGATAGGGAAAAATCTATTTTGAGCAATGCAAAGCCTCAACTCCACTTAGCCAAATGCATATAGATGATAGAATCCACTATACTACCAAAGTATCACTTGCCAATACAATTCAGATGTATTGACCCTTGTGGCTGTAACTTATTATGTTGCAGGTTTGTTTGTTTTAGTGAAGATTGATTGATTAGGATTACAAAGCCTACAACCAACATGTCTGCCTGTGGCACTTTGAAGATGAAGGACCCAATGCTTATAGTTATTCCGCTGCAATGTAATGTAAATAGCCAATGAGCTATGTTTGATGTAATAAAATTATGTTATTCCTGGTTATAAAGTTGTATTATGACCTTTGTTTCTCGATATTACATCTGAACTGTGGATGCTAGCTATTGATCCAGGGACTAGCATTGTAAACACAGGGGACTCAATCTTATTAAAGGTTGGGGACGCTACACCGAAAGACAAGAAATGTTTCATGTTTGTATGCCTCAAACAATTTTTACCAAGATTTGTTCGATCTAGTGTGTGATTATGTATGGAACATGCATGAATAAACCATGCAAGATCAGTTTATAAAATGTTGCCTGAATCTTGTCTGCCTCATATAAGTATGACAGTAAACTGAATTCAACCGCCAGTAGTAATTGAATAAATAGATACATCTTGATAGTATGTCCATACTATAGTATGGGATATCTCCACAAAATGGGGTTGTTGCCTCTACAAAATAAATTCTATAGAGTTAGTCTGAACTTAACTGTTCTACTCTGAAGAAACTGTAGATCTCTACCATAAAAGTTGGCTGGCCAATTGCCTAGAGAGGACGTAAGTTCAGTGATCGTTCAACTGCAACTGATCTTTTTCCTTCCCGCCAAACTTCAAGAGATATGCTATGTTCATACAGTAGTTGATGATCTTGAACCAATCCCAGTTCAGTACGAACATCTGCGCCGCCGCAGCGATCTCTTTGAACATGAACTCCAGCGTCTCGTGGCAGGGATCGTAGGTCCTTGTGAATCTGAACCTGTTTTCTAGCGCTAAGCTGTTTCCCGTAGTCGGCTCCAGCTGTCGAACACTTGAACAAGATGAGTGTAAATGGATGATCGCCGCCGCGGTGTTGCTGCTGATGATGCGTAGTATAGATTATCTTTGCCGCTGACTGTGTGCGCCCAGATTGCCCCACCGCGGTAAGGTCATCCGCACGGAGGCATGGAGGCGAGAGTTTTCTGACCTTGGCACCAGTGATGAGTGCATATTTGCATCATGTTTTATATTATTATTTTGCATTGTAGTGGTAGGATCTTCGTATTTTACGGCATTCACGTGCACCTTTTATGTCTATTTTAACTAGGATCAAGACAGATGATGGATACGATGGACACAATTCTTGGAGCAGTTGTATTGGATAGAAAAGGAGTCAAAAACAATGTAGATCGCTAAATTGTGAAATATCAATCACCAGTAGGAAATCTAAAACAATCGAGGCATCCAGAAGGTTTAACGATGAACTATACAGCGGGAATATATTTTCTGGCCATATAGTTGGCGCCACCTCCGCCTCCTCAAATAGTTTCACCCGTGCAACTAGATCGGGGAGACCACTACTAGGAAACATCACGTCCGTGGCACACCTAAAAAGTACATCCGTATCGCACTAGCAGATAGTGCACTACCTAGTGCATTACGGGTAAAAAACTTACCCGTGGCGCACCAGCTATGAGCCATAGGAAGGGGTCCAGGTGCGCCACGGCTATGTTTTTTGAAAAAAAAAATGCAAAAACACCCTCGTTTTGAATTTCAAAAGGAATCGGGTCCGTGCATCGCCGTCGCCGTGTCACCTCACCGGAGATTGGCCGTGGCCATGACATACCATCACAGGGAGGTGCGGGAGGCCGTGGTTGCGCTAGTCCTCGCCAGCATCAAGGTGGTAGGAGGAGGTGTGGTTGGAGAAAGGGAGGTAGAAAGAGAGGAAGGAAGATAAGAAGAGAGGGAGGAAGGAAGGAAGGTAGGAGAGGAGAAGGAGGCCGTCGTCGCCCATCGTCACTGCTAGGAGGAGGAGAAGGCTATCGTCGCGCCGCCATCACTGCAAGGATAGGTGTTGGGGGTATGCTATATGGGTATCCTCATAGCATGTCCTCTATCCGGATAACCTGGGTGGCCCATTGTTGGTAGCATGGCCTATGGCCTGCTAGGCGGCCCAGTTAGATGGATCCAGAAGGGCGGCCCATGCCATATAAAGGAAGGCTACGAAGGAGTCACCGACGTACCCAGAGCCATGGAGTGCAAGACACGCTAGACTAGTTGTAAGTAGTGTAGGACTTTGTAACCTGTCCTGCTAGGACTTTTCCCTATAACACTATGACCTGACGAATATATAAGTCGGGCCTATGGGAGCCTTTAGGGCATGATAACTTAGACTTTCTAGTCACACGCACAGCGAACCAATCCCTATAACTCGGCGTATTGCCCTTATAGTGATTTATAGCAGGAGTAGGATTCTGCCACCATCGTGGGATCTAAACATGGGTAAGCTGTGTTACCTTGTAACCGTCAACCGTCCGTCTTCCCCCACGTCTCTAAACATGCACTGTGAGGACCCCTCCATGGCGTACTCGTCGGCAATATCACGACAGTTGGCGCCCACCGTGGGGCAAGAGGCGCTTCAGGCACTTCAGCGGGCGAGGACCATGATCTTCACGGGAATCAGCGAAACCGTAGACATCGGTTGTGCTCTCTTATCCGGCATCGTTCCGATCTTCCCTCCCGACGAGTTCTAGATCCCGGCGAAGACGAACCCCATGCGATGCTCGATCATCCCCATCGAAGACATCCACCTCTTCATCGGACAAAGGTATCACTTTGTGGAAGGACTGGACCAAGGTACGCTTCTCCGGCATTCTCTAATGCGGCAGCAGGCTTCGGGTCGTATCACCTTCGAAAGCATGGTGAACACCATCAACAACTACGCAGAGGCCGAGGAGGCAGCTCAGACAACCCTTGCGCTCAATAGCGGAGCCCCTCCGATTCAGCCACCGCCACCACCGCCTCCTGTCGCCATCACCGCAGCTGCACCACTGCCTCCCGTCATCGTCACTGTTGTTGCACCTCCAGCCCCATCACCGAGGAAGCCCTGGCACCCTCCGACTCTGTGATTGACGCACTCTATGCCAACTTCAGTGCATATTCAAAGGAGATAGATTTCAGCCCGGAGGAGCTAGACTCTGCCATGCAGGAGATGGAGTAGGAGTACATGCGCGATGAATAGGCCAACAACACCGTCACGTCCCAAGAAGTGTTTGTCACCATTGGGACGGCGATGGATGAAGATCATCAACCCGTAAGATCTCTGCCTACAGCGCTGGACAAGTGGAAGGGACCACCTATTGCTGCCGACAATGATCACACAAAGGACGTGCCCCCTCCGCCTAACCCAGTGCAACAGCCATAGGAAATCGGCACCGGACCGAGCAACAACAACACCGCAAACCCACCGCCTCCGGCATCTACGTCTGCTGCTGCCAAAGTTACTCCAGCTGATAGAGTGATGTACGACAATCTCCTCGTCGAGCCTATGACCGTCGCTCATATTCGCAATGTAGTCCAGCTTGACGAGAAGTGCCAGCAGCTACTGGAGGAAGCGCAGGCAATGGAAAAGCAAGGCGCAAAGCTTGATCGAGATCTAGCCAACGCACATAAGTCAATAGAGAAAGCTAGAGCAATGGAGGCCGAGTACAAGACTCTGCTGCAGCAGCATAAGGCCAAGAAAGCTCCGGCTCGCGTCATCAACGATCCTGGTGTGCGGCAAAACCTAGGATGGGCTCCCCCGAAGTCGGCACAAGCCAATCCATACATTGACAGTGAAGGCAGGCAGGTGATGCGCACTCCTCTCCTCAACCTCGCCGTCGCCAAGACCCTTCTAGAGCAGGATAGATCACCTAAAGCGGTGGACCAGGTCTATGGCCTAGTGGCCAAGGCGGTGAAACAGCAGGAAAAGGCCACCTCTCAGAGGCTCGAGTCTGACCTAGCATTTTATCAGTCTAGCCACCACAAGCCGCCAAGGGACAGATCTCCTCTTGATGTCGGGTCTCAGACGGGTTCGTCAGAATGAAGACGGAGGGATGCGCGCAACAGGAAGGATGCTATTCCCATATCCTCCGACGATGGAGGCAAGGCCCAACCTCATCGCCCATCGCCACCGCCCCGCTCCCCCTGACATCGCGAAGAAACCAAGGCTCACCGTCATATGGATATGCCCCCGCCAAGGCAGAGCGGCATCATCATCCGCGACAACACGGAGCAGACCCGCCATGACGGAGAGCGCAACCAAGGACATAAGAGCAGGTCGCGCCATGACCCTCCGCGTCTGACAAGCAACCGCGACAAGCATGAGGCGTCATAGGATGGTAACAACAAGAAAGCGAACCCACCACCACCTCCGGATCCATCGCCACCTAGAAGCTACCATGAGGGACGAGGCCCGCGTCGCTCACACAGCCCATCCCCTTATGGCAAGAATAAGAAAAGAAGCCCAGAGCCATACAATGCATGTTCGTGTCTGGAAAAGATCCACGAAACCTAAGAAGGACCATACCTGGGACCATGTTGCTTTGGACTTGTAATATGGTCCGCAACTTACCCCAAAGATTTCTGGATTTACAAGACCATCAATCCCTATGACGGCACCGCCAAGCCAGCTACATGGTTGCAGGACTACGACAACGCGGTGGAGATCGTCGGGGGTAACCCCAACGTCGCCGTCAAGTACCTTCCATCGATGTTGGCAGGCACGGTCCATCAGTGGATTGATGACTTGCCGGAAAGATCCATCTGCAATTGGTTGGACATGCAAGAAGCATTCATCAAGAACTTCGAGGGTACGTACAAGCATCCCTGTACTGTTTGCGATATACAACGGTGCATGAAAGAGAAAGACGAGACATATCGCACCTACCTCTCCTGATGGCTGGATATGAAGAATTCCTGTGTGGGAGTGCACGCCCAGACCGCCATGGCCGGCTTCATCGATGGGTTGGAAAGGGGCACGTTGCTCCGACATAAGCTGAAGCGCTTGTAGGACAATCACCAGCTAGACTTGAACCAGATGATGCAGTTCGCCAGTGAGTTCACAGCTGCTGCCGACGATGCTCGCGACTCTCTGCCGGCAACGGCCGTTCCAACTCAAGCTTGGAGGAACAACAGCACCAAGCGGAAAACCGCACAAGAAGAAAATCAAACCCCCTACATGGTCGCTATGATTTTTGCAGGACGAGGTGATGGTGGACAACTTGGCCGAGGACAGGGAACTTTTCATGGGCAGCAGCGAGGCAGTGAAACTACCTCGGCAGTGCTCCGTGTTCCCCAAACCTACGAGGAGTACCACGATATGTCGTGCCTCGTACACCTCAACGCCAACGGCAAGGCCACCCACACCAATCGCCACTACAAGTTCGTCAACGACCTCAAGGAGGACCGGAAGTCCGGCTACAAGAGAAATCGGAAGAACAGACTGCGAGGCAAGGGCAAGGGAAAGAAGAAGGAGGAGGAGTCCAAGGATTCAAGTGACATGTATGAGGACATTGAGCCCAAGCAGGCCGCCAAGAGCGACGGCGCGGGCAAGAACCCCTTTGAGAAGAAGGCGACAATTTTCCACACTTTCCTTGGCAACCCCACCGCCCGACAACAAAAGACCTACACGAGGATACTGATGACTACTCTACCCACAATTCCCCAGTTCCTGCGCTGGTAGGAGATTCCAATCACTTGGGACAGGAAGGATCACCCAGACTTCATCCCTATGGAAAACCAATATGCCTTGGTCAGCAACCCCCTAATTGACGACAATGAGTTCACCAAATATATGGTGGATAGTGGAAGCAGCATCAACATCATGCACCTGGATACACTGCAGAAGATGAACTTGACGGAGGCAAACCTAAGGCGTACCAACACCATCTTCCACGGCGTAGTTCCTGGTAGGGAGGCTCGGTCCCTTGGGTGCATCACACTTCAGGTTGCTTTTGGTGATGTTAATAATTATCGCCAAGAACACGTAACCTTTGAGGCGGTCCTGTTCAAGAGCATGTACCACGTCCTATTCGGCTGCGACATATTCCACACCTTCTTGGCCAAGCCATGCTTCGTCTACAACAAACTCAAGATACCTAGACCAAATGGTGTCATCACCTTAGCTGGAAGCTTTACCAAAGCAAAGGGCTACAAGATTGGAGAAGCAGCCTTTGCAGAAGTTGTCCTCTACTGCGAAGAATTCAAGGATATCCAGAGCAAGGTCGATTCCTCGAAGATGCCCGCATCGAAAAAATATATCTCCGAATCCGCCCAGCATTCAAGGAAGCCATCGAGACCAAGCTGGTGGAACTTGTGGTCGGCGATGCCTCCAAGACCACCGCCATTGGTACGAACCTGGACCCTAAATAGGAAAGCGTGCTTGTCGAGTTCCTCCGTGAGAACAGGGACATCTTTGCCTGGCAACCTGCCAATATGAAAGGTGTACCTAGGGAACTTTTCGAGCACAGCTTGAATATTGATCCAAAATGTAAACCAGTGAAACCACTTCTACGATGCTTTGGAGATGAGAAGAGACGCGCCATAGGCAAAGAGATAGCTAGGTTACTTAAGGCTAGTTTTATCCGAGAAGTCCTTCACACCCAATGGGTGGCCAATCCTGTACTTGTCCCCAAAAATGGAACCAAAGAATTAAGAATGTGCGTTGATTACACCGGCTTGAACAAGGAATGTCCCAAAGATCCGTTTGCTTTGCCTCGCATTGACCAAGTCATTGACTCGACGGCTGGCTTGGAACTTTTGTGTTTTCTTGATGCATACTTAGGATACCACCAGATCAAGATGAGGAAGTCGGACCAATTGGCCACTTCGTTCACTACTCCCTACATCATGTTTTGCTATGTCACGATGCCCTTTGGGATGAAAAACGCAGGTGCTACATACCAGCAGACAATGCAACATTGCCTACAAGACCAAATTGGTCGGAACGTTCACGCCTATGTGGACGATATAGAGGTGATGTATAAAAAATCAAACGACTTAATCTCCGACTTAAAAGAAACCTTTGATAATCTCTGGAAATACAACATGATGCTTAACCCTAAGAAGCACGTCTTCGGGGTTCCAGCCGGCAAATTGTTGGGCTTCATCGTTTCCCAGCACGAAATCGAGGTCAATACGGAGAAAATCAAGGCAATCTTAAACATAAATCGTCCGACATGCCTAAAGGACATACAACGACTAACAAGTTGTGTTGCAGCAGTTAGTCGGTTCGTCAGCCGACTTGGAGAGAAGGATCTACCTCTGTACAAGTTGCTAAAGAAGGCAGACAAATTCACGTGGACGGACGAAGCAGACGTAGAATTGAAGCATCTCAAGGAGATTCTTTCCTCAGCTCCTATCCTTGTAGCACCCGAGCCTGGCGAGCCCATGTTAATTAACATTGCAGAAAACGACCGGGTAATCAGCATCGTCGTCGTGGTAGAGCGGAATGTCGGGGGGATAACCCCCGGTAGGGTCACGAGAGGGGAAACATAGCACAGCTGGGTTGGCTCTGAGTAAAGAAAGAACCAGGCCGGGTAAGAATGGCCGTGTAAGATAAGCATGAAAGCCGACATACAAACTATGTTGGCCTGCATAGGACAAAGTTGTAACCCTTGCAGGAACCAACGAGCCGAGTCAACCGAGGAAGGGCCGAGTCAAGAAGGACACGTGGCACCTTTCTGAGTAAGGTTCAGGAGGGCCATGGTAAAGCATGTTCAAAAGAGAAGGGCGATGCCGGGTGACACAAAAGGAGCCGGGTGACTCCCAAAGGATGTGCTGACGTACAAGGTAACAACGTGACGCCAAATAGAACAAGAAGCAGCGTACCAGAAGACCGTTAGCTGTCAAACTTTATGGACGGGGCCTCTGGGATTAGGTCAAGCCCATGACCTGTCCCACATTGTAGGGACCAAGATCCAAACAGTAAACCCTAGAACACAAAGGGGTATTAGCTAGCTAGCACTTCCTATATAAGGGAATCAATCTTTGGGGAATCAATCGAACTGCCAAGTCTAGAGAGTTCTTCTTGTTCTTCGTGCATGGCTCGACCGTGTACTCCCTCCCCGGTGACCACAAGCACCCATTCGGACCCCAACTTAAGCCTATCGATGGCATCTGCCATGCCACCACCACGACAGTTGGCGCCCACCATGGGGCAGAAGCAGGTGCTTGATGGAGTCTTCATCCGGATGGGCAACATCATCGCCAAGACCGGCGAGCGCGTCTACTCTGGCCTCATCTAGAGGTTTGGAGCGCTCAACTTCGTCAGTGACAACACGGGTTGCTTCGGGACCAAACCGTTCCCTAGGGGTGGTCGCTTCATCAAGTTCAGCGAGCACCAGGTCTACATCGCGGTGCGCGTGGAGCGCGCATATCCTGAGCACGTCGTCCTGGCGCCGGATCCTCTAACAGCTCCCGTCGCGGGAAAACCACGTCAACTTGTCTCCATGGAGGTAATGATGAAAGCCCCAAACCCCACAACTCCTCCAGTAGTTCCAGTGGTGAATGAGAACGCAGACGGAGGAAATCATGAGGAAACGCCAAGGGCTGGAAGAACAGCAAAGGCGCCGCTGGAAAAACCAGAGAACATAGCTAGGAGCAAGAGGTCTAAGGAGCTGTAGGAAGCGATAGACAAGTTGGCAGAGCCAGTGGCACATGCAACTGACCCGGCGCGTGTGCAAGCCGAGTTGGAGGTAGCCAGGATAAAAGTGCTGGAGAAAGCGAAAGAGGTAGCAGAGTTACAGCAGGACGTGGATATCACCATCTGAGAGCTTAACTCGGCAAATCGAGTCAAGGGCGCAAAGTCCCGGCTTGATGCAACAAGATTGAGAGGAAGGAACCTCAACGAAGAGCTGGGAGATACGACATCGAAGATAACACCAGAGGACAACAATGAGACGGCCATGCGTCCAACGTACAACACAGCAGCAGCTAATCTGCGAGCAGCAGAAGCAGCAATGGAAGAATTACCCCACTTGGAGAGGGAAGCAAAGAAAAGGCAGCAAGAACGAGTCAATGAGTTAGTAAAAGCAGCCAGCATGCTGAATGAGGCGTATTACAGAGCAAATCTGGGTATAGCAGGGAGGTCACAGCTGGTTCACTCGGCGACTCCTGTCCCGGCAAGATCGGTTGGGCACACATCATCCTCACCCAGAGCGGCGCCTAGGCCGAGAAAAGAAAAAGTGTGGATTCTGGAAGAAACAAGCAGATGGTCGCCTATGATCCGGCAGTGGTTCAAGGAAACCCGGCGCATGCACAAGGGGCAAAAAGAAATAATCCCCGAAAAAATGAAAACCAGGAAAAAATTGGGCAGAGAAATGACAACAGATGGCAAAATTTTGCGCCTCATGCTAGGCGCACTACTAGAGAAAAGGCTATAGGAGACAAGCTTATAGGAGGCACATTTAGACCATATGCGCCTCCTATAAAATCGGCGAGGCGCACTCCTTCTCCGTGTGCCTCTAGTATAAAAATAGGCGAGGCGCATATGATAAGAATGCGCCTCCTATAATCCCTATACAGACGAAATCTAGCAGCCCCAAATTATGCGAGGCGCATTCTAGTCATATGCGCCTCCTCTATATCAGATAGGCGAGGCGCATACGGGCAGAATGCGCCTCGCATAATCTGTGTGGGCCCGCGTGTTGGTAGGTGCATGAATATGCGAGGCGCATATGGTTATATGCGCCTCAAGTAACTCCTACGGGCCCGGGCGGAGGTAGGTGGCCGCATAGGCGAGGCGCATATTGCTATATGCGCCTCCTATAGTTTGAATTATAGGAGGCACATATTCAATATGCGCCTCCTATAACCTGGCACCACTTTTTTCCAGCTTTTGGCACATGGAGCCAACTACCACCCCACTCGTGTCACTTCTTCCTCCTCCACCAAGACAAATCTGGTCGCCCCCTCATCCCCCCCTCCTCCTCCCCACCGAGACCACTCTTGGTATGCCATTCAACAAGCACCTTGGGAGGCTCGCTGGATGGGGTCACCGCGAGGGTCAGCGTGCAAAGCATGTCGACATGGAGGGCCGAACCAAGGACTTTGAAAGAGAAAACCTGGTCGCGCTGCAACACCTGCAGGTGGTTGATCCATACATACATGAGCACAATGAGTTTATCAAGAAGAATTACGCTGATCGGGGGCGCCAGGTCCCGAGGGAGGAAGATGTTATCAAGGAGCAAAACTCCGGTTTCACGCGGTGGTTCAGGGAGAAGGTCATATCTAATCCACCGCAGGGCGAGTACTCGGAGGAAGATAAACTCATATTCTAATTGTCACAGGGCGCCTCGCACAACCTCATGACCTATCAGGCTTACGATATCAACGGATACACGTTCTACATAGAGGAAAAAGACAATAACTGCGATTACCAGAACTCAGGGGTAACGGGGATATTCTACACCGTCGACATCCCAGAAAGATACTACGGAAGGATCGAGGTGATTTGGGAGCTCGACTATGTTACGAAGAAGGTGCCGATGTTCCGTGTCAGGTAGGCCAAGAGCATCGAGAAAGAAGATCGGTATTTCACCACCATGGTTATACCGTCAAAGACCACCAGCTTGAATGCACCCGTAAGAAATGAGCCTTGGGTTTTGGCTAGAAAAGTAGACCAATGATGGTACTTCAAAGACCCGTCAAAGCCTAGCCGGATTGTCATCAGGAGAGGCAAAACGAACATTATTGGAATAGACGGAGTCGCCAACGAGCAAGACTTTGACCAGAACGGCGACCCGAAAATAGATGATGGGTATGGCAACCAAACACCATACACCACAACCCTACCTAAGAAAGTACTTCCGTTCAAGAGAAGTAGTGAAGACGTCCCGGACCTAACCTATGCAACAATGACAAAGAAGGGCAAGAAGACGACCATTCTCAAGAAACGCTAGCGCGCTCCGACCATTGTCAAGAACCGTCGTGTGTGTGGCCTACTATTATATATCAAAACATTCTTAATTTTCATTATGTGTGTGTTATAATAATATTGCATTGAGAATATTATGTATCGACAAGACACATTCATTGAGAATACTCACTTTTGTTGTTTTAGCAATATTTAAATATTTAAAATATTTGTAGTATATTTTATAGTTCCTATTGTGTTTGGACAATGCTTTTACATGAAAAATGGCCTTTAAAAAAATTTCCAAAAAATTATTAACCTTAGGATTCGAACCTGGGTGGCCAGTGAAATAGGACAAGGCATGTTACCACTGTGCTGCTGTGTGTTTGTTGACAGAAACTTGCGCACTGCCCTATTTTTCTAGGACTGCATATTATACGAGGCGCATTCGGACCAGATGTGCCTCGCATAATATTATACGAGGCGCACTTTGCGATATGCGCCTCGCATAATCTGGTATAGATCAAAGCCACACAGCTAGCTACACCACCTTTCTGCCACCATCTCACATCTCACGCACACGCGCAGTACAGATCGAAGCCATCGCCGCCGCCGCCGTCTGCGCTCGCAGCAGCCCTTCCTGCCGCCGGCCGTCCGCGCCCGGAGCATCCCGCCGTCCACCATCATCGAGAGGTGAGCCCCGAACCCATTTCCCTCTCCATCCCCTTCCCCCTACCCCTCTTCCATCTCCCTGATATTTCTGCGACCAACCACAGGAGGAGAACACCTTGCCAGCGATCTTCCCGCCCCGTGGAGGAGGATCCCGACACCTCCCTCCCCGTGAAGGAGGAGCTCGCCACTGCCCCGCCTCGTGGAGGACCTACTGCGCTCGTGGAGGACCTGTTGTTGCTGCTGCGCTCGTGGAGGGCCTGCTGTTGCTGCTGCGCTCGTGGAGGACCTGCAACCTCACCTCCGTCCTCGCCGAGCACCCCAAGGTGAGCGTCGCTCCCCCTTCTCCCTTACCCCTCATACTGTAGTAGTAGTAGCAGAAAATGTGAGTGCCGCTCCCCCTTCTCCCTTCGTCCTTGCCGAGAAGGAGGCATGCTCGAGTAAACACTTGGCATGGTGGTTGCTCTAATGACTAACAGCGACTTGCTAGTTGCAATAGTTGACATCGAGACCAATGCTTCAATATGTTGTGAAGCCCTAGAACCTTTCAATATGATGATACTTATAACCACTGATGGAGCTAGAGCACGACGAGGATATAACGAGAAAGATGGAGTAGTAGCAGAAAATGGTATTAAATTGAAGAACTGAATCATCTCAACCAAGGACAGTTGTTTCAAAACCAATCATTTCAATATCTGACATGTGGAATGACTTGACTTGGGTTTCAGAGAAGATGGGGATGCTGGAGGTTGTGGCACGGTTAACAGACAAGCAACCAGGGGACACGAGATTTACCCAGGTTCAGGCCCCGGAGGGAAAACCCTACTCCTGCTTGTCTGCTCTTTGATTACGGCGGAACCGAAAGTTACAGGGTGCGCAGATTCGATCTGGCGTGGATGCGTGTGCGAAAGTATGAGTCGAGTCGAGAGAGTTCCTCCTAGGACATACCCTCCTGGCCTTTATATAGACTTAGGCAGGTCCCGGGCATAGTCCTAGTCGGTTACAAGTTTTAGGGTTTTACCCCTTTGAATTTCCTATCTCCTCTAGTCTTGCTCTCCAAGGATCCGAAGGCGTCATGGGCCTTGGCCACCCGAAAATCTTCATAGGTCAGCGTATGTTTGCTGTGGGCCTTCCTTGGGCTGGACCAGGTATGCTGAAGCTATGTACCCGTAGGGTATAATCACTTGTGGAATGATTTTCCCCAACAACCAACTAGTTTTAGACACCTTAGAAGCATCTGTACACAGATGATAAGTCGAACTGGCACAATGTAAATACTCCATATAGTTTCCATTCAGCTACTTTTACTTATATCTACAAGACTACAACAGTTCATAAAAATTACCAAGTCCTAACTGAATCAAGTTAGTGAGAGTTCCATGAACTGGTTTTCAGACTATAATTCCCAAGTTCTAGTGACTACAGCAGTTTCTTGATGCTACCATTCAGAATAATCTGATACCAGACTACAACAATTTCAGTATAAGCTTTCCAGGCACAGGCAAATTAGCACTCCATTAATCACCGATTAAGCATCAAAGCACCCGTGTCCTTCTCAGTTCTAGATCCAATGAATCCAAACAAGGTACTAAGAACACATACTGGTCTATTGCCAGACCTCAATCTTAGTGTTTTTTCAAACAACACAAAGGAAAAAACAGAATATTGCTATACAAGGGTCGATATGCAATCACATACCAGAGGTTAAGCATTCCTGTTTATGCATTGTTTTTGCATTGTTTTTGCATACCAAATCTGGAGCTTAATTTAAACATTGTTTTTGCATTCCTGTTTATATATAGCTTAATTATCTCTATTTCGCTTTCAGGTTTTTTGGCCAAAAAGGAGGAGGAAAGCACCGACACTTGGCGTCAAGCCTCACGCTCTGTGTGCTCGATCGGCACCCTCGGTGAGCACATGAATCATATATGTGGTGTATGCTGTCCAGATTTCTTGTATGCTGCTGGCAGCAAGTTGTGTATGCTGTCCAGAATTTGTGTATGCTGGCAGCAAGTGTGTGGATATGTGGGAAAAATGGCTGCGTTTGTGTATGCTGGCAGCAAAATGGCTGTGTTTGTGCCTATTTAGGCTTTTTTGTGCAGGTTTTTCTTTTTGAGTTGCCAATGTTTTGCCGGAATGTTAATTCATTTCCGCTTCGGCGAATTTCTAACACTCCTAGACATAGAAAATTAGCAAAGTTCATGCCAAAATTTTCTGTGGATTTTTGTGCTTATTAGTTTCATTTATTTGTGTGTTAAAAAATGTCGGCGGAGCCGGGCCCTTCGAGCAAGACCTTTTGGGAGCAGCAAGCGGAGATGGAATCCCTAGAGGACCCGAATTTGTTCCGCGGGACGACGAGATGGAGGAGGACGAGGATACCTCGTCGGACGATGAGGATATGGGGGACGCCGATGGCGACACCACTACCACTAATGGCGGCGGTGAAGCTACTACGGACGGTGGTAGCGCATCGAAGAAGTCCCAGAAGGATCGGATCCCGATCGTGGTCGACATCAAAAGGTCCATCATCACAAGCGTGAGCCCTAAAGGTGCGCCTTTGGAGCCAAAAGATTTTTTCGGGGGTTACTCTAACCATCTCGCGGCAATCGTCCGGAACACCTTCACGATCAACATGGAGAACCTGAAGGCCGAAGAGAACAAGGGTTTCCTCATCCAGCTTTTCCGGAAGCTGCACGCAAGATACGCGTTCCCGGGTGATGAGGAAAACAAGTATAATAATTACAATCTCAAAGGGAATCCAGTGAACAAGTATGCCCTCGGGAGGATGACCAAGGCCTTGTCGAATTGGAAGGCTCGGGTGAAGAATCTGATTTTCGAGGAGATGCTAAGTTATTTGGAGCTCATCAAGAAGGAGCCTCTGGTCAAGGAAGAAGACTACAATGTGTTCAAGGCAAGATGTAACTCCGCCTTGGTCAAGGCCAGGAGTAAGAAGGGCAAGGATATGAGAGCCCTGAACATTGGTACCCACCATCTTGGCGCCGGCGGTTATAGAGCCGCGAGGCCCAAATGGGATAAGGAGGATGCCGATGCTCGTGCAAAGGGGTTGACACCTCCCTTTGACGACATAAAGGAGGAGCAGGCAAAGAACTTCGTTAGGGCCCGGTTTGCCAAGACGAAAGGGAGTTCTGATTATTCTTCGGAGCCCGCCGGCCCCTTTGCTCCGAGGGTGACGGACTTCATGCAAAAATCTGTAAGTAGTTTGCATCCAAGTGGATTAATTGCGTTCATGATTAATCAATGAAGTCCAGTTTTCTGGTCAAATGCTTCGTGTTCCTTGTGCGCAAGACGAGGAGTGTAGGAGCTCCTCATCCCAAGGGTTAGCGCCACCGCCTGTCGCCAAGTGGGACACCACTTTTAACAGGGCACTGAACCAGACCAAGAGTGTCGATCCCCTGGCGGCCCCATCGGCTGGTCGTGTGGACGGCTTTGGCGCCATACCATGGTCCCAGTAATATGGCACCCCGGAGCGGAATGGCAAGAAGGCCGAAAGCGCCGAGGTAAAACTCCTAAGGGAACAGGTGGAAGCCTTTCCAAATATAGTCCAAGATGCCGTGAAAAAGGTTGTGTGGGCTGCCGAGACAAAGTTCCAGACACAAGTCCAGTCACAAGTCCATTCACAAGTGAACGAGAAGCTCAACACCATCCTTCCAGTCTACATGGAAAAGTAAAACAAGTGGCAGAAGGGTGGTAAACGGGGGCCGCCACCAGTTCCCAACCTCGACAGCGCCCAATCGGACAACATGGCGTGGCCAGAGGCGTTGGTGACTCCTCCAGCGGGGCCGGTGGTGCTGGAGACTCCTCTAGCACGGAGCTTAACTTGCCCGCTGCGGCGAAAGCGCTGGCCCGCACCACCGTGCCATCAGGCAGCCACTCAGCCACCTGCACGGTCAAGCCTGTCGGTGTCGGTGCCTCGACATTGGCCGAGTTTGATGCCCTCAAGGTAACTAACTAATTAAAGCGTGAGTTGGGAGGCTCAACCACACCGATGACTTGATCTCCATTTTTCTAACGCCCGGCCAACATGCCGATCTTTTGCAGGGAGACACTCCTTGCACTCTAATGCACTGGGTGGGCGGCCAGTTGATGGATGTTGCCAAGGGTACTATTGTTCAACCGGAGAACCGCAAAATGCACAATGTCACAATGCCACCCGACATGATGAGGGTCAGATACAGTATGGTGCTTCCGGGCTACGAGCAAGTGGAACCTCCCTCTCAACCTCAAGGATGGGATGATGAGGATACTGCAGTGGTCCTCAATACCGGCTTCGGCTACTTGTACCTATGGCCGAAGAGCCAGATCCGTTTGGGGACGGAGGACCAGCTCAACATCACCCTAGAGGCAGCACAGTCAGCACATGACGAAGACTTCAAGATGGGAGACTTGGACAACATGGCACAGAATCCCGATAATGATGGAGAAATTGACCCGAACTTCAGTGACCAGTTTGTTAACACAAGGTTTCTGATTTGTATGAGACGGCACCATCAGGCACACATCAAGTTGCCGAGACCCAACCAGCACCGGCGAAACCCCCATGCAAGGTGCGCCTCTTCCCAACTAGTCAGGACACGCCGCCACCTGCCCCCTTCACCGAGCCTCCAAGGCCAGTAGTTCCTTTGATCAGCCCTGGCACCCTCCATAAGACGGTTGGTGAGGTGAACGCGGTGGTCGAAGCCGTAGAGAGCAAGAAGGGTCGCAAAAGGAAGCCTAAGGGTGATCGGGGCCAGGATCCAAATCCTCTTTTCCGGGACAGCGCTATGGGGCAAGCCAGGAATCAGCAGCACGTGGCAGGTGTACCGATGATGTGTAAATTGATGCTCGAGGTCGCAGGCTCGCATATGCATAGTATTCATTATGCCTATCTCACAATTGAGGAGCACTGCATTCGCGACAACGATCAGTCATACCTCGTTTTCAAGGCTAAGGTGCCTTCTCATATGCCGTGCTTCGTCAGTGTACCCCCCGAGGATATCTTCTACGTGCGGCATACCGACCTCTTTGACATGTTGAACGGGTTTCGGCTACACAATACCCTGGTCCGGCTGTTCTCCCTCAATATGGCCATGGAGATCACCAGAGACAAGATCCCGGGCATCCAGATAGTGGATCCCTACTTCATGTGTGACGCCGTCCTGAAAGATGCTGAGGCCATAGAGCTGGCGACCGGCTACCTCTCAAACTTCCTACAAACATACTCGGACAAGGATGTGATTCTCCTTCCCTACCATCCCATCACGGAGGATGATCGGACAGGCTGCATGCTCATAAGCTTGAATTTGAAAGACTCAACGGCCTTGTACCTCGACTCAAACAGTGCGATCCGAAAAAACTACACCAATATCAAGAAAATCTTGATGGCGCTCTCACCGGCTACGTCGCAGCAGGAGACGTCAAACCGGCAAGGCCACATGTGAAGTTCGGCGCGCACGTGTTCCACCACACGACGAAGTTCTCCTGCGTCAATAAGCCGTCTGGCAGCGGGAAGGATGCCTTCTACGCCCTTTACCACATGAAGGCGTTCTTCAATGACATGGAGACCAAAACACTGCCATCTAACCTCGTGAGTTGGGCTGAAAAGCTTGCATGTATACAGGCTCGCAACCTCAGGTAGCACTTCTTCAACATCTAGGAGGAGATCGCGGCAATCATGTACCAGGGAGTCATAAAATCCGGGCGCACCTTCTACGGCGGCTATGCACCGTCCAATAGGGAGATAGAAGAACGCTTAGCGTAGCAGGGTGACGATAGGATGTTCATGCAGATGGTGAAAACTCGGTCGGGCTTCATCAATGCCCCCCCAAAGCCGACTCAAGAGCCGAAGAAGACTTCATGATTGCATTGCCTGGGTACCTAGCTGTTAGTTCCAAACTCGTGTTGTAACCTCTTATCACTATGTTAAACTTGCCTAGCAAAACCTCTAGAGTATGTTTCGTCAACTGTTGAACTTGATTGTGAGAGACACTAGCTAGTTATTAGTGTTACGAACTATTTTAAGTGCTTGTTGTTTTTCATTCGTCATTGCTTCCCTACTTGTGGTTTGCTTTCTTTATCTTTCTTGGAAATGTCGATGATTAGAACATGTTGTGGCGGATCTGGTGTGCCAAGTAGTCTAGTAATTTGGGCATATATTCTACTTGACGCACAAGATCTAACAACGAGCATTATTATTTCCGTGCCCAACCTAAGTATGAGGTACTAATCCAAGTCATTCTTGGTTTGCTTTTTTGGTCTTTCTTCGAAACTCCGATGATTAGAACATGATTTCTTACATTTTGTTGCACCCATATATATGCATGATTCTGTCTTGTGAACTGTTAGCTATTTCTTTCCACTGACATAAGTAATATCATCTTTATTATGTGTAGGAGATGGCGAAGAAGTGTTATGTCGTGTACAACGGTCGGGTTCCAGGTGTGTACGAGGAGTGGAAAGACTGCCAGAAGCAAGTGAACAACTTCTCGGGCAACAACTACCAAGGCTATGAGAGTAGAGAGGTGGCGGAAGAGAAGTGGAGGATGCA
Source organism: Avena insularis (assembly GCA_023614405.1). Taxonomy (NCBI): domain Eukaryota; kingdom Viridiplantae; phylum Streptophyta; class Magnoliopsida; order Poales; family Poaceae; genus Avena; species Avena insularis. The sequence goes on along the minus strand of CM042693.1, from coordinate 266,261,910 downwards.
TGGAAGGAAGAAGTGGAGGAACTTCCTAGTGATCACCACCTTGTTGCTCTTTATGGTAGGTTATGTGCTCTACTTCATCTAGGTAGAGCTTCGTCATTGGAGTTGTAATGTGATTGTGAACTTGTTCTCGGAGGTGTGAACTTGTGGCACAAACACTTGATGTATGAACTTGTATGTCATAATTGATGTGTAATGTATTGTATTCATGTTGGTTCTATTATCCTTTGGCAAATTGCAAGTTTCTGAAAATTTTTGTGCTGTTTATACTGTATTCTGGACTATAATGTATATTTGAATATCTGTATACTGTTATTTATAGTGGTCTGTAAAACTTGAATTTCGAAAATATTATAGGAGGCGCATATAGGACACTATAGGAGGCGCATATACTATAAATATACGAGGCGCATTGTGAAACATATGCGAGGCGTATATGATATGCACCTCCTATACTTCACATATGCGAGGCGCATATCGATATGCGCCTCCTATAATTCACATATGCGAGGCGCATATCGATATGCGCCTCGCATATGTGAAGTATAGGATATGCGCCTCGCATAAAAAATAGGCGAGGCTCAAAGTTAGAGGCGCATATGATATGCACCTCGCATAAGCTTTTAGGTGCGCCTCGCCTAAGGTTTTCTCTAGTAGTGGCGCGGAACTCACTCGGAAGGAGGAGGAAATCCAGCTCCGAATAACACAACAGCTCAGCCGGAAAGAAAACAGCAAAGCGCGGGAAAGACAGTTCAACAGCCTACTGACCTGAACGCGAATAAGTATAATGATGGTTACTCGACTATGGTAAATGACGGGTATGAACTGCCGGATCATGCATATCAAGCAATGGGAGCAAGATGCAAGGCTGAAGCTTGACCGCATAAAAATGGCAGAGATAATTGAATCGCAAGGTCCGGATGGTCCATCGTGCTTTGGCCCAAGGATCATGAAGGATCCACCGGTGCCAAATTTCCAGCTGGCCAGAGGGACAAAAACGTATGATGGAAGCACAAATCCAGAGGACTGGCTCATAGATTATGGAACCACTATGAAGATCGTGCATGGAAACTTGAGATGGGCAGTACGTTACGTGCGCATATGCTGGAAGGACCAGCTCGGGTATGGTTGAACAATTTGCCACCCGGAAGCATCAACAGTTGGATCGATTTTCACGACGCTTTCGTGAGCAATTTCACGAGCACTTACAAGAGGCCGAATCGCACACAACAACTAGCAATGTGCAAGCAAAGACCGAATGAGACAGAAAGGGAATTCCTCACAAGGTGGTGTATGATGCATAACTCTTGTGAAGGGGTAATCGAGTCACAAGAAATCGCATGGTTTCCACAAGGATGTAGACATGGAAGTGTGTTGTGGCAAAGGTTACAAAGAGATATGCCGGAAAGCTTGGCAGAGACGATAAGAATCGCCGACTCGTATGCGTTAGGAGATCCGACTCAGCCGTTGCTCATGTCGGCAGACGGGATGACTGAGACTCAGATCTATGACGTTGCCGGGTCGCAAAGGCGCCAGGAAAGATCCGAATACAGAATCAAGATAAGAGATGAAAGACCATATTACAGATATGGTTCGACTCTGGTTGCGGCTGTGATTCAGAATCATCCAGATGCTGGAAGCAGTCAGTGTCGAAGGACGAATGGTCAACAACAATGGGTGCCAAAGAATAACGGCAAAAGGCCATACGATTAGAGGAAGCAGTATCAGGACCGACAAAAATACACCTACGAGATGATGCTGGATCAGACATGTAAGTTTCACACGCCTAGTCCGAGTAAACCAGCCAATCACACGACGAGGCAATGCACTTGGTTTCAGAAGGGAGATATAGTGGACTCGCCGAATAAGCTGCTTCCACCACCTCCCCCTCCACCAGTTACAGGAGGAAATGCTCAAGCAGTAGGAGCAGATAACAGGTATGGAAACAGGAAGCCGAGGTATCATAATCAAGAAAGAAGAGAAGCTGTGCACGAGGTGCACAATCCAAGAGGTGACGACTCTCATGTCGGCCACGGAACAAGAAATGAGTACGGAGAACATCACCAGAGCTATGTTGTCTTTGTCACAGATCCAAATGACAAGAAGAGCCAGCAGCGACGAATGATTCCACAATGCCGACAATTCCCAAGTACATGCATTGGTCTGAGCAAGAGATAACTTGGAGTATAAAAGATCACCCCAAGATCATGCCAACCCCTGGAGGATATGCTCTGGTTTTGGATCCAACATTCATGGGACTAGATATCAATGTGATTTTTTCAAATGTATTGATCGATGATGGCAGTAGCATCAACATCATGTACAAGGATACCATGCTCAAGTTAGGCATTACCATGAACATGCTGGAGCCGACTAAGACAACTTTCCACGGTATCGTGTTGGGACTGTCCTATGAGCCAATTGGAAAGATCTGGGTCGACGTCTTATTCGGCAACAGAGAAAATTGTCGCACTGAAGCTATAGAGTTCGAGGTGGTAGATTTGGTCAGCTCATATCATGCCTTACTCGGCAGGACGGCTATGGCAAAGTTCATGGCTACTCCTCACATCGCTTACTTGAAGATGAAGCTGCAAGGCCCATGTGGGGTGATCGCAGTTGAAGGAGATTACAAAATATCTATTGCTTGTGCCTGAGCCGGATCTTCACTGGCCGAGTCACTCGTCATAGCACAAGAGAAAAGTCAGATGTTGGAAGTGGCAGCATTGGACAAAGCAGCACAGATGTCCATGTCGGCACTCACCAACCCGCATGGTAGTGTGTCATTTCAAGCTACCAAGGAAACCAAGAAGGTGCAGGTGGATGAAACTTTCCCAGAGCGCACAGTTACCATTTGGGCTGGCCTTACAGACAAATAGGAAAACGAGCTCACCAGCTTCCTCCGTGAGAATCGGGACATCTTTGCATGGTCCACTCAAGATCTGCAAGGAGTTCCGAGGGAGCTGGCTGAGCACTCTCTTCATGTAAGGCCAGATGCAAAGCCGGTGAAGCAACCCCTCCGCCGCTTCACCGAAGATAGGAGGAAAGTAATAGCTGCCGAGATTGCAAGACTTTTAGCTGCTGGATTCATCATGGAAGTACTGCACCCGGACTGGTTGTCAAATCCCGTCTTGGTCGAAAAGAAAAAAGACGACCCAAACGTGGAAGTAGTATGGCGCATGTGTATTGATTACACGAACCTCAATAAGGCGTGTCCAAAAGATCCATTTCCTCTGCCTCGGATCGATCAAGTCATAGATTCTACTGCTGGGTGTGAGTTGTTGTCGTTTGTGGATGCATATTCAGGATTCCATCAGATACCACTGAATCCAAATGATCAAATAAAGACAGCTTTTATCACCCCGTACGGGGCTTATTGCTATCGCACCATGCCATTCGGATTGAGAAATGCAGGCGCAACATATCAAAGATGCATGCAAAAATGCTTGCAAGATCAATTGGACAAAAATGTTCAAGTATACGTTGATGACATGGTAATAAAAACCAAACAAATTCATACTCTAATTGAGGGCTTGCGTCAAACATTCACAAACTTGAGAAGATTCCGGATGAAGCTTAACCCGGAAAAATGTGCATTTGGTGTCCCGGCTGGCAAGTTACTCGGATTCCTTGTATCCAGCCGAGGAATCGAAGCTAACCCGACAAAGATCAGGGCCATCAAAAGAATGGAATTGCCAAAACCCTTAATGATGTCCAGAAGTTTACTGGATGCCTGGCCTTGTTGAGCAGGTTTGTTAGTCGGCTAGCTGAAAAATCCCTACCACTATATCAGCTGATGAAGAAATCAAACAAATTCACTTGGACACAGCAAGCTGATAGCGCTTCCATGAATTAAAGAAAATGTTGGCAACAACACCAATATTAGCGTCACCATTATCCAAGGAGCCAATGTTGCTCTATGTCGCCGCAACCAACAGAGTTGTAAGTGCAGTAATAGTTGGTGAACATGAACAAGGGGGCAAATCAGTCCAAAGACCGGTGTATTACTTGAGCGAAGTGATCTCTGTCTCAAAACAGAATTACCCGCCTTATCAGAAGATGACATATGGGGTATATATGGTAGCAAAGAAGCTGAAACATTATTTTCAAGAACACCCAATCTGGGTAATATGCGAGGCACCTATCTCAGATATACTGGACAGAAAAGATGCCAGCGGCCGAGTCGCCAAATGGGCCATCAAACTGGCACCATACACTCTACAATATGATAGGCGAGATGCAATAAAATCTCAAGTTGTTGCGGATTTCTTTGTAGAATGGATGGAAATGCAGTACGAACCACCACTGCCAGATCCAAATTACTAGAAAATGCATTTTGACGGGTCCAAGACGAAAATGGGTCTAGGCGCCGGGATAGTGCTCATATCTCCAATGAGGGGTCAACTGAGGTATGTGTTGAATATTCATTTTGCTGCTTCTAACAACGTTGCCGAGTATGAAGCATTTGTCCATGGCATTAAAGTAGCCAAGCAAATTGGTATCAGAAGGATCATGTGTTTTGGCGATTCGGAATTGGTGATTCAGCAAGTGTCTGGACATTGGGATGCGCTGGACGCAAACATGGCATTATATCGTTTCCACGTACAACAAATTTTGGGATATTTTGACAGTTGTGAATTTCATCACATTCCTAGAGCAGAAAATGAGGCAACGGATGTACTATCCAAACTAGGATCATCTAGGCAAGCAATACCACCAGGGGTAGCGTTGGAGCATCTCAGGAAGCCATCGATCAAGCCGTCACAGGAGTCTGAATCAATCAGGGACATCCCGGCGAGTCAGGAATCAGAGGCAGTGCCAATGGACATTGACTCAGGGGTAGGTTCGAGTCACTCGGGGACTGATCCGTTCAATTCAGGATCGCCAAATCACACTCGGGGACTCCTCAGGTTATGTCGATAGAGCATATGTCGGTGGAACCAATGGACATTGATATTGAAGCATACCTAGAACCACTAATACCAACGTGGGCACAGCCAATATTCAGCTATTTGAAAGATGGGACCTTGCCGAGTGATGAAACATTGGCAAGGCAAACAACACGAAGAGCAAAAGCATACACCATACTCAACAATGAACTCTACAAGCGAAGTGTGTCAAGTGTATTGTAGAGTTGTATTAGATCAGAGAAAGGCCAGGAGATCTTATTGGATATCCATCAAGGAGAGTGCGGGCACCATGCGTCATCAAGAGCATTGGTAGCCAAGGCATTCAAACATGGATTCTACTGGACAAGCACATTGGCACAAGCGCAAGAGTTAGTCGGAAGATGCAGTGGTTGTCAACACTATGCCTCCAAGTCGCATTTACCAGCGTCTGAATTGAAGACTATACCAATCACTTCGCCTTTTGTAGTATGGTGCCTAGATATGGTAGGACCATTCAAACCAGCAAGAGGAAGTATGACTCATATCTTGGTCATGATTGATAAGTTCACCAAGTGGATAGAAGTGAAACCAATTAAGAAATTGGACGGTAAAACAGCTGTCACATTCTTAAGGGATATAATCCTCAAATATGGTTACCCACATAGTGTGATCACTGACAATGGCACGAACTTCGCCAAAGGAGCTTTTGCTCGCTTCTGTGGGAAACACAGAACAACACTCGATATAGCATCAGTCGCCCATCCAGAATCTAATGGACAAGTTGAACGGGCTAATGGCTTAGTTCTATCCGGGATAAAACCCCGCTTAATGGAACCACTCTAGAGATCACCTGGTTGTTGGATAGAGTAACTACCCTCGGTACTGGGTAGCCTACGAACAACTCCGAATCGGTCAACGGGTTATACGCCATTTTTCCTCGTATATGGGGCTGAAGCAGTTTTGCCTGCCGACATAGAATATGACACGCCAAGGATAAGGAAATACTTGGAAGCCGAGGTAAAAGAGGCCTGAGAAGATGGAGTAGACTTACTCGAAGAAGCAAGGGAACTGGCATTCTCTATATCCGCTATATATCAACAAAATCTCCAATGCTACCATAGCCGGAAAGTGCAACCTCGTGTTTTTCGAGACGGAGATATGGTGCTAAGGCTGGTGCAGCTCACAACAGGAATGCTAAATTATCACCTCCATGGGAAGGTCCATTAATTGTAAGCAAAGCATTGCACAATGATTCCTACTATCTCATAGACGCTCGTGAAGCGCAAAAGAACAAGGCGGACAGGTCAGGAGATGAAACCAAAAGGCTATGGAATGTGGCACTGCTTCGTCCCTTCTATACTTAGGAGAAGCAGTGCATGTATCACTCGAACCCTCATATGTCGGAAATGTTTGCTGGCTATGTGCTAATAATAAAATGGTATGATTCGAAAAACTGACTCGGGGACTACCCCTTAAGTTTTCCATTTCAATTATCTTAGGTCGGCTGACGTGACACCTGAAATTTATCTCGGAACAAGTAGTGTGTTCTCGGAAGAAATCAACTTTTCGACTATGCTGTTGTCCGAAAACATGGCTTCATGGCAAGCAAGAGAAAAAGATGTAAGACGGGTAAACACGAACGCCGGATAAAGACAAAGGAGAAACACGAGTCGGTTTTAGTTTTTTGCCTAACCCTTTGCAGGTCGTGTTATACTATGTGTCGAGTAATCTCGGCCAAGTTATCCATGTTTCATACCCGCTAACTATATCCTTCGTACTTTGAGACCCTAATGTCGAACACCGAAAAAGGTAGACAAGGGCCAAAGGCAAGGAAGGGTGACACGACAAAATGAAAATCAGGGACTTGCCCTTGAATGATTCGCTCTTAGAACATAACACAAACATATAAAGCTTATCAAAAGCCACATAATCAAACTTAAAAGTGTAATGTATGTTACATATGTACCCGACATACCGGGGATCTGATCAAAGTTCGAGTGTTGCTTAGCCTAAGGAGCAAAAGAACTCAGAGGAGCACTCTCGAAGCCAGGAGTGGTGCTTGGAGCATCGGCCGGGTGAGGGGCATCTGTGGCCGGGTCATCTGGATCATCTGATTCAGTTGCTTCGCTGTCGCCACCCTCTTCATTAGCAACTTCGACGAGCGGCTCGCCAAGGTCGAGGAGCTGGGCCCTTCACACCAAGCATGCACCATGGTGTACTCGATCATGGCATAAGCTCGCTCCTGGCGCTTCTTGATCAGCTCCCGGTCATTCAGCCATTTTCCATCCTCCCTTATGCGAGCAAGAACATCAAGGTTGATGTCCTTGTACCATGAAAGCACGAAGAAGAGAGCCTTGTCCACGGCAGCTCGGCCGACCGACTCACGCCATTGATCCAGCCGGTCTTCGGTAAGGAGTAATCTGTCGGCAAGTGGCTCGATGAGTTCGGGTGGGTCTTCATCCGGCCAGAGCATGCGAAACGCATGTATAGCCGACTTGAGCAAGTCCACACTACAAGACCTGAGGGTCTTGACCCGTTCAGACATCGCTGCGAGGAGCTCCTCCATGGACACCTCGCCGTCAGCAGGAGCACCAACTTCGGCTCTCACTTTCTTCATGGCTCGGATGGCAAACATGTTGGCCTCAGGAAAATTCTCTGCAAGCAAAAAGATAAAGTTAGCAAATAACAAGGGCAAATGGAAGAAGTCCAGAAGGACTTATACGGTGCGTAAAGAGTAAGAACTCATTACCGAGAAAGAAGTTAATGGTGGCGAGTTTGTTATGACAAGTCTTGGCCTTGGCTTGAAGGGCATCCAAGTTCAGATTTGCCGACTCGACCGATGATTCGGCCTCGTCGAGCAGCCTCTTGGTCTTCTCGGTGCTGGCGGCCTGCTGCTCATTCTTCTCAGCAAGTTCTTCCTTCATCCCTTTCATCTCGGCCAAGTGCTTCAGCTCCGTCTCGGCCATCAGTTTCTTCAGTCGAGTCACCTCATCGCGCTCCTTCTGGAGTTCAGCTTGGTGCTTCTCTGCTTATTCAGGACAAATATTTGTCAGTACCAACAGAAAACTTTCAGCTATTGGCTTAGGGAGGCAAGAAATTTACTCTTGGCCTTGCTGATTTACGAGTGAAGATTATTGATGGTAGACTGAGCAGTGGCTGTGGAACAAGAGCGAGAGAAAAAAATGAGAAGATGAACCAAGGAAAATTACACCGAATAGAAAAAAGGAAGAGCAAAGATATTACCTTGGCCGTGGGTGTCAATCTGTAGCTTGTCATACGCAAGTTCGAGCTTGCGATGCGCCAGGACGAGAGCTTGGTGCACTTTGGTGCGCTCGTTATGTGTGAGATAATCAAAGAAGACAGACAATAAGGAAGAGTCAAGTCAGGCAACCTACCGAATAAAAAAGCTTAAGAGTTTATAGCCGAGCAAGTTCCTTACTCGACAGTAACCTCGAGGTCTATGGATTGAAGCTCTAACATGAGTTTGGCATAAAGAAATCAAATAGCTTAAGAGCTTACAGCCGAGTAAGTTCCTTACTCGATAGTAACCTCGAGGGCTAGGGATCAAAGCTCTAACATGCAAGCTTGGGATTCAAAGATTGAAATGATTGGTGAGAGCTTACGGCCGAGTAAGTTCCTTACTCAATCGTAACCTCGGGGACTAAGTGATATGTATAAAGGAAATACTCAACAGTAAAAAAGAGTAAGAAGTTACTTTACCTTGTTTACTTCGTCGGCGCGGGCCATCAGAGTAATGGCCTGCTGGGTCATGTCGGAAACGGCCTTGGGGCCCAGCTTCAGCTTCTTGCCGGCACGACTGCTGACCTCCTGCTCGCCTGCTGCATTCCATTCCACGGCGTAAGGCTCAGCCGAACCAAGGCTCTTGCCACTGAGCGTCCGAGTGAGAACTTGACCCTTTTTCAGGGCGGTTCCCACAGTGGCACGGGTCGCAGCAGCAGAAGTATGGAGGGTGATAGCCCTGGAGCCATCACCTGACCCGGTAGCCGCGGATTCATCCCCCTTACCCGTTGAAGCGATCATTGTCGCTGACGTCGGAGGCCGGATCTGAGGAGCAGAACCCGGAGCGCAGACTAGCGTTGTTTTCTTGGAAGAGGTGGATTTGCCAGATGAGGGGCGAGTAGAGCCAGAAGCCTTGGGCTGGGACTGGCGCTTTGACAGAATTGGAGAGCGAGCAGAAGGATTTGGAGAAGAACACGGAGCCGCCTGACTAGGCTCAGCAGTTTTGCTGGCTCCAAGATCAGGAAGTTGTTCATTCGCATCAGCTTGAGGGCTGATGCCAGAGGAACTGGTGGCAGAAGGTTTCTCAGTGCCAGATTCGTAGGCACCAAGATCAGGAAGTTTCTCCTGGACAGCGCCAGGGGCGTTAGCCGTATGACCCACCAGGTCTGACTGACACTGAGAGGCGTGAGCCTCAACTGTGGGAGCTTCGACCCGGACGGGTTTCGGCACCGCCAAGTCAGTTGGAGGAGGCACAGGCCTTAGCGGCGAGGCAATGCTAGACGTAGCCTGGCTTGCCTACAAAGGTGCGGCACTGAAGACAACGAGAAATATATAAGAGAACATTAGTGATGAAAAAGAAAAGAACGGAGCAAGCAGAGTACAAAAAGCTTACCCGGTGATAACCGGGTCACGGACGACTCGGCGTGTGACTCGGCGCCGAGCAGCTTGGTGACTCTTAGCCAGGCTGGCAGCAGCAGAGGCAGCAGGAGCTACCGGAGTGGGCTTGTTCTTCTTGGTTTAGCGACATGGATCTTGCCGACTCCGCCCACGGTGATAGGAGGAGTGTCATGTACCTGGCCAGCTGCATAAGTAAATAACGGGCTTACTCAAATAAGCAAGGAGATTAAGGTCACAAGGCATATACCTCCAAAAGCGTACAATCATCATCCTCATCGTCGTCAGACCAATCTTGTAAGGGATTACGAGATTGACTCTTACCCGAAGCTGAAGCAGCCGCAGTGTGCGGCATGGGCATGAAGCACTCTAGGTCATACTCGACCTCATCCGAGTTGGAGCGGTTCCCATGATAACCAGCAGGAGGGACAGTACTGTCATCAACCTGGTGAAGGAGATTCTGCGGAGGAAAAACAGAGTGAGAAACTGAAAACTAAACTAAGAGTAGCAAAAGAGCTAAAGCCTACTCGGTGAGAAAGTAATTCAGAAAAGTTACCCAAGGGACAGGCCTGACCCGGCTAAATGGTGGGCAACTCCAAGCCCAATCATCCACCAATTTAAATCTAAATATTGAGCTTACTCGACGGGAAATGGAGTCAAGGGTGAGCTCCTTTGTGGAGTGCCGAGTGGGATCGTGAGAGCCACTCATGAAGCACATCTTGTGGCAGCTCTCTTGGATGGGACTTACCTGGCGTGAGACGAAGGTGCACATGAGGTCAGTGTCGGCGAGATGAAAGTTTTCATCCGGCGACAGCAACCTTTCCAGGATAGTGTTAGCCTCGTTTACCGCAGCGTCTTGGTCGCGCAGGTCAAGCTGCCAGTGCTTCTTGTGGGGGACCTCATCCAAGAAAGGGGGAAGCCGGATGTTATCAGTTGAACCGCTGTTTTTGACATAGAAAAAGGTTATATGCCACTTCTTGCAAGAATCAAGCCTAGCAACCCCAGGAAAGATGGAGTCTCTCCTAGGCATGATGCTAGAAGCACCGCACCGAGTCGGCTTCTTCTCGACACGGGGAGCACCGGGCTGGGGAACAACTTGAACCCTAAATCTAAAATACTTGGCCCACAGAAGAACTGTAGACCAAATCCCAAGGTAGGCCTCGCAAGCGGAGATGAAACAAGAAAGAGATCCAATCGCATTGGCAGGAAAATGGTGGGTCTGCAGATGGAAGGTAGAAAGAAACGACGAGAAGAAGGTGCTCACAGGAAGAGCGAAACCGCGTTCAAAATGGGAAAGGAAAAGCACCCGCTCACCAGCTTGAGGTTTGGGAGAGATCTCACCGGAGGGGAGACGGCAATCCACTTGCAGCGGAATGCGTCTGGTGGAGCGGAGCCACTCCACCTCCTCGATGAAGACCTCCGAGCCTTCCCATCCGCCGCGCTCGCCGGCGGGAATCTCCTGCTCCTCAGCACCATCAGCGTCGTCGCGAGCGTCCATGAGATCAGCAGATTCCGTCTCCTCCGCGGTAGGAAGAGGCTTGGGACAGCGTGGACCCGTACTGGAATGGAAAGAAGACAGGGGCAATCGCAACACAAGAATAGGAGGAAGAAGGAACCGCAAAGGGGGCAGTTCGATTTTGCGGGCGCGAGGAAGAAGAAAGGCCAAAGGAAAACTGAACAGGCGTGGGGGAAGTGGAAACCACCAACCCGTACTTAAGAGCAGTAAAAACCCCGATCGTGGGATCTATCTGTGCTGTGCGGCCTGTGTGTCCGTGTACCAGGCCAGCAAAGCCAGTCAGCAAGCGCCACATAGACAAGGATACAGAAAAATCCCATGCCATGTCACGACTAGAAGGACAAGAGGCGCATGTCGATGGGACTGCCATAGTGATAGGTAATAACTGCGCAGCCATCACTGTGCCGCCAGATCTTGGAACAAAAATTGAGGCAAGTAATCATGATTACCAGCTGTGAGTGACTGAAGCTTGCCGAAAATGACTTCGAATTGGCCAAAGTAACTCGGCTCGAGGCAAGAATGAGCCAAGAAGTCAAAGAGTTAACCCGAAATTGTCAGACTAACCCGCCAAGATGCAAAGTTGCGACATATAAAGATAAAAACTAAGTTCCATTCACACAAAAGGAACCTGGAGACGCCTAATAGCTTGAAATGCTAGACCTCACCAGCTTTGGGGACTAATGTCGGGGGGATAACCCCTGGTAGGGTCACGAGAGGGGAAACATAGCGCAAGTGGGTTGGCTCCGAGTAAAGAAAGAACCAGGCCGGGTAAGAACGGTCGGGTAAGATAAGCATGAAAGCCGACATACAAACTATGTCGGCCCACATAGGACAAATTTGTAACCCTTGCAAGAACCAACGATCCGAGTCAACCGAGGAAGGGACAAGTCAAGAAGGACACATGGCACCTTTCCGAGTAAGGTTCAGGAGGGACCATGGTAAAGCATGGTCAAAAGATAAGGGCGACGCCGGGTGACACAAAAGGAGCCGGTGACGCCCAAAGCATGCGCTGACGTACAAAGTAACAGAGTGATGCCAAAAAGAACAAGAAGCAGCGTACCAGAAGAACGTTAGTTGTCAAGCTTTATGGACCGGGCCTCTGGGGTTAGGGCAAGCCCATGACCCGGCCCACATTGTAGGGACCAAGATCCAAACAGTAAACCCTAGAACCCAAAGGGGTATTAGCTAGCTAGCACTGCCTATATAAGGGAGCGCATAGTAGAAGTAGAAAGAGGTTGGACCAAGTAGGGAACAAGTGCTGTGAACTCCAGCCTAAGCAGCTCAAGGAGCACTTGTAATATTTGGGTAATCAATCGAATTGCCAAGTCTGGAGAGTTCTTCTTGTTCTTCGTGCATGGCTCGACCGTGTACTCCCTCCCCGGTGACCACTTGCACCCATTCGGCCCCCAACTTAAGCCTACCCATGGCATCTGCCGTGCCACCACCACGACAGTTGGCACCCACCATAGGGAAAAAACAGGTGCTTGATGGAGTCTTCATCCGGCGGGCAACATCATCGCCAAGACCGGCGAGCGCGTATAATCCGGCCTCATCCAGAGGTTTGGAGCGCTCAACTTTGTCAACAACAACGTGGGCTGCTTCGGGACCAAGCCGTTCCCTAGGGGTGGTCGCTTCATCAAGTTCGAAGAGCACCAGGTCTACGTCACGATGCGCGTGGAGTGCGCATATCCTGAGCACGTCGTCCTAGTGCCAGATCCTCCAACGGCTCCTGTTGCAGGAAAACCGCGTCAACTTGTCTCCATGGAGGTAATGATGAAAGCCCCAAACCCCACAGCTCCTCCAGTAGTTCCAGTGGTGAATGAGAATGTAGAGGGAGGAAATCATGAGGAAACTCCAAGGGCTGCAAGAACAGCAAAGGCGCCGCTGGAAAAACCAGAGAACATAGCTAGGAGCAAGAGGGATAAGGAGCTGCAGGAAGCGATAGACAAGTTGGCAGAGCCAGTGGCACATGTAACTGACCCATCGCGTGTGCAAGCCGAGTTGAAGGAAGATAGGATAAAAGTCCTGGAGAAAGCCAAAGAGCTAGCACAGTTACAGCAGGACGTGGATATCACCATTTGAGAGCTTAACTCGGCAAATCGAGTCAAGGGCACAAAGACCCGACTTGATGCAACGAGATTGAGAGGAAGGAACCTCAACGAAGAGCTGGTAGATGCGGCATCGAAGATAACACCAGAGAACAGCAATGATACGGCCATGTGTCCAACGTACAACACAGCAGCAAGAACGAGTCAATGAGTTAGTAAAAGCAGCCAGCATGCTGAATGAGGCGTATTACAGAGCAAATCCGGGTATAGCAGGGAGGTCACAGCTGGTTCACTCGGCGACTCCTGTCCCAACAAGATCGGTTAGGCACACAGCATCCTCACCCGGAGCGGCGCCTAGGCCGAGAAAAGAAAAAAGTGTGGATTCTGGAAGAAACAAGAAGATGGTCGCCAATGATCCGACAGTGGTTCAAGGAAACCCGGCGCATGCGCAAGGGGCAAAAATAAATAATCCCCGAGAAAATGAAAACCAGGAAAAAATTGGGCAGAGAAATGACAATGGATGGAAAAATGTTGCGCCTCATCCTAGGCACGGAACTCACTTGGCAGGAGGAGGAAATCCAGCTCCGAATAACGCAACAGCTCAGCCGGAAAGAAGACAAAGAAAGTGCGGAAAGGCGTTCAACGTACCTGACCAACGAATAAGTATAACGATGGTTACTCGGCTATGGTAATGACAAGTATGAACTGCCGGATCATGCATATCAAGCAATGGGAGCAATATTTGGAGGCAGGAACCTTCAGCCAGATGATGCAAGGCTGAAGTTTGACCGCATAAAAATGGCAGAGATAATTGAATCACAAGGTTCACATGGTCCACCGTGCTTTGGCCCAAGGATCATGAAGGAGCCACCGGTGCAAAATTTCCAGCTGGCCAGAGGGACAAAAACGTATGATGGAAGCACAAAGCCAGAGGAATGGCTCATAGATTATGGAACCGCTATGAAGATCGTGCAGGGAAACTTGAGATGGGAAGTACGTTACATGCCATAGATGCTAGAAGGACCAACTCGGGTATGGTTGAACAATTTGCCACCCGGAAGAATCAACAGTGGGATCGATTTTCACGACGCTTTCATGAGCAATTTCACGAACACTTACAAGAGGCCGAATCACCCACAACAACTAGCAATGTGCAAGCAAAGACCGAATGAGATAGAAAGGGAATTCCTCACAAGGTGGTGTATGATGCGTAACTCTTGTGAAGGGGTAATTGAGTCACAAGCAATCGCATGGTTTGCACAAGGATGTAGACATGGAAGTGTGCTGTAGCAAAGGTTACAAAGATATATGCCAGGAAGCCTGGCAGAGACGATAAGAATCGCCGACTCGTATGCGTTAGGAGATCCGACTCAGCCACTGCTCATGTTGGCAGACGGGATGACTGAGACTCAGATGTATGACGCTGCCGGGTCGCAAAGGCGCCAGGAAAGATCCGAATACAGAAGCAAGAGAAGAGACAAAATACCAGATTACATATACGGTTCGACTCAGGTTGCGGCTGTTAGTTAAGATCATCCAGATGCTGGAAGCAGTCAGCATCAAAGGACAAATGGTCAACAAAAATGGGTGCCAAAGAATGATGGCAAAAGGCCATACGATCAGAGGAAGCAGTATCATGACCGACAAAAATACACCTATGAGATGATGCTGGATTAGCGATGTAAGTTTCACGCGCCTAGTTCGAGTAAACCAGCCAATCACATGAAAATGCAATGCACTTGGTTTCAGAAGGGAGATAGAGTGGACTCGCCGAATAAGCAGCTTCCACCACCTCCCCCTCCACCACTTACAGGACGAAATTCTCAAGCAGTAGGAGCAGATAATAGATATGAAAACAGGCAGCCGAGGTATCAGAATCAAGACAGAAGAGAAGTTGTGCACCAGGTGCACAATCCAAGAGGTGACGACGCTCATGTCGGCCACGGAACCAGAAATGAGTACAGAGAACATCACCAGAGCTATGTTGTCTCTGTCATAGAGACAAATGACAAGAAGAGCCCGCAACAACAAATGATGGAAGTGAATGCCACGATGCCGGCCATTCCCAAGTACATGCATTGGTCTGAGCAAGAGATAACTTGGAGTATAAAATATCACCCCAAGATCATGCCAACCCCTGGAGGATACGCTCTGGTTTTGGATCCAACATTCATGGGCCCAGATATCAACGTGAAATTTTGAAAGGTATTAATCGATGATGGCAGTAGCATCAACATCATGTACAAGGATACCATGCTCAAGTTAGGCATTACCATGAACATGCTGGAGCCGACTAAGACAACTTTCCACAGTATCGTGCCGGGACTGTCCTGTGAGCCAATTGGTAAGATTGGGGTCAACGTCTTATTCGGCAACAGAGGAAATTGTTGCACTGTAGCTATAGAGTTCGAGGTGGTAGATTTGGTCAGCTCATATCATGCCTTGCTCGGCAGGCCGGCTATGGCAAAGTTCATGGCTACTCCTCACATCGCTTACTTGAAGATGAAGCTTCCAGGCCCATGTGGGGTGATCACAGTTGAAGGAGATTACAAAATATCTATTGCTTGTGCCTGAGCCGGATCTTCAGTGGCCGAGTCACTCGTCATAGCACAAGAGAAAAGTTAGATGTTGGAAGTGGCAGCATTGGCCAAAGCGGCACAAATGTCCATGCTGGCACTCACCAACCCGCATGGCAGTGTGTCATTTGAAGGTACCAAGGAAACCAAGAAGGTGCAGGTGGATGAAACTTTCCCAGATCACACAGTTACCATTTTGGCTGGCCTTACAGACAAATAGGAAAACGAGCTCACCAGCTTCCTCCGTGAGAATCGGGACATCTTTGCATGGTCCACTCAATATCTGCAAGGAGTTCCGAGGGAGCTGGCTGAGCACTCTCTTCATATAAGGCCAGATGCAAAGCCGGTGAAGCAACCCCTCCGCCGCTTCGCCGAAGAGAGGAGTAAAGTAATAGCTGTCGAGATTGCAAGACTTTTAGCTGTTGGATTCATCATGGAAGTACTGCACCCGGACTGATTGTCAAATCCAGTCTTGGTCGAAAAGAAAAAAGATGACCCGAACGCATGTGTATTGATTACACGAAGCTCAATAAGGCGTGTCCAAAAGATCCATTTCCTCTTCCTCGGATCAATCAATTCATAGATTCTACTGCTAGGTGTGAGTTCTTGTCGTTTGTGGATGCGTATTCAGGATTCCATCCGATACCACTGAATCCAAATGATCAAATAAAGACAGCTTTTCTCACCCCGTATGGGGCTTATTGCTATCGCACCATGCCATTCGGATTGAGAAATGCAGGCACAACATATCAAAGATGCATGCAAAAATGCTTGCAAGATCAATTGGACAAAAAATTTCAAGTATACATTGATGACGTGGTAATAAAAACCAAACAAAGTCATACTCTAATTGAGGACTTGCGTCAAACATTCACAAACTTGAGAAGATTCCGGATGAAGCTTAACCCGGAAAAATGTACATTTGGTGTCCCGGCTGGCAAGTTACTCAGATTCCTTGTATCCAGCCGAGGAATCGAAGCTAAACCGACAAAGATCTGGGCCATCGAAAGAATGGAATTGCCAAAAACCTCAATGATGTGTAGAAGTTTACTGGATGCCAGGCCTTGTTGAGCAGGTTTGTTAGTCGGCTAGCTGAAAAAGCCCTACCACTATATCAGCTGATGAAGAGATCAGACAAATTCACATGGACACAGCAAGCTGAAAGTGCTTTCCATGAATTAAAGAAAATGTTGGCAACAACACCAATATTAGCATCACCATTATCCAAGGAGCCAATGTTGCTCTATGTCGCCGCAACCAACAGAGTTGTAAGTGCAGTAATAGTGGGTGGACATGAAGAAGGGGGCAAATCAGTCCAAAGACCGGTGTATTACTTGAGCGAAGTTATATTTGTCTCGAAACAGAATTTCCCGCATTATCAGAAGATGACATATGGGGTATATATGGCAGCAAAGAAGCTGAAACATTATTTTCAAGAACACCCAATCCGGGTAATATGCGAGGCACCTATCTCGGATATACTGGACAACAAAGATGTCAGCGGCCGATTCGCCAAATGGGCCATCGAGCTGGCACCATACACTCTACAATATGATAGGCGAGATGCAATAAAATCTCAAGCTATTGCAGATTTCTTTGTAGAATGGATGGAAATGCAGTATGAACCACCACTGCCAGATCCGAATTACTGGAAAATGCATTTTGACATGTCCAACATGAAAATGGGTCTGGGCGCCGGGATAGTGCTCACATCTCCAAAGAGGGATCAACTCAGGTATGTGTTGCAGATCCATTTTGCTGCTTCTAACAACCTTGCCGAGTATGAACCACTTGTCCATGGCATTAAACTAGCCAAGGAAATTGGTATCAAAAGGACCATGTGTTTTGGTGATTCATATTTGGTGATTCAACAAGTGTCTGGACATTGGGATGCGTTGGACGCAAACATGGCATTATATCGTTTCCACGTACAACAAATTTCGGGATATTTTGACGGTTGTGAATTTCATCACATTCCTAGAGTAGAAAATGAGGCAGCAGATGTACTATCCAAACTAGGACCATCTAGGAAAGCAATACCACCAGGGGTAGCATTGGAGCATCTCAAGAAGCCATTGATCAAGCCATCACAGAAGTCTGAATCAATCAGGGTCATCCCGGCTAGTCAGGAATCAGAGGCAGTGCCAATGGACACCGACTCAGGGGTAGGTTTGAGTCACTCGGGGACTGATCCGTTCAATTCAGGATCGCCAAATCACACTCGGGGACTCCTTAGGTTATGTCGGTAGAGCAAACATAACCATAATCAACTCGGGGACTCCTCAGGATCGTTCAATTCAGGATCGCCAAATCACACTCGGGGACTGATCCGTTCAATATTCAGCTATTTGAAAGATGGGACCTTGCCGAGTGATGAAACATTGGCAAGGCAAACAGCACGAAGAGCAAAAGTGTACACCATAATCAACAATGAACTCTACAAGCGAAGTGTGTCAAGTGTACTGTAGAGTTGTATTAGCTCAGAGAAAGGCCAGGAGATCTTATTGGATATCCTTCAAGGAGAGTGCGGGCACCATGCGTCATCAAGAGCATTGGTAGCCAAGGCATTCAAACATGGATTCTACTGGCCAAGCACATTGGCACAAGCGCAAGAGTTAGTAGGAAGATGCAGTGGTTGTCAACACTATGCCTCCAAGTCGCATTTACCAGCGTCTAAATTTAACACTATACCAACCCTTGGCCTTTTGCAGTATGGTTCCTAGATATGGTAGGACCATTCAAACCAGCAAGAGGAGGTATGACTCATATCTTGGTCATGATTGATAAGTTCACCAAGTGGATATAAGTGAAACCAATTAAGAAATTGGATGGTAAAACAGTTGTCACATTCTTAAGGGATATAATCCTTAGATACGGTTACCCACACAGTGTGATCACTGACAATGGCACGAACTTAGCCAAAGGAGCTTTTGCTCGCTTCTGTGGGAAACATCGAATAAGACTCGATGTAGCATCAGTCGCCCATCCAGAATCAAATGGACAAGTTGAACGGGCTAATGGCTTAGTTCTATCCGGGATAAAACCCTGCTTAATGGAACCACTCCAGAGATCACCTGGTTGTTGGATAGAGGAACTACCCTCAGTACTGTGGAGCCTACGAACAACTCCGAATCGGTCAACGGGTTATACGCCATTTTTCCTCGTATATGGGGTTGAAGCAGTTTTGTCTGTCGACATAGAATATGACTCGCCAAGGATAAGGCAATACTCGGAAGCCGAGGTAAAAGAGGCCCGAGAAGATGGAGTAGACTAACTCGAAGAAGCAAGGGAACTGGAATTCTCCAGATCCGCTATATATCAACAAAATCTCCGACGCTACCATAGCCAGAAAGTGCAACCTCATGTTTTTCAAGAAGGAGATATGGTTCTAAGGCTGGTGCAGCTCACAACAGGAATGCATAAATTATCACCTCCATGGGAAGGTCCATTCATTGTAAGCAAAGCATTGCACAATGATTCTTACTATCTCATAGACACTCGTGAAGCGCAAAAGAACAAGGCGGACAGGTCAGGAGATGAAACCAAAAGGCCATGGAATGTGGCACTGCTTCGTTCCTTCTATACTTAGGAGAAGCAGTGCATGTTTCACTCGAACTGTCATATGTCGGACACGTTTGCCGGCTATGTGCTAATAATAAAATGGTATGATTCGAAAAACTGACTCGGGGACTACCCCTTAAGTTTTCCGTTTCAATTATCTTACGTCGGCTGGCGTGATACCCGAAATTTATCTCGGAAGAAGTAGTGTGTACTCCGAAGAAATCAACTCTTCGACTATGTTGTTGACCAAAAACACGTCTTCATGGAAAGCAAGAGAAAAAGATGTAAGACGGGTAAACACGAACGTCGGATAAAGACAAAGGAGAAACGCGAGTCGGTTTTAGTTTTTTGCCTAACCCTTTGCAGGTCATGTTATACTACGTGTCGAGTAATCTGGGCCAAGTTATCCAAGTTTCATACCCGCTAACTATATCCTTCGTACTTTGAGACCCTAATGTCGAACACCGAAAAAGGTAGACAAGGGCCAAAGGCAAGGAAAGTGATATGGCAAAATTAAACTCGGGGACTTGCCCTTGAATGATTCGCTCTTAGAACATAACGCAAACATATAAAGCTTATCAAAAGGCACATAATCAAACTTAAAAGTGTAATTTATGTTACATATGTACCCGACATACTGGGATCTGATCAAAGTTTGAGTGTTTCTTAGCCTAAGGAGCAGAAGAACTCGGAGGAGCACTCTCGGAGCCAGGAGTGGTGCTTGGAGCATCGGCCGGGTGAGGGGCATCTGTGGCCGGGTCATATGGATCATCTGATTCGGTTTCTTCGCTATCCCCACCCTCTTCATCAGCAACTTCGACGAGCGGGTCGCCAAGGTTGAGGAAGCTGGGCCCTTCACACCAAGCATGCACCATGGTGTACTCGATCATGGCATAAGCTCGCGCCTGGCGCTTCTTGAGCAGCTTCGGTTCATTCATCCATTTTCCATCCCCCCTTATGCGAGCGAGAACATCAAGGTTGATGTCCTCGTACCATGAAAGCACGAAGGAGAGAGCCTTGTTCGCGGCAGCTCGGTCGTCTGGCTCACGCCATTGATCCAGCCGGTCTTCAGTAAGGAGTAATCTGTCGGCAAGTGGCTCGATGAGTTCGGGTGGGTCTTCATCCGACAAGAGCATGCGAAATGCATGGATAGCCGACTTGAGAAAGTCCACACTGCAAGACCTGAGGGTCTTAACCCGTTCAGACACCGCTGCGAGGAGCTCCTCCATGGACACCTTGGCGTCAGCAAGAGCACCAGCTTCGGCTTTCACTTTCTTCATGGCTCGGATGGCAAACATGTTGGCCTCAGGAAAATTCTCTGCAAGCAAAAAGAGAAAGTTAGCAAATAACAAGGGAAGATGGAAGAAGTCCAGAAGGACTTATATGGTGCGTAAAGAGTAAGAACTCACTACCGAGAAATAAGTTGATGGCGGCGAGTTTGCTATGCCAAGTCTTGGCCTTGGATTGAAGGGCATCCAAGTTCAGATTTGCCGACTCGACCGATGATTCGGCCTCTTTGAGCAGCCTCTTGGTCTTCTCGGAGCTGGCGGCATGAGTACGGAGTTAAAATACCAGTTTACTATGTAAGCGAGGTCTTGATAGAGTCCAAGCAACGTTACCCGCACTACCAAAAGATAGCTTATGGAGTATTCCTTGCTTCTCAGAAGCTGAGGCACTATTTCCAGGAGCACCCCGTCACAATGGTGAGCAACACTCCACTGTCCGACATTATCAACAACAGCGACGCTATAGGAAGGGTCGCGAAGTGGGGCATTGAACTTGCCGCCTTCGATATCACTTACAAGAGACGCGACGCTATCAAGTCACAAGCCTTGGAGGATTTTATCGCAGATTGGATGGAGATGCTAGATGCTACCCCAATGCCGGAGACAGAATACTAGGTGATACACTTTGACGGATCAAAGCTGCTCAACGGCTCGGGGCAGGTGTACTGCTACAGTCACCAACTGGGGACAAGCTACACTACGTTTTGCAGATCCACTTCGAGGCTACGAACAACATGGCGGAGTATGAAGCACTCATTCACGGATTACGCATATCCAAGGATATTGGCATCAAGAGCATAGTTTGTTGTGGAGATTCTGACTTGGTTGCCCAGCAGGTGGCTGGCACCTGGAACGCGCGGAACCCTATGATGGCGGAATATCGAGACGAAGTGGACGAGATAGCCAAGAGCTTCTTGGGCTACGAGGTCAAGTATGTACCTAGGGAGCAAAGTGAGGCGGTTGATCTACTGTCTAAGCTTGGATCAGGGTTCAAACGAATTCTGCCTGGAGTTTTCCTGGAGCATCTACAAACACCATCCGTGAAGGGAGCAGACATCGACAACCCGGACAGAGTTGACTCTTTTTTTCACATGGTGACAAAGGTCCCTCCGGCTTGGACAAAACCGTTCATGGAGTATCTGGAACACGGAACTTTGCCTAACGACGAGGTCGAAAGAGGGCAAATAGTACGTCGAGCAAAGGGCTATACCATAATCAATGGACATCTCTACAAAAGAAGCACTACTGGTGTATACCTTAAGTGTGTTTCCCAGCAAGAAGGTATTGAAATCCGACGCGAAATCCATCTTGGAGATTGTGGGAATCACACCGCTCCCTGATCTTTGGTTGCTAAATCCTTCCAGCAAGGATTCTACTGGATGACCGCGAAGGCGGACGCCGACAAGCTGGTTGAGACATGCATGGGATGCCAGTACTACGCCCGACAACCACATGTTCCTACTAAAGAATTGCGAACAATACCAATAACTTGGCCGTTCGCAGTCTGGGGGCTGGACATGGTTGGTCCGTTGCAGATGACACCATGTGGGTTTACGCATCTTCTAGTAGCAGTTGATAAATTCACCAAATGGATAGAAGCTAAACCCATTAGAAAGCTTGATGGGGCAACTGCCCTTAGGTTTGTCCGGGATCTAGTGGTGAGATTTGGTCTCCCACATAGCATAATCACCGACAACAGCAACAACTTGTCACTCAGAGAAGTGGAGGCTTATTGTTGGGAGAAAGGCATCTGACTTGACCTTGCATCTGTGGAACACCCACAATACAATGGTCAAGTTGAGCGAGCCAATGGATTAGTTCTACAGGGAATTAAGCCACATCTTGAGGCACCACTACATGGAGCAGCTGGAGCCTGGGCCGAAGAATTGCCATCTGTGCTGTGGAGTTTACGAACTACACACAACAGATCCACCGGCTACACCCCTTACTTCATGGTATATGGAGCAGAAGCCATCCTGCCTTCCGACATCCTTCACGATGCACCAAGAGTTGCCGCCTATGACGAAGATGACGTTGAAGAATCCAGACGCCTAGATGTGGACCTTCTCGAGGAGGAGCGTGTATTGTCATGCCAAAGATCCGCCATCTACCAGCAGAAGCTATGCAGCTACCATAGTCGCCGCGTTCGGCATCGCTCGTTTAAAGAGGGGGATCTCGTGCTCCGACTTAAGCAGAAGAAGTCACACAAATTAGCCCCGCCATGGGAAGGACCGTTCATCATAAGCTAGGCGCTGCTCAATGGGTCTTACTACCTCGTTGACAATCGTGAACTGAAGGATAGACCCAGCAAGGATCATAAGAGTAAGCGACATGACCCGGATGATGACTACCAGGATCTTGATCAGCCATGGAAGATAGCACAATTACGTCCTTTCTATACTTAGCATTGTTTATCAATTGTGTACCTCTTATATGATCAATGAAATAAATATCTCTGGTTCACTCATATTTCTAAGTCTTTTACCTCCTTTATTGTTCATTTTTTGATCGTATAAAACCTTTATGCACAAGCTTTGTGATTCCACTTGTGAAAATTCCCCCTACGGGCGTTAGCTTAAGTTTTTTGGTCTACACGTTCTTTGTTGTTTTTATGTGGATTCTGGAGTAGTGACTTTTGGCACTTATTGTTGGCGATTTTGTGCTTAGGTTCTTGACGGTGCCATTGGGCATCATCGCCTGAGCACGTAGTTCCAACAACGAGTCTTCTGACTCACGAAAAGTCAAGCAGAAAAACCAAAGTAATGGATAAGCCAGCACTTGCTTAAAATATATATATATATATACATTGTGGAACCAGTTCTTGAGTAGCAGGAAATAACAACCATTGTTTTCCGCCTTAAGTTAACACATAGTTTTTTCCGCATACACATTTCAGAGGAAACAAATATTACATAATTATTTTTCATTCCTCTGGGGCAGGTGACTTGGATGTAGCATCGTCAGCAGTAGGAGAGTCACCTTCCTTGAATTCGGCAGTGCTAAGGGACTGGGAGGAGGTTTGGTTTCCACCGTCAATAGTTTTCATGGGCAAAAGATGTCAGGGTCGACCAACTAGGCGACTCTGGTGTCAAAACCCGCGAGCGACACCAAGATAGCTTCGTTATCTATCTTTTGGCCTTCGTCGTCTATGTCGGGATACCGGAGGTCACCGTGTCGATATCAGCATTTTTGAAGTGTGCCTTGACCATTGACAGTGCCATCCTAGCGCCGGACCGTGTACATGAAGCTTTCCAGCTTGAGATACGCTCGGAGGATCGGTGCAGGATCTTCAAGAACTTCGCCACAGAGTCCACCGCCTTGATGTTAATCTGGAGGGGCTTGGTTATCTCCTTGGCCTGCTTCATGGCGGTGTTGATAAAGTTGTCGGCAAGGACCATGCATTCCATTGGCGGAGGAGGCGACCGGGTTAACCCCATAGGAGCTGCAAATTTCCGACAAAGAAACGCATGTGTTCAATAACACAAAAGTTCAGAGTATCTAGCTTACAGAAGTACAAGATGGAGAATCACTTACTAAAGATGCTAATCTCATCCTGCTGGAGAGTTTCCGCCATGGAGTCCCGTTCTTGTCGGAGGATCCTGTACGCGTCCAGATGGCGCTGATTTTGCTCATCAGCGGATTTCTTTTGATCTTTCAGGATCACGATTTCCTCCTTCAAACGGTTCATCTCCTTGTTGGCAGATTCCTGCAGGACTTTCATGGAGTCCTCGTGCATCTTTAGCATATCCTTCCTCTCCTGCTTGAGGATCTTGTTTTCGCTATCCAGCTGTTGAATGTGCTTGGATTGCTCAACAATATCTTAGCCTTGGAAATTGCTTCTACAAGTCGGAGAAAGAACAGTACATAGTGAGTACTTGGAGAATGTTGGCACAAGACCAAGTCGGAATACGAAAAGGAAAGGAAAAACAGACGCTTGCTCTTGGTGATCTGTTCCTTCAAGAAGGAAGTTTTACCCTTTTCCGCTTCCAAGTCCGAGCGCATCTTCTGGTACTTATCGTTGGCCACGCCCCTCCGAGCATTCTCATTCTATGGAAAGGAAAAGTTTGCTTTGTTTAGTCTACTTGGAGCATCTAGCCGGATAAATATGCATCTAGAGGCTTGGGGGCCACAGTGAGAGTTTTTTTAACTTAGCACTATGCTTAGTCTTTCTTTAAGCATCTAGTCAGAACTAATTCAGTTTTCAACTAGAAGCTTGGGGGCTATAGTATAAAGTTTTAACTCAGTCATATGCTTAGTATTTCTTTAAGCATCTAGTCGGAACTAATCAAGTTACAATTAGAAGCTTGGGGGATACAGTATTCAAATTTATAAACATTGCGTACGCTACTCTGAAAGCATCTAGCGGAATAATTTATTCAAACTATATGCTTGGGGGGCTATAGTGAGAAGTTTTCTAGCTTAGTCACTCTTAGAGCATTCAGATGCAAAGACATATAGTTTTCCGTCTAAATCCTCGGGGGCTATAGTGGGATACTCATATGAAATGCAAAAGGCAAATAAAACTTACAAGTGCGATGATCATGAGGTTTGTAGCACTCTCAACAAGCAACTTGCCGAAGGATAAATTGTTTCCTTGCAAGATTTCTGCTTGCCGGAGAAGCTCCTAAAGACCTAATGTTGGAGATGTCGGTGTCGCACCAGGAACCACAACGGAGCTACCCGGCGTAAGTACCAGGTAGACTATCTTCGGGAACTCTATGGCTTTCTTGGGTGCGGAGGCACCGCCTTCGGCAGAAGTACCACTCTCCACCACCGACTTACCGCTACCGATGGCATCCTTAGCTGGATCTTCACCCATTTGGGTTGAGGCACTTTCTTGCGTTGCCTGTTCACCGAAAATGGCAAGATCGGTGGAGGCACCTGAGTCCACTTCCATGGCGGAAGGGACAACTGCATCTTTGGCCTATGAGGTCGTCGGAGCAGGCGTAGGCTGGACGCTAGGAGTGACAGGGGCGATGGCGGGAGATGCGTGGGGAGAAACGTCACCATGCAACATATCCTTAATGTTTCTAGAAGCCCCCAAAGTTTTGGAGGTCTTCTTCAAACTGGTAGTGGCCTTCTTCCTGAATCGTGCAAAAAGTATAAGTACAGGAATAACACAAGTAATGGATAATGTCGGAGAGAAAGAAGCTTACACAAGAGGCGGTGCTTTGGCAAAGGGGATCCTGGTAACCTTTCTTTTCTCCGCCCAGGGCGGCGGTAGTCTTCTTGGAGGCTCCACCCTCCGTCTCCTTCTTCTTGCCTCCATCGGCAGCATCAGAGGTGGAGCTCTTTCACTTTCGCGCCAACGGGACATCATCATCGGACACGACGGTGACTTCCTTCATCTTTGGATCATAGATTTGGACAGCCATGCTATCCTCCTCTAGATAGCTGAGTTGTTAAGTGAAATCCCAACGTGTTAGATGAGATGGATATGGCTAGACGGAAGAATTGGAGTATATGTCATACATGGAAAATAAACATCATACCTTTGGGCACGTGCCGTCAACGAACATGTTGTAGGTGATGGTGAAGCCTCGCTTCCTATCTTTCACCTTGACGATGTCCTTGAGGCGAAGCTTGACGGAGTCACTCTAGAAATTATCCTCGGAGATGCGGAGGCTATCCTTCCTACCATTGGTGTACTCATGCATTAGCTTCAAGCGATGCTGCAGAGGCTGGATCCGCCTGACGAACCAGCACATGGCCAGGTCCAATCCGGTCAGACCTGTCTCTACGAACCACTCTATCTGCCTTATGCGTGGGAAGCGACGATGTAGGAGGGAAGGGAGGCCTGGGATCTCCATGTAGAGGCTTTGGAGGTAGCTCCATCGAGGATGTCCGGGTACGTCACTTCTCGACCAGCCAGAGGGATATCTAGGCCGTAGAAGTACGTCTGCTGCCAGTTCTTACAGGACTCATGGCCGATGATGTCGGGGAACCGCCGGCCAGGCCGGATCTTAAAACTAATAGTGCCACAGTTCATGAGTTCGTCCTTGCTGGCTCCGGCTTCCCGCTTGACGGTGAAAAAGTAAATAAAGAGATCTAGCCTAGGCCTAATCCCTAAGTAACCCTCACAAAACGCTGTGTAGTTGCTAAGCGCGAGGATGCTATTGGGGGAGAGGTTCTGAGGCTATACTCGGTAATGGTTGAGGACAGCTAGGAAGAAATTGGAGATGGCCAGGGAGATGCCGCGTACCAGTTGGGGTTTGAGGTACACCTTTTCTCCGGCTTGGGGAGAAGGAATGACCTCACCGGCCGGTGACGCCTGCCAGGCGAGCCCCTCCGTCGCAGGGAGGTGGCCCTCGATGATTAACTCCTTGATGTCGCGGTCCTTAATATCCGAACTGCGCCAGTTGCCCTTGTGGGAGTTGTATTCCTCCTCTAGCAGCTCCACCGCCCCTGGGTTATGGTCGCCACCGGTGGTTTCGACCACCGCGGATTTGGGTATCACCAGGCCCTCTGGGGCCACGATGATGATGCTCGCCGGCTTCACTGCGGCATCGCCTGACGCCACCATGGAGGGGGTGGAATTGCTGCTGGCCATTGGGAGGTTACAGTGGTGATTGGGAAAGGTCGATGAGCTAGGGTTTTTCCATGGAGTGCGTAGAGAGCTCGAGGAGGCGCTCGCTGGAGGAAGAAGATGATGCAGAGGAGAATGAGGTGAAAAGTAAAAATTCCACCGCTGTTACAATTTATAACCTCTGGCGTCAAGATTCATGCAGAAAGATCGAACGGTTGACGTGTGGACGACGTGTGCGGGCACGTGTGCGGAAATTTCGCCACATTGCCAACCGTCGCCGCCAACGATTCATATCGCTCGCATGGGGGAAATCGGACATTATTGCATTCTTTGCATGTGTGAGTTATGAGGTGTTGCTGACCTACGTCTACGTCACCCTAGGTATCACTGGCAGGTGAACCATCACATCGGAATATTCCGGCATGGACGGATCCAGTACGGATATGGAAGAGTATGATAGAAGATTCAGCGATTCTCCTACTTAAAAATTGAAGACGGAGAAAACCTTGCAGGGTTCTTTAGGAGGACTACAAGATATTGCTTGATGATTTTCCGACATCTATCTAGACGGCGCATTCAACGTGAAGAGGCAAGATGGCGCAAGATCTCGGAGTTCTTCGGGGGCTACTGTTGGGCATATGCTATATGGGTATCCTCATAGCATGTCCTCTATTCGGATAACCCGGGTGGCCCACAGTTGGTAGCATGTCCCATGGCCTGCTGGGTGGCCCAGTTAGATGGATCCAGAAGGGAGGCCCATGCCGGATAAAGGAAGGCTACGGATGAGTCACCGACGTACCTAGAGCCTTGGAGTGCAAGACATGCTAGACTAGTTGTAAGCAGTGTAGGACTTTGTAACCTGTCCGGCTAGGACTTTTCCCTGTAACCCTAGGACCTGACGACTATATAAGTCTGGCCTATGGGAGCCTTTAGGGCACGATAACTTAGACTTTCTAGTCACCTTGCACAGCGAACCAATCCCTGTAACTGGGCGTATTGCCCTTATAGTGATTTATAGCAGGAGTAGGATTCCGCCACCTTCGTGGGATCTTAACCTGGGTAAGCTGTGTTACCTCGTACCCGTTAACCGTCCACCTTCCCCCACGTCTCTAAACACGCACTGTGAGGACCCCTCCATGGAATACTCGTTGGCAATACCACGACAATAGAAGGAGTCCGAAGCAAGAACGCTAGAGCAAGGTGGCCAGAGAGAGGAGAAGGGGAAGGAGGAGAAGGAAAAGGAGAAGGAAAAGGAGAAGGGGGAGGGAACAGTAGAGGGGTAGGTGGGCAGGGTGGTGATTCGAATTTCAAATCCCGCCCACTTACTCATGGAACACTAGGTCGTGGTGCGCTACAGGTAAGTTGCCCTCTATTTTTTTCTGTAGGAAAAAATGATCTACAAAATCGCTAAATGACCAAAGGTGGTTGCGAGCGGATGCGAAATCTCGTTGTCGTTATTTTGTTATATTAAACTTTTTTTCGACATCATATACAAAAGTTACGGCCGTTTTACCGTGGCATGACTTTTTTGTAGAAAAAGTTGAAATTCTTGTTTGTTAATTTTCCTAGAAACTAGACCATATTACCTACCTACTTGTGAAAGGATTTTATTTTTTGAAGTGTTTTTCATTTTATTTTAATTTTTGTAAGGCTAAAAAGGAGATCCACGGGGGGCAGGGGGGATGGAGTTGGTGCAGGCCACTTAGCCGTAGGGCAATAGGGCAGGGTTCGCTACTGGTAACTTGACCCAGCTGTTACAGCAGGCCGCCACACACATGGCCGTAGCATACTGGGTCAGGGTGTGCTACGGCTAAGTTTCACACCCATAGCGCACCCTGACCTAGTGCGCTATAGATATGTGTTCTGTGGCCACCTATGCCCTGGCCCACAAATAGCCATGGCGCACCACCCCCAGGTGTGATACGTCAAAAATGTATCTATAATTTTTTATGTTCTATGCTTGCTTAGTATCCACTTTGCTTTGCTTTGCTTTGCTTTGTCTTCACTTTGAGGTATTTTTATATGCTTTCTAGGACTAACCAATTAGCAAGATGCCATAGTGCCATTTGCCCGTTTTCTTCTGTTTTTGGTTCCAGAAAAGCCAGAAAATGAATATTCTCGGAATTGGACGGGACAAAAACCAAAGTCAATATTTTACCACGGGAAAACGGAGCCAGAAGACAAGACGGAGGAGGCCTCGAGGGGCCCATGATGACCCACAAGTATAGGGGGTGTATCGTAGTACTTTCGATAAATAGGAGTGTCGGTCCGAACTAGGAGCAGAAGGTGTTGACTAGTAGTATGGACCAGGAAATCTCTGTAATACTTAGCAAAAGGATTTTTAGGGTTTTTCTGATAAAGCAAGTAAATAAAGTGCAAGTAATAAAGACAACAAACAATGCAACAAGTGGCTAAATCCTTTCTTAGCAAAGGACAAGACGGTGGAAATACTTACCAGGATCAAACATTCTCGAGGACACATGGGAATTCTGTCAAGTGCTTTCGCTTGAAATAGTTGAGTAGTCTTCTTTGGTTTTGTAAGTGTTGTGTGGGTGAACCTGTCCTAATGCACCGACCTTACTTGGACTAATACATACTTTTGATTAAACCCCTGGCAAGCATCCGCAACTACAATAAAGAAATGAAGGTATAAACCTAACCACAGCCTTAAACTTTGAGATCCTACAATCCCTTGTGCAATGGTGTCCTAATGAGGGTTCAGGTTTCTATCACTCCGGCAACACAATTATTAGCCAAATACACAATGCATTCCCCTAGGCCCATAAATGGTGAAGTATCATGTAGTCGATGTTCACATGACACCACTAGAAGAATAGCACCACAACATAAATACTAAGCCATTGAATAATATCTCAACACAAATCCACTACTAACAACATGACTTCTCCCATGTCCTCAAGAACTAAACGAGCTACTCATGAGACATCATATGGTTCAAGATAAAAGATGATATAATGATGAATAACAATCTGAACAGAAACAATAATCCAATGGTTCCACTCACAATAATCAACTACAATAGTAATCAACACCAGGAAAGTTTCCCCTAAGAACTATGCAAGTATTCAACACGATTGTTACAGCGGGATGGAGTGATGATGATGGTGCTGGTGGAGATGATGGTTTGGATGATGATGATCCTGATGAAATCTAGCTTGATGATGGTGTTAATGGCAATGATCTCCCCTCTCCGGGGAGGAATTTCCCCGACAAAAATCTGTATGCCGGAGAGCTCTTTCTCTTTCGGTGTTTTCGGCCACGCAGAGGAGGCAGAATCTTTTTGTGGTTGCACCCTATTTATTAGGGTTTCGAGGAGAAGATATAGGAGAGAGGGCGGATCCAGAGGTGGGCTGGGTGGGCCACACCCCCTGTAGGCGCGGCCTAGGGTGGCCCGCGCTTGGGTGGGTGTGGGCCCCTGTGGCCCATCACCGCCTCCCCTTCTATCATTCTTCGTATTCTGGGAAAATAGGATTTTCCATAGTTTTTCTGGTATTTTTCTAATCTTCACGAAATTGCATCAAAACACCTCTTTTTCCATCAGAATCCTGACTCCGGCGATTCATCCTCCAAAAATCATCCAACATGCAAAAACAGATGAAAAGACATATGTAACACCTCTTAATGTGAAATATATCGATGAATAGAGGCAAATTATTATATAGAATGGTGATGCAAATTGGACGTATCAACTCCCCCCAAGCTTAGACCTTCACTTGTCCCTAAGCGAAAACTGAGATCAGTAAACATGTCCACATGTTTATGGAGTGCAGTGACGATAAAAGACTACGGACAAGAAGCATCACACTTACCATTACACAGCTCATAAAATAAAGCTACTCACCATTATACAACTTACCTTGCAACAAGTATAGGAGTCACAATAGAGATGGATAAAGATAAATAATAATTGGAATTGGCGAACTTTGTTCTTGGTCAGAGAACAGCTGGCAAACAGTTTCACAAATAAAGCTTTTGTTGAAGTTCTACAAAAAGAGTACTCTTTTCTCAAACATAAAAGGTTTTTCACAATAATGGCTTTCAAAGTAATACTCAATAGATAAGAGTCTTGTGGAAACAAGGAAGATAAAGAACATGATTCAATAAATCATCATATGAATGCTTGAAACACAACAACTCAAATGCTTTCTGGAGATAGAGAGGAAGTAGGTTTACTAACTCAATTTAGAAGTAGAAGAAAGGCTCTTCATAGAGGGAAGCAGGGATTTCAAGTTCATAAAGAGCTTCCAAAATATTATGGTACTTAATAGATTTGAGCTCTCATTGCCCCTATCATAAGCATCTTGAGGTGATTAAGGTTAAAGTGAACAAGGATGGAGTATATGCTTGACGAAATATAAGTTGGCAATCTCATGTCCCTTGATTACGAGGGTCACTCCTCATGCTACTCAACTTTAGTTACTGGTAAGTTATTCTCATTGTAAGTACATGTGTATCATAATGAACCACCAACGGGGTACCCCTTCCACATGATACATGAGCTATCCCACAATCAAAATGACAAGGCAAGCAGACAGTGAGAATCTCAACAATCTCTTATTTGCCATGGGAAAATGGCGCTTTTTTCTCTCTTTCCCCTTTTCAATATGTCTCTTATTTTTATATAAGAGGAAAGCTCCATAGATTGCTCACTATGGTGATGCTGCAAGTTTCCACGATGATTAGGCATGGCTTAGGGTAGCGGCCCAGGCGTTTCTGTAACACACATACATAACTCCATTGACTTACAAGATCCCCTTTTATTTCACACCCATGACATCCGCAAACAAAGAAGCATGATATCAACTGGGTATGTATTTACATGTGTTGAAAGCGTTCCCCGTGACAGCACGGTTCTGCTAATCCCAACGTATAGATGCAAGCATATACAACTTCGATGACACAATGGTTCAAGTTTATTAGGGGAAAGAAAATAAGGTGTGCCGTCAAATTCGTGAGACCTTTACTGACTAGTTTTCACATAACAAAATAAATTTTAATTTGAAAGATAGATGAAGCTTGAGAATTTGCTTGGAATAAGAATAATGCTAATAGGTAGATATGGTGGACACAAATGGCATGGGTTTTGGTTCAAAGGGGTTGGAAGCATGAGAAGTATTCCTTCTCAAAATAGGTTTTTGGCTTGCAAGGCTAGGTAGCAAGAAAAAGAGTTGAAGGTAACAAGCAAACCTACAAGTGATAAAGCCAAACATGCAATCTTCCTTGAAGACACAAAAGATTTTAAATAAAGAATACTAAGCTTATGAGCCAATCAAGAAAGAAAATAAATGATACAAAATACATGTAAGCTTTTTTCTCTTTTCCTTTCAAACCTCAAAAAGTGTTGCTACTGACCAGATATCGGATTGCCAAAACCAATTTATATCTACTTGATGTTCCCAAAGTGCTACCAATATTGATCAACAAGATAAATCATATAATAGAGATTGCAAACTAAAATAAGAAGTGCAAAAAGTAAGAGATGAAACTTCTCATTAATATTCCATAAAGGCACTCACACCAAGGAATACATAGATAACCAAATAAAGGAGAGATACCTCCACAATGCAAACCAACCTATAAGATAACTTATCTACCAAAGATATGAATCTACTAAAAAGGTAAAATATAAAAGATAATGATGTGATACTGCGGCACTACCCCAAGCTTGGAACAAGCCAAGGGATGCCAAACCTAATGACGAATTACTCCTTTGGTGGTGGTGGAGTTCTCTTGATAAGCTCTTCAATCAGTTTCCTCAAATCCGAATTATGCTCAAAGCGGTTCATGATCATGTCGGACCGAGAATCCCAGTCCTTGTTATTCTTCCCCACACTTCTTTCTTAGTATGTTCCTTCCCTGCATGGTTAGAATGAGGCAGATCCAAAACAGAGGGCAAATTCCCTTTGGGCACCTGTTGGAATTGTTGCTCATGTATAAGAGTATGGAAGGGATTCTTGGTACGTGGAGGAAGTGAACACGAAGCGAGGCAATGGCGCACAGGTTTCCCTCCCGTAGACATGCGTGTTGTTCTCCTAAGCTTGATAGGGTTTTCCACCACTCCAATGCTTCCAACGGTAGCACGGGTGTCCGGATGCTTTTCCTCCTTCATGTCTTCTTCATCCCCAACCAAGATCTCCTCCTCCTTGGGGTTTTGAGGATCATATTCCACGGGTTTCTTGCCTTTGTCTGTAGTGGCCTTAGATCAATAAAGATCCGAAGTCCGTGTGATTTACATGCTAGTCCCTGAATCAATAGCTAGCACTCACAGTCGATGAATATCATGTAAAACACAAAGTCATTATTACACGGAAAATCCAGAGTATGAATTTATTACAAATTTGCTTAGCATTAAGTTAGCTCAAATAATAGCGGAAACATAAAGTAGCTTGAGTCCATCAACGCCCCAGGCTTGTCGAGTGTAGACTCGTGATCCCTACGCACCTTTCAATCTTCGGATTCTTCACATAAGACGTGCAGCCAACAAGTTGGGTCAATACTTTGAATGTATTGGCAAATTACACCATAGAAGGAAAAGATTAACTCTACATGCAAGGCTAGTTTAGGCTGTGGAGTTTATTTGCTCAACGCTAATTTTTCTTAAGTATGGAAAAGAAGAGAAGATTTCCCTACTTTGTAAACATTTGTTAAAGCAATATACGGTCGAATGGCACACAAGGATATTACTCACCAAGTGTCCAAACAACCTAACACTTGCATATTACTCACCAAGTTCAATGTTGTTCTGTTTCCATGAACACGACTGATCGATCAGATTGCAATACTCTCGAGAGTTTGTGCACTTTACCCACAATCCACGATCAGGTCCTTTTATAGACAAGACCATGGCAAGGCTTTCCCTTAGTATCCCCTCTACCATCTGGATCCAACCGCGCCAAGAACCACTAAATGTTGGTACCCCGGTGAGGTTTCCCACTAAGTACTAGGCCAAGACAGAGCCCATATGTATTGTGGTTGCACTGGAAGCTTTTGAATTCTGAAACATGGCAGACTTCTTTGATTCTTCGGCGATCGTCCTCCACCAAAATCTCACTCGTTGTCCTGACAACCATTCCGCCCAGAAGAAAACTTAGTTTTATTTTGAAGTGGATTTGAGAAGAAAAGTTTGCTCAAGAGAGCCTTCATACTTAGAAAAATTCATTGTCTTTCGAACCCCCCAATGGTACTTTATATAAATAGCAAAGAAAGCAATACTTGGCAAAAACAGGGGTAACCTATTAGGATGGGGAAAATCCTAAGTATAGAGCTACTCATGGCATTCTACAAAATCATCGCACTTGCAAAAATTACTAAGGAAAAGTTCTATTAGAACATCCTACACATGCATACTACAGAATTTGAAGATCACATGCATAGAATCAAACTAGGACAAAAATTATGAACAAGTGGTGTAACTTTCCTTGAGCCGAGCAGAACTCTACACAATAGTACTCCTCAGCGCACTCCGAACAATCTAACGAAACACAAACATAGATCCAATCACAACTTGCACCAAATAATGCCACAGAGATAATATGCATGCATGCAACATGGTGATTATGCAAGATTGTTTCTAATTTGACCAAGGTGTCCTTTTTGGGTTGCTAATGTGTTGTGGATGTTGTTAGTATTAGTTTCCCATAGATTTTAATTAATTGGGATCATTACTTTGATTTTTAGCCTCATAGGGAGGTCCAATCATATAGTCATCCCCGAATCATATCTAAGGATCTTAAGAAAGGTTTTATAATTTTGGTCAGTAGGTATTGTAAAAATAAAGTCAACCCAACAAGAAACAACTAAAACGGGGTTCTAATTATTTTTCTATGAATTAAACACTCCAATCTAGAGATTAAATTCTACACAGTAAAATACTACTGCAAACTCGCAAGATTATTACAGATCTGAGTTCTACACAATTTTGTGAATCCAACAGAATATGATATGCAATTTTTGGCCAAGGGTTGAATTACTGTGAATTTTGCAAGATTTTAATCAATTCTGCCTATTTAACCTAACTCTAACATAACCACGACAAGTGGCGGCCCCTGATTGGTCTAGTTAAACGATGTGGCCGACGCGGCACACTGACACGGCGTGCTGACGCGGTCTGCCACGCGGCGCAACGTGATTCGACAATACCCCTTCGTTTTTAAGTTTCTAATCTATGCCATCCATCCTAGATCTAAGGGCTGAGAAACAAGGACGGGCTCACCTTCCTCCCTGGCAGCGGCATTTGGCGGCGGTTGGTGCAGCGGTGGTCGGCGACGACGTTTTGGTGTCCTCGGGGAAGGTGGGGTAGGCACGGGTGGTCACCTCCTGCTTGCAGTTTCGACCGTGGCCTCGGATAGAGCCCTCTCCTCCTCAAGTAGTGGCGGAGACAACGTATCTTCCGCGGCTCCGGCGAGGAAAGGGGGCGACACGATGAAGTAATCATCGAATAAGAAGGGTGAGCTGAAGCTGTCGAGCATGAGGATCATCGTAGGGAGAAGAAATAGGAGAGGGGAAGGCTCCCGTCGTCGATTCACGAACTCACCAAGGTCAGCGGCGGCTCGAGTTTGCGAGATCGGGGACGGACGGCTAGGGTTATTTTTTGCAGGTTGGGAACAAAGGGGGTCGCGGCGGCGGGTTTTTATTAGCTGCCTGGGGAGTCCTGGCTAGACACAGAGACGTGGGGAGAGATTTTCCTGTGGCCGGCGAGGTTTCTTGTTCAGATTACAACGGGGGAGAGGGATGACAGGTGGGGCTAGGTGTCAGCGGGAGCGGCGGCTGTGGGCTGGCGCGTGGGTGCTGGCCGTTAGGTGACACGTGGGCGCTGGTGGGCTGGCGCCCCAACTAGGTTTGGCCGTAGTGTTTTTTTATTCTTATCTTTTTCCATTTTTCTGTTTTACTAAATCTTCAACTACTTTTGCATAACAAACCCAATTTCAGTGAAACTAGTTTCTAAATTTTTGTAAAAATGAGGTGGTCATCTTAGAGCCATAGAATTTTTCTTACATAGTTTGTAGAAGGTCAAGTAAGGTAAACCCCTTCTTTCTCACACAGGGGAAATTTTTATTATGGTTTTATTTGGGTTTGGTGGTAGGGTTTTTGATGCAACTTAATTTGTATGACACAATGGTGCAAGGATGATGCATGCTCCTAGTAACATCTTAATATAAAATCTGGGATGTTACAAACCTACCCCCCTTAAGAAGAATCTCGTCCCCGAGAATCGGGTTGGCTAGCAAATAGGTGTGGGTGTTCCGCCTTCAAGTATTCTTCATGTTCCCACGTGGCTTCTTCCTCGGAATGGTGGTTCCATTGGACTTTGAAGAATCTGATAGTCTTGGTACGGGTAATCCTTTCGGCTGTTTCCAATATTTTGATGGGCTTTTCCTCATAAGTAAGGTCATTCTCCGAATGAACCTCATCTAGGGGAACTGTATACCTTAGCGGTGTTACAGCCATTTCCGGGTGGCAGTTCTTTAGTTGTGACACATGAAACACATCATGAACAGTCAGTCCTTCTGGTCACTCCAACTGATAAGTAACTTCTCCTCTATGGTCTAGAACCTTATATGGTCCTATGAATCGACCCTTGATTCCAAACCTCTTAACTCCTCGCAGTGGCGAAACTCAGAGGTACGCACGGTCCCCTATTTTATAAGTCACATCCCTACACTTGGAATCATCATATCTCTTTTGTCGGGATTGAGCTACCTTTAGCCTATCTTGAATCTGCCGTACCTTTTCTTCAGCATACTTGATCAATTCAGGTCAAAAAGACTATGTTCTCCAACTCCACTCCATAACAGCGGAGTTCTACACTTCCTTCCATATTGAACTTCAAACGGAGCCATCTTGATACTTGTCTAGTAACTGTTGTTGTACGAGAACTCAACATATGGCAAGTTATCATCCCAACTAGATCCATAGTCTAGTGCACAAGCTCTTAACATATCTTCTAGAATTTGGTTCACCCTTTCTGTTTGGCCATCTGTCTGAGGGTGGAAAGCAGTACTGAATTCTAGTCGGGTTCCAAGAGACTCATGTAGCTGTCGCCAAAACTTTGAAGTGAAATGGGTGCCTCTATCTGACACAATTCCCTTGGGAACACCATGCAGACTTACAATCCTTGACATGTATATCTTGGCAAGCTTAGCACTTGTATATGTGGTCTTTACGGGGATGAAGTGAGCCACCTTGGTAAAGTGATCCACCACTACCCAGATAGAATCGAATCCTGAATGAGTCCGGGGCAATCCAGTGATAAAATCCATGCCTACCTTGTCGCACTTTCAGTCGGGTATAGGTAGTGGTTAAAGCAATCCGGCCGGTTTTTGATGTTCGGCCTTAACTCTATTGCATACATCACACAGGGAAATATACTCGGCAATTTCTCTTTTCAGATTATTCCACCAAAATATATCCTTCACAACCATGAACATCTTCGTGTTGCCCGGATGAATTGAGTATGGTCAATCGTGAGCCTCTTGAAAAATCAACTTCCTGATGTCGGAGTCGTTGGGAACGCACAAACGCTTTCCATACCAAAGGGTTCCTTGTTCGTCCAGACGAAAATCTTTTGTCTTCCCTTCACTTATTTTGACTCTTATTTCTTCCAACTATTTATCTCCCTTTTGTTCTTCCTGTAACATACCACCCCTTTTGTGTAATATAAATAAGGATATGTCCGAGCATTGCATGCATGCATAACATTTGCACTTGATTCAACCAAAGAAGAACAAATTAAAACCTAAACCCTAACTTCCCCCTCTATTTGGAAACCATTCAAATAAGTTTTGTATTTAAACAACTAACTACATGAGTTGAACCCAAAGTGAACAAAGGGTTCCACATTATTTTATATACTTCATAAAAGTTTATGTAATTTGAAATCATTCAAAACAGGTTTGAAAATTCAAAATATAGAAAGAAATCAGGAAAACAGAAAATAGAAAAGGTTTCCTAGAAAAAATCTATCTCTAACCCTCCCTAGGCCGAGCCCACCTCTCCCCCTTTATCCCTGGCGCCAGCAGGAAGCCCACCCGGAGCCCAAGCCTGGCCCAGCATCAGCCTGTCCCCGGCCCCGTACCGCTTCAGCCTCTCTGTTTCGCGTCGTCTTTGTCAACGACGAGCAGCATCTCCCTATCGCACCGCCCACCGTCCGTCGTCGCTGGCGTGCGCCAGGATTCGTGTCGCCGCTCTGGTCGTCTATAAACCGCCACCGTAGCCACCAACGAAACCTAGCTCGCCATTTCCCCCCTCTCCCTAGCTCTCTAGGGCCATGACCGAACCCTAGCTGCGCAGGTGCTGCGTCTCCCCGCCCTCTCCGGCCACCTCACGGCCAGCCGAGGCCGCCATTGGAACCGCCTCATCGCGAAGATCATCTCCACTTAAGGAATCAACCCCGCGTGTTTCGAATCCTTGCCATCGACCTCTTCTCTCCCGACGCCGTCCGCCGCTCTCCGACAACGATTCCGACGCTTCCCGACCGCGCCTCGCCTCACCGACCCCTCCGTTGCATCCGTGGTGAGCCTGCGGTCCTCACAGACCTCCTCTCTCGCCTCCACTCGCTCTCTGTCGCTGACGCCACGAGCATCTGCAAGCCCCGCCACCGCACGCAGCCGTGTGCCATGCTTCGACGACCATTCCAGGGTGGCTCCGCCACTATCTGGCTCCCCGCGATGCCCTCTCTCTATCGCACCTCTCCGTGCATCCAGGCGAGCACGGGATCGTCGGATCCTTGCTCGATCTGAGGGTGAGCTCCATTGTTGATGTCATGCTGACATCAACATGAGGCAATAACTCATTTTATTTTATTAATTATTTTGTAAATAATTTCTATAAATAGAAATAATATGATAGGTGGGCCATACTTGTCAGGGTTTTAATAATTTCTGTAAATATTTTATGAAATGAATAAAAGTCTGACATGTGGGCCCAAGTTTGGAAATTAATTTCAATATTCAAAAAATGTTTAAAATGAATTAAAATTGGAAAATTCATAACTAATTCATTTTAAATCAGAAAAATACAAATAATATACCAAAATGTTCAGAAAAATGAAACCTATATAACTAAGATATAATCATACATTGTTAATCAACTTTGATAGCAAGTTTAATTAGAAGAACCAAATGAAACCCATAGGTGATTCCGATGATCCCTCTGTTTTAGGGTTTGGACTTTCGGAACCCCCTTTAAAGTGACCAAGAATGCTTTAGGGTTCAATTCAACACCTATTCAGCTTGTCATCTCATCCATATTGTATGAGCATTGCACATGCCATGTGTTGAGTGTTGTTTTCCCTTTTCTGGTGATTGGTTCTCACGAATAGGAACCAAACCCGAAGCTGAAGTCAACGCCACCGAAGAGAAGTATCAGTCCAACAACGGACAAGGCCAGTGAAGCCCCACGCATACATATGCATCCTATGATTACAAAGTATTTCATTCTCGTCATATGCATTCGGTTCAAATTATATTTTATCAGTAGACAGAAAAATCCTATCTAATGCATGTTATACTTTGTGAACTATATTACCTGATCCACCGCTCCTAGCATATCTATGGTTTGGCTTATGAGCGTCGCTATTGCCACAGTTCAGTAAATCTTAGCCATGCTTAGTGTTCTGTTGCTGATCTTTCATGTGATGCACCGGAGATGCGGATGAATCTATTATGGTAGGATATGTGATGTGATCAGAGATGGTTGATAAATATGTTAAGGCTTGTATGGGAGGCCACGAGGGTTGTGGTTTTTGTAGTCCCATACTTGCCACCCTTAGGACCTGATGTTCTCGCCTCTTGAACCAAGACGAGCATACAACCACAAGGGGGCCTGGAAACCCCCTCGACCAACTAACTTGCCTAGTAGATTCCATGAGTCACATAGTTTGGGCTTTCCATTCGACATACGCATATTGGTTGTTCTTGAATGGTGGTGAAGGAGGTGCATTCATACAGGTAGGTAAGCGTGGCAGGGAATGGGAGATGCCCGGCATCCGTAATCTCAAACCCTGTTCACATCGCTAGGGACCGACTTCGGGACTCGACCCGTTACGGCGGCATTTCCTTAGTGCGTGACTCATGGTCTCGGCGAAAGCAAGGTAAAGTCGTGGTTAACCACTCTGTGCCGGCCTTCCAAGGAAGAGGGCTAATATATTGGCATTAAGAATCGGTTGGTACATGTGGGTAAAGTTGTGCACCCCTGCAGGGTTTTAATCTTTTCGAAAAGTTGTGTCCACGGTTATGGACGACTTGGGAACGGATTCTGTGATCATAGAAAACTATAACCGAATGATAAAACTTGCCAACTAAAGTGAGATCCAGAATACTTCCTCAGGGTGGTTGAGGGGGTAGTCCGGGAAGAGAGATTCTATTGATGATGGTTCTTGGTGGGTATCAAAGGTGTATTTAAGAGCTAGAGTTGTAGTCTTCTTATCCCCTTTTGGAAATGATCTGACTAGACGAGTTCCTTCTCCCTCTTGTTCTGAAAAACAAAAGTTGGCTTTATGCAAAATAATTCCACTAGCCATAAGTCTTACAGAGTACACCCTGTACTCAGCTTTGCTTCATTGATGTTTTCTATAGATGAAGCTACTCCAACTGAAGGTGGTTTCTATGTCGAAGTCGACGAGTAGTCAGGGTTCCCGGGCAGCAGCCTAGGATCTATGGAAGGGTCGCTACTTTTGTTGAAGGCCTCTTAGGCCCTTTGCTAAGTTTGTTGTTTAGAAAAACTTGTTTGCTTCCGTTGTTTGATGTAATGATGGGTCTGTGACCCCTGTATTGTATGACTGGTTTGTAACTCTCTTAAGAGTTTACCTTATTAACGTATGGTTTGGATGTTCTGTAATGTTACCGATCTTACCCTGCGCGTTTCGGGATTTAGGTTAGGCCTATATCAAATGAGGATCTAGTATTTGTCTAACCCTGATCCCGGGTCATGACAGATTTTGGTATAAGAGCAGGACTGCATGTAGGAAACCCTTCTAGCTGGTCGCTGTTGAGTCTAGAGTTTGAGAAAACTATTCGAAAGCTAAAAACTATTTGCAAAACTCTAAATAGGACTCTCTTTACTCCTTATCCAAGGTTGTTCTATTGCTGAGTTATCTTACCTCGTTTGCTTTGCAAGGTTTCACTTCTTGTCTGTCATTTCAAACTCTTATGATATACGGGTTTGGGTTGTTTTCCCTAGTACTCCGTAATTGGTTGCAAGGCTCAGAGTCTCCAAAATATATCTGTGCAACTGAAGCATTGTTTTTCAACTTTGCTTAGGATGTCTTCACTCCCACTCACAATTCTTTTGTGACTTGTTGGTATCATATCATGCTTGCATTCCATTGTTATGGTTTGTATTTAAGTTGGTAGCGTACATGTTCCGTATGCTTGCTTTACTGCCATACTCAATGCATTGATATAATTTTAATCCACATGTTCACCTCTACCATGATCCTTTGATATGGTTTTGCCATCTTTTGTTGTGCCCCTCTTTGTGAATCCATTCTTATTGTTTATGTTTTCTCCTCAGGACGCTGACTGGTACTCGTGGTTCTATTGGCCGTCGAGGAAACAACGATGCCGATCAGGAACTTCCGCCACCTCCCACAATGGCCGAGGTTCTCAACAACATTGAGACCAACCTTCTGCGGAATAAACGCCTTCTAGAGCGTGTGGCGCAGAACACTGAACGTCATCCTGACTACTGTGT